>NW_026844366.1:11806007-11858507 GCF_025583915.1 Anolis sagrei ordinatus | reverse complement strand
AGGCTGTGCCGAAAATGAGAGCGCATCTCTCCCTCTCATCCCTCCTCCTTTTGTGTTACTAATCTTGATAAGGCTTTGGAAAGTGCCAACAGAAAAGAAAAGAATGAGCTTCTAATATAGGGCTGTGCCATTTTTATGTGTATACTTTTTTACTGCTTTGAATTATAGCGTAGTTTAATTAAATATTCATCTTAACCTATTGTAAGTCTTAATTATATTGCATTTTATGTATTGTTGAAGACTTTCGTGGCCGGAATCACTGTGTTGCTGTGAGTTTTCTGGGATGTATGGCCATGTTCCAGAAGCATTCTCTCCACATTTGTTTGTGAGCCCAGGTTTGAGGGTGAAAAGAGAAGTGAAGAAATTGAAGAAAAATCAATGATGATTATACACATTCCGGCAGGCTGTTCCACAGCCTTGGGGTGGCCAATAAAAAGGTCCTCTGGGTGATGGTTGCCAGTCAAGTTCTGGCTGGTTGGAGCAGACGACCCTCAGAAGACCAAAGTGTATGGGGCAGATTGTATGGGAGAAGGCAATCATTTAGGTAACCTGGACCCACACCATGTAGGGCTTTAAAAGTCAAAACCAACATTTTGTACTTTGCCCAGAAACTAGTAGGCAGCCAGGATAGGTGTAATATGCTCACTCCTAGATGTTCCTGCAACCAATCTGGCTGCTGTATTTTGAACCAGCTCGAGTTTCTGAACTTAATACAAAGGTAACCCAATGTAGAGGGGGTTGTAGAAGTCCAACCTAGAAGTTACCAGTGTGTGCACTACCGGATACGAAACTGCAACCTGTTGGTCTTCAGTCCTACTGGCACAAGGGTATGAATGATCTCTCCCAGTGGCTTCATGTAAATATGAAAGAGCATTGGGGATAGAATTACATCTTGTGAGACGTCACATAACAGCTCCTTTTTTGAGGAGCAGCTATCCACAAGCGCTACCATCTGGAACCTGCCTGAGAGGGACGACCGGCACCACTGAAGTACAGGGCCTCCGATTCCCAGCCCTTCCAGGTGTTTCAGAAGGAGACCATGGTCGATAGTATCAAGGACCACTGAGAGGTCCAGAAGCACCAACAACCTCTGTTGGTGTTGAGGTGGAGATCATCCATTAAGGTGGCTTTAGAAGTCTCAACTCCATATCGTGCTCTGTTTACACCAGGCATGGGCAAACGTTGATCCTCCAGGTGTTTTGGACTTCAAAACACCTGGAGGCTGTTAGGAATTGTGAGAATTGAAGTCCAAAACACCTGGAGGGCTGAATTTTGCCCATGCCTGGTCTACACTATTGAATGAATGCCATGATGATGTATTCATGGGAGTTGTAGTTTGGTGAGGTTCCAGGACTGTCTGGCAAAGAAATCTAAAGTCATTGTCAAACGACAACTCCAAGGATTCCATCGCACTGACCCATGGCAGTTAAAGTGGTGTCAAACTGCATTCATTCTACAACAGTGGTTCTCATCCTGTGGGTCCCCAGGAGTTTTGACCTACAACTCCCAGAAATCCCAGTCAGTTTACCAGCTGTTAGGATTTCTGGGAGTTGAAGGCCAAAAACATCTGGGGACCCCAGGTTGGGAACCACTGTTCTACAATGTAGATGCACCTTAGGATGTCTGAAGGGGGGTCGATGAGCATAAGAACCACCCAAAAAGCAAAATATAGGCTGTATTTTGCACTCTTTTGCTTTACCTTTGAGCATAAGCTGAAAGACCTCTTCTTCTGCCTGCCTGCATATATTTATGTCCAATGAGAGATGCTCAGAGCACAGCATGACCTTCCGCGTTTTAGCCAAATAATGTCTGCCCATCTGTTTAGGATTAAGGAATCATAATAGACTGGAGCGTTAATGAATGAAATGGAATAACTCCCTTTTCCCTGTGCTAAAATAATATTTTTTAAAAAATCCAAAATAGACAGGAATCTGCCTTATACAAGGGTTGAATGAAAAGTAATGCCTCTATCTTTGTTACTTGGGTTTGGATGGGAATATTTTAATAAATCAAATGCAGAAATAATCCTTAGAATGTGCTCTTTAATTACCACTATTCACTTTTCCACATAATCACCAGACAATTGGATACATTTCTGCCAATGATGAACAAGTTTTCTGAAGCTGTCACAGAAGAAGTCAACACTCTGTTTCCGCAACCAGCGTCTCACAGTTCTCCAACGTCTTCATCAGAAGCATAATGATATTCTTTCATTACCAGGAACAGATGGAAGTCAGTCAGTGTTAAATCTGGACTGTATGGAGGATGTCATATGGTGGTCCAGTCTCTGAATCATAGAATCATAGAATCATAGAATCAAAGAGTTGGAAGAGACCTCATGGGCCATCCAGTCCAACCCCCTGCCAAGAAGCAGGAATATTGCATTCAAATCAACCCTGACAGATGGCCATCCAGCCTCTGTTTAAAAGCTTCCAAAGAAGGAGCCTCCACCACACTCCCACTGGGGCAGAGAGTTCCACTGCTGAACGGCTCTCACAGTCAGGAAGTTCTTCCTAATGTTCAGATGGAATCTCCTTTCTCTTGTAGTTTGAAGCCATTGTTCCGCGTCCTAACCAGGGAAGCAGAAAACAAGCTTGCTCCCTCCTCCCTGTGACTTCCTCACATATTTATACATGGCTATCATATCTCCTCTCAGCCTTCTCTTCTTCAGGCTAAACATGCCCAGCTCCTTAAGCCGCTCCTCATAGGGCTTGTTCTCCAGACCTTTGATCATTTTAGTCGCCCTCCTCTGGACACATTCCAGCTTGTCAATATCTCTCTTGAATTGTGGTGCCCAGAATTGGACACAATATTCCAGGTGTGGTCTAACCAAAGCAGAATAGAGCAGGGGTAGCATGACTTCCCTAGATCTAGACACTATGCTCCTATTGATGCAGGCCAAAATCCCATTGGCTTTTTTTGCCGCCACATCACATTGTTGGCTCATGTTTAACTTGTTGTCCACGAGGACTCCAAGATCTTTTTCACACGTACTGCTCTCGAGCCAGGCATTGTCCCCCATTCTGTATCTTTGCATTTCATTTTTTCTGCCAAAGTGGAGTATCTTACATTTGTCACTGTTGAACTTCATTTTGTTATTTTTAGCCCATCTCTCTAATCTGTCAAGATCGTTTTGAATTCTGCTCCTGTCCTCTGGACTATTGGCTATCCCTCCCAATTTGGTGTCGTCTGCAAACTTGATGATCATGCCTTCTAACCCTTCATCTAAGTCATTAATAAAGATGTTGAACAGGGGACTTCCGGTTGGTGGCTACATGGTGAAAGACGTGTCCCGATCGAGCTGCTCGGGGCAGCCGGGTTTTTGGTGAGTCAGGGGGGGTTGTAGCTCTTCACCTCCTTAAGGCAGATTGAGGTCTTGGAGGGGAAAGTCGCCGCTTCTCGGCCGACGGCATCCAAGAGGTGTCCCCCTCAAGGAGACACCCAGGGATGCCCGGCAATGAGAGACGGCTTGGTGACTCACACCGCGGCGGGAGGACATTTTGAATCTTCCCAATTTCCACTGGTCAGCAACACAAAGATATGAGAAGGAAGATCGACTGAACAAGACCAGACCGCAAAGCGAGAGTTCCGAGATCGTGACAGCCAATGTCTGAGAGAACCTGCAGCTGGCGGAGGACACCGGACAGGCTAAGTTCATCATAATCCGGATTTAAGAGGCGTTGGGCGGTAGGGGGAAAGAGCTCCCGAAAAACAAAGGGCACAACCTGAGAGGTATTGAATCGAGAAGTAGACAGTGGGAAACTGTGGGAAACTGATTCGGCAACTCAAATAACTCAAACTCCCCCCTTCCCCTCTCCCTCAAACTAACAAAAGAGAAAAGGAAGGGGAAATCCCAACCTCAACCCTAGCGACAGTAACAAGCAGCCAAGAATTGCCGCAGTCGGGTAGAGCATCTTAGGCGCTCCCTCCCGAAAAGGGACGGCACAGCCGGGTGGAAAGGGCAGCAGCGGTCGCCTCGGAGGAGACGCCCGTTGGGGCCTCGGAAACCCTAAGGCACAGCGGACTGCGGAAGAAAGCAGGGCTGGTCGCGAAGAGAAGAGGAAAATAAGAACGCAGAGAACGAGAAAGGGAAAAAGGAGGAGGAGGAGGAGAGGGCAAGGGGGAAGAGAAGATAGAAGATAGAAATAAGAAAAGAAATAAAAGTAAAAAGAGCAACGAAAGCCGAAAGAATTAACACAAGAGGGGAAGAAGAGAAAAGAGAGAGAAATAGAGATAAAGAGACAAATCCCTCAGGGAGCCCTTTGAAAGCCCAAACCCCATAGCCAAAACAAAAAAGACGGGAGAAACAAAAGGCACTGACCTTGGAAAGCTCTCTAGTTGTAAACAAAGAAAGAGAGCCTAGGGAGGAGTCGTCCTTGAAACACGAGTTAAGCGACGAGGAAAGCGTAGGAGGGAAGAGGAGAAGCAGGGCAAAGGCAGAGGAAAGAAGGGAAACAAAGCGACGAGGTCAAACACCGCGTGAACAAGCAGATCACGCGAGAAGAGGAGAAGGGAGGAGAAGAAGTGACGTCACCATCCCGCGAGACGTGCAAACAGCGGTGCAACGGAGAAACAGAGAAGGGCGGAAGCAGGGCAGTCTTAAAGGGAAAACAGGCTGATAACACAAGGAATAAGATAGAAAAAAAAAGAACACAGAGAAAATAGAAAACAGACAGACATAATACCAACGCAAAGAAAGAAGAACAAATAAATAAATAAACAAGCACAATAAAAGCAGCACAATAAGCACAATAAAAACAGAACAAAATAAAGGTCAATATAAAACAAATTTAAACAAAATAAAAGCAAAAAACCCATAACAAAACAATTACACCAGAACAACAAGAATTCAGGGGGAGTAAACACAAATAACCTAACCAAGTAATTTCCAGCGCAAGGAGCTTGAAATAAAAGAGAAGTATATCACCACAGAAAAGTAAAAACCAAAAGGATACGGAAATAACAAACGATAAACACAAAAGTAAACATCTAGAATAAAAAAAAACAGAAAAAGATGCAAAGCGCAAAAGTGAAATCAACACCAAAACTGGCCCAAACGGCGAGGCCACAACCAAAAAAAGACTCAATCACGGAAGAATCAGTACTGCAAAATATATTAGAAGAAATTAAAAAAAATTCGGCAAAGCAAGATACACAGCACAAAGAATTGCAAGGAGAAATAAAAAAATTAAAAGCAGACCTCAAAGAAGACATAAACAAAATACAAGAAGAGGTAGACAAAATAAAAAAAGAAAACCAAACAATAACAAAAGTGCAAAGCAAAACGGAATCTAGGATCTCAAAATTAGAAAATTTAAACCAGAAACTGCAACAACAAACGGAATTTTAGAGAATAGAGAGTTAGAGTATCAACTGAGAATAAGAAATCTACATGAGTCGAAAGAAGAAAATATTAAGCAACTCACTATTGTGCTGTTAGCAGAGCTACTAGATGTAAGTCCCGAAATCATTGGTCAAGACCTAGATAGGGCCTACAGAGTCCCATCCAGCTTCGCCAAGAAGAATAAAGTGCCAAAAGACGTCGTCATCAGCTTCTGCAGAAAGAGCACTAGGGACGAAATTTTAAAAGAAAACGCAAGAAAGCCAATCTATTATAAAGACCAAAGAATAATTATTATGAAAGAAGTAACCAAACAGACCCTAGCAAGACGTAGAAAATACACCTTTCTGACAGAGGAACTGAAAAAAAGGAAGATAAAATTTAGATGGGAGAAAATGGAGGGAATCACTGTCAGCCTAAATGACACCAGATACTGGCTGAACTCAGAAGAGAAGGCTAAAGCGTTTTACGCCAGTCATATCAAAACAGCAAAGTTTGAAACTCCAAGACATTTCCATGGAAACAAGAAAGGAACGCAGGAAAAGGATCCACAATACCATCCAGGGGAAGCGGACGGAACGGAAGACAAAGAAAAGGATGTCATAGAAAGAAGCAACACACAGATGGGACCAAAGGAAAGAGAACAAAAAAGACTACGAGAGTTCTCTCCGGAGAACTATCAGCTAATGATACCCCAAGACATAACCCATTGGGAGATGCAAGATAACACACATGAATAGCGACATAAGAGCATACTCCAACAATATAAACGGAATTAATTCCCCCAATAAGAGGAGGCGGGTCTTTAACTACTTAAAGCAAAAGAACTATGATCTCATAGCGTTACAAGAAACGCATATAACAAACAAACATATAAAATACCTAGAAAATGAAAAATTGGGAAGATATTTCTATGCATCGGCAGACAAAAAGAAGAAAGGAGTAGTACTCTATATCAAACCTTGGCTAAACCCGGAACTAAGTTTTAAAGATATGGAGGGGAGATATATTGGTGTAAACATAGGAATGGAACAAGGGACGACGAACCTGGACTACGCTTGGATGATGAGAAGATTGGGTACTGTTGTTTTTTGTAATAATTGTGCATTGTAATTGCTTATTGGTAATTTATGGATAATGTGTTAAGTCAATTGTTATATGTTGTATGGAACCACTGCTGTTTCTACTGTTTTTACTGTTTGTGAACCGCCGTGAGTCGCCTTCGGGCTTGAGATACAGCGGTATATAAGCAAAGTAAATAAATAAATAAATAAATAAATAAATATTGAAATAAAGAACCAAAAATTTTTAATTTGCAACATTTATTGCCCGAATGGCCCCAAGCTGAATTTCCTTAGGGAACTGAGAAAACAGATAGAGAACCAAAAATACGACGACCTAATACTAATGGGGGACTTTAACGGGGTCATAGACCTTAAATTAGATAAATCCTCTAAAGATAAAGGACACCCCCAAGATAAAAACAAAAGCAAATCAAGTCTCTTACCAAAAAAATTTACAGAGCTATTAGAAAAACTAAACTAAACAGACACCTGGAGACATCACAATAGTAAGGCAAAAGATTATACTTTCTATTCTGGAAGACACGAAACATGGTCAAGGATAGACATGGTCTGGGCTACCAAAGCCATTCTATTAAAAATAAACAAAATAAAAATATTAACCAGGCTAATGTCAGATCACAGCGCCATAGAGCTAACAATAAAGGGGAACAAATTTAAATACAGATGGTGTCTAAAAGATAACTTACTAAGAAAAGAAATAGATATAGAAAAGAATAGGAAACTACTCGAAGAATACTTAGACCTAAATAAAGGCATAGAAACAAGCAGAGAGACACAATGGGACGCCATGAAGGCGGTAATGAGAGGATATTTTATCCAACAAGAGGCCCTCAACAGGAAAAATAAGAATAGGGAATTAAAAGAAATAATGGATAAACTAACGGCAGAAGAAAACATACTAAAAAGAAATCCGAAAGATAGAAAAGTAAAATTGAAAATAGAGCTGTTAAAAAAACAAATAGAGCTACTGCAAACCGAAAATTTAGAAAAGCAAATGAAATATGCAAAAGCAAACTTTTTCCAGAACGCCAATAAAATTGGAAAGTGGCTAGCAAATAAATTAAAGAAAAAAAAAACAAAAAAGCCTTATCACAAAAATCAAAGTAGATGAAAAAATCTATACGGAAGGAGACAAGATCCAAAATCAATTCATCAATTTTTATAGCAAATTATACCAGGAGACAGAGATACCGGAGGAACAAATCACCAAGTATTTGGGCAAACTAAAACTAGAAAAACTCACAGAAGAAGAGAGAGCCACAATGAACAACCCGGTAAACATGTCAGAGATAGATGCTGCAATTACCAACTTAAAAAAGAACAAGGCTCCAGGCCCTGACGGTTTTACCGCCATTTTTTATAAAACGTTTAAAAAAGAACTAGGACCTCTACTCCAAAATGTTATAAACAATGTCCTAGAGAGTAAATCATTTCCAAAATCCTGTGAAAGGGCAAACATAACTCTGATACATAAAGAAGGCACAAATCCAGAGGACATAAAAAATTACCGCCCGATATCATTATTAAATAATGATTATAAAATATTCTCAATAATTATGGCAAATAGATTAAAAAAATTCTTGAGAGGCTGGGCGGCGGAAGAGCAGACGGGGTTCTTACCACAAAGGCAAATCAAAGACAATACGAGAATGCTGATAAACACATTAGAATACTACGAAAAACACAACGAAAAACAAGTAGCATTACTTTTTATTGACACGGAGAAAGCTTTTGACAAGGTTAATTGGAAATATCTCAAATTATTATTACAGGAAATAGATATCGGATACAAATTTAAAAATGTAGTGGAAGCAATCTATGAAACACAAAAAGCAAATTTAATAATAAATGGTAAGGAATCAGAAACACAGATTAATATTAAGCAAGGAACACGCCAAGGATGCCCGCTCTCCCCGCTCCTCTTTATCTTAGTGATAAACACCTTAATAATAGACATAAACAGAGATCGAAGATTAAAAGGGATGCAAGTGCTTAAACATCAATATAAACTGAGGGTATACGCAGACGACGTAGTGTGTATTGTGGAGGACCCCCTAAAAAGCATCAATAATTGGTTACAAAAAATCGAAGACTATGGAAGATTGGCAGGCTTTAAACTAAATAAACAAAAAACCAAGATTTTAGCGAAAAATATGGACAAGAAAGCTAAGGAAACCTTACAGGAAATTTCGGGAATAAAGATAGAAAACAAAATAAAATACCTAGGGATATACATTACACAAAGCAATATAAATTTAATGAAGCACAACTATTTACCCTTGTGGAAGAAAATACAATGTGACCTAAATAAATGGAAACACCAGAACTTCTCCCTTCTGGGGAGGATAGCAATAGTAAAAATGTCGATATTACCACGACTCCTCTTCCTATTTCAAACATTACCAATACTCAGAAACGACCATCTCTTTAAAAAATGGAATGCAGAAATCTCTAAATTCATATGGAAAAACAGGAAACCTAGAATAAATTATAAAACCCTAACAGATGACAAAAAAAGAGGAGGACTGGGACTCCCCAATCTAAAATTATATTACGAGGCCTGCAACTTAGTAGGGGTAAAGGAATGGGCCACCCTAAAGTTTAAAGAACATTAAACTATTGGCATTAGAGGGGCACGATCTGAGGTTGGGATGGCACAGTTATCTCTGGTATAATAAAAGAAAAATTGAAAAAAAAATTAACAATCACTTCATTAGAGCCTCCCTTATAAGAACATGGGAAAAATATAAATCTAGATGGTATAGTAAAACACCGATGTGGATATCGCCGATAGAAGCGAGACACAAAAAAGAGCTGGAGGAAAAAAACTGGCTGACATATCAACAAATACTGAAGCAGTCAGGAGAACAACAACTTATCTTAAAATCACTCGAAGAACTCAGAATAATGAATAAAAAAGTAAATTGGTTTCAATACCTACAAATCCAACAAGGATTTAAAGAGGATGGGAATAGAGAGCGAGGAGTATGGGAAGTAGTATTAGAAAAAGATAAGAAATTAATCAAAATAATATATCAACAACTCCTAAAATGGTCGACAGAGGAGGAACAGATCAAAAATTGCCAAATTCAATGGGCTAAAGATTTAGGGCATAGCATATCAATGTACCAGTGGGAGGAGATATGGAACACCAAAATAAAATATACAGCTGCCAGTGACCTCGGGGAAAACTGGTTTAAAATGTTCTACCGCTGGTATTATACACCAGAAAAGCTAGCAAAATTTAATAAAGGTATATCCAACAGTTGTTGGAAATGTAAAAAATAAAAGGGAACCTTTATACACGTTTGGTGGGAATGTAAAAAAGTGAAAAAATATTGGAAAGAAATACATACGACCACCCAAAAAATACTAAAAATAAAATTTAAAAGAACCCCTGAAATTTACTTATTGGGTATATCAAACTCAAAATTCGATAGAAGCCAAGAGAGAACACTATTCCTACTCTGTACTGCCGCGAGAATTCTGCTTGCAAAATACTGGAAACTAAATGAAATCCCAGACCTGGACGCATGGACAATCAAAGTACTAGAAATAGTACAAATGGACTCTTTGTCCCAAAGACTAAATAATCATAAAAAGAAAACCAATTGGTCAGGGCTCAAGGACTACTGTACGGAAAGAAGAATCCCATTATCGATAGACCTGTCCAATGTGTGAGGAGCATCATCCAAAGTAGAAGAGACATCGGAGAAGCAAAAAGAAGAAAGAAATGTACCTGAATTGCAAACGATCCATGAACTCTTGGGAAGTCCCTTTTTAAACTGAATTCACACCTCTCTCCACACCCTGCTTTCTTTGCTTTCCTCCCCCCCTACCCCACCATTTCGGGCACCCTCCCCATACCCCGACTATCCCCCTTCCATCCCCCCTTTTCCCATATATCTCCTCTTCCCCCTTCTATACTCTACTTCCGGATTCTTCTCTCTTCACTGACAACAAAGCTATCCATCTTTATTACTGTTTTATATTTTTGTAAAAGCATAATAAAAATTTAAAATAAAATAAAATAAAGATGTTGAACAGGACTGGGCCCAGGACGGAACCCTGCGGCACTCCACTTGTCACTTCTTTCCAAGATGAAGAGGAAGCATTAGTGAGCACTCTCTGTGTTTGTCCACTTAACCAATTACAGATCCACCTCACCGTAGTTTTGCCTAGCCCACATTGGACTAGTTTCCTTGCCAGAAGGTCAAGTTTCAAGTCTGTGCGCTTTCATTTCAGGCGTCAGCATCCTGGGTAGCCATCGTGCACAGATCTTCTGATAGCCAAGCAAAGCAATAATGTGACACACGTTCTTGTGAAATGCCGATGATGCTTGAAATTTCTCTCTGAGTGATACGACAATCGTCCTGAATCAATCTGTCAAACTTTTGCTTGTGAAACTCAGTGGTTGCTGTCACAGGACATCCAACTTTTTGTTTGTCACCCAAGTCAGATGTTCCCACCTCAACATCTTTAAACTTACTCACCCAACGATGCACAGTACTCACATCAACACAATCTCCATAAACAGCTTGCATTCTCTGATGTATCTCCTTTGGGGTGACACCTTCTGTTGTCAAGAATTCAATGGCTGTGCAGGGTTCCATATTTTGCACTTTAACAACACAACCGTTCAATGCTAAGGCTTCCTGCCGAAATGAACTGTAGAGGAGAGTCTACTGAACAAGCCAGTACCTGCCGCATACCAGTACTGCCAGCTGTTGAGGGGTTACGAAGGTGGACGTAGCTGTCTCCAGCAGCAACATAAACATTAGAGGGTGATGATCAGTGATAGGAGAGAGCATGTGTCTGTTGTTTCTGGGTGCATCTACACTGTAGAATTAATGCAGTTCAACACCCCTTTGACATAGTTTGGTGCCATAGAAGCCAGGGAGTTATGGTTTGTTGAGACACGAGGTTCTTTGGCAGAGAAGGCTAAAGACTTTTGTAAAACAACAACTCCCATGATTATTTATTTATTTACAGTATTTATATTCCGCCCTTCTCACCCCGCAGGGGACTCAGAGCAGATTACAATGCCCATATACATGGCAAACATTCAATGCCATAGACACACAACATATATAGACAGACACAGAGGCAATTTAACATTACAGCTTCTGGCCACTAAGGGAGCTGTCGCTTCATCGTTTGTGACACTGATGAAGTACTTTCTTCATTCTTTGCATACTTCCTGGAGATTTTTTATGGCCTCGTAAATTAGTTAAATTTGCCTCTCCACATAAGTGGTACCTAAATTTCCTACTTGACAGATGCAACTGTCTTTCGGGCTGCAAAGGTTGGCAACAAACTACCCAATTTTGGTTGGGAGCTTACTCCGACCTGGGTTGGCTTCGAACTCATGACCTTTCGGTCAGTAGTGATCTTAATGCAGCTGACTCCCAACCAGCTGCACCACAGACCCAGTGATTCTATTGCACTGAGCCAGGGCAGTGAAAGTGTGTGAAACTGCATTAATTCTACAGTGTAGGTGCACCGTGTATGAAATAAGAGTTACACAGAACAAAAGAGAAAAGCAGCAAGGAGACACTTGTAATTTTGTGCTGCGTTCTCTCCATCCAATTCCGATTTGGGCAGGCATGAGCAAACTTTGGTCCTCCAGGTGTTTTGGACTTCGACTCCCACAATTCCTAACAGCCAGTAGGCTGTTAGGAATTGTGGGAGTTGAAGTCCAAAACACCTGGAGGACCAAAGTTTGCTCATGCCTGGATTAGAGTGTCCTTCCAGGACAGATTTATTTACTACGCTTACTGTATTTCTTGGGTGGAATGTCTATTTCTGAAGCTCTGTCTTGCAACAGGCATTGGCTTGTGATGAGCAAAGATGCCACATTTCCATTAGAAACAGAGGAAAGTAGTGAGCAGCGAAGAAGCAGGATTTGTATGCTCGATTTTTTCCTTCTCAACCCCCAGAGGGATGTGGGCTTTGTTTTCTAGGTCACTCATGGTTGAGCGAGGCAGATTTCTGGGAAGTTTACGGGTAGATGAGGCAGCTCCTGGCATGGCATCAAATGCGTATCGCCTGCCCTTTGCAATCTGCCGAGAGCTGCAACAAAAAGCAAACCGCTTTGCAAGGGATTCCTGGCATTCCAGGCCTCATAGAAGGAGGGAGATGGAGGAAAAGCGCCCATAAAAGAAGGACCGTTTTCTCATATGAAGGATGGATTGATCCATAATGCCATTGTGAGAAATATCTTTCAGTATTTTGCATATAATCCAGGCCCCTAAATGTGTGAGCAAAACCAAAGTCCATGATGTTACAGGTTTTGATCTTTGCATGTCAGGTTTGCATGTCAAAGGGTGAATCTACGTGGCAGAGCTACTGTGATTTAGGCTTGGGATTGTCTGGTAATCTAGGCCCAAGCAATTCAAACAGACATTCTTAGCTGATGTATTTATCAGTATTATTGTACCAACAATCCAAAGGACAACAGAAGCTTTTGGCCAGCCTAAGCTTCACAGGAGAGAAGATTAAGACAGTTTGGAAGCAACAACTTATAATCCATTGCTTTATACCAGAGGCAAAAGACTTTAAAAGCTTCCAGAAAGATGACTGCAACCAGCAAGATATCCTTTTGTAATGTTTGTTTTCAGTTACCTTATGATACTCCCAGGTAGAGTTAACCCTTTATTTATCTTGTTTCAGTAAACTCATTTGGTTATTTTTTTCACCTTGGTTAAAGTGCCTCTGTCTGCTAAGGGTCTTAATCTTAACAGAAGGTATCAGGTAGCTCTTGTGTAAAGCCAGCCAATATAGTTTTCCCAAAGGTTCGGGCATGCCGTCACACATACATTAAAATTTAAAGGAAAAAATCATAATCATAATTACCACTACTACTACTACTACTACTACTACTTTATTTTTGTATCATACCTCCATCTCCTCAGGGGGACTCAGGGAAGCTGACATGGGTACTAAGTCCAGTCAACATAATTAAAACATTACACCTTTAAAACATAACAACAGCATAAAAACAAAATAAAGCAACAACATTGTAACAAAATACAAAAACTGTGCTGGTACAGCTGTACCAGAAGCTCCCACTTTATTTGCCTTGTATTAAGTGTTTGCTTGCAGCCCAAGGCTCGGGATTCTGCAGAAGAGAGGCTTCCTGTTAAAGTTTGCAGTTATAGGGCAGCCCCCCTGTCCATCATCGTTAAGTTTGGTTCCGCCCCCTGTTCAGGACAATTGAGAAGGGAAGGGAGCCATTTTTAGTCAGTCTCAGCAAGGAAAGTCAAGGTACAGGACGTGTACAGACTTTCTCCTGTACAAAGGCTTCAACCCTTAAGACTTCCCAGGGGAGAACAGTCTTAAGAGCAAAAGGATTCCCAAAGATTCCCAGGGAAACAGCCCTAAAGCCCTAAACAGCTTTGAATATCTAAGAACTCCAGCTGAAGTGACTACAGGCCTACTGGTAGGTCCACTCGGTGCTTTGAGACACAGTTCAAGCCGGTAGTGGAGCCCACATCAATTAGGTTTAGGTTCACAGTTAGCCTGGGAGAAGTTTGGAAAGGGATTTTCCTTTAGAGTAAAGTAACAGTTAGAAGCCACCAGTTGCACAAAAGCCTGGAAACATTTGTTTAACCTTTTGAAGAGAAAGGAAGTTTCTGTTGATTGTTCACCAATAAAAGACTTTGTTATATTTTACAAGCCCTCTAGAGACTGTTTATGGTGAAAATCCTTACGAATTTCTCTTTGGGTCTCCTGGGCTAAAGTTACACGTCCTGTTTTAAAAGCAATTCATTTTGAGCCCAGCGCGCGACAGAACAAAAACAACCATTGAACCAACAACCAATGGACCTGAAGTTGTAACTAGTTTTTGTCACAGCGAGTGAACTAGTGCAATCGATGGTGAGAAAGGGGCTGATATAAAAAGTGCATAAGTCGGATCGCAAAATTGGGGATAGAGGGCAATATAGATAGAGCATTATATCTCTGGATAGAGAATGGTAGTAAAGTTCAAGGATGACACTTTGGGGTCAAAATTGTCTGGGGAATTATCTAATGTAAAGCACCATCATCTTCTTAGGTTGAAATTGCAGCCAACGAGGTACTTTTTAATTTAAGACAAGAATGGGAATGAGGTGAATTGTTGACACTCCAACCTTTGCAAAAACTCTAAATTGCCACAAAACACAGCAATGCTTCTCTTTCATGCCATCCTCATGAACATGTCAGAACTTCTGATCGCACACCCAAATCAGATGGAAGTTGGCTGAAATACTAACCAAAATTAATTTTGTCAATTTCTGGCTTATTGAGGGGGAGAGGTTAAGTGTGAGAAAACAGTTTTTATTTCTTAAACAGTATTTGACTTTTTTTGCATGGCCACTTTGGGACTTTGGAGTATGTTGGATTTCCAGACGAGGAGTACCAAACCCATATTTCTAACTCCATTTTCTTTCCTTTGCTTCTTTTCCTTCCTTTGCTCCTATATCTTTGTATCTTCTGAGATGGTGACTAATTCCCTTCCTTCATTTATACTGATATCTTGAGGGTATTATAAATGGTGTTCTCATTCCCCCAGAGTCGTCCCTGCAAATTATATAATTGCATCGACCACAGTATGTCCCCTTTGTGTATCTTAGTTTTACACACTTGTGCTATATTAAGTGTTACGAGAGATGAACCTAGATATTTTATTTTAGGGTTGTTGTAGGTTTTTTGGGCTATATGGCCGAGTATTCTCTCCTGACATTTTGCCTGCATCTATGGCAAGCATCCTCAGAAACCTCACAACCTCTGAGGATGCTTGCCATAGATGCAGGTGAAACGTCAGGAAAGAATGCCTCTAGAACATGGCCATATAGCCCAAAAAACCTACAACAACTCAGTGATTCCAGCCATGAAAGCCTTCGACAATATTTTATCTTAATTTCCCATGTTCTTACATAGTTCAGATTAGTGGCTGTGATGTTTGTTGATCAATTTCTGGGAAATGTATAAATTTTACTAGATTGTAATCCTAATAGTAATTGAGGAATATAATTGAGTAAAGTTCTATTTTGGCTAGTTTATGCCTTGAGCTGTTAGCCTCATCTGCATTTCAAATTTGATTTTGCAAATTTTGTTCTTTCCGGCAATAACACCAACATGTTTCTACATTCCAAAGTAAATGGAGTTCAGATTGTTTTTAATTGTATGAATTTATAATGCACGAATTTAGGAATTTTGGCAGTTGAAGTATAAAACCCAAGGAGGGCCAAAGTTTTCCCATGTCAGCTCTATACCTAGAGAGAGCGTTTCTAATCAAACCCATGGATAATCAAATCCTCAAAAGTCAAAACCACAATTGTGACGGCTATATTGGTCTTTTGGGGCAGCTCATTGTGTGCTGACACGGCAGTGCCAGGAGATTTGAATTCCTTTTCTTGCACTGCTAGTTTGCATGAATCTATTTAAGCCATGCATTTTGCAATAAGGTAGCTTCCCTCAGGTTGCAATCATATGGCCAACAACTTGGCAATCATCGTTAGAATCTTTAGACCCGCCCCTTTTCCAAAGGTTTTGGAGGGAAAGAAGGACTTTGTTTAGTTTCACTGTTTTGGAGCCTAACAGCAGGATGTGTGGGTCTTTCTCTCCCACCTGCACAAAGGCTTCACTTCTCACAGCTTTTGCTGGGGCTTAAAGAAATAGATCCACAGCTCTGTTGGAGAGTAAAGATAGTTCCTACAGCCTTCGTGGAGAAACTAAAGGACACCTTTCAGCTTGGCAGATCTACAGGAACCTTGCCTGGTAAGGGACCACTCAGGCTAACTTGATGATCCTCCCTTTTAGATGAAGGGCTAAAAGGCAGGATCATCAAGTTTGCAGACGAGACCAAATTGGGAGAGAGAGGCAATACTCCAGAGGAGAGGAGCAGGATTCAAAACGATCTTGACAGATTAGAGAGATGGGCCAAAACTAACAAAATGAAGTTCAACAATGACAAATGCAAGATACTCCACTTTGGCAGGAAAAACGAAATGCAAAGATACAGAATGGGGGACAATGCCTGGCTCGAGAGCAGTACGTGTGAAAAAGATCTTGGAGTCCTCGTGGACAACAAGTTAAACATGGGCCAACAATGTGATGTGGCGGCAAAAAAAGCCAATGGGATTTTGGCCTGCATCAATAGGAGCATAGTGTCTAGATCTAGGGAAGTCATGCTACCCCTCTATTCTGCTCTTGGTTAGACCACACCTGGAATATTGTGTCCAATTCTGGGCACCACAATTCAAGAGAGATAGTGGCAAGCTGGAACATGTACAGTTGAGGCGACTAAAATGATCAAAGGTCTGGAGAACAAGCCCTATGAGGAGCGGCTTAAGGAGCGGGGCATGTTTAGCCTGAAGAAGAGAAGGCTAAGAGGAGATATGATAGCCATGTATAAATATGTGAGAGGAAGCCACAGGAGGAGGGAGCAAGCTTGTTTTCTGCTGCCCTGGAGGCTAGGACGTGAAACAATGGCTTCAAACTACAAGAGAGGAGATTCCATCTGAACATGAGGAAGAACTTCCTGACTGTGAGAGCCGTTCAGCAGTGGAACTCTCTGCCCCGGAGTGTGGTGGAGACTCCTTCTTTGGAAACTTTTAAACAGAGGCTGGATGGCCATCTGTCAGGGGTGATTTGAATGCAAATATTCCTGCTTCTTGGCAGGGGGTTGGACTGGATGGCCCATGAGGTCTCTTCCAACTCTTTGATTCTATTCTTCTATGAAAGCAGCTTGGAGCCGGGAGCAGGGGCCTCACGCCAGCAAGGTAAAGAGAGATTGCCCAGGGAGGGGTCAAAGGATTTCCCTAAGGAAGAAAGGAACAGTTTACTACCAGTTGCCTGCTCCTTGTTGGCAGATTGAGGAAGCTACCGGTTTTCCAAGGTTATAAAGTGTTTAATTCATTTGTTTGAAGATTTAAGCCCAAATAAAGAACTTTGTTGAACTTATCTTGAGCCTCACTAGAACTTTGTGTTGGGAAATCTAAGGAGCCCTTCAGCTGAGGCACCCCGGCGTCCAGTTGGGCATACAGAAGGCACATCCCGTAAACAGACATTATTTCAGGCCCAGCGTGCGACAGCACACATTGCACCCCCAGAACACTTTCCTTATACGACTTCAGTATACAGATGTGAGGCATGGGAAGCTGTATTCTCTAGCCAGAATGCCCTTCCAAGGAGTCTAAAAATAGGAGTCCCAGGCGTCATTGAGTGTAGTATCTAGGGCAGAAACCATTGCCAACTGCTTCATATTTTAATTGCCTCCTCGCAACCTGCAATGGCCCAAATTGGAGCAACCTGCCAGGCAATTAAGTGCCAGACTCCTCCATGGGCTTTCCCAGGTACTTCGTGCTCACCCCTTTGCTCCTCATTGTGATGGAGAAAATATATTACTGCTGCATCCTCAACTTCAGATTTTACTATTTGATTTATAGCTGATGGTATCCAAGGAGCGGAGCTAAATCAACTCTGTGTTTTGCAGTTGACTTTGACTACAGTGGGCCTTTGGCTCCAGGACCTCCTATGGATACCCAAAATCTATAGATGCTTAAGTGCCACTCGTACATATATAGCACTGCTCAACACACGTTTTAGTGCCTCAAATGTGTGGTGGAATGAAAATCACTTGTAGTTCACGTGTTTACCAATCCACACATTGTCTTGCTATAGAAAAGATATGCCATGCAAATGATCAGTAAAGAATAAGGTGTTTACTCTTTGTTATGCAGATGAACAAATATACAGTCATCCGAACAGTTGCCTTGACTCACACAATGTCCTCTGAGAGAGATTCAAATGGTCCTTGGGTGTCCATGTGAAGGACTTTCTTCCAGCAGCCTAACAGCAGAAAATATAAAACTGCCTTGGCAAGCTCCTACACAGATAACCTAAACATGTAACTGTTGCCAAAACTCCCAGGCTCAGCTAGCCTCTTGGGTGTGGCCCAACCAATCAGCTTCGTACTTTGCATTTTTCTGTTAACACACTCACCAACTGATTTTTACATGCTCCAACAAAATGTTCTAGGTATATGACCTGCTGGCACCCGTTTTCCCCAATCAACTCTAGGTTTTGAGATACAGAACATATGGCATCTACCAGTCGCCATCTGCTAGCCCATAGAAATCCATGATAGCCATATCTAAAAAACTAGAGTTAATGTGGTCAATCCAATGCAATTTTCAGCCCACCAAATAACCCCAGGAACATGCCTAAAATCAAGACACTAAGAATTCTTTGTTGTTGGGCTATGTAATTCTGTAGTAAAGTGTTGTCCCTTATACAATATTGTAAAATCAGTTTCCTTTTTGCATTTTTGTTTTGGTACTATTTTCAGATCATGAATGGTTGAATTTGTAGATGCAGAATCCATGGATATGGAGGGCCGACAAGAGTTTATTTCTCTCTGACTCAGTTTCTTGTCTGTGTAATGGGAAGCAGCAGATGCATCTGCAGTATAGAATTAACATAGTTGGGCACCACTGCCCTGGCTCAATGCTATGGGAGTGTAGTTTTACAAGGTCTTTAGAGCAGTGGTTCTCAACCTGTGGGTCCCCAGATGTTTTGGCCTTCAACTCCCAGAAATCCTAACAGCTGGTAAATTATTAGGGATTTCTGGGAGTTGTAGGCCAAAACACCTGGGGATTCACAGATTGAGAACCACTGCGTTAGAGTGTTAGTGGCTCACCAAGCTGCAGCTCCCATGATTTCATAGCATTGGGGCAGGGCTTTAGCACAGCTGATTAATCACCAGCAATTATAAGATCTACCAACCGAAAGGTTGCCGGTTCGAAGCCCCAGATTGGCATGAGCTCCTGACTGTCAGCCCAGCTCACTGTTTACCTAAGCAGTCCAAAAACAGCTTATTTATTTATTTACAACGTTTATATGCCGCCCTTCTCACCCCGAAGGGGACTCAGAGCAGCTTACAAGTTACAGCTTAGAGCTGTAAGTAGAGAAATTAGGTACCACTAAAATAAAAACATCAGAAAATGCCTTATGACCAAAAGGAAGGAGGAAGTCCTGATGGCTCTGTCATAGAGGACGGAGTGACAGCACCCCCTGTGTCTGGATTTGAGCACAACCTCCAAGGTGCCAAAAAGCTGGATGTCAACACAACATACCTCCTTTCTGTTCTGTCTTGTCTCTGTCCTGTCTGTACAAAACAGCATTGAATGTTTTCCGTATAGGTGTACTGTGATCTGCCCTAAGTCCCCTTGGGGTGATAGGGTGAAATATAAATAAAGTGTTATTGTTATTATTATCATTATTATTATTGAGTCAGACTTGGCCATGGTGATCCATGCTCACATTACATCAAGGATAGACTACTACAATGTGCTCTATGTGGGGTTGCCCTTGAAGATTGCTTGGAAGCTTCAAATAGTCCAACGAGAGGCAGCCAGGTTAATAACTGGAGTGGCATACAGGGAGCACACAACTCCGATGTTACGCTAGCTCCACTGGTTGCCAGTTTGCTACCGAGCATAATTCAAAGTGCTGCCTTTGGCCTATAAAGCCCTAAAAGGCCCCGGCCCAATTTACCTGTCTGAACGCACATCCCTCTATGAAGCACCGCAGAGACTAAGATCCTCCGAGGAGGCCCTGCTCTCCGTCCCACCATTGTCACAGGTGCGATTGACGGGGCCAAGAGACAGGGCCTTCTCAGTGATTGCCCCTCGGCTATGGAACTCCCTTCCTGGTGAGATTAGATCGCCCCCCCCCCCGCCTCCTGCCCTTCAGAAAGATGGTAAAAACTTGGCTGTGGGACCAAGCCTTTGGGGCAATGCAATAAGGCAGCAATAGGAAACTTTACCATACCAACTGAATTTGATGCGGGCGATTGAGACGGTTTTATAAAGTGGATTTTGATGTCGAGATGAATCATTTTAATGCTTATGTATGTATATGATTTATTTATGTCCCGGCATGGAATGTTTGCCATTTTTATGTTGTGCGCTGCCCTGAGTCCCCTTCGGGGTGAGAAGGGCGGAATAGAAATGCTTTAAATAAATAAATAATGGCATGTTATGTGGCGTCAAACTGCATTAAGTCTAGAGTGTAGCTGCACCCAGTATGGCTTACCCACACAGTTAAGATTCCAATGGTCTGATGATGCTTCAACCCTTGAGTTTTCCAGTATGAATCCCTTGGTTTGACTCCAGAACTAAGAAAAAGAAACATTTTTGGACTACAAATATGCATTTTCATGTCAAGAAGAATTCAGTGAACAGCGAAAGGAAATCCTTTCTGTTTACAAGCGTGAAGGCAAGCTGTTGCCCCTGACCTACTTTAATAATAAGCTTTCCTGAAAATTACATGTTACAGTTAAAAGCTTTAGTGAATTAATGTTAGGTTGTTTAAGATTCACCATGAAAAATGAATTGTTGCTTTGACACAAATGTTGTGTATTGGATCACGCACAGTAGAGCGTAGTCGGGGATGTGGGAGAAAAATAATAATAATTCAGCGTCAGGGTAATATAGATCCTCTGCCACGGAAAGACGTGTTTTATAATCTGAATACTGCATTGAGATGACCTTTAATACGGTTCAGAAGCATTATGACAGCACTGTAGTAAGAAGTTGACATTTATTCCTTACATACATGCATGTACAATGATAGCAGCCCAATATCACTTTAACAGCCATGCTTGTATTGTGTTTGGAATCCTGGGATATGTAGTTTGCCGAAGCTGGATCTGCATTGCCATATAATCCAGTCTCTGAATCCAGATTATCTGATTTTGAACTGGATTATATAGCAGTGGTGGAAGCTCCTTCCTTGGAAACTTTTAAACAGAGGCTGGATGGCCATCTGCGGGGGACACTTTGATTGTGCTAGATGCCCCATTATTCTATTAATATAGATAGAATAAATAAAATAAAATAATCTATTATTTTATTATTCTAATCTGGATTCAGAAACTGGATGAAATGGCAGTTTACTCCAGCCAGAGATTCTTAAAATTTGCTAGTCTACTCCCCTGAGTAAGAACCGCTGTTACAGAGGTTCCTGCCCGGCAAGCGTTATGCTAAACCAGATTCTCCCCAATTGAAAGTACACTCCCCAAGGTTGAAAGCAGCAACAGAGGTTTATTTGCAATTCAGTCAGAAGGGACATATGTAAGACTAACGGAAAAATTACACACTGGAGGACCAAGAATTTTATAGAGAAAACACTTCTCTAGGAATCTGTAGGTCCTCTAGCACAACTGTATGGCCAACTTCCAAGGGAAGTCTAAATAGAGGATATAGAGACTCTTAGAGATGAGTTATCTCAAGTAAAAATAATAATTTTTATTTGTGTTTTTTCCATTTCCTCCACCTCAAATCCCAGTGAATATGGAGGGTTGACTATATTCTTACCATTGTTAAATAGGATATTGGAATGCATTCTAACTGGGCGTGAAGAAGTGGATGAATGATTCAATAGACTTTGTGATTCAAATCATGGAAACATTCCAATTGTATCTACAAAATAGCCTTCTTCTGCTTTTATTCCAATTAAATTATTAAGTAGGTTCTTGTGGGTTTTTTCGGGCTATAGGGCCATGTTCTAGAGGCATTTCTCCTGACGTTTCGCCTGCATCTATGGCAAGCATCCTCAGAGGTAGTGAGGTCTGTTGGAAATAGGACAATGGGTTTATATATCTGTGGAATGGCTGGGGTGGGACAAAGAGCTCTTCCCTGCTGGAGCTAGGTGTGAATGTTTCAACTGACCACCTTCATTAGCATTTGAAGGCCTGCCTGAGCCTGGGAAAACCTTTTGTTGAGAGGTGTTAAGCTGTGCCTGGTTGTTTCCTCTCTTCTGTTTTGCTGTTGTAATTTTAGAGTTTTTTAATACTGGTAGCCAGATTTTGTTCATTTTCATGGTCTCCTCCTTTCTGTTGAAATTGTCCACATGCTTGTGGATTTCAATGGCTTCTCTGTGTAGTCTGACATGGTGGTTGTTGGAGTGGTCCAGCATTTCTGTGTTCTCAAATAATATGCTGTGTCCAGGTTGGTTCATCAGGTGCTCTGCTATGGCTGACTTCTCTGGTTGAAGTAGTCTGCAGTGCCTTTCATGTTCCTTGATGTGTGTCTGGGCTGCTGCGTTTGGTGGTCCCTATGTAGACTTGTCCACAGCTGCAGGGTATACGGTAGACTCCTGCAGAGGTGAGAGGATCCCTCTTGTCCTTTGCTGAACGTAGCATTTGTTGGATTTTCTTGGTGGGTTTGTAGATTGTTTGTATGTTGTGTTTCCTCATCAGCTTCCCTATGCGGTCAGTGGTTCCCTTGATGTATGGCAATAACACTTTTCCTCTGGGTGGATCTTTGTTTTTACTCTCGTGGCTTGTTCTCGGTCTTGCAGCTCTTCTGATGTCTGAGGTGGAGTATCCATTGGCCTGTACAGCCCAGTTGAGGTGGTTCAGTTCATCTTGGAGGAGGTGGGGTTCGCAGATTCTTTTTGCACGGTCTGCCAAGGCTTTAATGGTGCTTCTTTTTTGACTTGGGTGATGGTTGGAGTTTTTATGTAGATATATCTGTGTGTGTGGGTTTTCTGTAGACGGTGTGACCCAATTGTTGATCTGGTTTGCGGATGACTAGGACATCTAGAAAAGGCAGTCTTCCTTCATTTTCTTTGTCCATGGTGAACTGGATGTTTGGGTGGATGCTGTTAAGATGGTCCAGGAACCTGTTGAGTTCTTCTTCTCCATGGCTCCAAATGGTGAAGGTGTCATCCACATATCTGAACCATATCGTGGGCTTTTTGGTTGCTGTTTCCAGGGCTTGTTCTTCAAAGTGTTCCATGTAGAAGTTAGCTATGACCGGGCTGAGAGGGCTCCCCATAGCTACTCCATCTTTCTGTTCGTAGAATTCATTGTCCCACTGAAAGTAGCTGGTGGTGAGGCAATGGTGAAACAGAGCCGTGATGTCTTCTGGAACCTCTGGTTGATGAGTGCCATGGTGTCTGCTACCGGGACCATGGTAAATAGAGATACCACATCGAAGCTGATCAGTTTGTCGTTGGTATTTAGCTTGAGATTGCTGATTTTTTCTATGAAGTGGGCTGAGTCCTTGATGTAGTGTGTAGTGAGCCCAATATGGCTTTGTAACTGTGCAGCAAGAAATTTTGCTAGGTCGTATGTGGGGGATCCAATGGCACTCACGATGGGTCTGAGTGGGGTGGAGTCCTTATGGATTTTTGGGAGTCCATAAAGCCTGGGTGGAAGGGCTTCCGATTTACATAGCTGCTGTCGTATGTCAAAGTTGATTGAGGAGTTCTTAATCAGAGTGTTGGTTTTTCTGGTTATTTTGGAAGTTGGGTCTTGCTTGAGTTTTTTGTATATAGTAGGGTCCAGGAGTTTTCTGATCTTCTCCTTGTATTGTTCTGTATGCATGATTACTGTGGCATTCCCCTTGTCTTTTTACTATTATTAAGGCCACAAATGGAAAATAATCATTTCAAGATCCTTAGCTGTACCTTTTATTCTTAAAGCATTTGTCGTGCGGGTATGACCTTTTCCCTATGTTTTCTCCCTGCGGTATCCCATAAACCATCATCTTATGAAGCTAGAGGTTTGCCAAGGAGTGTTAAAATGTCTGAGCAAGCCAGTTGATTTGACAGATTTTGCCAGCCGTGATGGCAAAACAATTTAATTTTTCACTCAGAGCATAGAATGAAAACCAAAACATGAGGTGGGGGGAGATAATCACACCGCCTTCATATACTTTCCTGACAAGATATCTTAACGCCCTTGATGCTCTGAGTGCCTCAGTTGCTGACATTATTCTTATCTCTATGACAAATATCCTAGAGTATGCTATTTTTCAGATTTTTATGTCACCTCAGTTGCCATACCTATTTATCCCCTGTGCCTTTTCAGAAGAGATTTTGATCCAGTACTTCTGTGAAAACTATCTCAAGGCAATGAGCTCTATTTTATTTATTTTGGTTTCCCAGCACACCTAAAGTGACAGAAGATGTCCTGGGAATCCTAACTTAATCAAAAGGCAACAGTGGGACCCAGAGTTGCTCTAAAGCAGTGGTTCTCAAGCATCCTAATGCCGTGACGCCTTGATACAGTCCGTCATGCTGTGGGGACCCCCAACCATAAAATTATTTTTGTTGCTACTTCGTAACTGTAATTTTGCTACTGTTATGAACTGTAATGTAAATATCTGATATGCAGGATGTATTTTCATTCACTGGACCAAATTTGGCACAAATACCCAATATGCCCAAATTTAAATACTGGTGGGGTTGAGGGAGAGATTGATTTTGTCATTTGGGAGTTGTAGTTGTTGGGATTTATAATTAACCTATAATCAAAGAGCATCCTGAACTCTACCAACAATGGAATTGAACCAAACTTGGCACACAGAACTCCCATGTCCAACACAAAATACTGGAAGAGTTTGACGGACATTGACAGTGAGTTTTGGAGTTGAAGTTCTCCTACATCCAGAGAGCACTGTGGACTATGATGGATCTGGACCAAACTAGGCATGAATACTCAATTATGCCCAAATGTAAATACTGTTGGGGTTGGAAGGGATTGATTTTGTCATTTGGGAGTTGTAGTTGCTGGGATTTATAGTTCACCTACAATCAAAGGTATTCCGAACTCGACCAATGATGGAATTGAACCATGACCAACAGAACTCCCATGACCAACAAAAAATACTGGAAGGGTTTGATGAGCATTGACTTTGAGTTTTGGAGTTGTAGTTCACCTACATCTAGAGAACATTGTGGACTATGATGGATCTGGACCAAACTTGGCACGAATACTCAATATGTCCAAATATGAACACCAGTGGAGTTTGGGGAAAATAGATTTTGACATTTGGGAGTTGTAATTTCTGGGATTTATAGTTCACTTACAATCAAAGAGAATTCATAACCCCACCAATGATAGAATTGGCCCAAACTTCCCACACAGACCCCCATGACCAACATAAAATACTGCGTTTTGTGATGGTCTTTGGGGACCTCACTGACACCCCCCTCATGACCCCCCCAGGGGCCCCACACCCAAGTTGAGAAATTAATAATGGCTCAGTTTCAAGTGAGGTGGGGAAGAGCTCTTGTCCTTCTCGTGCTCAGTGGTTCTTCACATTTAACATTGGTCTCTACTGTCCTTGAGAGATCAGGCTTTGCCCAGTTGGACTCCACATGTACTATTTTGAGTCGCCTAATCTAGGCTGAAAAATGCGGTATAGAAATAAAGCAAATAAATATTTTACATGAATGAAAAACCATTGGTATGATTTTCCCTGCAAGCCCTCCCAAAATGAATATTGTGTATAACAACTCTGTGAAAAGTCAAACTATTCCAAGCAGAGCCTACAAGAGATGGTCAAAATCCACCCAGTAATCTTCACATTATTATTTACCTTATGCAAGAGGTGCCCAACTTAGGAACAAGATATGTTTCGTAGCTTTCCTTCGCCAGGGAGGAACAGGGAGCTAGCTCCACCACTCTTCAGCTGTCTGCCTCTGCCCTGTTTATATCGACGAGTTGTTCATAAGTCGGATGTTTACAACTCAGGGACTGCCTGTGTACTCATGTATAAGTCTAGAAATTTGAGTCAAAAAATCAATGAAAAACCCTGGGTTGACTTATTTGTGGGTCAGTATGAATACTGTACTTTCACGGGGTGTCTGCGCCCTACACCACTGGAGAAACTACACCGTCTAGCCGGTATTGCACCACCTGACATCTGCTGGGAAGTAGCAGCCAATAGTGAAAGGACCAAGGCAGAGACATCTCCGGCTCATCCCTGTTTGGGTATCAGCCAGCACGTCAACGACTTAAATCAAGAAATAGTTTTCTAAGATCTACAGAGACACCCGCTGGAACACCTCAGCAAGCGAGAGTCCAAAAGTGGCAGGCTCAAACCCAGAACCTCAACCAATGGCTGATACCAATGAGAGACTCCCCCCTGGGCACACAGAAGACTGGGCGACTTGGAAGGCGCTGAACAGACTGCGCTCTGGCACCACGAGATGCAGAGCCAACCTTCAAGAAATGGGGCCACAAAGTGGAATCCACGACATGCGGGTGTGGAGAAGAGCAAATCACTGGCCACCTGCTGCAATGCAACCTGAGCCCTGCCACATGCGGAGGACCTCCTTGCGGCAACATTGGAGGCACTCCAAGTGGCCAGATACTGGTCAAAGGACATTTAATCAACTACCAACTTGCAAACTCTGTGTTTTGTGTGTTTGTTTGTTTTGTTAAAAATGTAATACAAATGTCTGGTTGCTCCTGACACGATAAATAAAATAAATAAAATAAATTCTTATCAAAAAAGGAAATTTCTTCTCTGAGTGTCATCATCATCAGTAGAGTGGTAAAAAGGAAGTCTGTCCAAAGAAAACCTAAAAAAAGTGTGATCTCTAGCTGAGAGATTCTGAGAAGGGAAGCCTGGTTTCTCTCCAGCTCTGTGTCTTTCTGCAAGTATATATTTAGCCAGCTTGACCTACAAGAGAGAAACTAAAAATAGGGTTTTTTAAAAGTATGCAATCACCTGATTTTCAAGATTATTCTTCCCCCTCCCCAAACCCACCTTTTCAATTTCCCCCTCTCAGACTGTCTGCTGAAGCAGAAGACCTGTCTGCCATCCATGAACTGCTGAATCACCGTCTGTAATTTCTCCTTCATTTGAATCCTGGCTCCTTATTTTTGTCCTTGATCTAGATGGGGTCTGACAACACAGGCAAGGAAGACAAAGTTGATGCCTCAGAGAGTAATCTTCTCATTTGCAAGAAGAAAATAAAACAGTGATCTGCTTCATTGCTCTCTAGCTGGAAACACATTTTGGGACCAAGAGCTTTGCCGGCAAAACAGGAACAAGTCTGTTTTCCTCTCCATCTTATTCACTCCTAGGGTTTTCTGATTCTACCACTTACTAGTGCCTTCCATATTAATGGGCCAGTGAATCCACCCTGGTGGCACATCTACACTGACCACCTTGGTCAGTGTGAAACTGACAGAGAAGGAAACTGTTTTGGAATGTAGATGATTAGATCAGTGTTTCTCAACCTGGGGGTCGGGACCCCGGGGGGGGGGGGGGGTCACGAGGGGGTGTCAAAGGGGTCGCCAAAGACCATCAGAAAACACAGAATTTTCTGTTGATCATGAGGGTTCTGTGTTGGAAGTTTGGTCGAATACGTTCAGATAACTGAAGACTTCTTACTTGCAGTAGGCTGGTTTTGTAGTCCAATTCTTCTCCAACCTTCAGCCTCCTCAAGACACAACCCTTTCAGAACTCCAACCATATCAAACTCCAACTTCTCAGCATTTCTGTGTCCTCAAATAATATTCTGTGTCCAGGTTGGTTCAGTGCTCTGCTATAGCTGACTTATCTGGTTGGATTAGTCTGTAGCGCCTTTTGTGTTCTTTGATTCATATTTGGGCATTGCTGCATCTGGTGGTCCCTCTGTAGACTTGTCCACAGCTGCACAGTATACGGTAGACTCCCGCAGAAGTGAGAGGATCCCTCTTATCCTTTGTTTTTCTGTTTTGTCAAGGTTTTAGCAGTTGATTGCTGTGACTACCTCTGAGGATGCTTGCCATAGATGCAGGTGAAACGTCAGGCGAGAATGCCTCTAGAACATGGCCATATAGCCAAAAAAAACCTACAACAACCCAGATTGTTGTGACTTCTTAATGGTGTGCTATTTTGCAGATTTTTTTATCCTTGGTCTTATCAAGGCTTTGTTTGAAGTTTGATTTAGTTATGTAAATAGTTCAATAAGGTCTTTTCTGTATTTTTTTAAACTTACATCTTCTAAGTGCTTCTGCATTCACAGGTTTAGGTTCTGTGGGTTGTATTAATATGTTTTCTCTAGACATCTACTAGTCTTCTGGTATTGCTTTTGCCTGAAGTTGACAACAGAGTTATGCTGGAGGGCCTAGAAATTCCTATGGAGATGATCTCTTGAGTTTTAAAAATAATGTTTTTTCATTTGGAATCTTTCCCCTTTTGTGAGGAGCCCTGTGCCTTTAACTCCCACAAAAGTGGATAATCTGTTGTATTTGTAAACCTTCTTGAATGTTTATGTTGGTTTAAAGGCAGGGCATAAATGGTGTTGATGGTAATGCCTCTTCCTCGATCAGTTCCAGGAATGGTTTGTTTTCCTTCAATTGATGAGACCATAATACTAAGAGCACCATCTACTGGGTTTGGCAGCGCATCAGAATTGGATTCTTTTTCTACCTCCATAGGTTGATAAAGCTTTTCCATTGCCTGGACCTTTAATGCACACAGTTTCATGTTTGTCACTTGCGTCTATGGAAAACCAATTAAGCTTTAAAGTGAGCAGGTGAGCTTCAAGCACCTTAGATGGGACTTATTTTAGGATGCATTCAGACAAAGCTGATTCAGTCACAGCTGGCTTGGGATGGCTGATGATGAGAATAAATTATCTATAGCTAATACAGTGCTGTAACATTTAGTTCCTTGGTTGTAAACTACAGCTTAGTTTTCATGTAACACCTTCCCCGGACTCTAGCAGTGTAGTATCTCACATTTCTCATTAGTAACAAAAGGTATTAGTGAATACTGTGGACTGATTCTGCCCCATAGACAGAGCTTCACATTCCTAGCCATAGATGTTTGTATATCTGTACAACGATAGCACTTGGTGGCTTTTATATAGTGGTGAATGGCAGCGCTCTCTGGACCATCCTCCAAAAAATCGGGTGCCCTGACAAATTTGTGAACATCCATGATGACATGATGGCAAGAGTCTTGGACAGAATGGCTCCCAAAGTGACCCATTTAAGGTGGAATCGGGTGTCAAACAGGGATGTGTTATTGCCCCAACCTTATTCTCCGTCTTCATCGCTATGATACTTCATCTTGTTGATGGGAAGCTTCCCACCAGAATGGAAATCATCTATTGGACAGATGGCAAGCTATTTAATCTCAGCAGAGTGAAAGCCAAAATCAAGGTTACAACAACATCTGTTATAGAGCTCCAGTATGCTGATGACAACATTGTCTGTGTGCATTCAGAAGAAGACCTACAAGCCACTCTAAACACCTTTGCAGAAGCTTATGAGAAGCTCAGTCTGACATTAAACATTGAGAAAACCAAAGTGCTCTTCCAGCAGTCACCAGCTAATCCCTCTCCAATGCCGGAGATACAGCTTAACGGTGTAATATTAGAAAATGTTGACCATTTCCGCTCCCTTGGCAGCCACCTCTCCACCAAAGTCAACATTGACACCAAAATATAACACCGCCTGAGCTCTGCGAGTGCAGCTTTTTTCCGAATGAAGCAGAGAGTGTTTAAGGACTGGGACATCCATAGGGATACCAAGGTGCTTGTTTATAAAGCTATTGTCCTCCCAACCCTGCCATATGCCTGCAAGACGTGGACTGTCTACAGACGTCACATGCAACTCCTGGAACGATTCCATCAGTGCTGCCTCCAAAAAATCCTGCAAATCTCTTGGAAAGACAAGTGGACAAATGTCAGCATACTGGAAGAAGCAAAGACCACAAGCATTGAAGCGATGGTTCTCTGCCATCAACTTCACTGGACCGGCTACGTTGTCCGGATGCCCAACCACCATCTCCCAAAGCAGTTTCTCTACTCCGAACTCAAGAATGGAGAATGGAATGTTGATGGGCAGGAAAAGAGATTTAAAGATGTGCTCAAAACCAACCTTTAAAACTTTGGCATAGACACTGAGAACTGGGAAGCCCTGGCCCTTGAGCACTCCAGCTGGAGGTCAGCTGTGACCAGTAGTGCTGTAGAATTTGAAGAGGCACGACTGGAGGGTGAAAGAGAGAAATGTGCCAAGAGGAAGGTGCGTCAAGCCAACCCTGACTGGGTCCACCTTCCACCTGGAAACCAATGCCCTCACTGCGGAGAAGATGCAGGTCAAGAATAGGGCTCCATAGTCACCTATGGACCCATCCTGGAGGATTATCCTACTCGGACAATGAGGGATCGCCTAAGTAAGTAAAGTAAAGTAAAGTATGAATTGGATTCCTTTTTAAAGAAAGAAACTCCTGTTTTATGAATGGCTCAGTGCTTCAATGAGCTTTGCATCATCTTACACAAACTCTGGGTGACCAAGATGAATCTCATGCTGGCTCAGGGGGGTGGGAACTTTTGAATCTGACAGCCCTATAAATATTGTTTTTCTCTGGCCAGCCAGCATGTCGGCTCCTTGGGCAGATAACTGCGGTTGTCATCAGTTCCAGCTAGAATGAAATAAACCTCGGTGGCTTTTGCTTCAACTTGGTGAGACTTAAGGGAAAAATCTTTCTTGGTGCTTGCTGTCTCGCAGGTGTCCCGGATCCTCTTTTTGAGTCTGGCCAGTCTCTGCCTAGGCAGGGCCTCCCAAATTTGTGTTCGACATCACTGTAAACCTGAAAGCAGAGAAATTAGCAAATCTAATCAATAATTTGTAATCTGCTCTGAGAACCTTTGTAGCTGAAGAGCGTAAATAATCTAAATCAATTACACAAATTAAGTAAATAGCATAGCAGCCACTGTCTATGGCTGAAAGATTTCTATGGTGCAGGAAGCAGTGAATACTATTGGTTGAATCAGTTGGCATAGTAGAGGTTAAATGGCTACCGTTTGCTTGTAGGCACCAGCTTTGTTTCTGTTTTATTATTATTATTATTATTCCAGCTCCTGATCGAATTACTCATTGTACTGAGTGGAGTTATCAAAGGAGATCTTTGTATTTGCCTCTTGCAAAGGCTCTGCCTCATGGCTGTGATATTGTTTCAAGGAGAAAGTGCCTGGTTTGTTTAGCACCATCTTCAGACGAATGCTGGGGGACAGGAAGGAGTCCAATGAGTCACCATGAAGCGATAAACAAAGAAGTCACCCTTTGACTCCTGGGAGCTTTTGAGAACACCAACCTTTCTATGTTGCAGGCATTACACAATGGCTGGGATCCTACATCAAGGAGATGAAGCGTAGCTTTGTGCTCACATTTACGTAACACCGCCTTGTTAGTGAATTGGGACATTAATTTTTCATCTTTGGTTTTATCAAGGCTTTGTTTGAAGTTTGATTTAGTTATGTGAATAGTTCAATAAGGTATTTTCTGTATTTTTTATGTACATCTTCTAAGTGCTTCCGCATTCACAGGTTGCAGCCAGATGTGCATGCACACTGCATATCTGCATGGCCAGTGCACACCTTCATGTGTGCACAAGGCACAACTTCATGCATAGTAGCATCACATCTGTGGCTCGATTTCTGCAATCCTGAACTCCGTGCATTTGTATCAGATAAAATAGTTCAATGAGGTATTGGTGGTGGCACAGCAGGTTAAACCGCTGAGCTGTTGAACTTGCTTCTAGGTTGCAGCCATTCTGTTCTCCTTCCACTGGCATTTCCTCCTAAAGAGCCATTTTCTGATTATTTTCAGAAAAGTCTTTTTAATTGTTATGCCATATTTTAATATTTATGTTTATATTTTGAAATGATTTTAACGCTTTTGGGAGAGTGAGCTCCCACTGTTAACGCCAGATTCTGCCAGCCTAGCAGTTCAAAAACATGCAAATGTGAGTAGATCAATAGGTACCACTTCTTTGGGAAGGTAATGGTGTTCCATGCAGTCATGATGGCCACATGACCTTGAAGGTGTCTATGGACATCTCCCGCTCCGGCGGGAAGGTAATGGCGCTCCATGTAGTCATGTCGGCCACATGACCTTGGAGGTGTCTATGGACACCTCCTGTTCCGACGGGAAGGTAATGGCGCTCCATGCAGTCATGTCGGCCACATGACCTTGAAGGTGTCTATGGACACCTCCTGCTCCGGAGGGGAGGTAACAGCGCTCCATGCAGTCATGTCGGCCACATGACCTTGAAGGTGTCTATGGACACCTCCTGCTCCGGCAGGAAGGTAATGGCGCTCCATGCAGTCATGTCGGCCACATGACCTTGAAGGTGTCTAGGGACACCTCCCGCTCCAGAGGGAAGGTAACGGCGCTCCATGCAGTCATGTTGGTCACATGACCTTGGAGGTGTCTACGGACAATGCCGGCTCTTCGGCTTAGAAATGGAGATGAGTACCACACCCCAGAGTCGAACACGATTGGGCTTCATGTCAGGGGAAAACCTTTACCCTTACCTATGGGCAACCCTGGCTCTTTGACTTAGAAATAGAGATGAGCACTACGCCCCAGAGTTGAACACGAATAGACTTATTGTCAGGAGCAATCTTTAGCTTTATGGGGACTTTATTTCACAAGAGATGCAAACTGTCATTGTAGCAGAATGGCATGTGCATCCTACATTAAATCTGCCTCTTCCCTGCAACTATCCCTTCCCCCATTATTGATGGGCAAAACTCATCAATAGCCGCCAATACTGCAATCTTAACATCACCTTCCTGGTGCAAAGGGACCATTTAACTTCTGTGTTAGGATGTTGGCACCAAAGTGATGTCAAGAGTAAGTTTTCTTCTCCTCTCTCACCTTACCCACTCTCCCTTGCAACTTCAAGGGATCTTGAAGTTCAAGGGATCTTCAAGAGCTTCAAGGGATCATTCCTACCCATCATGAGACCACTGCATTTCCACCTGCCTCTCCCATAAAACTAAAGTGGCTAGAAAATCCTGCAAATCTGTGGCTTTGTAGCTGTAAAACTAGATGAAGGGGTTTGTTGTTATAGAGGTGATTGTACCCACTATCTGCACCTGGAGGTGTGATGGTATAATCTCTTGTGGAGGTCATCTGGGGATAAGGAGCCTGCAGGCCATGCGATACCAACTGCTGTGTTGAGGTCACTTATTGAGGTCACCAATGACTGGTTTGCAGTCTTCTTTTGGAGAAGAAAGGGATAGCAGTCTCAGTCAGGCTTCAAAAAAAAGAAAGAAAATAGCTTTGGGCGAGTGCAGAGGTTGATCGGTGGTTATAAACTTCTCTTTGGGAAATGGTAAAAAATGCTATTGAAGTGCTTAAATCTTTCCTTTATGGGCTAATTCATTCTTTTATATAAAAAAGAAGTGTATCCACGTGGTGGTAGATCAGCTGCTTTGGAAAGGATTGGAGCAAATGAGAAAAATTTCAGAGGTCATGATTTGTTGCTTACCCGAGAATCACAGAATTTGAAGGGACCCCAAGGGCCATCAAGTCCAGCTCCCTTTCTGCACAGAAACCAAATCAACACTCTCCTTGATATATGTCTGTACAGTCCAGTTAATGACAGGTCTTTGGTGACTTCTCATCTTTATTTTAGACCAGGTGGCAATAGCATGTGTATGGTTGAAAAAGGATACATCATCTCGGGTAATAATAATAATAATAACAACAACAACACTTTATTTATATTCTGCCCTTCTCCCCGAGGGGTCTCTGAGCAGATTACAACATATAAACCAACACAGGCACACATCCAATGCCTTGTTACAATAGAAAATACAATGAAATAGAATATCCAGGATAGCCTGGAAGTGCCTGGAGCAATCTTTTGTTGAGAGGTGATTAGATGTCCCTAATTGTTTTCCCTCTGCTGTTTTGCTGTTTTAATTTTAGAGGTTTTTTTAATAATGTTGTTTTGGTGTTGTAATTTTAGAGTTTTTTAATACTGGTAGCCAGATTTTGTTCAATTTCATGGTCTCTTCCTTTCTGTTGAAATTGTCCACATGCTTGTGGATTTCAATGGCTTCTCTGTGTAGTCTGACATGGTGGCTGTGAGAGTGGTCCAGTATTTCTGTGTTCTCAAATAATATGCTGTGTCCAGGCTGGTTCATCAGGTGCTCTGCTATGACTGACTTCTCTGGTTGAAGTAGTCTGCAGTGCCTTTCATGTTCCTTGATTCATGTTTGGGCAATGCTGTGTTTGGTGGTCCCTATGTAGACTAAATTAAAACAGCAAAACAGCAGAGGGAAAACAATCAGGGACATCTAATCACCTCTCAGCAAAAGATTGCTCCTACCCATCACTTCCAGGCCATCAAATACTAATCAAGGTGGTCAGTTGAAACATTCACACCTAGCTCCAGCAGACAAGAGTCCTTTGTCCCAAACTGGTCTTTCCACAGATATATAAACCCATTTTCCAAGTTCCAACAGACCTCACTACCTCCAAGGATGCTTGCCATAGATGCAGGCGAAACGTCAGGAGAGAATGCCTCTAGAACATGGTTATATAGCCTGAAAAAACCTACAACAACCCAGACAGAGGGGAGTTTGATGCTGCTATAGCTATTTAATGGTAGTGCTGCTATAGCTATTTAATTGTAGTGTATAATAAGTAATTGTAGTATATCTAATGTAGTGGTCTAAATATGCTTGTTCATCTGTATTATTTTGTCTCTTTCTTGAATAAAAATTATTTTAAAAATATGTGATGAGAAAATCTATAGCAGGCATGGGCAAACTTTGGTCCTCCAGGCGTTTTGGACTTCAACTCCCACAATTCCTAACAGCCGATAGGCTGTTAGGAATTGTGGGAGTTGAAGTCCAAAACACCTGGAGGGCCAAAGTTTGCCCATGCCTGATCTATAGGAATGTATATCTATTTGGATGTTGAGAGTTACAGGAAAGAGAACTGTCTCCCTCTGCCGACTGAAAGTACACACGCTTACTATCATATTGATGATGATAATGCAAGAAAATGCATAGATATGACATGACAATGTCTTTTCCTCACCCTGTTCCTTATTTCTATGCTTATTCTAGGAGGCATGGCATCCTCTCATTTCTACGATTACAGTTCTTCCAAGACAACAGAGATGGGCAATGGCTCTTTCTATACCTCCCTGATTTCTGATGACCTCTATACATCTCCCCAAGATTCCTCTTACTTCACAGGAAACCTGTCCAAAGGAGGCAGCTATGTTAGTGCTTCGGACAGCACTGAAGGGTTCCTCTCCCAGGATGGGAATCCCTTTGAGTCCCGCGGCTTGTTTAGCTCGGATTCAGGAATAGAGATGACTCCAGCAGAATCCACCGATGTCAACAAAACCTTCGCTGACCCCATGGAGCAGATGAAATCAGAAGCTTATAAATACATGGACATGAGTCGATCAGAAGAGATTAAGTGCCAGGAGAGATATAGTACAGGTCTGGGTGATGTAGGCCCACCAGGCTTGATGGAGAAATGGCAGGATAATGCGACTGAACCTAAGGGGACATCTTCTGGAGGGAAATATGCCACCAAAGAGCCAGGTTTGGGCGAGAAGTCAACTTTTGGTGGCTATCAATACTCACCTTTAGCAATGGCACCAGTCAAGATTTCAGTGACTGAAACAGAGACCATTGAGGGGGCTGTTGCAAAAGGAAAGGCTACAGAGAAACAAGATACAGGACTCAAACCAGGACACGAAGTAGTGCCCACGGTGATGGTGTCAGAACCAGAAGATGAGAGTCCAGGCTCCATTACACCACCATCTTCAGCTACAGGTAAAAATTCAACTTGCACTTGATAGTAGATTCAAGAGTGTATATCTTTCCCATGGAGTGATATGCACAGAGATTAGTACTTGTAACATTGCTTCCGTTGGACTGGGTTGTGGCACAGCTGGTTGGGAGTCAGCTGCATTAAAATCACTACTGACTGAGAGGTTATGACAGTGGTTCTCAACCTTCCTAATGCCATGACCCCTTAGTAGAGGTCCTCATGTTGTGGTGACCCCCAACCATAACGTTATTTTTGTTGCTACTTCATAATTGTAATGTTGCTACTGTTATGAATCATAATGTAAATATCTGATATCAGGATGTATTTTCATTCACTGGACCAAATTTGGCACAAATACCCAATACGCCCACAAATTTGAAACTGGTGGGGTTGGGGGTGATTGATTTTGTCATTTTATCTGGAATTGCTGGGATTTATAGTTCACCTTAATTCAAAGAGCCTTCTGAACTCCATCAATGATGGAATTGAACAAACTTGGCACACAGAATCCCATGACCAACAGAAAATACTGGAAGGGTCTGGTGGACATTGACCTTGATTTTTGGAGTTGTAGTTCACCTATATCCAGACTGTGGACTCAAGCAATGATGGATCTGGATCAAACTTGGCACAAATACTCAATATGCACAAATGTGAACACTCGTAGAGTTTGGAGAAAATAGACCTTGCCATTTGGGAGTTGTAGTTGTTGGGATTTATAGTTTACTCACAATGAAATAGCATTCTGAACCCCACCAATGATAGAATTGGACCAAACTTTCCACACAGAACCCCCATGACCAACAGAAAATACTATGTTTTCTGATGGTCTTTGGCAACCCCGCTGACACCCCCTCACCACCCCCACAGGGTCCCGACCCCCAGGTTGAGAAACACTGGGTTATGAGTTTGAAGTCAGCCCGGGCTGGAGTAAGCTTCCAGCCATTTGTCTAGCTTGCTGTCGACCTTTGCAGCCCGAAAGACAGTTGCATCTGTCAAGTAGGAAATTTAGATACTGCTTATACGGGGAGGCTAATTTAACTAATTTATGATGCCATAAACATCTCCAGCAGCATGCAAAGAATGAGGAAGTACTCCATCGGTGTTGCAAGTGGATTGTGAAGTGACAGCTCCCCCAGTGGCTGGAATTAAAAAAGCATATCCTCATGAAGCTAGAAAGTTAAATAGCCTCTGTGTCTCTGTCTATATATGTTGTGTGTCTATGGCATTGGATGTTTGCCATGTATACTTGCATTGTGATCCGCCCTGAGTTCCCTGCAGGGTGAGAAGGGTGGAATATAAATACTGTAAATAAATAAATAATTCCATAGAGCCTATGCCCAGGTAATGATACGCATATGGCAAGCTCCCCATATCTAAGAGGGATACATTCCCATCAGTGAGATTTCAGATTATTGTGGATAGGTCACAATGCCAGGGCTCTGCCTTATTCAGGTAGAGATGAACCAAACAAACTCCCAATTTGTGTTAAAGCACTTTCTTTCTGGCTGTGTTAATAGTCCAAAACATAAAACATAAAGATAGCACTCAGCCACAGAATATAAAACAAAACTGACAGCAAATGCTGTTGCAGGTTTAAGATAACACTGTAGTCAAAAGGTCCAGTTCAGTGGTCAAATGCCAGAAGTTCAATTAGCAAAGTCCAGGGATCAAGAGTCTATACCATAGTCAAAAGCCAGTCCAAAGATTCAAGGTTCCAGGGTTCAAGAGACAGGTCAGGATATCGAAAATCCACAAACCTGGGGGAAAACCAGCAGCATCTTCCACCAAAATAAGACAAATACTTCTCTCCTAAAGATCAGTCCCAAGGCTAGCTCATTATATCCAGAAATACCCAGCTGCAGCCTATCTCTTGCATATCTCCACCCTTAATTGCTTTCACCCATGAAAGCAATTAAGTATTTGTACTTTACCCTTCAGAACAAATACTTACATTAACCCTTCCATCACCAACAGCTAGGCCTACCACCACCAACCACCAACAACTGCAGAATATGATACATGACAGGATACAATTTAATGTTGAATTGGACATCAAGTAATTTAATGGTGTTCGGTCATATTCAAATAACTATGGTACAGTAGGGAACAAATCCCACATAGATACAGGAACCTTACCATAGAAATCTGGCTACCAGTATTAAAAAACTCTAAAATTAAAACAGCAAAACAGCAGGGGGAAAATAATCAGGGACATCTAATCACCTCTCAACAAAAGATTGCTCCAGGCACTTCCAGGCCATCTAATACTAATCAAGGTGGTCAGTTGAAACATTCACACCTAGCTCCAGCAGACAAGAGTCCTTTGTCCCACCCTGGTCATTCCACAGATATATATAAACCCTTTTTCCTAGTTCCAACAGACCTCACTACCTCTGAGGATGCTTGCCATAGATGCAGGCAAAATGTCAGGAGAGAATGCTGTTAGAACATGGCCATATAGCCTGAAAAAACCTACAACAACCCAGTGATTCCGGCCATGAAAGCCTTCGACAATACATTTTACTGTGGTTACTTTCTGCATAAACCAAAACTGACTTTTGATAAGCATATTGTTTGCCTCTTCTTTCTCCCTCTCTCCTTAAACTCCAGAACCATCAGGCTCAGAGTCCCAAGGCAAAGGGAGCATGTCCGAAGACGACTTCATTAGTGCCGTTAGAGAGGCCAAAGGCTTCTCCAGTGAAAGCTCTGAAGGCCAGAGATCTCCAACTGTTGCACCTGGAAAACCGGATCCTAAAATCAAGATGCCAGAACGTCCATCTGGTGGGCCTCCTTTGGATAATGAAGTAAGTAGCGCTGAATCTGGTGATTCCGAGATTGAGCTGGTCTCAGAAGACCCACTAGCTGCAGAAGAGGTTCTCCACTCAAATTACATGTCCTTCAGCCATGGTGGAGGACCTCCTCCTTCCCCAGCATCTCCTTCGATACAGTACAGCATCCTGAGGGAGGAACGTGAGGCTGAACTGGACAGTGAACTCATCATTGAATCATGCGATGCTTCCTCAGCCTCTGAGGAAAGTCCAAAGCGGGAGCATGATTCGCCTTTGATGAAGCCTATCATTATGGACATAATACAGGAGGAAAACTACTCCAGAAATGAAAGTGTTGGGGCCTCCAATTACAAAGTCAGTAGCTTGAAGGAGAGCAGGATGAACAAGGAGAACCTGGCAGACTCTGCCTCCTACTTGAAGTGCTCCTTTGGTACTTCCAAGGTTCACGGCCACCCAAGTTCCTCCTTGGCCATCGGCACTGAAGAGATAAAGGACAGAATGTCTCAGAAGAAATCAACCGAGGTGACATCTACCTTTACGGCAAGCAAACCACCATCCAAGGGCTCAGTGACTAGGAGTCCCTGGTCTGCTCCACCACTGCCATTTTTAAATAAGCAAAAAGGTAATTCTATTTATTTTTACTTTCTCTTAAATAGTGGATATAAACTGGAAGTGTGGAGATGGTTGGGAGGTATTTTCTGTCGTGGGATGTTAGAACATGAAGTGATTTATAGTTTTATTTATTTTTTATTATTTACAGCATTTATATTCCGCCCTTCTCACCCCGCAGGGGACTCAGGGCAGATTACAGTGTACACATATATGGCAAACATTCAATGCCAATTTTAACATACAACATATACAGACATACACAGAGGCTATTTAACTTTTTCTGGCTGCCAAGGGAGATGTCGCTTTCATCGTCCATCTGCGACACTGATGAAGTACTTCCGCATTCCCCGCATGCTTCCGCTGGAGTGCTCTGCCGGAGTCCTTTTTTATGGCCTCATAAATTAGTTAATTTAGCCTCCTCACACTTTAAGGTGGTACCTAATTTTCCTACTTGACAGATGCAACTGTCTTTCGGGTTGCAAAGGTCAACAACAGGCTACACAATTGGTTGGAAACCCGCTCCAACCTGGACTGGCTTCGAACTCATGACCTTTTGGTCAGAGTGATCTTAATGCAGCTGACACTCAGCCAGGTGCGCCACAATCCCTGTGCAAATCACAATCTTCCTGAACTACTGCAAGCTGGATAATATTAAGTGTCCCAGAAGCAAGAAAAATAAAGCAGACTACTTTCATAGCAAAAACATGCTTAAACCTGTCCTAACATCCTAACAGTGAGTGCTGTTCAGCAGTGGAACTCTCTGCCCAGGAATGTGGTCAATGCTCCTTCTTTGGAAGCTTTTAAGCAGAGGCTGGATGGCCATCTGTTGGGGGTGCTTTGAATGTGATTGTCCTGCTTCTTGGCAGAATGGGGTTGGACTGGATGGCCCATGCGGTCTCTTCCAACTCTTTGATTCTAAGATTCTACACTAGGATACACTAGGAAACACTCCTCATGATATACTCCATGCAGGGAGTGGCTCAAGCTTAACTGCTTAATTGTCCAGGTGTTCTTCCTCAACACGCACCCATACAGGCAATGATCCTTGTAAAAACTTAGCATACTTATGCACATTCTGTAATAAGGTCTCTTTCAACTCTATGATTCTATGATTCTTACTTTTCTTTGTGCCAATCTAAATACAGGCTTTATCATTATTTCCCATCAGGTCAATTAATGACAAATACTGTATTTAGATTGGCACAGGTCAACTGGAGCCCCCAGTGGCGCAGTGGGTTAAACCCCCGTGCAGCCAGGACTGAAGATTGACAGGTCACAGGTTCGAATCCGGGGAGAGGCGGATGAGCTTCCTTTATCAGCTCCAGCTCCTCATGCGGGGACATGAGAGAAACCTCCCACAAGGATGATAAAACATCAAATCATCCAGGCGTTCCCTGGGCAATGTCCTTGCAGATGGCCAATTCTCTCACACCAGAAGCGACTTGCAGTTTCTCAAGTCGCTCCTTACACGACAAAAAAAAATCAGGTCAACTTTGACTTATGGGAAATTCTATAAGTCAACACTATGAATGAAGGACCTTCAGGAACCCAGTCATCAACGGCCCTGCTCAGGCCTTGCAAACTCTGGGTTGTGGGTTTATTTATTGAGACTGCCTCGCACATTAGCAAATAGGACAGCCTCAGTTTGGTAACCTTAGCCTCTGATGAGAAATCAGGATTTATTTGTTCTGAGACATATTCGTATATCCATTTATCAGTCCATAATTTTTTCTCCATCATGACATTTCAAATGAATCCGTTTCCTTTCTGCCCATTTTCTAGCTTTCACCATCACACACGGCGCACCATACATACCATTTTAAAGAGGCATTTGGTCTATAAACTGTGATGGGAAAAACAAGCCGTATCTGTGATAGATTTCCCCAAAGACCTTGTTTCATTATTTTCTAACACAGTTTCCAGCGCTTTTCTTGGTGTTCAGCAACCTCCTTTGTCAGCTTACCTTGGTATGAAGCCAAGATGAAAATGAATATGTGTTCTTCAATAGAGAAAGGAAGAAAGAACGAAAGAAAGGGGAAGAAAGCCCTTTGTATCCCCACGAAAGCCTTAGCAAATCATGAGAATGTAGGCTAATTCACTAGTCAGAGCTTAATAATTGTTATTGTTTCAGCATAGTTAGGGATTTTCCCCATTTTGTTTCAACTTTCCAAAGCTGGGAAATAAGACCTTTTCAAGAATTTGAACGCATAACAACAGCAGCATGTGAAACAGAGGGATTGGGTGGTTGTGGGTTTTCCAGGCTGTATGGCTGTAGCAGTAGATAGGGCGACTAAAATGATCAAGACCTATGAGGAGCGGCTTAAGGAGCTGGGCATGTTTAGCCTGAAGAAGAGAAGGCTGAGAGGAGATATGATAGCCATGTATAAATATGTCACAGGGAGGAAGGAGCAAGCTTGTTTTCTGCTTCCCTGGAGACTAGAACGCGGGACAATGGCTTCAAACTACAAGAAACGAGATTCCTTCTGAACATGAGGAAGAACTTCCTGACTGTGAGAGCCGTTCAGCAGTGGAACTCTCTGCCCTGGAGTGTGGTGGAGGCTCCTTCTTTGGAAGCTCTTAAACAGAGGCTGGATGGCCATCTGTCAGGAGTGATTTGAGTGCAATATTCCTGCTCCTTGGCAGGGGGTTGGACTGGATGGCCCATGAGGTCTCTTCCAACTCTGTGATTCTATGATTCTAAGAGAGATAATACCAAGAGTGATCCTTTTTGGGCGACCGAAAAGTACATTTTTATTTTCAGCTGAGACCCTGGCATGGAATCTCATCCAAAAGTGAACCAGAGTGAGGATAAAGGCATTGACTTTCCTTTTTATAAATCTTCAAATGCAGGCAAACAAAGAAACGTGCTTCTACATACGTAACATCATCACTATGTCACTTTAAGCATCATAGAAATATCAAATTATATATTCTGTATGCAAGCGGCATGTTGTCATATTTTTTCTAAGGAGTAGCTTACAGCAAGTTAGAGTTAACTAGAATTCAGCTTACACAGATCCATCAGGGGCCTACTTTTGACCTGTCAGGAGGGAGGGAGAGAAACTCCTTACTTTTAGAAGTAAGAAGGTATGGCCTGTGTATGGCCGTTCAGCAGTGGAACTCTCTGCCCCGGAGTGTGGTGGAGGCTCCTTCTTTGGAAGCTTTTAAACAGAGGCTGGATGGCCATCTGTCAGGGGTGCTTTGAATGCAATATTCCTGCTTCTTGGCAGGGGGTTGGACTGGATGGTCCATGAGGTCTCTTCCAACTCTTTGATTCTATGAAACTGTGCATCTCCAGGTGTTTTGAACTTCAGCTCCCAGAAATCCCATGATTCTATGATAAGCTGTACCAGTGTCTGTGTATAGATAACATGCCCCCCTTCTCCTCCCCCTTTCAACACAGATCTCCTTCAGCATTCTTTCTGGCCTGTGAGCTTGGCTTTCTAATACAGAGAGAACCTGATATTTTCTACATTTCAGTGCTTGTAATGTATATAAAATATATGCATAAATATTTATATTTCCAATGTCACCACATCACCGGGGGCGGCTCAACCCATTACGCAACGTAAGCATTCGCAGTATAGTTGATTTTGCCCAGGGACGCTCTTGAGGCGCTCTTGGGGGAAAATAGACCTTGACACATGCAAGTTGTAGTTACTGGGATGTATAGTTCACCTAAAATCAAAGAGCATTCCGAACTCCACCAATGATGGAATTGAACCAAATATGGCACACAGAACGCCCATTACGAACAGAAAATATATATCAGTGATTGGTTTGGGGGGGGGTTGGCAAAATGCTGCTTGCTTACTGTTGAAAATTACCTAGGACCACCTCTGCACATCACGGCCATGTTCCAGAAGAACATGGCCATATAGCCAGGAAAACTCACAGCAACCCAGTGATTCCGGCCGTGAAAGACTTCAACAACACACATGGGATTGGTTTATCACTCTTTCATGCTGCTCTCTTGAAAAAATGAGAGTCTTTCATGGATGTGTACAGTTGTTGTTGTTGTTGTTGTTGTTGTTGTTGTTGTTGTTGTGTGCTTTCGATTCTTTGCCAACTTATGGTGACGCTAAGAGCATTTTCTGAGGCTGAGAGTATGTGACTCACCCAAAGTCATTCTTTGGATTTTTTTTTGTTTATTTTATTTATTATTGACTTTATTTATATCCTGCTCTTCTGACCCTTGCTGGGGACTCAAAGTACTGTACAAAATGGCAAGATTCCATTGATAAGCAGGGAATCAAACCCTGATCTCTAGAATCATAGTCCAATGTTCAAACCACTATGCCACACTGACTCTTTACCATGAATCAAAGCTGACATGAAAGCCCATAGCAACAAAAAGGACATTTCACGACTGCAAAATATCTGCACTTTAAAGCAGACTTGAGCCTTCTTTCTCTTTCCTTAAGCATATTGAGAACTGTAGTTCATTTTCAGGGTTTCCTCCTTTCTGTTGAAATTATCCAGATGATTGTGGATTTCAATGTCTTCTCTGTGTAGTCTGACATGGTGGTTGTTACAGTGGTCCAACATTTCTGTGTTCTCAAATACTATGCTGTGTCCTAAAACCAGGGCAGTAAATAAAGAACAACACTAAAAAGACAGTGAGACAACTAGAGCCAGTTAACATATCCCAACAAAGGAATTCCCGAAGCAGGAAGCAGCCAGGCTTTGAAACTGCAAGACTATTCAATGCTAATCAGTTTGGCCAATTACAATATTCATAGTTGCCTCAGGCAGACAAGAGTTCTTTCTCCCACCCTGGACCTTCCACAGATATATAAACCTTACTTGCCTGGTTTCCAGACCTCACAACCTCTGAGGTGCCTGCTTTAGATGTGGGTGAAACATCAGGAGAGAATGAAAGTGTATTAATGTAATCTTGTTGTTGTTGTTGTTCATTCGTTCAGTCGTCTCCGACTCTTCGTGACCTCATGGACCAGCCCACGCCAGAGCTCCCTGTCGGCCGTTACCACCCCCAGCTCCCTCCAGGTCAGTCCAGTCACTTCAAGGATGCCATCCATCCATCTTGCCCTTGGTCGGCCCCTCTTCCTTTTGCCTTCCACTTTCCCCAGCATAATTGTCTTCTCTAGGCTTTCCTGTCTCCTCATGATGTGGCCATAGTACTTCAACTTTGTCTCTAGTATCTTTCCCTCCAATGAGCAGTCGGGCTTTATTTCCTGGAGGATGGACTGGTTGGATCTTCTCGCAGTCCAAGGCACTCTCAGCACTTTCCTCCAACACCACAGTTCAAAAGCATCGATCTTCCTTCGCTCAGCCTTCCCTAAGGTCCAGCTCTCACATCCGTAGGTACTACAGGGAATACCATGGCTTTGACTAGGCGGATCTTTGTTGCCAGTCTGATGTCTCTACTCTTTATTATTTTATCGAGACTGGACATTGCTCTCCTCCCAAGAAGTAAGCGTCTTCTGATTTCCTGGCTACAGTCTGCATCTGCAGTAATCTTTGCCCCTAGAAATACAAAGTCTGTCACGGCCACCACGGTTTCTCCTTCTATTTTCCAGTTGTCAATCATTCTTGTTGCCATAATCTTGGTTTTTTTGACGTTTAGCTGCAACCCGGCTTTTGCGCTTTCTTCTTTCACCTTGATTAGAAGGCTCCTCAGCTCCTCCTCGCTTTCGGCCCTCAGAGTGGTGTCATCTGCATATCTGAGGTTGTTAATGTTTCTTCCAGCAATTTTCACCCCAGCTTTGCATTCATCAAGCCCCGCACATCGCATGATGTGTTCTGCATACAAGTTAAAAAGGTTGGGGAGAGTATGCAGCCTTGCCGTACGCCTTTCCCAATCTTGAACCAGTCTGTTGTTCCGTGGTCAGTTCTGACTGTTGCTACTTGGTCCTTGTACAGATTCCTCAGGAGAGAGACAAGGTGGCTTGGGATGCCCATCCCACTAAGAACTTGCCACAATTTATTATGATCCACACAGTCAAAGGCTTTAGAATAGTCAATGAAGCAGAGATAGATGTTTTTCTGAAACTCCCTGCCTTTCTCCATTATCCAGCGGATATTGGCAATCTGGTCTCTCGTTCCTCTGCCTTTTCTAAACCCAGCTGGAACATGGCCATACAGCCAGGAAAACTCACAGCAATTCAGTGATTCTGGCCATGAAAGCCTTTGATAACACAATCACAGTGCTGCTTTATTGATGCCTCTATGGCAGAAATGAGTAAAATTCAGTCCTCCAGATGTTGTTGGGGTGCAATTCCCAGCAGTGTAGCCAGACAGAGAAAGTGATGAGGAATGCAAACAACACATACACAAAAGCGAAGGGATTTTCTCTCTTCTGAGCCAAAATACAGCAAAGCTAATTCCAGCTCTTTCTGTCAAACATATGTTGCCATCCAGTGGTTATGAGGAAAACTACAGAATAGAATTCTCTGAATTGTCGAAGGTTTTCATGGCTGGAATCACTGGGTTGTTGTAGGTATTTCGGGTTATATGGCCATGTTCTAGAAGCATTCTCTCCTGACATTTTGCCTGCATCTATGACAAGCAGCCTCAGAGGTTGTGAAGTCCCCCCATTTGCTGCATCCTGCAGTCTGGGATGAACCTGGGGTGGTGTGGCAAGGTGGCAGAGGATGATGGGTTCTGCACTCGGATCCTCCTCCTTCTTCCTGGCTTCCGAGTCATGTGTAGGTGGGGGCCTTGGGGGCGTGGAACCTGTGGGGCTCCAGCTGGGATGCCAGAAGGTCTGCACCAGATGTCGCCTCAAGAGCACCCCTCAGGGATTTGCGCTATACGCAAATGCGTATCTTGCCTATTGCTTCAGCCACCCCTGCCTCTAGGTCAGTAGTGATTTAATGCAGGTGGTTATCAGCTAGCTGCGCCACAGCCCGGTCCAAATCTCTACTCTTCTCCCTCCCAAACCTCAAATGCTGACTCCTCTGTGGGTTGCAACTCCTACTGTGGAGATTAACCTGACCTTCAAAGGAGCTCATCAAGGCACCCAAACTATTTGGGCACAAGAAGGTTTAGAACCTTTTACGTCTCTTTTTACAGCCGGCAGTGCAGTGGGTTAAACCGCTGAACTGCTGAACTTGTTGACCGAAAGGTCTCAGGTTCAAATCCAGTGAGCGGGGTGAGTTCTTGCTGTTAGCCCCAGCTTCTGCCAACCTAGCAGTTTGAAAACACGCAAGTGTGAGTAGATCCAGCAGGAAGGTAATGGCGCTCCATGCAATCATTCACGCCACATGACCTTGGAGGTGTCTATGGACAACACCAGCTCTTTGGCTTAGGAATGGAGATGAGCACCAACCCCCAGAAAGGTAGGAAAATTAGGAGAGGGCTTTCATATGTTGCCCTCTGAGAGTCTTCTGCTTAAAACAGTTTGGGACCTGCCTACCTGCGTGACCGCATCTCCATATACGAACCCACGTGCTCCCTCCGTTCATCCGGAGAGGCCCTGCTCACGATTCCACCTGCGTCACAGGCTCATTTGGTGGGGACGAGGGACAGGGCCTTCTCTGTGGTTGCCCCCCGACTTTGGAACACCCTCCCCAAAGACATTAGACTAGCACCCACTTTGGCAGTCTTTAGGAAGAACTTGAAGACCTGGCTATTCCGATGTGCCTTTCGGGAATAGGATAACCTCCAACACTACGTCCCAGAAGCACTTTATTAGAGCTTAAGACTCTCTGCACATTGCACTTGCCCAGAATCCCAACATATCACCTCTTACACCCAGCACTTTTTTAACCTGTACCCTTCATTGGCCCGGCCCTGGTTTTTATTGCGTAATAGTGTAATGTTTTGTTGTTGTTATTGCTTATGTTTTTAATTTGCTTGCTTTGTATTGTTATTGTCTGTTGTTGTTTGAGGCCTTGGCCTTTGTAAGCCGCTCGAGTCCTTCGGGAAGATGCTAGGGGTACAAATAATTAATAATAATAATAATAATAATAATAATAATAATAATACTGTTTGCCTACTTCTGTTTGATAATAGCCCCCTTTCTGCACTCAAAACTCATATTTATATCCCAAATATTTGCATATTCCTATGTGACTCGTGGCTGTTTAAAGGACCCTACCTCTCTATATAACCCCATTAGAGATGCTTTTTTTCCTGACTACCTTATTGGGCTTGATCAATAGGAACATCAAAGTGGACATTCTAAATGGCCTTTTGCTGACTGGATCAGAAGAAACAGCTCCACTGGCTTCCGACAAATTTTCAGGCCCAGTTCAAAGTGCAGGTGATTACCTATAAAGCTCTATACGCTTTGGGTCCAACCTATCTTAGAGACCACATCTCCTTCTATGAACTAGTGCGGGCCTTGAGATCTGCTGGGGAGGCCCTTCTCTTGGTCCCACCACCGACTCAAAAACAGTTGTTGAGGACGAGAAAGAGGGCCTTCTTGGTAGTGGCTCCCTGGCTCTGGAATTCCCTATCTATAGAAATCAGACTTGCCCCCACCCTTTAAGCCTTTCAGATGAGTTTAAAAACATGGCTCTTCCAACAGGACTTTGAGCATGTGTAATTGTGGCCAATCTGATGACCCAATTGTGCCACTCCACACTTTATTATTGCTGATGGTTAGCTTATTCGCACGTTTTACTGCATTTTAAGAGTGTTTTACAATTCTTATTTTTTTTTACTGGGATTTTATGTACATTATTCCTTTTATACTTATGTTATATACTGTATATACCCGAGTATAAGACTAGTTTTTCAGCCCCTTTTTTAGGCTGAAAAAATCCCCTTGGCTTATACTCGAGTCAAGGTTATTTATTATTTTACTCTGCTATTAATATTATCTTTATTACATTGATTATTTTACTCTATTATTATTATTATTACATTTACATTATTTTACTCTATTATTACTTTTATTACATTGCTTATTTTACTCTATTATTATTACATTTACATCATTTACTGTATTATTATACTTATTGCATTTATTTTTTTACTCTATTATTGTTATTATTACATTTATTACTTTATTGTTATTACTATTATTAAATTTCCATTATTTACTCTATTATTATTTTTATTACATGTTATTACATTTATTATTTTATTCTATCATTATAGGTAATAGGTAAGCACATTTACATTGAAGGAGGTTAGAATAATGGTTGAATCAGAGTTGGGCAGTCTTATCTTAAATTACAGTTTTGTGTAAATACTCAAAAACATTTAACCTACTGACGATTACCAGTAGCAGCTACATTTCTCTCCCTCGGCTTATACTCGAGTCAATACATTTTTCCAGTTTTTGTGGTAAAATTAGGTCCCTCGGCTTATATTCGGGTCGGCTTATGCCCTGGGAATCTGGGAGTTGTAGTTTATTTATTTTTATTTATTTCGAGGTTTTATATACCGACCCTCTCACCTTCAAAGAGGGATTCGGACCGGTTCACAACATGTGTTAACATACAAAAAATATACAATAACAACACAATGCCACTTCATTACACGATTAAAATATCAGCACCATACACATTAAAACATTATCATCCCAGTTAAAAGAGCCAAATCGTCCGACACCATCACAATCCCATTCATCCTCCTCCTTTCATGTGGGCAAAGAATTAAATCAGTTGTCAAATGCCGCGTTCCACAACCAGGTCTTTGTTAGTTTCCTGAACGTCATGAGGGAGGGGGCAGTTCTGATCTCTAATGGCAGGGAGTTCCAAAGTCGAGGGGCCACCATCGAGAAGGCCCTGTCCCTCGTCCCCACCAGCCGTGCTTGTGCAGGCGGAGGGACCGAGAGCAGGGCCCCTCCAGACGATCTTAGTGGTCTTGATGGTTCGTAGGGGAGAATACGTTCGGAGAGGTAAACAGGGCCGGAGTCGTTTAGGGCTTTATAGGTTAACACCAGCACTTTGAATTGTGCTCGGAAGCTAATGGGCAGCCAGTGTGCTCCTGTAAGCCACCCCTAGGCCCCCTGGGGAAATGGTGATTGGGTACAAATAAACTATTATTATTATTATTATTATTATTATTATTATTATTATTATTATTGATGGAAAGGAAGGATATAAATGCAATATAATACATAGATACCCTGTTTCCACACAGAAAATAGGACAACATCATCTCTGGCTGTTTGTAGATGCCTTTGTCTACCAAGGGGTTGTTGCTGTTGCTATGGAGAATCACAACGTTGCAGCTTTCCCCTTCCTTTCCCTTTTTAAAATCAGAGATTGGTCAATTGTATTATTTCTCTGGAGTGCCTGTTAGCTGCAGTCTTGAAGGAACAGTACCAGCACCTTTTCTCTTCTGAGAAACAGAGCATTGGGTGGGGACGGGCAGGATGTTTTTCTCAAATATTTAAGCAACATAAGAGATGGACTCGGTTGTCTTGTGTTTTTAAGCCTGGCTTCATGACAGCCGATGGAGCGTGGAGCAGAAGGAACTGTTAGCTTAATATTTCAATGCCATCTGGCATGTGGGCACTCTTGCATCCTGATCCCATCTGCACCCAAATAAATATAAAGAAGAGGACCTCTTCATTCCTTGGTAGCTGTTCGACTTGGTTTTCAAAGCCTCCAAGAGAAGTCTAAGGGTTGTTGGTGGCCTCATTGCCAGTAGGTTGCTCATTAGGATCTGGAGTTTAAACTGAACCTAAAGGAGTTAAGTTATTAAACCTATTACACATTTTACCCAATGTCTTTCAGCAGCAAAAATCCAAAAGGAAAGATTCACTTAAGTAAAGAAGCTATTGGAAAGTCAACCTGGTCCATCTCATGTATAGGCAATGCCAAAAAATGAAGGGAGTTACAGGGCAAGGGCTCAGGTAGTCATGTGCCATGTAGGTATACACAATCAAAGCACTCCTGGCAGATGGCCAATCAGCATCTATTTAAAAACCTTCAGAAATGGAGATGCTACCACTCTAAAATGATGATGATGCTGTTATGGATGGTCCAGAGTACTGTGATTCACTGTATCAAATACTTTTGCAAGTTCAATGAATGCCATGTACAGAGGTTGATTTTGTTCCCTGCATTTTTCTTGGAGCTGTCGTGTAGTGAAGATCATGTCCACTGTTCCTCTGGAGGTGCAGAGGTCATTCTGGCATTCCGGAAGGATGCCTTCTGAAATAGGTAGAAGGCGGTTTGCAAGGATTCTTGTGAGGATTTTCCCAGAGGTTAAAAGGGAGATACCTTGAAAATTTCCACAATCTGTTCTTTCCCCTTTTTTGAAAAGAGTGATGATTGTGGTGTCCTTGAAGTCTGCTGGGATTTTCTTGGTTGTGCACACTTTTTCAATGAGCTGGTGGAGTTGTTGTTTCAGCTCAGGTCCTCCCTCAAAGCACCCCCGACAGATGGATATCAAGCCTCTGCTTAAAAGCCTCTAATGAAGGAGCCTCCACCACACTCAGGAGCAGAGAGTTCCACTGCTGAACAGCTGTCACAGTTAGGAAGTTCTGTCTCATGTTCTGGTGGAATCTCCTTTCTTGTAGTTTAAAGCCGTTGTTCTGTGTCCTAATCTCCAGGACGGCAGAAAACAAGCTTGCTCCCTCCTCCCTGTGACTTCCTCTCACATATTTATACATGGTCATCATGTCTCCTTCAAGCCTTCCCTTCCAAAGGCTAAATATGCCCAGTTCTTCAAGCTGCTCCTCATAGGGCTTGTTCTCCAGAACCTTGATCATTTTAGTCACCCTCCTCTGGACACATTCCAGTTTGTCAACATCTCCCTTCAATTGTGGTGCCCAACTTCCTAATGGTGAGAGCTGTTCAATAGTGGAACTCTCTCTCTGCTCTGGAGTATGATGGAGGCTCCTTCTTTGGAGGCTCTTAAACAGAGGCTGGATGGCCATCTGTCAGGAGTGCTGTAAATGTGATTTTCCTGCTTCTTGGCAGAATGGGCTTGGACTGGATGGGCCATGAGGTGTCTTCCTAACCTGATTCTATGATTCTATGACATAATTAAAGATGAGAGTAATTCTGAGCATATGCTAAACACTGTCCTAGTTAGTCATCCTCTTACAGCTCAGGCTTGAATTGTAACAGTAGACGTGAAGTATAAATTACAGGAAGGCACAAGACTCCACAACCAAAACACCTCTGCTAGGGATTGATCAGGCAATGACAATTTAAAATTAACTGGAGGCATCTCTCCAGATGGCACCTTTTGGAAGCACAGCCTCTTTTTCCCTTGGCATGGTTGTCCTTATAGTGATGCACAACCAGATATTTTTAAAATGGGAGGTCATTTCCCCCCTCCCTCTTTTATGGCAATATGTTTTATGGGCAAGAATGTTGGACAGATGCTGAGTGATACTGCATCTTTTGCTCCCTGACATTGCTGAAGGACAACTCATCTATTCATGTTGGCTGCAATGCTGGCTGTCAGTGGCTCCTGCAGTGTTTGCCATGTACCATCAATCTCCTCCATCATCTACATTTAGAGTTATGCCATCTGACATAGATCACAACTTGGAAGGCCAAGGATGGGAGGGACGCTGAACAGCACCATTGTGCTATGACTGGCATCATATGTACATTATGTTGGAATCTCACAGGACATGAGTTAAAAAAAGAAAATTGATTATGTTACTGACAATTAGAGGTGTGCATCGTACCTGTTTCTCCTGTTTCATTTGTTCTTTCGTACCTTTTGTTTCGAGTGGGAGCACAAAACGGGAACCCCTCCCGCGGAACGAAAACAAAACCTTGGGACGAAAGAAAGAGGGAGAGGGTACAATTTTCTTACCTGTTTTTTGTCCAATGTAGCACTCCTAACATGGCTCTGGAGAATTGCTATTTTTCTCTGAGCCCTGTTTGCTGGGCCAGCTGGAGGAGAAGAACATGATCCACCTCTCTCGTCTCCTCTGCAGACCGGGGGAAAGCATCAGAGGAGGAGTGGTATCTTAAGTAACTCTGATGCTTTTAATCCAGGCTATAAGTACAAACCATGCAATTTCCAAAAATGATGGGAAGCAGAGGAGAATCCCTCCCATTCCCACCAGTTAAAGAAGTGACGTAGTAGGGCTGGTCACTGGGCTGTGTGTGTTGTGTGTGGAGCATCTTTTGTTACAGTAAGTTGTAGCAGGACCAAGTGTGTGTGTGTGTGTGTTGAAGAAAAACCTTATGATGGTAATTATTATGTGCAGCTGGTAATGTAGGTCAACCAGCAATCTTGGACCACACCCAATAGAGTATAACTGTATGAGTTTTTAGAATACACTTCTGGAGGGCTTTTTTTCTGAGAAGATCTATGCTCAAAGGCTCTGCTCTGAGAAGCAGGTTGGAGAGAAGCTGTTACGCTGCTCTAGAGGAGGTTATGGTGTAATAGGGCTAACTT
>NW_026844366.1:11786865-11803201 GCF_025583915.1 Anolis sagrei ordinatus | reverse complement strand
CCACAACTCTACAGCCAGCCTTCGCTGGGAATTGAAAGCCTTCTTTCCTCCTGGGAATCTACTAAAGGACTCTGTTTAGTAAGGATCACTCGTGACAGCCATAACGCAGTTTGGACTGGGTGTAGGGGCCCACGCCAGCAGAGCTTAAATTAGTCTGCCCAGGGAGGGGTCAAGGATTTTCCTTGTAGAAGGAAGAAACAGTTTATGAAGAAAGTTGCCTGTCCTTTGTGGACAAGATTTAAGCAAGCCACCAGTTGATTCAAAGCCTCGAAGTATTTGTTTGATTTATTGAAGATGTAAGCAACAATAAAAACTTTGTTGAACTTTCTAAGTCTTTAAAAGAACTTTGTGTGGGGAAATCCGGAAGGCCTCTCAGCCGAGGCACCCCCGGCGTCCCGTTGGGCATTCAGAAAACACGTCCTGTCTACAGACTCTTTCACAGGCCCAGCACATGACAGCACAATGAAATATTCTGAAGCCCTTCTTCTAGATTCTTTCCTTGCATGACTTTTTTTTATAGTTTCACACACCTTAGCAGGCTACCTTTTTTGCAATATTAGGAAATTACAATCTGAAGTCATTTTAGCAGAAACCACCAACAGAATTCTGTCCAAATTGTGTCCCAACCACTGCAGCATACAGTAGAATTGTATTACTTCTTGTAATCAGGTTACACTACTCTTCTATTGACGCTTAATTTTTTCCCTAGCTTTCCTAAGATGCTTTTGTGTGTGTGTGTGGTATCCTGTTGATAGCAACCTTTCCCTTGTTTAGCACAATCTCTGGCATTTGAGAGGGACTTAGACCACAAAGATAAAAACTCAGCCCAAAGGCGACGCTGAAACTCAGGCAGATGCATCATTTCAGACCTTGTTCAGAACCTCTGTTAGCGTTTACTTCCTCGAGCTTCTCTCTAATTGGATTGTTTCAAGGAGAGATTGGGGAAATTTCATCAAGGCTGCAAGAGAGAGCTTGGAGGAAGAGGGAAAAATCAATACTAATGCAGTAATCCAAGTTGCCAATTACTTTAGATGGTCTGAAAGCAGCCTGGTTCTCCATCCCTTTGATAATTAGGACAAGGCCTGGCCAAATGGGCTCAGTGTTATTTGCCTTGTAATCTACCACTAAATGCTGCTTCTACTATGTATGTGTGTGTGTGTGTGTGGATTGGCTTCTCTATTCTACATTTTGACATTTGTTGTTGTATGCTTTCCAGGAGATTCTGACTGGGTTTTTTCTTTGTGAGGTTTGTTCACAGGTAAGTGTGTCCTTGGCTTCCTCTAAGGCTGAGAGAGTGTGACTTGACCAACATCACCCCGTGGGTTTCCATGGCCAAATGGAGATTTGAACCCTGGTCTCCAAAGTCATAGTCCAGTCCCCAAACTACAACACCATGTTGACTCTCTTTTGCAAATAGAAGAAGCCGGTTTTGCTCCATGACTCAATACAGGGAGTTTGGGTGCATCTACACTGTAAAACTAAAGAGGTTTAATTCTGCTTTAACTGATGGCTCATTGCTATGGGATCATGGATGTTGTGGTCTGATGAGGCACCAGCACTCTTTGGCACAAAAGACTTAATGCCAGGTAAAACTACCAGGTTCATGATTCCATAGCATAGAGCCATGACACTTAAAGTGATGTTAAATTGCATTAATTCTATAGTGTAGATGCATCCTTGAGTCCCCTTGGGGGGAGAGAATAGGTTACAAAAATATTATTATTATTATTATTATTATTATTATTATTATTATTATTATTATTATCCCTTAATGGAGTAGTTCTCAACCTTCTGAATACCATGACCCCTTAATACGGTTCCTCATGTAGTGGTGACCCCCCAACTATAAAATTATTTTTGTTGCTATTTAATAACTGTAATTTTGCTACTGTTATGAATCATAATGTAAATATCCAATCTAGGGTGGAATTTCATTCACTGGACCAAATTTGGCACCAATATGCCCAAATTTGAATACTGGTGGGGTTGGGGGGTTGATTTTGTCATTTGGGAGTTGTAATTGCTGGGATTTATAGTTCACCTACAATCAAAGAGCATTCTGAACTCCACCAACGATGGAATTGAACCAAATTTGGCCCACAGAACTCCCATGATCAACAGAAAATACTGGGAGACTTTGGTGGGCACTGACCTTGAGTTTTGGAGTTGTAGTTCACCTACATCCAAAGAGCACTGTGGACTCAAACAATGAAGGATCTGGACCAAACCTGGCACAAATACTCCATATGCCCAAATGGGAACACTGGTGGAATTTAGGGAAAATAGACCTTGACATTTGGGAGTTGTAATTGCTGGGATTTGTAGTTCACCTACAATCAAAGAGCATTCTGAACCCCAGCAATGATAGAATTGGGCCAATATTCCCACACAGAATCCCCATGACTGACAGAAAACACTGTGTTTTCTGATGGTCTTTGGTGACCCCTCTGAAACCCCCTCGCGACCCCCCTAGGGGTCCCGACCCCCAGGTTGAGAAACACTGCCTTAATGGGTTGGATGTGATTCCTGCCTCCAGGTGTTCATAAGAAGGTCTGGGCAGAAAGTGTGCATGTATAGCTCCAAGCATGCAGTTTCTCTACACACAGTTGGGAGAGTACCCAACTTTTCAAAGCACTCCTGACAGATGGCCATCCAACTTTTCCTTTAAAACATTCAGAGAAGGAGGCTCCACTGTACTCTCAGCCACTATATTCCTCTGCCCCACAGTCCTTCTTTCATGCTCCTGTACTCTACTCTGATACATCAAAACACAGTGGAGGCAACATAATATTGTGTCTGGTTATGATATTTGTCTGAATTACATCCCTTAAAGTCTCATTTGGGGAGGGGAAAGACAAGCTCTCCCATCTCTGCGAGATTTAGGATACTCTGATACAGTCTGATGCAGAAATAAAGAATGTAAACCTCGTGAAACGAAAGCAAAGGATGGCATGAATCACAGCCCATTATATACAGTCCCCTCGGGGAGATAGGGTGGCCTATAAAGAAAGTATTATTATTATTAACTTTATTTATACCCCGCAAAATCTCCCAAAGGACTCGATGCGGCTTACAAAGGCCAAGGCCGCCAACAACAACAACATACAAATATCACAGTAAAACTCATAAGCAAATAATAAAACATCAAGCAAAACAATAAAACACTAAAACAATGACATCATGACGCATTTAAAACCTAAGGCCGGGCCAAATGTTTTGTTGTTGTTCATTCGTTCAGTCGTCTCTGACTCTTCGTGACCTCATGGACCAGCCCACGCCAGAGCTCCCTGTTGGCCGTCACCACCCCCAGCTCCTTCAAGGTCAGTCCAGTCACTTCAAGGATGCCATCCATCCATCTTGCCCTTGGTCGGCCCCTCTTCCTTTTGCCTTCCACTTTCCCCAGCATAATTGTCTTCTCTAGGCTTTGCTGTCTCCTCATGATGTGCCAAAGTACTTCAACTTTGTCTCTAGTATCCTTCCCTCCAGTGAGCAGTCGGGCTTTATTTCCTGGAGGATGGACTGGTTGGATCTTCTCGCAGTCCAAGGCACTCTCAGCACTTTCCTCCAGCACCACAGTTCAAAAGCATCTCTCTTCCTTCGCTCAGCCTTCCTTATGGTCCAGCTCTCACATCCATAGGTTACTACGGGGAATACCATTGCTTTAACTATGTGGATCTTCGTTGCCAGTATGATGTCTCTACTCCTCACTCTTTTATCAAGACTGACAATTGCTCTCCTCCCAAGAAGTAAATACCTTCTGATTTCCTGGCTACAGTCTGCATCTGCAGTAATCTTTGCGCCTAGAAATACAAAGTCTGTCATGGCCTCCACATTTTCTCCCTCTATTTTCCAGTTGTCAATCATTCTTGTTGCCATAATCTTGGTTTTTTTGACGTTTAGCTGCAACCCAAATGTAATGGACAGAATTTAAAAGTGCTGAACTTGACAGGAGGTATGTAGAGATTTTTTGGAGTGGCTCATTGCTGTAATAATAATAACAAGTGGACATCTTGATAATAATAATAATAATAATAATAATAATAATAATAATAATAAGTCCACTTGGAGCGTTTCTAGTGTTGCTGTGAGAACATCCTCCATGATGCATGTGGGAGGGCTCAGGCTGCATTGTAATAGGTGGTCTGTGCTTTGCTCTTCTCCACGTCTGCTATATAGGTATGATTCGGTGATTAACATTGACTAAGCTTAGCATTTGAGGTCTAATTAACTAAATTTAAATATATTAGCATATTGCCCAAGAGTCCATACAGTGTTCTGCTGAAATACTTAAGAAAGTCTGAAGCTATTTACAGCTTATTCCTAAAAATGATGATTCATTGTTAGAAGGAGAGGCTATTTTTAAAAACATGTTCTCCATCCTTTTGCAATAACACATCACATGGTTTATCAGAACACTGTCGGTGATTTATTCTTTATTGGTAGGCTGCATTCATTTCTTGGCTCTCAGCCTTCACAGGCTTGAAGTAAAATAAAGAACTTTTATAATAAATTTTTTAAAAGAAGCATATAATTGGAATGCAATTTCATCTTGAAACAGTTGTGTGGATCCAATGGAGGTTAGTGCTTTCCAGGTTAGTAGAGTCCATCTAGATCAGTGGTTCCCAGCCTTCCTAATGCCACGATCCCTTAATACAGTTCCTCATTGTGCTGTCGCACGCTGGGCCTGTGCATATGACTGTAGACAGGACATAAATTCTGTGTGCCCAACGGGACGCCGGGGCTGCCTCAGATTAAAGGCCCTTGGACCTCCCCAACACAAAGTTCTGTAGAGGCTTAAAGTAAGTCCAACAAAGTTTTTTATTGATGAAAACAAACAGGTACTTTCAAGCTTTCTTAACAGTCTATTGGCTCTTGCAATCTTGTTCACTGGGAACAGGCACTATCTTCATAACTGTATACTAACTAATGGGGAAATCCTTAACTTCTAATCTGGGCAGTCTGTCTTTGCCTCTGATGGCGTGGAGCCCCTGCACCCGGTACCACCTGCGTCTGGTTTCCGTGAGTGACTCTTACCAAGCAGAGCTTTGTAGACTTCCAAGGGAAAAGGAGGAGTTCAGGTTTCAGTGATGGCTGGCTGAAGTCCTTCAGCAAAGGAGCTGTAAGGCTGTATGATCCTCAGCCAAGCTGTGGGGCTGTATCTCTATATCGCCCCAGCCAAGCCGTAGAAGATGAAGCTTTCTACAGGAGCTCTTGGTATTATGTCCTGCATGAAAGGCTTCTCTGTGTGGACTGAACCCAAACTGGCTCCTATTCCCTCCAAAACCCAAAAAGGGGGCGGAACCAGGGAACCTAACTATAATTGACAGGTGGCTTGCCCTATGATTGCAGCCAAAAGAAGCCACCTATCTGCAGAGTCCCTGAAACTTAGGACTATAACAAACATTAAATGCAAAGCAAACAAAATTGGAGCTTCTGGTACAGTTTTACCTGCACACTCATGTTGTGGTGACCCCTCAACCATACTGTTATTATCGTTGTTACTTCATAACTGTAATTTTGCTACTGTTGGGAATTGTCATGTAAATATCTGATATGCAGGATGTATTTTCATTCACTGGACCAAATTTGGCACCCAAATTTGACGCCCAAATTTGAATACTGGTGGGGTTTGGGGAGGGAGGGGGGATTGATATTGTTGCACTCCAGAGCAGGATTCCCTCTGACTTTAAACACCACACAGTTGAGTTAAAATAGCAAGCAGTTTATTGAGAATAATACAAGCCAAAGCAATAAAGAGTAATCCACAGTAAAAGGTAAATCTATTTATTTATTATTTACTTTATTTACTTTATTTGTATACCGCTCTTCTCAGCCCTTAGGCGACTCAGAGCGGTTAACAACAAACAGCAGCAGAAATTCAATGCTAGCATCATACAAACCATATAAAAAACAATTAACACAATAATACACTAAGCAATTAACATCAATAAACATCAATAACAACTCATTAGCGTCGCATAACTAAAATCATAATCCAAGCTCGTCGTCCATTGTTCCGATTTCCTATAATTCATTATAATTCATTGCACTGCCTATTCAAACGCCTGTTCAAATAACCAGGTTTTCACTTTCTTCCGAAATGCCATTAATGAGGGAGCCGATCTAATGTCTGTGGGAAGGACGTTCCACAGCCAGGGGCCACCACTGACAAGGCCCTGTCCCTCGTCCCCGCCAACTGTGCCTGAGTTGCAGGCGGAATCGAGAGCAGGGCCTCCCCAGAAGATCTTAAAGTCCTAGTGGGTTCGTAGGCGGAGATGCGTTCGGATAGGTAACTTGGGCCAGAACCGTTTAGGGCTTTATAGGCCAACGCCAGCACTTTGAATTGTGCCGTAGCAAATTGGTAGCCAGTGGAGCTGGCACAACAGAGGAGTTGTATGCTCCCTGAGTGCCGCTCCTGTTAGTATCATGGCTGCCGAGCGTTGGACCAGTTGGAGCTTCCGAGCCGTCTTCAAAGGCAACCCCACGTAGAGAGCGTTGCAGTAGTCAAGGCGGGATGTAACCAGAGCGTGGACTACCGTGGCCAAGTCAGACTTCCCAAGGTACGGTCGCAGTTGGCGCACGAGTCTTAACTGTGCGAATGCTCCCCTGGGAGAGAAGAACGTCCATAGAAGTCCATGAAATGAGAGGCTTGGTTTCAAAGGCAAAATAACAGCAAATGCATTTAAAATAGGACTCAAACAAAGAGAAATGTCCAGGAACTTGGCATGAAGAACTTAATGTGAATTCAACATTGCTTCGTCTGAAGCTAGACTCAGTACTTGGCACTTATATGCCTACTTTGTTTCCCAAACAGCTAAGAACGGATTTTTCCTCGGTTTTGGTTTCACATCTCGCCCTTCTGCTCTAAACTGACTGAGCACCTTAATTTCTGATTATTTTTTTTAAAAGCACTTTTTCTGTTCAAGGCTTCATAAAAAATCTGCACCTGGAGATAAGTGACCAGGTGCAGAGGTTTTCCCAGGCTTGAGACATTGAGAATCCCTATGCAGCAATACAGGCCTCTCTAAGCCATCAACTGAACTGCACTCAGGCCCCACATCTCTAAAACCAGGCCCAGGAAACAGAATATCATCCCCATTCCCTTCATGAACATCTTCATGGACTGCATCCCCATTCCCATCAGAGGAATCAACTTGAACATGAACAACACTACCATTCCCATCATCCAAAGCAACCAAATCATTAGACACAACATTGTCATTCCCATCATCCAAAGCAACCTGATCTATCTATTGTGATAGACACAATAACAGGGTGAACAGGCTGACATACAATAGATATTGTAATTTGGGAGTTGTAGTTACTGGGATTAATAGTTCACCTACAATCAACATTCTGAACTCCACCAATGATGGAATAGAACCAAACTTGGCACACCGAACTCCCGTGACAACAGAAAATGCTGGAAGGGTTTGGTGGGCATTGACCTTGAGTTTTAGAGTTGTAGTTCACCTAAGAAAAAAGAGCACTGTGGACACAAACAATGATGGATCTGGACCACACTTGGCACAAATTGTCAATATCTCCAAATTTGAACACTGATGTAGTTTGGGAAAAATAGACCTTGACATTTGGGAGATGCAGTTGCTGGGATTTATAGTTCACCTACAATCAAAGAGCATTCTGAACTCCACCAGCGATAGGATTACACCAAACTTCCCACACAGAACTCCCATGACCAACAGAAAATATTGTGCTTTCTAATGGTTTTTGGTGACCCCTATGACACCACCTCCTGACCCCCCTAGGGGTCCCGACCCCCAGGTTGAGAAACACAGATCTAGATTGTAAAGTTAGTGCAGCTTGAAGTATTTTACAGCCATGGTTTAATGCTATGGGATCATGGGAGTTGTAGTTCTCCAAAGTCTTTAGCCTTCTCTGCCAAAGAGGACTGGTGACTTTCTAAACTACAAGTCCTACGATTATCATGGCATTGAGTGATGGCAGTTAACGATGGTACCAAACCACGTCAATTCCACTGCCTAGATGCATCAGCTGTGTACACTTGAGAAGGAACTACAGCCCCCATAGAGATTTCTGTGAAGGGGTGTGACAAGAGGAGAGAAAGAAATCATTTTTGGAAGCTTAATCTTGTCTTCAAGTTTTGGCATCCATCCATGCTGTCATTCTATTTGTCATCTGCAGCATGGTTCTGAATCATATACATTATGATGCTTTTTACAAAAAAAACCCCTCCATATGGGACCATTCCAAACTGTTAGAGTCGTTACACCGAGAAACCAGATTGCTTTACTAAAACTCAGCATTGTTATTCTTCTCAACCTTATGTTGCATGACTAGATAGAGACACCGCCCCACACACATCCCCATACAAAGAGAGAGAGAGAGAGAGAGAGAGATGACTCTAAGGCTTCCACACCCAAATTTCGTGTCTTTTTTTGTGTGTCCTGGTCAGAGGTGGCCCTAGGTTTTGTACATTATGTGTAATTTTGTATAGGCATCGAATTGTGCCTTTTGTAAGCCGCCCTGAGTCCCCCCTCGGGGGTTGAGAAGGGCGGGATAGAAGTACCCGAAATAAATAAATAAATAAATAATATTATTATTACTATTTTTATTATTATAATCAATAACAACTACCAGCAACATCAATCTGGGTCTCAGTCCCCCCCCCCCCCACACACACACACTTTTCCAGGATGATGTTGCAAGTAAACAAGTGGAGACTTATGCTCCGCTGGTCTGCTGATTGAATCTTTTGCACTTTATATCCTCCTTTCCCTCCTTCCCTTCCTCCTTCCCTCCTTTATATCCTTTCTTCCATCCTTTTTGCATCTCAACGTTTCTTTATTAGTAATATATCTTCAGTATATTTTGGAGTGGAGGAACCAACAGGCAAAGCAAACAAGCTCATCTTTGCAGACCTTGGCTTTTCGCTCCTTTTCCTGCTTCCATGGAAACATCGCTGGAAATTAACGGGGAGTTCAGATGGGTGTCAAGCACATCTGCTTGCGAGATGTCCCCTGTTGTAAGGAATTTGTCTTTGTTCCCTACCACAAGGGGAAGGGAACGTTGCTAGATGCTGAGATCTCTTGCCAAGTATGACCCTGTTTACATCAATAGAGGAGATGTGAATACCTTTCTGTGAGCAAAACCCCCTCCTCTCCTCAGGTGCATCTATGCTGCAGAATGAATGCAGTTTCACATCACTGTAATTGCCATGCTATGGAATCAAAGGGTTATATTCTAATGGGGCACTGCAATGCTAGAAATAAAGCTTAATAGTGTAACATTAGAAAATGTTGACTATTTCTGCTACCTTGGCAGCCACCTCTCCATAAAAGTCAACATCGACACATAAAATACAACACCGCCTGAGCTCTTCTGGAAGAAGCAAAGATCACCAGAATTAAAGCAATGCTCCTCCGCCATCCACGTTGTCCGAATGCCCGATCACCGTCTCCCAAAACAGTTACTATACTCCCAACTCAAGAATGGGAAACATAATTTTGGTGGACAGGAAAAGAGATTTAAAGATGGGATTAAAGCCAACCTTTAAAACTGTGGCATAGACACTGAGAACTGGGAAGCCCTGACCTTTGAGTGTTCTAACTGGAGGTCAGCTGTGACCAGCAGTGCTGCACAATTTGAAGAGGCACAAATGGAGGGCAAAAAGGAGAAACGTGCCAAGAGGAAGGCAGGATATGGACAGAGACGGTAGTTTCCTGTGTGATGGTAAATGAAGCAGATGATTGCTGTTGAGACAGTTGTAGTTTATTTATTTATTTACAGTAATTATATTCCGCCCTTCTCACCTTGCAGGGGTCTTAGGGTGGATTACAATATACATATACATGGCAAACATTCAATTGACACACAACATATATAGACAGACACACAGAGGCTATTTAGCATTCCAGCTTTTTCATGAGGGTATTTTGGCCACCAGGGGAACTGGTCGCTTCACTGTCCATTTGTGACACTGATGAAGTACTTCCTCATTCTTTGCATGCTTGCTGAAGATTTTTATGGCATAGTAAATTAGCCTCCCCCGCATAAGTGGTACCTAAATTTCCTACTTGACAGATGCAACTGTCTTTCGGGCTGCAAAGGTTGACAGTAAGATACACAAATTGGTCGGAAGCTCACTCCGACCTGGGCTGGCATCATGTCTGATAGGGGAGATGAAATTCTTTTGAGATTTTCATACCTCCTTAAACTCATGGAGAGGCAATGCATACTTTGCCATAGAAATGTATGCCTTTCAAAGGCTTGTGCCTGAGATTCTATAAAAAAAAGTACACATGGAATAATGCATACCTTTAAAAAAAATGAAGACGTTAAAATGCAGACAATGGAAACACGCAACAATTGTCTTCAAAGAGTGGAGAAAAATGTATTAAAATATAGAGAACAGGTGTAAATAAACATGTTGCTTTATGGAAAATGCATACAGAAGATGCTTGTAAATTTCTACGTGGGAGGAAAAAAACAGTCTCGCAGTCTGACACAAACAAAGACATGGGTGGAGTTTGGAGCAAATACGGTGTATTTGGGTCACAGCTTTTCACATTTCTAAATCTACCCCTTCTGAATACCCTTGTTTAATTCTTTTGGATGTGATTTTAACTTAATGTATTGTCGAAGGCTTTCATGGCTGGAATCACTAGGTTCTTGTAGGTTTTTTTGGGCTATAGGGCCATGTTCCAGAGGCATTTCTCCTGATGTTTCGCCTGCATCTATGGCAAGCATCCTCAGAGGTAGTGAGGTCTGTTGGAATTAGGACAATGGGTTTATATATCTGTGGAATGGCTGGGGTGGGGCAAAGAGCTCTTCTCTGCTGGAGCTAGGTGTGAATGTTTCCACTGATCACCTTCATTAGCATTTGAAGGCCTGGCTGAGCCTGGGAAATGTTCTGTTGAGAGGTGTTAAGATGTGCCTGGTTGTTTCCTCTCTGGAGACAGCAACCAAAGCCCTGGAGACAGCAACCAAAAAGCCCACGATATGGTTCAGATATGTGGATGACACCTTCACCATTTGGAGCCATGGAGAAGAAGAACTCAACAGGTTCCTGGACCATCTTAACAGCATCCACCCAAACATCCAGTTCACCATGGAAAAAGAAAATGAAGGAAGACTTGCCTTTTCTAGATGTCCTAGTCATCCGCAAACCAGATCAACAATTGGGTCACACCGTCTACAGAAAACCCACACACACAGATAGATATCTACATAAAAACTCCAACCATCACCCAAGTCAAAAAAGAAGCACCATTAAATCCTTGGCAGACCGTGCAAAAAGAATCTGCGAACCCCACCTCCTCCAAGATGAACTGAACCACCTCAACTGGGCTCTCCAGGCCAATGGATACTCCACCTCAGACATCAGAAGAGCTGCAAGACCGAGAACAAGCCACGAGAGTAAAGATGAAGATCCACCCAGAGGAAAAGTGTTCTTGCCATACATCAAGGGAACCACTGACCGCATAGGGAAGCTGATGAGGAAACACAACATACAAACCACCTATAGACCCACCAAGAAAATCCAACAAATGCTACGTTCAGCAAAGGACAAGAGGGATCCTCTCACCTCTGCAGGAGTCTACCGTACCATGCAGCTGTGGACAAGTCTACATAGGGACCACCAAACGCAGCATCGCCCAAACACAATCAAGGAACATGAAAGATACTGCAGACTACTTCAACCAGAGAAGTCAGCCATAGCAGAGCACCTGATGAGCCAACCTGGACACAGCATATTATTTGAGAACACAGAAATGCTGGATATAACGAAATTAAAGCGCCACAGCTTGGGCAGGGTGGTCAAACAATCCCACCTCTGCCACCAAAGCAAGGGATGATAAAGTATTATAAATGACCGATGTTATTGGTAGTATTAGTCGCCGCCACCTCAGCTTTATTGGTCTGAGGAACCAAAGGTGTGAATGTGTTGTAGGTAAAGGTGTGTTTGCCCTGGGTATCTTCTATTACTCCTTAACTGGCTGACTGGACTTTAAAAGTGCTTGACAGACTTGACTTAGTTCTGAGGAGATTGACAGACTGAGGCTTACACCAGCTAAAAGTGAACTAGAAAAAGTTTATTGAGCTTTAAACAAACATCTACTCATAGAATGAGCGGTACAGAAGCGTAATTCAGATGTAGAGACTTAGTTGGATTAAACAGTTAGTTCTACTGACCATAAAGCTTTTAAAACTGTGAGTTTCCTTAAACACACTGTTCTATTCTTAGAAACAGTATCTCTTAGAGAACAGACTCCTGTCTGTCTCACACACAGGGCAATAAGATATCTTAAACTTCTCCTAAGTTTAATAAGACAAAGCTCTCTTTTACTGGTCCTCTCAACTCAGTAAAACCCTAGCCTTTGTCTCAACCTTATTCCCTAACCTTAAGGCTCACTTTCTAGCTTTCTTTCCTGTCAGAACCCTATTTTAGCTTCCTCTCTTAAAATCCTATCCCTCTGTGTCTGATGTCAAGACACTTCTCTCTCTCTGTCAAAAGCTGACAGCCTTTTTCCCTCTCTCAACTGACTCCTCCCCTAATTACTCTACCCAATCAGGAGTCGGCTTGACTCCTCCTCCTGCTTCTGCTTGTCTTTCAAGATGAAAGCTACTGATATTCAGGCTTTGGCCTGGTCGCCTAAAAGGTAGATTTCACTACACTGGACCACTCCAACAACCACCATGTCAGACTACACAGAGAAGCCATTGAAATCCACAAGCATGTGGACAATTTCAACAGAAAGGAGGAGACCATGAAAATGAACAAAATCTGGCTACCAGTATTAAAAAACTCTAAAATTACTACAGCAAAACAGCAGAGAGGAAACAACCAGGCACATCTTAACACCTCAACAGAACATTTTCCCAGGCTCAGCCAAGCCTTCAAATGCTAATGAAGGTGGTCAGCTGAAACATTCACACCTAGCTTCAGCAGAGAGCTCTTTGCCCCACCCCAGTCATTCCACAGATATATAAACCCATTTTCCTATTTCCAACAGACCTCACTACCTCTGATGATGCTTGCCATAGATGCAGGCGAAACGTCAGGAGAAATGCCTCTGGAACATGGCCCTATAGCCCGAAAAAACCTACAAGAACCTAATGATTTTAACTGCTTTTTATATGACATTATGTTTAGCCATCTCATCCTGGAATGAAAGCAGGGTAAAAATTAATCAACGAAGGAAAAATTTAATGGGTGTGATTTAGGTTTTATGCTCTTGTTACATCTCAAATAGACTACTGCAATGCACTCTACCTGGGGTTGCCCTTGAAGACTGTTCAAGGGGCGGCAGCCAGATTGCTCACCAGACCGGAGCATAAAACCTCCCTGTTATGTCAGCCCCACTGGCTGCCAGTCTGCTAACAAGCACAATTCAAACTGCTGGCTTTAGCCTTTAAAGCCCTATACATTTCCAGCCCTGATTTCCTGTCCAAACGCATCTCCCCCTGTGATCCACCTCTGAGGTTAAGATTGTCGGAGGAGGCCCTGCTCTCGGTACTACCTCCTTGACAGGTGTAATTGGTGGGGACAAGAAACAGGGCCTTCCCTGTGGAATCTTCGTAATTAATCCGAATTACGAAGATTCCAACCGAACCGAACCATGCCTAATGTTTTGTATCAGAAACTAGAGCTAATGTGGTCTTGTCGCACCTCAGGGTAAAATCATCTTGCTTAAGACACCAAAGAACACACCAGCAGTTGTCTTTATGGTTTATTAAAATAAAGGATTAAAAGATCATGTTCTGGTACAGCTGTATTAAATGTTTGGTTGCAGTCCTGGGTTTCAGGGTCTCTGCAGATAGGTGGCTTCTTTTGGCTGCAGTCATAGGGCAAGTCACCTGTCCATCATTGTTAAGTTTTGGTCCCTCCCCTTGCTCAGGGCAATTGGGAAGGGAGCCATTTTTTAGTTAGTCTCAGTAAGGAAAGCTATCATCATCATCATCATCATCATCATCATCATCATCACTTTATTTCTTAATTAGTCGCTCTCCACCAAGGTGCTCCGAGCGACTTACAATTTAAAACAGTTTATACACAATATAAAACATTCAATATAAAAACATTCAATATAAAAACATTCGGTAGCATTCCTCTGGCCCCGAGCCTCCCTGTCTTGCCTGCTAGTGATCCTGACACTCCTTCGCACTTTGAATTCCAACCGATCGGCTCTATCTAAACCACCGGCTCTATCAAAGTCAATTCCCTCGTTTACTGGCTGAGAACTATCCTCCCTTCCAACATCAGACACTTGGCTCTCAGTATTTTCACTTTCCCCAGCATCATCTCTTGCTGTGGGAAACACCTAAACTTCTGTCCCCTGTTCCTGGTCTTCTTCGTCTAACACAGGGACATCCTTGCTTTACATCTGACTCTGAATCCCATCATCCCCTTCAGAATCATTGACACTATCACTCTGTGATTCCAGCTGAGTCACAACAGGTCTATTCAATGCAATTTTCCGAATCAGCACCCCAAATAACCAAAAACAAATCCAAAGTTGACCAAAAACCAATTTGTAACCCTTTTGGTACTAATGGTGGAGTGTGGTCCCTGCTCAAAGTGGTCCCCGGTCAAAATGGTCCCTGGTCAAAAAAAAGGTTGGGAACCCCTGGTTGCGAGGGGATGCCAAAGAGATTGCCAAAGACTATCGCGATATTTCCTGTTGCTAATGGGGGTTCTGGTGTGGCAAGTTTGGCCCAACCCAGTATTTTCTGTTTTCTGTAAGTTCTGTGTGCCAAGATTGGTTCAATTCCATCGTTGGTGGAGTTCAGAATGCTCTTTGATTGTAGGTGAACTATAAATCCCAGCAACTACAACTCCCAAATGACAAAATCAATCCCCTCCACAACCCCACTAGTATTCAAATTTGGACATCTTGGGCATTTGTGCCAAATTTGGTCCAGTAAATAAAAATACATCCTGCATATCAGATATTTACATTATGATTCATAACAGGAGCAAAATGACAGTTATGAAGTAGCAATGAAAATAATTTTATGGTTGGAAATTACCACAACACGAGGAACTGTATTAAGGAGTCACGGCAGTAGGAAGGTTGAGAAACACGGCTATACTCTTCTGCTTTGTAAAAGGATTTTTTCTTAGTTTTTATTTTTATTTTAAATTAGCCTTTGGATAATAATAAAAGAAAGCATTTCTGCCACTGAGCAGGCCACAATAAGCCCTGAATGACTTTTTAAAAATGCATTAGGCCTGCTGTTTCCACTAGATTGGGCTTTCAGAGCTTGATGAGTCTATATTGGATGTTCAATAGAGTGGCTTTTGTGAAATTTTACAAGGCAAGTAGATGGGTCCCTTATTTAAAGAGCTGAAAAATCAAGCATCACCATGGACCATCCCATCCATCAAGCAATGATCAGTAACTGCATTTTAGCAATTAGCTATCAATCGCTGGGTAAATTATTCTGAAAGAGCACTCCTCAGAGAAAATGTCTACACGAGATCTATAGTCAGGAATATAAATTGAAAAAATAAGGTAGTGGACAATATTTTAGATAGTGAGTTCAAATCCTTTTAAAGTTATGGACTTAATAGGAGACCTTGAGCATATTTGCCATGGCCCTGCCTTTGTTCATCCTCAGCAAATAACCTCTCCAACATGATGGCACAGTTTGAAAAGCACTTTGTGTGTGTTAATTATTCATCCTTGCTCATGTGCTACCCTTTGGAAATAATGTACAAGGTCAGGGTTAAAGCCATTTGGTGAGTTCCAACATGTATGTGTAAGGTAATGGACGTGCCTTCCAGTCTGACGACAATCCCATGCATTTCATAAGGTTTTCTTTGGCAAGGAAACTCAAGGATGGTTTGCTATTGCTTATATTATTGAAGCCTCAGATCCCCAAAACAGTCCCCAACACCCATGACCCCAGGAATGCCAAGACATGAAGCCTGTGGGTAACCTTTCCATCAGAAATCCAGTTTTAGGCGAACCTTAGCCCAAATCCACCAAGTTGTGTATAGAATGTGCAGATCTCATTATTTCCTCCAGACAGGAGACATAATCCAATTCACAACAGCTCTATGTACTTAACAATGGGTCCAGATCAAAAAGTAACAGAAGTTACCCAACACCCAGCCAAATCATTTTCCTAGGAACCCATTTAAACCATGCCAACACCCTTCCCACCCATTCTTTAGCCAAGCCAAAACCCATTGCCTTATTCCAGGAATGGAGCTATTTTGTTGTTCATTCGTTCAGTCGCTTCCGACTCTTTGTGACTTCATGGACCAGCCCACGCCAGAGCTCCCTGTCAGTCATCACCACCCCTAGCTCCTTCAGGGTCAATCCAATCACTTCAAAGATACCAT
>NW_026844366.1:11732125-11786765 GCF_025583915.1 Anolis sagrei ordinatus | reverse complement strand
CACCTAGAAATACAAAGTCTGTCACTACCTCCACGTTTTCTCCCTCTATTTCCCAGTTGTCAATCATTCTTGGAGCTATTACCACCCATTAATTCAAAACTTGCCCACATTCTCCATGAACCCATAAGAGGAAAACCAAGAAGCCACCACAAAATTTCAAACTGAGTAATGACAATTTATTAACCTTCCTGCCAGACCTGGGAGCCAGACTTCTAAAAATGCTTCTGTATGTTTTCCTTGTGGTATATTAGTTTCGAGAGTGCAGACTCTGCTGCCATCCACTTTGGCTGACGGCAGATTCATGTAAATGTCTAAAACAGCCACATTTGATGTTCAGAAAAGTTTTACTGTTGCCAAATTTGTTGAGACCCCAATATTGAGCTAAAGGGACCCCATTTGAGCTCAGGATCCACAGTTTATGAAGCAGTGAGGTTTCCTGCATAGGATGAGGTTTCCCGCATAGGAAACCCACCTGTTCTTCTCATTTAAAGCTTCATTTTTCCCACTTTTGCTCCCTTTGATGAGTCAGACATGTGCCTTAGCCGTCATCCACAGCTTCTTCAACAAGGCATAGCTTCTCCATATCTCTTTCAGCCTAAGGTCAATTTATTATTTTTCTTCTTAGGTCTATTTGTGTGTGTTATTTCTAAACAACTTATGTCAGGGCAAGCAGAGTTGCAAGGATGGGAAGCCACCCTAAAATCCCTAACCCATTGGGAACATGATGCTGCTGCTGTGGTTTCTACATCTGTCAAAGCACAACAGCACCTTATGACAACACTCTCTGGTGCAGGAGGATGTCTAAGGGCACCTTTTCTATGGCTATTATTGCCACTGCTGATTTTTATGGTTGTGGTTCTGTCATTAGCAATAGCAGTGCTACTATTTTGGGACTGTGACATCATGTTTCCCATTTCTATGTAAGGTTGTGAAAGCTGGACAATGAAAAAAGCTGATAGGAGTTCAGGTAGTTTGAAAGAGTTCTACAGATGGTTTAGGATTTTTTTTTAATTTTGAGGGTTTTCCTGTGCATTTTTGACAGTTCAGATGTTCCATGAAGGACTGCAGGTTGTCCCTTGAACTCCCTAAAGTTCCCCTCCTTTTAAAAAGTATCCTTTGAGGAGCAAAAGGACAGTGGCTCCTACTCATCCATTGCTCACAGCATGACCAGAGGTGAAGTAATGTCTGGGATTTTTTTGGACTGAATAAAGGGTCGTATTTCTTCACGGTGAGGAGTCGTGAGTAGCAGAGGGCATAAGGAACCCAAACCAACACAATTTTTGTGGTAGTCGGTGCAGATTTTATGGCATAATGACACGGCACTACACTTTCATCCCATGCACTAATTCCTTAACTAAAATTTGTACTATCCCATTCCCTTGTCTTGTTTACAGTTTGGCAATGTCTCATGGCAGTTGTCACCATAGGTTATTGGGTGTTCTTCTGAGTTTAAAAGTATTGTTTTTATGTGCTATTGGTTTTACTTTTTAGTATTGTACCGTGTGTTTGTTTTATGCGTTGTTTTTAGGTACTTTGTGCCATATGTAAACCAAGCCAAATCCTTTGGGGAGATGGAGGCAGGGCATAAAAATAAAGTCATTGTTGTTATTTGTTACATAAGATTAGTACACAGCAAACAAGATCACTATGCTGGCTGTTGTATTCAATCACACAACGGACACTTCCCAAGTGTCTAGGACTGTGTGATGTATCAGCGAGTAACGTGTGCAAATCCAAGTAGGGTGGCCTTTTGCAACTGACAGATGGTAATTTTGCCAGCGCCAATTGTTTTTAAGTCCAAACCAAGGTGTTTAAGCACTGTGCTGATCATCACTGGGACCACATTGACTGGCTTGTGCCAGAGTCTTTGGAGTTCTGTCTTTAAATCCTCATATTTTGTAAGCTTTTCCAGTTGCTTCTCGTCAATCCCGCTGTTGCTTGGGATTGCAACGTTGATGATCCATACTTGGTCCCCGACCCCCCCCCCACTATTATGAGGTCAGAAGTATTGTGCACCAAAACTCTGCCAGTCTGAATTTGGAAATCCCAGAGGAGTTTGACGTGTTCATTTTCTGTAACTTTTTCAGGCTTGTGATCCCACCAGTTCTTTGTCGCAGGCAGATGGTATTTGTGGCACAGGTTCCAATTAATCATCTGAGCAATGGTGTGCCTCTGCTTGTAGTCTGTCTGCGCGATCTTCTTGCAGCAGCTGAGGATGTGATCTATTGTTTCATCTGCTTCCTTGCAGAGTCTACATTTGGGATCTGTCATCGACTTTTCAATTCTGGCTTTGATGGCATTGGTTCTAATGGCTTGTTCTTGGGCTGCCAGAATCAGGCCCTCCTTTGTCTCCTTTTTCAGAGTTCCATTTGTGAGCCACAGCCATGTTTTTTCTTTGTCAATTTGGCTCTCAATTTTTCCAAGGAACTGTCCATAGAGAGCCTTCTTTTGCCAGTTTTCTCTTCTGCTCTGGATTGTGTTTTTACGGTACCCACTCCTTGTCTTTTGCACTTTAAGCAGTTTTCTACTATTGACTTCCATCAATGTTGGGTCTTGACTGCCTTTCACATAATCTGCCAGTTCATGTTTCTCTTCTTCTACCGTTTGTTTCACTTGCAGAAGCCCTCTCTCTGCCTCCTGATTTTCTGGGCAGGTAAAGTCTATTAACATCACTATGTGGGTGTAATGAGTAGTTGATTGTCATCAGTTTTCTTTTTTTTCCTGTCCAGATAATCCAGCTCTGCTTGTGTCCAGTTCACAATTCTGGCAGTGTACCTGATGATGGGGATGGCCTAGGTGTTGATAGCCTTGATCATATTTCCCCCATTTAATTTGCTCTTCAGAATTTTTCTGGCTCTTTGGACATATTATTTGATGACCACATTTTTCATGTGTCAATGCTGTTGCGCATAGCATGTTTCAATCAGGTCCAATGCAGAAGAAACAATAACATTGCACATAGGCAAGAGGAAAAAGAACAGAAAAACATTACTCTAATCAGCAGAGTTAAAACATAAACTTGAAATGTTGCAAACAAAAACAAACAGTGCAACAAACTTACATAGTCATTGTAAGCAATACAGAATAAGGCTTCTTCTTCATCATCTTCATCAAAATGAGAGCAGTAGAAATGGTTGAGCAAAATGCCCAAGCCAAGGCTCCTCAGAACAATGCTGAACTGTATTCCAAAATCCATACAGTTATACCCCACCGTGTGTGGTCCAAACTTACTAGTTGACCTACATTAGCAGCTGCACATAATAATCAACAATACAAGGTTTTCTTTAACACACACACACACTTGATCCTGTTACGACTTACAAATGCTTGTTGTTGTTGTTGTTGTTGTTGTTGTTGTTATATTTTAGGCATAAAATGATCTTCTGTCAGGTTTTTTTGTGGGGGTGATGGGATGCATTTGACTTACCGCTCATCCTTTACTAGCTGCTTCTTATCAGCATTGCGAGGAGTGCAGACTTAGTTGCAGGCATTGAGGTAGTCAGCTGCTCACAATCTTCACCACTTCACCACTCCTATTTATATTGCAGTCATGATTTCTAAATTTGCATTCTATATATGTGCATCAACATATGCACACTTCATACGGATTTGTGGCCCTTTTGGTCTGCCTTTTTAAAAATAATGCTTAACTGGCAGCCCTATTTCTGAAGCACCAAGCAGGTCTCTAAAATAAGAATGATGTGCGATTTCTATTATTGTTCTATAAGAGGCTATGTTGGGAATCAGTGTTGTTGTTGTTTTCCGCTCTTAGAATTATAGCAGTCTATTTTCCTGGGTTTCCCAACCATTTCTGGATTATAGTGGCAAGCAGGGCGAGGGGTTGTTATGCCAGGGGATAAATCCAACAGGCAAAGACAGGCTAAGAAGACGCTCTGGTAGTGGCAGATAAGCGTAGTTTCGGATCTCACACTAAATCTTGATCTCTATTTGCTACCATGTTGTTCCAACCCTGCTGTTAGCAGATACGACTGGGGAGCAGGATTAGGAGAGACAGATGGGCAAGACGGCCAAGGCACCATGGACAGCAGCCTTGTGCCTATTAACCCTAGGAAATAAATATTCTTTGTTTTTCTTAAAATTAATCAGAAATTTCTGGAACAGGGATTGTAAACACGGAGGAAGCCGCACCCTTTTCTCCCCTCCCCACCCTTGTCTATATCTCTCTTTATCTCTCCCATCCTTTCTACGCCCAGATTGTTTTTGTTCCTTGGCTGTCAGGTTGCCTTAACCATTTCCCTGGCATGACAGCACTCACTCTACCCCTCACCCTTTTACAATATTGTTCATGTTGTTATAATTTGTGCGGCCACCGCTGCATCTTGCGCTCTCTCTCCCTCTGTATCTCTCATACATATATACCCTCCCCCTTTTTAACAAAAGGGACTGGTCCCCAGGGCAAGCGCAGCATCCTTTTTGCTGATTTGCTGCAGTGTAGACCGCAGCGGTTACACTACGCCCTCCCCCCTCTTCCCCTTGCCTCTGCTTAACAGCATCCTTCCATCTGTAGCCAGTGCAAAGGCAAAAGGGGGTGAGAGAGAGAGAGAGAGCAGCATCAGCAACAACCAGAGAGAGACCCACTCATCACCCCTTCAATACTTGGGAATGCTTGAGTGCTGAAGGAAAAGGCAAGAGCGGAAAGAAGACAGACAGGGACCCAGCCATTCCTTCCTCTCTTCCCATCGCAAGATGCAAGCCAGTGCCGATTCTACAAAGATGGAATGCCTCTGGAGCAATTGGAAAGGACAGGGTAGATATCTATCCGATACACATATATTTTCCTCTACTCTAGTTTTGCATGCCTAGAAAAGATTGCAAAGGGGAGGACATCTCTTTTGCCTTTCTCTATCTCCTCCCTTTATCTCTATCGTTACATTCTTGGGCACATTTTTGTTGCGATCGATATCAAAACAGACGTATTTATAGATATTAGGCAGACAGATAGATGGGTGGGTGGGGAGGTAGGCGGATGTATCCCGGTGGTGTCCCTTGTGTCCTGTTTGTTTTCCACGCCCAAACCGTACTGTTCTTAAAAATGTGACATCGCTTTCCTCGCCTTGTGACAAATGGCAACCTTTGCCCACTTGCCTGTTGCCCTTCTTGAAGGACCACCACCTGTACATTATTGTTATTGTGCATCTGAACAGCTAGGAATTGGGGAAAGGGAGGAGAATTGATTGAACAGGCTGACTGTTGCTTTGGTTTTATGTTTTGGAAAGGACTTTGGCTCATTCCAAGCATACCAATTGCAAAAAGTCCTTATCATTCCAAAGACGGTGGCGTGGTTGAGATTGCTTGGCTCAAACCATCTTCTCCATCTTCTCATCCTTGTTGTCATCACAATCTAACATTGGCTTTGCCCAATCGCCGGTTATTTTGGGCTTTCCAAATGTATCCTGAACTATTTTGAGCATTTGATCATCTGTTGAGCAAGTCAGCGCCAAGAATGGGTGCATTTCTTTTGTGATAAGGGATGTGTTTTGAGCGTTGTCCCATTGGGTGTGGCTGGCTACCTTCTCCTTGCCTTACGTTGGTTTTCAGCCATTTTTACTCAGACTTCATCTTTCCTCTGTACCTTCCTTTGTTTTGGTTCCAATTGTGGTGTGAATACAACATCAACATAGGACTGCCCAGTCATTTCGGAGGCATTTCATTGGCATCTTTGCTTTTTCTCCTCAATTCATTTTAAGATGCTTTTTCATGCTGGTAAGGCACATCTTGCTGTCAACATCGAATTGGTATTCTTAAGCCCCTCCTAGCCTGGAGCAAGGTTTACTTTTAAGCTGTGTCCAATTGAAAGGGCCTGTGTGTATATGTACATGTATGTTTACATGTGAATGTATTATAATATAATTCCATAACATTCCTCACAGAGATACCCCACCCTGTTGACTGTAATGCAACTTCCTTTGTTAAACTGGGTTGCTGTTTGCAGAAATGATACCATGGGTCCCTTTACGATGTTCTGAAATTTCCAGCATGTTGAAAAGCATCTTCCTTCACTGACATGACTCAAAATTACAGAAGGATTTTTCAATCATGTAAAATACAGTCTCTCATTATTTATAAACTGGAACATATGATCATCTGATTTTATGATTAGGATTTGGAGTCTAAAATCATCTGATATTGAGAATACAATTTGGAGGATGGAGAAGATAGGTGATTGGGTTGTTGTAGGTTTTTCAGGCTATATGGCCATGTTCTAGAAGCATTCTCTCCTGACGTTTCACCTGCATCTATGGCAAGCATCCTCAGAGGTGGTGAGGATGCTTGCCATAGAGGCAGGCAAAATGTCAGGAGAGAATGCTTCTAGAGCATGGCCATATAGCCCAAAAAACCTACAACAACCCAGTGATTCCAGCCATGAAAGCCTTCGACAATACAAGATAGGTGGTTTTCTATGAATGCTTATATGCCATATATATATGCCATAGATGCAGGCAAAACGTCAGGAAAGAATGCTTCTAGAACATGGCCATATAGCCCAAAAAACCTACAACAACCTAGTGATTCCAGCCATGAAACCTTCAACAATACAAGATAGGTGGTTTTCTGTGAATGCTCTTATGCCATATATATATATGCCATATATATATGCCATAGATGCAGGCGAAACGTCAGGAGAGAATGCTTCTAGAACATGGCCATATAGCCCAAAAAACCTACAACAACCCAGTGATTCCAGCCATGAAAGCCTTCGACAATACAAGATAGGTGGTTTTCTATGAATGCTTATATGCCATATATATATGCCATAGATGCAGGCAAAACGTCAGGAGAGAATGCTTCTAGAACATGGCCATATAGCCCAAAAAAACCTACAACAACCCAGTGATTCCAGCCATGAAACCTTCAACAATATAAGATAGGTGATTTTCTGTGAATGCTCATATGCCATATATATGGCATATGATGGATTCCCTGGCTCATATATATATAACTACGAATCAGAGCTTCCATCATAACTGTTTTCCTTACACTTGGTTTTTCATTTTCCTTTCTCTAATGAAATAAGTCAAATTGGTGAATTATCCTTCCATTTGCACATGGTCCTATGCATGCATTTTCAGACATAATCACTGTTGGGTTTCTAGGAATCCAAGTCAAATTTGCCTTCAGATTTTCAAAATAGCTGGCGACAATCTGTTGCTCCAAATGAATCATGTAGTGCCACATGAAGGCACACCACAACAACAGTATCCCATGTTTGTTCCCAAAAACATCCTTTCTAAAATCAATTGCTAATGTGGCTGAAAATTGATTGGAATTAAGTGAAATGTAATGCAAATGTACAGAATGGAAGCTATCTTTAATCTTTAGTGGAATATTCTGAAAAATGTGATAAAATAGTTTGGGGTTAAAATAGTCACTCACTAAGCACGCTTCCACACAGCCCTATATCCCAGAATATCATGGCAGAAAATCCCACATTATCTGAGTGTGGACTGAAGGCCCTTCCACACAGCCATATAACCAGAATATCAAAGCAGAAAATCCCACAATATCTGCTTTGAACTGGGTTATCAGAGTCCACACTTTAATATATGGCAGAAAATGTGGGATTTTATTCAGTTGTGTAGAAGGGGCCTGAGATAACCCAGTTCAAAGCCAATAATGTGGGATTTTCTGCCTTGATATTCTGGAATACATGGCTGTTGGAAGGACCCTAAGACCCTTCCTACACTGTCATATAAAATCCAGATTATTTGCTTTGAACTGGATTATATAGCTATGTAGACTCTGGGCCCTTTCACATAGCCATATAACCTAGAATATCAAGGCAGAATAACCCACAATATCTTCTTTGAACTGGAATATCTGAGGCCCCTTCCACACAGCTGAATAAAATCCCACATTATCTGCTTTGAACTGGAATATATGCCAGTGTGGACTCAGATAACCCAGTTCAAAGCAGATATTATGGGCCCTTGCACACAGGCCCCTTCCACACAGCTGTATAAAATCCCACATTATCTGCTTTGAACTGGAATATAGGCCAGTGTGGACTCAAATAACCCACTGGATGCGTATCATAGGCCCCTTCCACACAGCTGTATAAAAATCCCACATAAGTCTGCTTTGAACTGGGTTATATGGCAGTGTGGACTCAGATAACCCAATTCAAAACAGATATTGTGGATTATCTGCCTTGATATTCTGGGTTATATGGTTGGAAGGACCCACAGTCCCTATATGCCAGGATCTGATCCCAGAATATCTGTTTATCCCAGGTTTTCTGGCAGTGTGGACTCAATGTATTGTCGAAGACTTTCATGGCCAGAATCACTGGGTTGTTGTAGGTTTTTCGGGCTGTATGGTCATGTTCTAGAAGCATTCTCTCCTGACGTTTCGCCTGCATCTATGGCAAGCATCCTCAGAGGTTTTGTGGACTCATATAATCCATTTCAAATCAGATAAGCTGGGATTGAGAGACTGTGTGGAAGGGGCCCGATTTGGATTGTCTGATTTGCAGTGTAGAGGGGGCCTTAGTTTCAGCTTCATTTTTGGATAGTTTTGATTCCCTAGAGCAAATTTTGTTAGCGAATTAGTAATATTATAGCAAGGATTAGATGCACAGATAGGAAAATAGATCAAAGGGAAAATGGAATTGTGTTATGGGAGATGATGGCTGAAGATGGTTGAAGAAAGAAAGATACATAATAGATTACCAAAAAAAGGCTTATTGTTGTGATGTAATAGCTTGATTCTGGAGACAAGGAATTGGCTCCTTGCTTAGTCATGGAAATGCCCTGGATAACCTTGGCCAAGTAACACTTTCTCAGCCTCAGGGGAAGGGAAAGGCATTAAGGCAACCTTTTGCCAATAAAACACATTGATACGGCTGTTAGGAATTGTGGGAGTTGAAGTTCAAAACACCTGGAGGGCCCAAGTTGGCCCAGGCCTGCCTTAGGGTCACCATAAGCCAGAAGTGACTTAGAATCATAGAATCAAAGAGTTGGAAGAGACCTCATGGGCCATCCAGTCCAACCCCTTCCAAGAAGCAGGAATATTGCATTCAAATCACCCCTGACAGATGGCCATCCAGCCTCTGTTTAAAAGCTTCCAAAGAAGGAGCCTCCACCACACTCCGGGGCAGAGAGGTCCACTGCTGAACGGCTCTCACAGTCAGGAAGTTCTTCCTCATGTTCAGATGGAATCTCCTCTCTTGTAGTTTGAAGCCATTGTTCCGCGTCCTAGTCTCCAGGGAAGCAGAAAACAAGCTTGCTCCCTCCTCCCTGTGGCTTCCTCTCACATATTTATACATGGCTATAATATCTCCTCTCAGCCTTCTCTTCTTCAGGATAAACATGCCCAGCTCCTTAAGCTGCTCCTCATAGGGCTTGTTCTCCAGACCCTTGATCATTTTAGTCGCCCTCCTCTGGACACATTCCAGCTTGTCAATATCTCTCTTGAATTGTGGTGCCCAGAATTGGACACAATATTCCAGGTGTGGTCTAACCAAAGCAGAATAGAGGGGTAGCATTACTTCCCTAGATCTAGACACTATGCTCCTATTGATGCAGGCCAAAATCCCATTGGCTTTTTTTGCCGCCACATCACATTGTTGACTCAAGTTTAACTTGTTGTCCATGAGGACTCCAAGATCTTTTTCACACGTACTGCTCTCAAGCCAGGCATCCCCCATTTTGTATCTTTGCATTTCGTTTTTCCTGCCTAAGTGAAGTATCTTGCATTTGTCACTGTTGAACTTCATTTTGTTAGTTTTGGCCCATCTCTCTAATCTGTCAAGATCGTTTTGAATCCTGCTCCTGTCCTCTGGAGTATTGGCTCTCCCTCCCAATTTGGTGTCGTCTGCAAACTTGATGATCCTGCCTTCTAGCCCTTCATCCAAGTCATTAATAAAGATGTTGAACAGGACCACTTGAGTGCACATTGCACATCATAACAACAAAACACAGCTCCTTAGCTGTTTTAGCCCTTTTGGTGAAGGTTTCTGCTAAAAATGCATCAACAGCCTGAGCGTTGGGATTTGGGCTCTTACAGCATGCTTTTTGTAAACATCGTGTGGGAATTGGAATGGCTTCTCAGTGTTGACGCTCAGCTCCCAACAGAGATGCAGTTGTATCTAAATCTTGTTCTTGTGACTGAGTCACTTACTTAAACAGTGTGCAGCATGGGAAACCCTTTTATAAATAGGTCTAAGGAAGTGTTTTGCCTTTGTCACTTCTTTAGATGGCTGATTTCGTTGCATATTTGTAGTTTGTTTTTTATTTGTGCTTTTAAATGTATGTTATGGAAGGCGTTCACTGTTCTGGACTCCTGCAGAGAAGTGCAGAATATATGTGAAATAAATAACCTAACACGGGATCAGCATCATGGTGGAATATGTGTTTTTAATACGTTTTAATCTTATGTTTATTTTTTTTATTATCTTGGTTTTATCTATATATCTTAATTGTTAGCCGCTTTGAGTGTCCTTCAGGAGAAATAAAGCAGGTGTGCAGGTACAGCTGTACCAGGAGCTCCAATTTTGTTTGCTTTGCACTGAATGTTTGTTGTAGTCCTAAGTTTCAGGGACTCTGCAGATAGGTGGCTTCTTTTGGCTGCAATCATAGGGCAAGCCACCTGTTAATTATAGTTAGGTTCCCTGGTCCCGCCCCCTTTTTGGGTTTTTGGAGGGAATAGGAGCCTTTTGGGTTCAGTCCACACAGAGAAGCTTTCATGCAGGACATAATACCAACAGCTCCTGTAGAAAGCTTCGTCTTCTACGGCTTGGTGGGGAGATATACAGTCTACAGCTTGGCCGGGGTTATACAGCCCACAGCTTGGCCGAGGATCATACAGCCTTACAGCTCCTTTGCTGAAGGACTTCAGCCAGCCATCACTGAAACCTGAACTCCTTTTTCCCTGGTAGTCTACAAAGCTCTGCTTGGTAAGGGTCACTCGTGGAAGCCAGAAGCAGTTGGTACCGGGTGCAGGGGCTCCACGCCAACAGAGGCAAAGACAGACTGCCAGATTAGAAGTTAAGGATTTCCCCATTAGTTACAGTTATGAAGATAGTGCCTGTTCCCTGTGGACAAGATTGAGAGAGAGCCAATAGACTGTTAAGAAAGCCTTTAAAGTACCTGTTTGTTTTCATTAATAAAGAACTTTGTTGAACCTTTAAGCAATCTAAAGACTCTGTTTTAAGGAAATCCAAGGGCCTTTAATCTGAGGCAGCCCCGGCGTCCCGTTGGGCACACAGAATTTATGTCCTGTCTACAGTCTTATGCACAGGCCCAGCGTGCGACAGCACACCCATCCTTTACATTATAAAATATATAATATAAATCTATATAAATAAAAATGTAATGTTCGTTTGTGGGATTAACAGAACTCAAAAACCACTGGGGGAATTGACACCAAATTTGGACACAAGACACCTAACAACCCAATGTATGTCCTTCACTCATAAAAACACTGAAAAACGCAGCAGAAGGGACTTAAAAAGCCCCCAAATGATGAAAAGCTAAATGACAATACAGAAAAAAGGGAAGAAAGAGGGAGGGAAGGGGAAAAAAGAAAGAAAGAAAGAAAAGAAAGAGGGAGGGAAAGAAAGAAAGAAGGAAAGGGAGAAGGAAACATGGAAGAAAGAAAGAGGGAAAGAAAGAAGGAAAGGGAGAAGGAAGCATGGAAGCAAAGAGAGAAGGAAGGAAGAAAAGAGGTAGAGAAGGAAGAAAGGAGAGAAAGAGGGAGGGAAAGAAAAAGGGGAAGGAAGGAAAGTTAGAGAAGGAAGGAAGGAGAGAAGGAAAGAAAAAGGGGAAAGAAGGAAGGAAAGAGGAAGATGTAGAGAAAGAGGGAGGGAAGGAAAGAAGGAAAGAGAGAAGGATAGAAAGAGAGACAGAAGAGAAAGAAAAAGCGGGAAGGAAGGAAAACGATAGAGAAGGAAGAAGAGAAGGAAAGATGGGAAGGAAGGAAGGAAGGAAGGAAGGAAGGAAGGAAGGAAGAAGGAAGGAAGGAAGGAAGGAAGGAAGGAAGGAAGGAAGGAAGGAGGGAAAGAAGGAGAGAAAGAGGGAAAGGTCGCCACAGCAACATGTGGCGGGTACAGCTAGTAATAATAATAATAATGTCCTAGACACTTGGGAAGTGTCCGACGTGTGATCTAACACAACAGCCAGCAGAGTGTCTGCTGTGGACTCATCTTGTTGTGTTCCTCCTCCTCCTCCTCCTCCTCCTCATCATCATCATCATCATCATCTATATAAATAAAAATGTAATGTTCATTTGTGGGATTAACAGAACTCAAAAACCACTGGACGAAGTGACACCAAATTTGGACACAAGACACCTAACAACCCAATGTATGTCCTTCACTCAAAAATTCAATTTTGTCATTTGGGAGTTGTAGTTGCTGGGATTTATAGTTCACCTACAATCAAAGAGCATTCTGAACCCCACCAACGATGGAATTGAACCAAACTTGGCACACAGTTCTCCTATGACCAACAGAAAATACTGGAAGGGTTTGGTGGGCAGTGTCCTTTGGTTTTGGAGTTGTAGTTCACCTACATCCAGAGAGCACTGTGGACTCAAACAATGATGGATCTGGACCAAACTCTACAAGAATACTCAATATGCCCAAATGTGAACACTGGTGGAGTTTGGGGAAAATAGAATCTTGACATTTGGGAGTTGTAGTTGCTGGGATTTATAGTTCACCTACAATCACAGAGCATTCTGAACCCCACCAACAATAGAATTGGGCCAAACCTCCCACACAGAACCCCCATGTGGGCCACAGCAACGTGTGGCAGAGGACGGCTAGTAATAATAATATTAGTAATAATAATAATAATAATAATAATAACTGTGTTGTACCCTGCCGCAAGCCTTGAGAAGAGGTCAATAATGAATGGAATTGTTGTTGTTGTTTAGTTATCTATATATCTTAACTGTGTTGTATCCTACTTTGAGCCTTGAGAGGGGGTGGATAACAATGAAATTGTTGTTATTATTATTATGATTATTAATTTATTTGGGCCCCCTGGTGGCACAGCAGGTTAAACCGCTGAGCTGCTGTACTTGCTGACCAAAAGGTTGGTGGTTCGAATCTGGGGAGTGGGGTAAGCAGGGCCATAGCCAGAAAAAAAATTCGGGAGGGGTTGAAATTTTCAGGGGGGGGGGGGGGTTAAAATTTTACAGGGGGGGGGGGGTGTGAAACCTGCCTCCTAGCTCACGCTGAAGCAAAGAGCACAGCAGGGGGCAGAGCAGCCTTCAATAGCCTGCAGCTCCGCCCCTGTCAACCACCTCCACCAAGTCTGGCCTTCTTAATTTATTTATTTATAATTCAAACTTAGATGCCGCCATTCCCCTGGGGCTCGGAGCGGCTTACAAGAACAGGCTAAAATCTAACACAATTTAAAAACAATTTAAAACAATTTTAAAACAGCAATATCAAAGATCAAAGGCCTGTCGAAACAGATATGTCTTACATGCCCTGCAGAAAGCTGATAAGTCCCACAAGGCACGGACTTCAGGTGGCAGAGTATTCCAGAGTGATGGTGCCACTGCTGTAAAGGCTCTGCGTCTGGTTGCTGTTAGACACAAGGTCTTGACATTGGGAATTTCCAACAAATCTTGGTCCTCAGAATGGAGGGATCTCTGGGGTTGGTAGGGGGTGAGGCGGTCCCTTAGGTACATCGGCCCCAGACCATGCAAGGCCTTAAAGGTGAGTACCATTACCTTTAATGAGAGCATTCAACCCCTCCCCCCCCCAACTTGGTTGCTTCACTACATCGGCTATTGCTGCAAGTAATGACAGTGTGAATAAATTGTCAATATTTGCTTGAGATAGTGCTGGCAGTTCTGAAGGGACTCTTAATTTTTTGCATCTCATAGTCTTAGCATGGGGATTAGGTTAACCAGTTAAAATTCATGAGTAAACCAGTTTTTTAAAAAAATCTGAAACATTTCAGGGGAGGGGTTTGAACCCTAAACCCCCCCCCCCTCGCTACAGGCCTGGGGGTAAGCTCTCACTGTTAGGCCCAGCTTCTGCCAACCTAGAAGTTCACAAACAAGCAAATATGAGTAGATCAAGGAAACCTTAGCACAGGATCATAATAAGTCAGGCTCAATTTGAAGGCACAACAATAATAAAAGTGAGTAAATCATCTACAAATTCATCACAGCACACAAGTATCAGATATACAATCAATAATACATTCTGTTTTCAACTCAAGGATCTTAAATGCAACCACGTTATGATGAAGTTCTCCAGGGCACACACTGAAGCATGATTCAGATAGCTGTGTGGATGTTTCCATGTTTCAGACATCCATTAACATACTGCTAAAGAACCAACTGCAGTTGATAAAGATTATGTCACTCCATCAGCTGGGATGTTGCTCATGGAGGTGTGATTATGTAATGCTGCCTTTGAGACACGGTCTTATGTATTCACTTTATTTCATCTATTGTGTAATTCTCTCACTCCGCTTTTCTCTCCGTGACGCTAAGCAAGCCTATGTGGTTTCACCATCGAGGCACTAATAGGGTCCATAGGCTTGCTTAGCTTCAGCAATTTGTAGGTTGAGATTTAATTTTCTGTGTTGACATCAGTGTTTCTATCCAGATGTTGTTGTGTTTATCCAGAAGTAGCATCCTTTCTCTTTTTATGTTGCTACTATAAAATAGTCCAGGAATCAAGGATATAGTGTAGTATAATAGAGTCCAGGCATGGGCAAACTATGACCCTCCAGGTGTTTTGGACTTCCACTCCCACAATTCCTAACAGCCGGTAGGCTGTTAGGAATTGTGGGAGTTGAAGTTCAAAACACCTGGAGGGCCCAAGTTTGCCCATGCCTGCTATAGATCAAGGCAGTTCAAATCCTCACTTTGCCATGACATTACTATTATTATTATTATTAATAATAATAATAATAATAATAATAATAATAATAACAATAATAATACCCCGCTTTATCTTATCTTAAAGGGGACTCAGTCTATTGGATTACTTAGAATCATAGAATCATAAACTTGGAAGAGACCTCATGGGCCATCCAGTCCAACCCCATTCTGCCAAGAAACAGGAAAATTGCATTCAAATCACCCCTGACAGATGGCCATCCAGCCTCTGTTTAAAAGCCTCCAAAGAAGGAGCCTCCACCACACTCCGGGGCAGAGAGTTCCACTGCTGAACAGCTCTCACAGTCAGGAAGTTCTTCCTAATGTTCAGGTGGAATCTCCTTTCCTGTAGTTTGAAGCCATTGTTCCACGTCCTAGTCTCCAGGGGAGCAGAAAACAAGCTTGCTCCCTCCTCCCTATGACTTCCTCTCACGTATTTATACATGGCTATCATGTCTCCTCTCAGCCTTCTCTTCTTCAGGCTAAACATGACCAGCTCTTTAAGCCGCTCCTCATAGGGCTTGTTCTCCAGACCCTTGATCATTTTAGTCGCCCTCCTCTGGACACATTCCAGCTTGTCAATATCTCTCTTCAATTGTGGTGCCCAGAATTGGACACAATATTCAGGTGTGGTCTAACCAAAGCGGAATAGAGGGGTAGCATTACTTCCCTGGATCTTGACACTATATTCCTATTTATGCAGGCCAAAATCCCATCGGGTTTTTTTGCTGCTGCATGGCATGGTTGGCTCTTGTTTAACTTATTGTCCATGAGGACCCCAAGATCTTTTTCACATGTACTGCTAAAATTAGGTGCGTCAGCTTATACAGTATTTGGGTCGGCTTATATTCAAGTATATATGGTACTTTTAGATCAAACATTATAAATGTATTTAAATAGTTGCCAATTTTCCGCCATAAACAAGCTAATTTTACTAGAAAGTTCCAGAAAGAATGTTGCTTGACTCATCAGCATGCATCAAGAGTGCTCAGGCGGCTTCGATCAGAGACCTTCTGGATAATAGTGATCTGTTGTGAATTCGAGCTACATTCTCAGCAGATGAGAATCTGTCATCATTTAATATGAGCAGAGTGGGATATTTGCCCTTGAAGAAGCCCTGGCTGTAGCTCTTCTTAAGAGATAAATCTGGTTGTTTGTGCAGCATCAATCTCTTAATGAACAAATCGGTTCTTGGTTTTCCCTTGTTTTTTAATGGCATTGCACAAACCAAATCTTTATAAGTCATGTTTTATGACCGCACCAGAGCAAATTCATTAATATTTTTCTGAAGAAGAGCATTTTCATCACTGGAAAAATACACACAAATAAATTAATGCATCGAAGTGTAGACTGTATAGTAAATTGCGGATGGCATGTGTGTAAAGCTAGTAGGAGAACTCGTGGGAAATGTTATATTCAAAGTCTTACTCGTTACCAAAATGTCAGTTCTTATTCTTGTCTTCTCCTTCTTTCTGACGAGAAAACGCAAAGAAATGCATATCTTCTAATCCCAGGCAGAGAAAAAAAAAAGGTTCATTTTTAAGAAAGCATAATTTCCACCATATCAGTGAAGTCTTAGCAACAAGATTTGTCAAATCAATAGTTAAGTATTATACAGGATGCATGTATCTAACTTTGATGTAGATCTGTGATTTCCAACCTGTGGCCAAGGGACCACCAGTGGTCTGTGAGAACTAAAATATGGTCCTCTGCCTCACCATTACTAAACCGTTGCAACAAGAGTGTCTGGTCTCAAAACCCTCTTATACTGCCGAGTATTATTAAGTATGGTTTTCTGTGAGTGAGGAGATGGCGACTAGTGGATGGCATATGTTCTGTGTCAGAAACTAGAACTGGTGTGGTCTATCCAATACAGTTTCTGAATTAGCACTCCAAATAACCAAACCGAATCTAAAGTTGACCAAAAACTGATTCATAACCCTTTTGGTACTAATGTTGGAGAGAGGTCACTGGTCAAAGTGGTCCCCAGTCAAGTGGTCCCTTGACCGGGGAGCCACTGTTGTAGATCCATATTAGGGATTCCTCATTTTCGGAAGAGGAAGGGGAGCAGGGAAGTGCTCAGGAATTGGAGAGAGAAGAAGAATCAGACAATGAGGGTTTGAAAGTGCCCACATTTCTAGAGAGACAGAGCACAGATGGCATTCAGCTAAGATAGCTGCTAAAAATGCTGAGCTAATTGGGAGACGCCCTAGCACCTCCTGCATGGGGAATTCAGGGCTATAAATCAGAAGCAGGAGCAATCAGCTTTCACTGGTAACAATGACCCTGATACTGACGTTTTCACTTCAGTGGAATCTGCTTTGTGTCTGCTGCTAAGGACTTAGTTCATTGCCCATTGTCTGATGGAAGACTTGTGTTTCTTTTGGGACTTTGTATGAGACTTTAATTTGTGTCTGGGTTAAGACTTCCTTGCTTTCTTTTGCACTTTTCAATTGCATTTGCTTATCCTTTGTGTTTGCTGACCAGGTTCTCCCCAAGTCCCTTCCCTGCCCTTTCCTCCCCTTCTTCTCCTCTTTAGGAGGCAGAAAGTGAAGAAAAGATGGGAAACATTTGGATCCCAAAAGGGTTAGTCTTTGTCAGGATGAGATGGTGGACGGGAGAGAAAAAGTCTCTCCGTTAGACCTCATATTGCTTACTCCTGATATAGAATCCTAGAATGCTAGAGCTGGAAGAGACCCCCCAAGGGCCGTTCAGTCCAACCCCTGCCATGTAAGAAGGCACAATCAAAGCACTCCCAATTGATAGCCTCTGTGGCAAGGTCTCCAGAGTAGGAGACTCCATCACACTCCAAGGCAGCCTGTGCCACTCTCCAACAGCTCTTACTCTCAGGAAGTTCTTCCTAATCTTTTCAGTTGAATCTCTTTCCCTGCCACTTGAAACCATTGCTCACTTGTGCTCCAGTCTCTAGAGCAGCAGAAAGTCAGTTTTCACCCTCCTTCCTCCTCCATGGGAAACCCTTTTAGATCTTGAAACATGGTTCTCATGTTCCCTCTCTTCTCCCAGCTAAACATCCTTCAGGAGGAAAGGAGGAAGGAAAAAGAGAAAGAAGAAAGGAAGGAAGAGAAGGATGAAAGGGAGGGGGGAGAAAAGAGAGAAGGAAGGAAAGACAAAAGGAAAGGAAGTGAGGAGAAAGAGAGAGGGAAGGAGGGAGGAAAAAGGGAAGGAAGGAAGGAAGGAAGGAAGGAAGGAAGGAAGGAAGGAAGGAAGGAAGGAAGGGAAGGAAGGGTGGAGGGAGAAAGAGGAAGGGAAGGAAGGGAGGGAGAGAATGAAGAAGGAACGAGAGAAGGAAGAATAGGATTGTGTGTGAGAGAGAAGGGCCTGAGAAAAGTGCCCAAGGGGCCCCATACCTTTGTTAAGGTTCTTCCTAACGTTTGAGAGGAATCGCTTGCATGTTTATTCCATTGGGTTGTTGTAGGTTTTTTCGGGCTATATGGCCATGGTCTAGAGGCATTCTCTCCTGACGTTTCACCTGCATCTATGGCAAGCATCCTCAGAGGTAGTGAGGTCTGTTGGAACTAGGAAAAAGGGTTTATATATCTGTGGAATGACCAGGGTGGGACAAAGGACTCTTGTCTGTGGAGCTAGGTGTGAATATTTCAACTGACCACCTTAAATAATGGCCTGACAGTGCCTGGAGCAAACTTCTGTTGAGAGGTGATTAGATGTCCTTGTTTGTTTCTTCTCTGTTGTTGTGCTGTTGTTTTATTCCATTGGTTTGTGTCCTCATCTCTAGAGCAGCAGAAACCAAACTGACTCCATCTTCTACATGACAACTCACAACATATGTCATTTGACATATGTGTCATCCATCACTTGTTACGAGAGAAGCCTAGATCAATAACTTTAGATGGAATCCCTCTCCTCCCAAGTTATAAAACCTATTTTTTCTAGCTTTGATGATTTACATGATTTAGATCCTATTTAAGGATTCATTTTTCTATATCCAGCAAAAGCTCCATTTTTATTTCTGAAAACAATTGGCTTGAAAACAATTTGTTGAGCAAATGACACTTCATTCTTGATGAAACTGGATTACGTTGTTTGGTATATGAAATCGCCACCAGCTATTTATAGCCTTCAGCTCACTTTCAGATATCTGAAATAGCTTTGAGATAGAATTTCATACATCATGGTGGGACGGGTGATATATCACTTGCATTGCGTGTATCCTGGGTTGTGAAAGCCCATTAAATCCTGGATTTATATTGCTTTATAATTGTAAGTTATTTTGCTTGGTAATATTAGGAAATATATCGACCTGGGGAATATGTATTTAGCAACAACAAGCATCTAATAGTTAGTTTTAAATAGGATATGGATTGAGTTCTGTCAGCAATGGAGCAGCGTAGTAAACAATGATAGGCATCAGCCATCCCAAACCAAGAGCCCTCCAAATGAACTATGATTCACATAATTCCTCAACCTTCTGGGTGTGAATTGTGGGAGTTGTTGTCCAATGCATGTGGCAGGCACCACTTTTGAGAAGGCTGGTGTACAGCTGAACTGGTAGAACTTGTTGCAATTTAGTAAAGTTTGCTAATTATTTCTAACGGCATAAAATACTCCACCGTCCTTTTCTCATTGAGATTTTAGGGTTGGATGTTTATGCCATTACCCTGTAGTTGACTTGACTGAAACTGGATTTTGAGAGTTTTCACCTCTTCCATTGTGTTTTCTCAGTATCAAATTTTAATAACCCTTTTTATCAAGGAGGAGAAGATTAAACAGGTGCAAATGTTATTTATTTATTTACAATATTTATATTCTACCCTTCTCACTCTGAAGGGGACTCATAGTTGCTCACAGAACATATATACATCAAACATTCAATGCTGCTATACACTGACAAGACAGACAATTGTACATAGATAGAGGTATATCGAGACTTTCCCATTTTCGGCATCTTGGAGGCTGTGCTTGGTTCTGGCCACAGGAGGGTGCTGTTGCTCCATCTTCCCTGCCGAGGAACTTTGTTCATGAACTTCCCACTTGAGCGAATCACCTTATGGGTGTTTTAAATACCTCCCCACTTTAAAGTGGTACCTATTTACTCACATTGCTGTTTTCGAACTGCGAGGTAGGCTGAAGCTGGACTAAAGGCCAGGAGCTCACCCCGACCCAGGTTTTGAACTGTCAGCCTTTTGATTTGCTTTAGCGGTTAACCTAATGTGTGGTTAAAGAGCATCTATTTGGAGACACCCAAACTTAAATGATTCTCTTAAAACCATCAAAATGCTTCGTGTTTTAGTATTTGGAGCAGAAGAAAAGAAGCCTGAAGATGACATCCCTTCAGATATTTAAAGATGGCACTCTCCAGCCTTCATTCTCTAAGCTAAATATGCCCATTCTCTCACAAGGATTGGTTTCTAGACCTTTGATTATTTTGAACACTCTTAGAATAATAGAATAACAGAGTTGGAAGAGACCTCATGGGCCATCCAGTCGAACCCTCTGCCAAGAAGGACAATTGCATTCAAAGCATCCCCAACAGATGGCCATCTAGCGTCTGTTTAAAAGCCTCCAAAGAAGGAGCCTCCACCACACTTGTGTCTTCTTTGGACACAGGTTGTCAATGTCCTTCTTATCTCCCAGAACTGGATACAATATTCCAGATGAGGTCTGACCAAAGCAGTATTGCTTCCCTTGATCTGGACACTATATTGATGCAGTCTGGAACTGTACTGGCTTTGGGATTTTGTTTCCTTTTTAGGGCTGCCACCTTGCACTGATATTGCAGGGCAGTGGCACCATGAATTCTTTATGGCATTTAATGTGAACATTAAAGGACCTACCTTTAGATATAATGGCCATGTATCAAGATGTGAGGGGAAGTCATAGGGAGGCGGGAGCAAGCTTGTTTTCTGCTCCCCTGGAGACTTGGATGCGGAACAATGGCTTCAAATTATAGGAAAGGAGATCCCACCTGAACATTAGGAAGAACTTCCTGACTTTGAGAGCTGTTTAGCCATGGAACTCCCTGCCCCGGAGTGTGGTGGAGGCTCCTTCTTTGGAGGCTTTCAACAGAGGCTGGATGGCCATCTGTCAGTGGTGCTTTTAATGTGATTTTCCTGCTTCTTGGCAGAATGGGGTTGGACTGGATGGCCCACGAGGTCTCTTCCAACTCTATGATTCTACCTATTGTAGGTTCAGTATCTTAGATATTCCCTTTCAACTTCACACTAAAACCCAGAGCAGAGTTGCCTCCTTACTGATATGGAATCCACCAGCTATGACTGGGCACATCCTTAAGACAGTTGTTGAACTTTGTGAACTTTGGCCAGAAGCAAAATGCAAGGCGAATGTCCACTTTCTTCCCCAAATGAAAGATCAGATGCATCTCATGGAAATAAAAAGAGTTTGGGACTCTTGAATGAATTCCAAATGCTTCCGGCCTTGCCTGGAGTGCTAAGAAAATTAAAAATGCAGCTTGTGAAGCCTGCAACTGAAATCCCTTCCTCCAATAAATTATTTAGTGTGCAGGGACTTGTTCTCTACTTTCAGCACCTGCTAAAATGCCCTCTTCTGAACAGCCATTAAAGGGTTGTTGTAGGTTTTTTGAGCTGTATGGCCATGTTCTAGAAGCATTCTCTCCTGACGTTTCACCTTCATCTATGGCAGGCATACTCAGAGGTTATGAGGTCTGTTGGAAACTAGGAAAATTGGGTTTATATATCTATGGAAAGTCCGGGGTGGGAGAAATGTCCTTCCCTATGCGGCCAGTGCTTCCCTTGTATGGCAAGAACACTTTTCCTCTGGGTGGATCTTTGTCTTGACTCTCATGGCTTGTTCTCGGTGTTGCAGCTATTCTGATGTCTGCGGTGGAGTCTGCATTGGCCTGTAAAGCCCAGTTTAAGTGGTTCAGTTAGTAGGGAAGCTAACGAGGAAACACAACCTACAAACTATCTACACACCCACTAAGAACATGCAAAAAATGCTATGTTCAGCAAAGAGGGATCCTCTCACCTCTGCAGGAGTCTACCGTGTACCATGCAGCTGTGGACAAGTCTACATAGGGACCCCAAACATAGCATTGTCCAAACACAAATCAAGGAACATGAAAGGCACTGCAGACTACTTCAACCAGAGAAGTCAGCCATAGCAGAGCACCTGATGAACCAACCTGGACACAGAATACTATTAGAGAACACAGAAATGCTGGACCACACCAACAACCACCATGTCAGACTACACAGAGAAGCCATTGAAATCCACAAGCATGTGGACAATTTCAACAGAAAGGAGGAAACCATGAAAATGAACAAAATCTGGCTACCAGTATTAAATAAACAAACAAATAAATAAATAAATATAAAAGAATGGATAAATATATGGTATTACACTTAGGCAATGACAATCAAATGCTATGGGATATAGGATGGGCTTGAAAACAGTCACATCTCCTTCTATGAACTGGTGCAAACTCTAAGATCTTCCGGGGAAGCCCTCCTTTCGCTCCCACCACTGTCACAAGTACGGTTGGTGGAGACGAGAGAGAGGGCCTTCTCAGTGGTGGCCCCCCACCTTTGGAACATCCTTCCAAGGGAAATAAGACAGTCCCCATCCCCATCCCTCCCCTCCTTTCAAAAGAACTTGAAGACCTGATGGTTTCAGCAATCCTTAGAATGACAAGTTCTCGCCCAGCCCCAAACATTGTTGAATATGGCCTTATACTTCCTACCTATTACCCTGATCATCCCTCTAATAGGCCCTGGAAATGAGCAGCCACAGACCCATATCTGCTATTGCTGTTAGCCTCTTATAGCACTGTACTTAATCCCCGGTCCCCTCATATTTTGAGTTTGCACTAGCCTCAGCCCAGCCTTTTAATTGCTCTAAACAGGCAGGATTATTTTTAATATATATGTGTGTTATTGTGATAATTTTATAACAGTAAATAAAGAACAATACTCAAACACAGAGGAACTCTGTGTAGAAGTAATTGGAATAAATAAATAAATAAATAAATAAACTCCAGACAAGAAACAATCAGGGACAGCTAATAACCACCCAACAAAGGATTCCCCCAGGCAATAACAAGGCACACCTAAAAACTGTCAGGCTATCAAATGCTAATCAAGGTGGCCAATGGAAACATTCACACCTAGCTCCAACAGACAAGAGTTCTTTCTCCCACTCTGGACTTTCCACAGATATATAAACCCGGGCACGTCTTAACACCTCTCAGCAAGAGATTTTCCCAGGCTCAGGCAGGCCTTCAGGTGCTGGTGAGGGTGGTCAGCTGAAACATTCACACCTAGCTATAGCAGAGAAGAGCTCTTTGCCCCACCCCAGCCATTCCACAGATATATAAACCCATTGTCCTAATTCCAACAGACCTCACTACCTCTGAGGATGCTTGCCATAGATGCAGGCGAAACGTCAGGAGAAATGCCTCTAGAACATGGCTCTATAGCCCAAAAAAACCCACAAGAACCTAGTGATTCCAGCCATGAAAGCCTTCGACAATACCAATTTTTTTTGTTTCCAACAGACTTCACAACCTCTGAGGATGCCTGCCATCGATGCAGGTGAAACCTCAGGAGAGAATGCTTCTAGAACATGGCCATACAGCCCAAAAAACCTACAACAACCCAGTCATTCCAGCCATGAAAGTCTTCGACAATACGGCTATTAAAGAGATTGGGATCCCCATCTTCTGTTTTTCACCTGGCAACCTTAGAAGGGCACATAAATAAATAGGGCAGCTAATATATTTTTAAGGTAATATTTTAAGATGTGCTCATTGAAATAAAGAAACTTCCATTAAAATCAAGACATTCTCCAGTGTTCTAATAGGATGGCTGATGCCTCGAGGCATACAAAAGCATCTCATTATTCATGCATCGCGTTGGGCAGCGGTGCCATCTCTGTTTCCCATTCTGCCTCTCCCGTGCATACATTTCTTCCTTGCCACGTATTTCCATCGCCTGTTAGATCTTCACTTGATTTGCTTGAATTCACAGCCACCGCTTTCTTCTTTTGCATCAAACACGCACACCTCCTTTCAAAGCTCCGTCTTCAAAAGGAAGGGAAAAACAAACTATAGCATGATGGAGCTCGGTGCGGCTTTGATTTTTTCGAGCAGCTTGCTATTTCTGAGGCAAAGAGGGGGAAAACATGCCAGTGGCTCATTATATCATTAGCCAATTATTTCTTTAATTAATGCAATATAGCAAGAATCCCAGCTGTGAGTCACTCTGTGATGGGAAGATCTTTGGACTGTTTTGTCATCTAGATAGGCAATGTGGATTGAGCAGCCGAAGCATTGTGAGTCATTTCGAGAGTATCCGTCCTACATAACACACAGGGCTGGTCTTTGCAATTGACTGAATGAGGCAATTGTCAGCTGTATCTGGAAGTGCCTTTATCTTTTGGGTGGCATATCTGCTTTGGATTCCAATCTGAATATTAAAGGAGCTAAAAGGATGCCAAGAGTCAGTGTAGTGTAGTGATTTGAGCATTTGGACTATGACTCTGGGGACTTTAGGACACACATTTAGTGGTCCACGGACTACAGAATCATAGAACCATAGTGTTGGAGGAGATCACATGGGCCATCCAGTCCAACTCCCTGCCTGTCACATTGCTGTTTTTTCCAGCAGAGGTGAATCAAACAAAAACCCAGTTTAAGTATAAAACAGTTTAATTAAAACAGCACTTACTTGCTGGCTGTTTTAATAGACCAATAGATAGATAGATAGATAGATAGATAGATAGATAGATAGATAGATGATAGATAGATAGATAGATAGATAGATAGATAGATAGATAGATAGATAGCACTCAGTCACAGAATAAACAAAAACAATAGCAAAAGCTACACCGTAGTCAAAGGGTCCAGTCCAGAGGTCAAACGCCAAGAATTCAATAAACAAAGTCCAGGGATCAAGAGTTTATACAGTAGTCAAAAGCCCGTCCAAAGGTTCAAGGTTCCAGGGTTCCAAGATTACAGGAGACAGGTTAGGATATCGAAAATACAACAGACCTGGGGGAAAAACCAGCAGCATCCACCACCAAAATATGACAATACTTTTCTCCTGAAGACTTGGAAGGCGCTGAACAGACTGCGCTCTGGCACCACGAGATGCAGAGCCAACCTTCAGAAATGGGGCTACAAAGTGGAATCCTCGACATGCGAGTGTGGAGAAGAGCAAACCACTGACCACCTGTTCCAATGCAGCCTGAGCCCTGCCACATGCGCAATGGAGGTCCTTCTTGCAGCAACACCAGAAGCACTCCAAGTGGCGAGATACTGGTCAAAGGACATTTAATCAACTACCAAACCCACAAATTTTGTATTTTGTCTGTTTGTTTGCTTTGTTCTGTTAGAAATGTAATATAATTTGACTGGCCATCCTGACACGACAAATAAATCCCGAAGATCATTTCCAAGGCTCGTTCCTTATATCTACAAACACCCAGCTGCAATCTGTCTCTTGCATACCTCCATCCTTAATTGCTTTCACCAATAAACTCTTGCTTACAGATTATTACACACTTTAGAACTAATACTTACATTAATCCTTCCATCACTAAGCACCATCAACTGCAGAACATATGACACTGCCATTCAGGAAAAGCACGATGTATTATTTGTTTCTACTTATATGTATGTGGCAGTTTTTGATATGTATATTTGTAATGTATACATTGAGTTAATCGAACCAAACTTGGCACTGAGAATTCCCATGGACAACAGAAAATACTGGAAGGGTTTGGTGAGCATTGATCTTGAGTTTTGGTGTTGTTGTTCACCCAGATCCAAAGAGCACTGTGGACTCAAACAATGATAAATCTGGATCAAACTTGGCATGAATGCTCAATATGCTCTAATGTGAACATTGGTGGAGTTTGGAAAAAATAGATTTGACATTTGGGGGTTGTAGCTGCTGGGATTTATAGTTCACCTACAATCAAAGAGCATTCTGAATTCCACCATTGATAGAATTGGGCCAAACTTCCCACTCAGAACCCCCATGAGCAACAGAAAACACAGTGTCTTTAAGGCCTCTCTGATACCCCCTCACATACCCCCCAGAAGTCCCAACCCCCAGGTTGAAAATCACTGACTTAGATGCTCTTCAGTGCTGGGAGTCTGGGTGTTTAAAGGGCCATCAGGACTGATATGAATCCAATCACACACTTCATCTTCTGTATACAAGTAGCCACTGACCAGTGCATTGGACTTGAACATGACCTTTCCAGCGGTGGTACCAATTATGCGAAGAAGCTTTGTGCTGAAGGAAATTTGGCTTCTTCTTCTTTTCATGCCTTTAAGTGCCAACTAAAAATGGATGTACTTAGATGTCCCTTTCATTAGGATTATCATTCTGTTGATTCTTTCTGACACTGTTTATTTTGGTCTTCCATCTCTATATTTATTATAGTCCGTAGCTTCCTTGTAGCTTCTATCTTAAAATGGAAAGATTAAAAATATCTTTTAAAAACAAGGTGACTATGAAAGTTGCTTTTGTAATGAAATGTACCTAATAATGCCTGAGCTTAATGCACATCCTGTGGGTCTTCTTTCAGTCCCATAGCCTTGGGTGGCTTTCTCTCCGTGGATTTGTATCATTATGTGAGTGAGCCTAAGGTATTTAATCTGAAGTGATTTTTTTTTGTCATGTCAGGAGTGACTTGAGAAACTGCAAGTCGCTTCTGGTGTGAGAGAATTAGCCGTCTGCAAGGACATTGCCCAGGGGACGCCCGGATGATTTGATGTTTTTATCATCCTTGTGGGAGGTTTCTCTCATGTCCCCGTATGAGGAGCTGGAGCTGATAGAGGGAGCTCATCCACCTCTCCCCGGATTCGAACCTGTGACCTGTCGGTCTTCAGCCTTGCCGGCACAGGGATTTAACCCACTGCGCCACTGGGGGCTCCATCTAAAGTAATGAAAATATGGGTTGAATTGTGTAGAGTTCAGGCTAAGTAGATTTTAGTACAAAATAATTATATATACTGTATATAAAATTACTTTAGGCTGTGTGTCTAAGACCCCTTCTACACTGCCATATAAAATCCAGATTATGTATTTGAACTGGATTATATGGCAGTGTAGACTCATATAATCCAGTTCAAGGAAGATAATGTGAATTATCTGCTTTGATAATGTGGATTCTATGGAAGTGTAGAAGGAACCTAGGATGCATATGAAACATTAATAAATTTCATAGTTTAGATCTGGGTCAAGATATGTTTCAACTGGAATAATTGCATTTTCATATACATAAGGTATCTTAGAGATGGGATCCAAGTCTAAATGTATCTTGAATGTGCATGCAACAAAGGTTTGCACATTGAACATATGCCCTCGTATGCCCTTCCACAAATGCCACTATCACCTTTTCGTCCATGTCCCATCATTATTTCCAATTTTAACTTTACATTTGGCCTTCCCACTGTTTTAATTGTGTGTTGTCTTATTGATAATGTTGTATATTTTATTGTTTATGTTTTATTGTTGTTATTGTTTGTACTGTTGTGTTTGGGCTCGGCCTCATGTAAGCCCACTGAGTCCCTTGGGGAGATGGTGGCGGGGTACAAATAAAGTGTTATTATTATTACCAAACTGTAAGCAATGAATTAGGATCCACAAAAACCTTCTTAGAATCTGGTAAAACTGGCAGGTTCCTGCTCTTGTAATCTCATAAACTGTGAATAAAGTCTGATTTTGTTTTCTTTCTCAAGTGAAAGATTACATCCATATTGTGCCTATCCTGGACTCCTTATTTATTTATCATGTCAGAAGTGAATTGAGGGTACAGTTATAATGTATTTTAAAACACAAAGTTAAAAACTTGGCATTATACTAAATGTCCTTTGACCAGAAGCTGGCCACTTGGAGTGCCTCTGGTTTCCTCCATTGTGCATGTGGCAGGGCTCAGACCGTATTGTAGTAGGTAATGTGTAGTAGGTAATGTTTGCTCATCTTCACACTTGCATGTTGTGGACTCCTGATTGAAAGGAAGAGTCTTGTCTTGATTGTTTTGGCCTGACTTAGTCTGCAAACTTGGCATTGAGTTCCCTTTTTTGTGTTTGGTTCAAAGGCATTCTAGGAAATATAGATTTTTTTTCTACACTTCCACTTTCAAGAGATTCAACCTCCTTCTCTTCCTCCTGATTTTCCTTGACATTTATTTATTATTTATTTCTACCCCTCCCTTCTCCCCCCGATTCCTTGTTTGGACTTGCAATGGTGGAGGGTTAACTTCACCTTGTGTCATGAGCTCCATAGTCACATTTAAAGTTGTGAAAAAGATCTTGGAGTCCTCGTGGACAGCAAGTTATACATGAGCCAACAATGTGATGTGGCGGCAAAAAAAGCCAATGGGATTTTGGCCTGCATCAATAGGAGCATAGTGTCTAGGTCCAGGGAAGTCATGCTACCCCTCTATTCTGCCTTGGTTAGACCACACCTGGAATATTGTGTCCAATTCTGGGCACCACAACTCAAGAAAAATATTGACAAGCTGGAATGTGTCCAGAGGAGGGCGACTAAAATGATCAAGGGTCTGGAGAACAAGCCCTATGAGGAGCGGCTTAAGGAGCTGGGCATGTTTAGCCTGAAGAAGAGAAGGCTGAGAGGAGATATGATAGCCATGTATAAATACATGAGAGGAAGCCACAGGGAGGAGGGAGCAAGCTTGTTTTCTGCTTCCCTGGAGACTAGGACGCAATGGAGCAATGTCTTCAAACTACAAGAAAGGAGATTCCATCTGAACATGAGGAAGAACTTCCTGACTGTGAGAGCCATTCAGCAGTGGAACTCTCTGCCCCGGAGTGTGGTGGAGGCTCTTCTTTGGAAGCTTTTAAACAGAGGCTGGATGGCCATCTGTCAGGGGTGATTTAAATGCAATATTCCTGCTTCTTGGCAGGGGGTTGGACTGGATGGCCCATGAGGTCTCTTCCAACTCTATGATTCTATGATCCTATGATCTGGAAGTGGTGCAAACCACTGCATAAGCAAATCTGATCAAACCTTATTACTGATTTGTTTTTGTTTCTTTTAATATGCAGTGGGAGATCAAGTCCTGGCATATATATAAAAAACCATGAACAACCATGTCCCTTGCTATTAAGTGGTGATGGCATGAATGTGGAGTCTAGCGCATGTTGGCCTTCATGTTGCCACGGTTTACTAATATGGGACAAGATAATTCATGGTCACAGGAAAACATGAATTAGATCCCACAGATCCAGATGGCCTACTGTATACTTTATGCTAAAGGAGCTATCCAAGGTCCTGAACTCTAGCTTACAGTAGGTTGGGTTGTTGTAGGTTTTTCTGGCTATATGGCCATGTTCTAGAAGCATTCTCTCCTGATGTTTCGCCTGCATCTATGGCAAGCATCCTCAGAGGTTGTGAGGTCTCTGAGGATGCTTGCCACAGATGCAGATGAAATGTCAGGAGAGAATGCTTCTAGAACATGGCCATATAGCCCAAAAAAACCTACGACAACACAGTGATTGCAACCATGAAAGTCTTCAACAGCACATTATAGTGGGTTCTTCGTCTTGGCTAGGTCTTCAGTCTACCTAACAAATATCAGCCTGTGCTCTGGCATGATAGCTCACATTGGAAAGCCATTCCCATCCAAGGTTGCTGTTGTCATTGCCGTTGCTGTGTTTATGGCTTCCAAGTCAACACTAAGTTAGAGTGACTCCCTTGTAAAGGTCTTCTTGGCACAGTTTACTCAGAGGAGGTTTGCCATTGCCTTCCTGTTGAGCTGAGAAAAAGTGTGACTTGCCCAAGGTCACCCACTGTATTTCCATGGGTGAATGGGATGTGAATCTACGCCAATTTCACTCCTGTCATGCATGTTCCATTTTGTCAGCACATGGAAATAATTTGCAGGTGTGTCAGAGGCATATACCCCAGCCACATGTGATTAACATTCTTTCCCAATACTGTTCAGAAATAGGTACATCTAAGCCCATTGATTTCAATAAGCACACCCTTTTTGGTTAACTAAGAAACCTAACAGACCTCAGAAAATTGAAGAAGCCTAACTTTGCATTGGGGATGGGGGAGGTTTCTATCGAACGCATCTCCCCTATGAACCACTGCGGAGATTAAGATCTTCTGGGGAGCCCCTGCTCTCGGTCCCACCACCATCACAGGCGTGTTTGGCGGGGACGAGAGACAGGGCCTTCTCAGTAATTGCCCCTCAGCTATGGAACTCCCTTCCTAATGAGATCAGGTCAGCCCCCTCCCTCTTGCCCTTTAGAAGGATGATAAAAACGTGGCTGTGGGACCGAGTCTTTGGGAGTGATAGGAACCCTTAGTATGCCAACCAAATTCGATATGGTTGTTGAGACAGTTTTAACTAGTGCATTTTAACGTTGAGATATGTGATTTTAATGCTTTTGTATGTGTATGGTATAATATGTTTTGGCATTGAATGTTTGCCGTTTATATGTTGTGCTCCGCCCTGAGTTCCCTTCGGGGTGAGAAGGGCGGAATATAAATGCTTTGAATAATAATTAATAATAATATTTGGCTCCATCTAATTGCTGTGATTATTTATTCTATGTATTTCATCAAAACATAAGAGTTGGAAGGGATGACCAAGTCCTATCAGTCCATCCCCATTTTGCCTTGCAAGATAATACAATCCATGCCCCCAATGCCATCCAGCTTCTGCTTAAAAGCCACCAGAGTAGGAGATTCAATCAAACTCCAAGGCAGCACTTTCCACTATTGAACAGCTCTGGCTGCCAGGAAGCTCTTCCTAATGTTTTGGTGAAATCTTCTTTCTTGCAATTTGAATGCATTGCACTGTGTCATCGTCTCAAAAGCAGCATATTTCTAACTGTGTTAAAGAGCTTGCTATCCTTAACTGGCTTGGTACTATTCCAGATTCTGGCATTAAAGACTTTGCCTTTCCTCCTTCCAGCTATTGACCTGCTCTACTGGCGCGACATCAAGCAGACGGGCATTGTGTTTGGAAGCGTCCTGCTGCTGCTTTTCTCCCTGACCCAGTTCAGCGTCGTCAGCGTGATCGCCTACCTGGCCCTCGCAGCACTCTCCGCCACCATCAGCTTCAGAATCTACAAGTCAGTCTTACAGGCTGTGCAGAAAACCGATGAAGGCCACCCGTTCAAGTGAGTGCCCTGCAAAGGCAACTGAGGGATAGTGTAATGTGCAAAAAAATAAAATGCACGTCCTGCCCAATCTGTCCACAAAAACAATAAAGTTGAGAGATATTGTTGTGATATGCTTTTCTCTACCTGTTCACTAATTTTGGACACCTTAGGAATGAATAAGACCTTCTTATAAGCTAGTCAACTTATAAGGAGAATCTAGACTTCGGGTATCTGTTGCCAGGACAGTTTTAAAGGCTCACATGTTGCCAAAAATTCCCAAAACAAATATGAAAGAAATGTAAAAGTGGTTAGAAAACTGGGTTGTGTTCCAGGCAGTCATAAATATGTGGTAATTTGAAAGTTGTTTTGGCTGTGAGACATTGTGGGAGAGTATCTGTGTCTCTGCAGCACAGAAGTAAGGTCAGGAAGCACAGTAGATGTGCTTTCCTGGTCTTTAGTTTTTCCAATCTCCGTGTATCTTGGAACAATTTCTCCCCGTAGAGATGTTCAGTGTGTTGTCAAAGGTTTTCACCCAGTGATTCCAACCATGAAAGCCTTCGACAACACAATTCGAAAACTATTTCCGAACGTATCTCCCTTTACGTTCCATCTCATAGTTTAAGATCCCCTGGGGAGGTCCTGATCTCAGTCCCAACAGCCTCGAACACGTCTGGTGGAGATGAGGGACAGGGCCTTTTCGGTGGTGACCCCCCACTTGTGGAATTCGCTCCCCAGCAAGATTAGATCGGTGTCCTCTCTCCTTACCTTTAGGAAAAAACTGAATTGTGGTTTTGGAACCAGGCGTTTGGCTAGCATACAGGGAGCATACCACCCCCCCTGTTATGTCAGCTCCACTGGCTGCCGATCCAATTCCGAGCACAATTCAATGTGCTGGTTTTGACCTACAAAACCCTATACGGTTCCGGCCCAGTGTATCTGTCCGAACAGATCTCCCTCTATGTCCCACCTCGGAGTCTAAGATCTTCTGGGGAGGCCCTGCTCTCGACCCCGCCTCTATCACAAGTGAGGCTGGCGGGGACGAGGAGCAGGGCCTTCTCGGTAGTGGCTCCTCACCTGTGGAACTCACTCCCCGGGGAGATTAGATCAGCGACTTCCCTTTTGTCATTCAGAAAAAAGTTGAAGACCGGGATGTGGGACCAGGCTTTTGGACATTCTGGCAGCTAAAGGAAAGACCTTGATGATGGGCAGGAATTAACGGAATGGAATGGATTTATGGAACTCTGAACACTGACCATGAGATTGTTTACTATTATGTTATGTACTGATGTTTTTAACCTGTTAACTGTTTAATTGCTTTTATGTATGTATGTATTTTTGACATAGGCATCGAATTGCGCCTTCCTTTGTAAGCCGCCCTGAGTCCCCCCTTGGGGGTGAGAAGGGCGGGGTATAAGTAACTGAAATAAATAAATAAATAATAGCAGGCACAACGGCACCTTGTACATTGAACTGGACCATATGATTGTAATGATAATGGAAACAGTTATACGACTGTTTTAATCTACTGTGTATTTATGGTTTTTATATTATTGTTATACTGTGATTACTGCATCAAATTGTTGCCAGTGTTAGCTAATCTGAGTCCCCCCCTCGGAGGTTGAGAAGGGTGGGATAGAAATGTTGTAAATAAATAAATAAAATATTTCTAATTTTGATTTGGCAAACTGGCATGAGACCCACATTGGCACCATTTGGGCCACCAAGGGAACATGTTCCACATTTGAGGTGCCAAAGCAATGAATTGACCCCCCACAGTGGGATACAGAGGAAGACGCTTCAGCCGGCCTAAATTCTTAGGCAGGTCTATGTAGGAAGAGACACTCCCTCAAGTGTCAGGGTCCCAAACTATTCCTTGTTTTGATAGTTTGCTGCAATACTGCTTGTTCACTTTTTTGATAGCTGTATATTTTCCTGGCAATTCATGGAAATGTATGAATGTCGATTAACAAGGCTCAAGGAATCAGTTCGATGATCTGTGTCTGGTAACCTGCACATTTCTGCCTGTAACCCAAAAGAGATACAGAGAAAAGATCTGAGGAATACTTTTTTAACTTGAGTTGTGCTTTTCCAACAGAAGCTACTTGGATATGGAAATGTCTCTCTCCCAGGAACAGATTCAGAAATACACAGATTGCCTCCAGTCGTACATGAACTGCACAGTCAAGGAGCTCAGGCGACTCTTCCTGGTCCAGGATTTGGTGGATTCCTTAAAAGTAGGTGGCTAGCAATCGACAGGATGAGTTGGAGAAAGCATGGACAGCCTCAAAACAAAAGAACTATTCCCTGAGCTTTGGCTTGGAAGTTTATGTGAGATTTATAAGTTATGAGTGTCAGGCAGAGAGCATATAGAATATATCCCACCTTTTCTCATACTGCTAAAATCAGGGGTCATGCAACACAAATGGTCAGTTTGGTTCAGACGAAAAGATGTGTTGGAATCCTGTTGGGACTTTAGGTCTTCACAAGTGGACTTGCCGTATATACAGGGGCGGCTCAACCCATTACGCAAAGTAAGCATTTGCAGTACAGTTGATTTTGACAAGGGGCGCTCTTGAGGCGCTCTTGGGGGAAAATAGACCTTGACATATGCAAGTTGTAGTTACTGGGATGTATAGTTCTCCTACAATCAAAGAGCATTCTGAACTCCACCAATGATGGAATTGAACCAAATATGGCACACAGAACTCCCACGACGAACAGAAAATATATATCAGTGATTGGTTTGACGCCAAAAAACTGTTTGTTTACCATTGAAAATTACCTAGGGCCGCCTCTGCGTATATACCCATGTATAGATCAAGGGCAAAATTAAGAGTTAAGGTACAGTACTCACATTGACCCATGGATAAGTTGAGCAGGACTTTTAGGAATTACTTTATGATGAAACATTCTTAACTTATACATGAGGATATAGGGCATGTCTATTAGTATTGGAACTGAGAAATTCTGTAAAATAGATATCCAGCTGGGTTGTTGTAGGTTTTTTGGGTTGTATGGCCATATTCTAGAAGCATTCCCTCCTGATGTTTCGCCTGCATCTATGGCAGGCATCCTCAAAGGTTGTGAGGTCTGTTGGAAATTGGAAAATTGGGTTTATATATCCGTGGAAAGTCCAGGGTGGGGGAAAGAACTCTTGTCTGTTGGAGGGAGGTGTGAAGGTTTCAGTTGGCCACCTTGATTAGCATTTGATGGCCTGACAGTTTTTAGGTGTGGCTTGTTACTGCCTGGGAAATTTCCTTGTTAAGAGGTGACCAGGTGTTCCTGATTGTTTCTTGTCTGGAGTTCCCCTGTGTTTGAGTTTTGTTTTTTATTTACTGTTATAATTTTAGAGGTTTTTTTTGTACTGGTAGCCAGATTCTGTTCATTTTTGTGGTTTCCTCCTTTCTGTTGAAATTGTCCACATGCTTGTGGATTTCAATGGCTTCTCTGTGTAGTCTGACATGGTGGTTGTTAGAATGGTCCAGCATGTCTGTGTTCTCAAATAATATGTTGTGTCCAGGTTGGTTTATCAGGTGTTCTGCTATGGCTGACTTCTCTGGTTGAAGTAGTCTGGGGTGCCTTTCATGTTCCTTGATTCGTGTCTGGGCAATGCTGCGTTTGGTGGTCCCTATGTAGACTTGTCCACAGCTGCATGGTATAGGGTAGACTTCTGCAGAGGTGAGAGGATCCCTCTTGTCCTTTGCTGAACGTAGCTTTGGTTGGATTTTCTTAGTGGTCTGTAGATAGTTTGTATGTTGTGCTTCCTCATCAGCTTCCTATGCGGTCAGTGGTTCCCTTGATGTATGGCAAGAACACTTTTCCTTTGGATGGAATATTTGTCTTTACTCTTGTGGCTTGTTCTCAGTCTTGCAGCTCTTCTGATGTCTGAGGTGGAGTCTCCATTGGCCTGTAAACATGGCCAATTGAAACATTCACACTTACCTCCAACAGACAAGAGTCTCCCACCCTGGACCTTCCACAGATATATAAACCCAGTTTTCCAGTTTCCAACAAACCTCATAACCTCTGAGGATGCTTGCCACAGATGCAGGTGAAACGTCAGGAGAGAGTGCTTCTAGAACATGGCCATACAACCCAAAAAACCCACAACAACCCAGTCATTCCAGCCATGAAAGCCTTCAACAACACATTGGATATCCAGCTGCTTGACTACATATTTTTGCTAGAAAAATCAACAATGCACCCCAGAATCATTGTACATGAAGACACCAGCTAGGGAGTGCTGATCCGCATTGGTAGAGCCCAATGCACATCAAGATTACTCATCTTGGAAATTCACTAACATGGTTTCTTAGGTTTTGCTGTTACCTAGATAGATATATGTAAGGTTACTTCAAGTGGACCAGGGCTTCTTAAACGTTTCCCACTCGTGACCTCTTTCCACTCAGAAAATCAGTTAAAGACTCATTTTTAGTATTGATTCTTCTTTTTGTTTATGTTTTGGTGTTGCCTCTGGTTTTCATTCACCAGCTATTTTTTAATCTCCATGCCCTACTTGCAAATTGGCCAGAGTCAGCTTCTCTAATCAGGTCATTCAGATACTAAGAGGAATTTGGGATCTGGGGAAAATGCACATCCATATATCTGTAAATGCAAATATGCTGGCACCCTCCCTTCCTCTTGTATTCTCCCATAGGGCTCGACCAGCTCTGTTTGAAGCTGGGGATTGGCAAAAGCCGAAACCAGCATCCACACATATTTATTTGGAGGATGTGTCGATGTGATCTAATTATTTATTGACTTCTTTTGCTTAAAGCCAGCATAGAATTAAAATTATCCACAGGAGGTGGCCTTGGTCAATTGGTTAATTGAAGCAAAGATATAATAGGGAGGGCTGTGTACATTGTGTGCTTTCAATAAATCAATTTTGCATTGAGAGGAAATGCAGCTCTGTGCCAAGAACAACTCAGATCTGCATGTGTAAATGAAACAAGCGAACACATATTTGATTATTTTTGCATAATTCAGTCTGGTTCTGCTGCATATGGAATGAAAGCCATACAAGACCCTGACATACCTTCTAAACATATCACAGAGGCAAACTAAAATGCCAGTTATTAAAGAGGGAAAACCAACAAGCTGGAGAGGCTTCAGCAGTTTCCTTTTGCCTGAGACTACAGGGATGGGCTTTTGGACAACAAGTTAAACATGAGCCAACAATGTCATGTGGTAGCTAAAAAGCCAATGGGATTTTGGCCTGCATAAATATGGGTCTCGTGCCAAGATCCAGGGAAGTCATGCTACCCATGCTCTACTTTGCCTTGGTTGGACCACCACACCTGGAATCACACTGTGTCCAATTCTGGGCACCACAATTGAAGGGGGATATTGACAAGCTAGAATATGTCAAGAGGAGGGCGACTAAAATGATCAAGGATCTGAAGAACAGATCCTTGTTTTAGCATGGTGAGATGTGTTCCACACTAGGCAGGCATACTCAGCAGCAGAGTAGCAAAGCGCGAGGGCAGATGACACAAATGACCAGCCACTGCCAGAAGGGACAGAGAATTTCATCTATGCTGACGATCATGCCATCAGCGCTAAAGCAGGGAGCTTTGAGATGGTTGAACAGAAGTTCTCCGAAGTTTTAGGTGCTCTTACAGCCTACTACAGGGAAAACCAGCTGATTCCTAATCCATCTTAAGAACAGACAAACCTATCAAGATCTGAGGATTATCTGGGAAGGAATCCCACTGGAGCATTGCAACACACCCAAATATCTGGGAGTTGTCTTGGAAAAAAGCAAAAAGTGGGTGCTAGAAACAATATCATACAAAAACTGACTGGCACAACCTGGGGATTACAACCAGATACAGTGAAGCCATGGGAGTTAAAGTGGTGTCAAACTGCATTGATCCTACACTATGGATTCACCCTTAGACAATTGTGGTTGAAGAATTACAGAATGCATTGAATTCATAGGTCACTGAAAAGATGTCAGCATTATACAATATGGTGTTGTAGATATTTAATCAACTGAATGAAATGACTGGGATAATAATTAGCAAACTGGAATTGTAAAGCTAAGTTTTCTGAGGGCAGTTTATTGCTCTGTTGACAATCTAATGTGTAATGATTGTATTTCCAATTTAGTTTGCAGTACTAATGTGGCTGTTGACCTACGTTGGAGCTCTCTTCAATGGCCTAACTCTTCTGATAATGGGTAAAGTCAATTGTTTTTACAGAACTCTTAGCTGAATGTTTGTGGCAATATTTATTGATCAGCTCCACTAAAATACATTCCTAAAAGCATCATCCCTGCTCCTTTGCTGATCAGTTATTTTGCAACTTTCATTTAATACTCCTCCTGATGCAGGTTGAGACTCCCTTATCCAGAAATCCAAAACCGGAAACTCTCAGAGATAGGCCAAACTCCAAAGGAATAAGAAAGAACTCTAAGACCTGCACATGAAAATCTTTCCACTCAAAGCAAACAGTGGGCAAAACAGATAAATGTATCTATCTGTTAGCCCCAGCTTCTGCCAACCTAGCAGTTCAAAAACATGTAAATATGAGTAGATCAATAGGTACCGCCTTGGTGGGAAGGTGACGGTGCTCCATGCGTCATGCGGAGCACATGACCTGGGGAGGTATCTACAGACAACACCAGCTCTTCAGCTTAGAAATTGAGATGAGCACCCCCCGCCCAGAGTCGTACATGACTGGACTGTTAGGGAAAACCTTTACCTTTAGATAAATAGATCATATTTCAATAAAGCAACTTAATTACTTCTTTCCTAGGCAAATTCCCTTTCATGATACCGCACTATTATATCATGACTAGCTTTACCTGCCACACGTTGCTGTCGCCAACCTTCCCTCCTTCTTTCCTCCTTCCTTCATTCCTTCCCTTTTTTCTTTAATTCTCTCCTTCCTTCCTTCCTTCCTTCCTTCCTTCCTTCCTTCTTTCCTTCCTTCCTCCCTCCCTCCCTTCCTTCCTTCCTTCCTTCTCTTCCCTATCTTCCTTCATTTTTTCTTTCCTTCTCTCCTTCCTTCCTTCTTTTCGCTTCCTTTTTTCTTTCCTTCTCCCCTTCCTTCCTTCTCTTCCTTCTCTTCCCTACCTTCCTTCCCTTTTTTCTTTCCTTCTCTCCTTCCTTCCTTCCTTCCTTCCTTCCTTCCTTCCTTCCTTCCTTCCTTCCTTCCTTCCTTCCTCTTCTTTCTCTTCCCTTCTTTCCTTGTTTTTTTTTCTTTCCTTCTCTCCTTCCTTCCTTCTCTTTCTCTTCCCTTCTTTCCTGGAGTGATCTATTAAGGAAAGAAACACAGTTTGAAACAAAATAAGTTTAAAACCTGTCTAGTTGAAGGTACAGTCCTCTCAGGAGTTGTTTTATGAAATGTTATAAATGTAACCTCTAAAGAAACGTGCCTCTAGGAGTTAAGAAACATTGAAACCATCAAGCATCTCCTATACTTTAATAAACTTGTTACAGTTTCTCTTAAAGCCAAGTCTCTGTTTCGAATACTTCCGAGTCAAGCCGCGCTACACATTGAAGAAAGACCAACAAAATATTACAAGCTATTAGCTGTGTTATCAATTTAGTAAATGCATTACAAATAGTAGGAGACCCTGATAAATCAGTGACCTCCCTACTACTGCTCCTGGTGGCCATCCTTTTACACCTTGTTACCTGAATTTTACATCTGTGGATTTTGTGGTTTTACCTTGAAGTTCATGGACTATTTCATTTCTCTGGATTATCCTGTTTTTACCATTTTTATTGCTTTGGTTTTATATATCCTTCAATAAACTGCTTGCTGATTATTGAACCGGTGTGGTGATTAAGTACAGAGGTGTTCCTGCTCTGGGATTCAACATCTATCCCACTTCATTCAGTTTATCTGCTCTAAATTGGCAAATATTGTTCTTATTTTTATATTTATTCGTTATCTTGTATACTTCCCAGTTGAGAATACATAGCACAAATATATGATTGTCGAACACTGAAATGTAACACTTCCTTTTCTCTTTCTCTCTCTCTCTAGCTGTGGTCTCAATGTTTTCCCTACCTGTTGTATATGACAAGTACCAGGTATGTAAGAAAGTGCAACTTGTGACTGTCCTATCATTCTTGTGTATTCATTTGAGAGGGAGGTGGAATCACCATTTCCAAAGAGGAAACTCTTAATCTCTTCCAACAGAAACAAAAGGGCTATGTTATCATTTTAAAGAAGAGGTGGTCAAACTGTAATAACTTAAAATATGCATGGTGTAATTTTATTGATCCTTCACAAGGGTATGCTTTGAGAAATTCTACTACTTGTAGACTAATTAATCCATATGGAACTGGAGGAAATAGACCAAATTCCTTGGTAACTTGTAATTCAATACTTCCATTTTGGAGCCTCCCTTTGATACCTTTTCGTTCATGAATGGCCACTCTGAAGTCTGTACCAGAGTGACCTGTAAGGTTTAGACCTCCTCCCATGATTTCTGAATATTGCCCTCTCTCATGTCAGAATTTGTGTTCGTTTATTCTTTTGCGTAGAGACTGTCCGGTTTGTCCTATGTAGAGCGCAGAAGGGCATTGCTTGCAGATGATAGCATTTATCACATTGGAGGATGAGCAGGTGAATGAGCCCTTGATGTTGTGGCTGGCCTTCTTAGGCTCAAGCCACGTAATGAAGCTGCATTAAATGACTCAACAAATCAATAAATACCTGAATGAATCGTAAGCTAATTCGATTCTGTATACTGAATATGATGTTAAGCGTTGGAAAGAGCTGGTATGACCTAGAGCAGGCTTGGGGAATATGTGGACTGCTGCATATTCTGGCCTACAACACTCACAATCTCTTGTTATTGAATATGTTGATCAGGAGTTAATGAGAACTGTAGGCCAGAAACTCTGGGTGGCTGAAGGTTCTTCATTTATTTATTTATTTATTTACAGTATTTATATTCCGCCCTTCTCACCCCGGAGGGGACTCAGGGCGGATTACAATGTACATACACACGGCAAACATTCAATACCATAGACACACAACATATATAGACAGACACAAAGGCAATTTAACATTCCAACTTTTCATGAGAGTATTCTGGCCACCAGGGGAGCTGTTGCTTCACCGTCCATTTGAGACACTGATGAAGTACTTCCTCATTCTTTGCAGGCTTGCTGGAGATTTTTGTGGCATCGTAAATTAGTTAAATTAGCCTCCCTGCGTAGGTGGTACCTAAATTTCCTACTTGACAGATGCAACTGTCTTTCAGGCTGCAAAGGTCAACAGCAAGCTATACAAATTGATCGGATACTCACTCCAACCCAGGCTGGCTTCGAACTCATGACCTTTCGGTCAGTAGGGATCTTAATGCAGCTGACTCCTAGCCAGCTGTGCCACAGTCCCGGTGCATCCTTCTTCTAACCAATGGAATTCTTGGGTTAAGTGTTGGCTTGAGAGTGAGAAACAATTGATCCCTTGGGTTAAGTGTTGGACTGGGGTCTAGGAACCAATTGGCCCCATGGGTAGTGTTGAACTGTGGTTAAGGAACCAACGGATCCCTTGGGTATGTGTTGAACTGAGGTAAATGAACCAATTGATCCATTGGGTTAAGTGTTGGACTGAGGTTAAGGAATCAACTGATTCCTTGGATTAAGTGTTGGATTGGAATTAAGGAACTAACCGATCCCTTGGGTTAATATTGGACTGAGGTTAAGGAATGAGCTGATCCCATGGATTAAGTGCTAGACCGAGGTTAAGTAACCAACTGATTTCTGGGCTTATGTGTTGAACTGGGATTAAGGAACCAAGTGATTCTTGAAGTTAGGTGTTAGACTGGGGTTAGGGAATCAGGTGATCCTTTGGATTAAGTGTTGGACTAGAGTTAAGGACCCAACAGATTCCTTGGGTTAGGTGTTGAGCTGAGATTAAAGAATCAGATGATCCCTTGGGTTAAGTGTTAGACTGGGGTTAAGTAACCAACTGATTCCTGGGGTTAAGTTTTGAATTAGGCTTAAGGAATTAACTGATTCTTGGGGTTAAGTGTTGGACTGAGATTAAGGAATCAGGTGGTCCCTTGGTTGAACTGTTGGACTGTTGGGGTTAATTGTTGGACTGAGATTAAGGAATCAGGTGATCTCTTGGGTTAAGTGTTGGACTGAGGTTAAGGAACCAACTGATCCCATGGGTTAAGTGTTGTACTGGGATTAAGGAATTAGTTGATTCCTTGTCACACTGGAGCTAAGGAACTAGCCAATTCCTTGGGTTATGTGTTGGATTTTGGAGATCCTTGGGTTCCAATGTGAAGTCAAACTGACTTTGAGGTGGTTGAGTTTATGGGAGTTGTAGTCCAACACATCTGTTACATTAGGAAAGGCTGTTGGGACCAGAAGAAATTTTAACTGTCTTAGGGAATATATCACGAGCTCTATTAGCTTTGTAGTTGAGACACAACCTCTCTGTAATATTTATGTATTTTCTTACCATGTCAATTCATGCCTCACTGTCTTTTTTTCCCCAGGCACAGATTGATCAGTACTTGGGACTTGTGCGGACTCACATAAATACTGTGGTGGCAAAGTAAGTGCACATTTTTTTTCTGTAGGTAAGGAATTTTTTTTATCATGTCAGAAGTGAGTTGGGAACGTACTGCAAGTCGCTTGTGGTGTAAGAGATTGAGTCATCTACAGAGATGTTGCCCAAATATTTTACCATTCTGTAGACAGTATTGCACCACCTGGAGTTGACAGATAGGAGCTCACCCCATCTCGCAGATTCAAACCACTGACCTTCATAGAATCATAGAATCAAAGAGTTGGAAGAGACCTCATGGGCTATCCAGTCCAACCCCATTCTGCCAAGAAGCAGGAATATTGCATTCAAATCACCCCTGACAGATGGCCGTCCAGCCTCTGTTTAAAAGCTTCCAAAGAAGGAGCCTCCACCACACTCTGGGGCAGAGAGTTCCACTGCTGAACGGCTCTCACATTCAGGAAGTTCTTCCTCATGTTCAGATGGAATCCCCTCTCTTGTAGTTTGAAGCCATTGTTTCACATCCTAGTCTCTAGGGAAGCAGAAAACAAGCCTGCTCCCTCCTCCCTGTGGCTTCCTCTCACATATTTATACATGGCTATCATATCTCCTCTCAGCCTTCTCTTCTTCAGGCTAAACATGGTCAGGTCAACAGTTCAGCCAGTACAAAGACTTAACCCATTGCGCCACCACTTAGTAAGGATACAATGGGAAGAAGACAGAGATAGACTGGGACATGTAGGTGGTCAACAAGGAAGGATTTCTGAAGTCCAGATTTTTTTAAACCATGATAATAGATGTCCCATCCCACAACCAAACTGATAAAACTAAGCAAGTGTTTCATGGCTGATGGAATTTTATGTGGAACAAGAGTGAGAGTATATTTACCTCTGGTATACATAAATAGATAGATTTATCTGGTCTTGGAATTATCTCACACTTAGGGTTCCCCACATAAGAATGTAGGATATTGCAGTTGTTGATTTTTTGTTTTTAAAGAAATATTGTACAGACACTTCAATTGTCCTGTTCTATTTTCTCACAATTCCTGAGACTAGTTGCAACATTTTATTTCCACCTTTAAGTCAGGACACTATTTTTTTCTGAGGCACAACATAACCAAAAGGTATCCTTTGCCCCTTCCTCTGCATTGGGTCTCCTACAGGAGTATTATTATTGTTGTTGTTATATTGTCGAAGGCTTTCATGGCCGGAATCACTGGGTTGTTTTTGGTTTTTTTGGGCTATATGTCCATGTTCTAGAGGCATTCTCTCCTGACGTTTCACCTGCATCTATGGCAAGCATCCTCAGAGGTAGTGAGGATGCTTGCCATAGATGCAGGTGAAACGTCAGGAGAGAATGCCTCTAGAACATGGCCATATAGCCCGAAAAAAGCTACCACAACCCTGTTGTTATTATTATTATTATTATTATTATTATTATTATTATTATTATTCTGACCTAAAAACACAGTAGGACACAGCAAATGATATATATGCTGGATTTCGTATCATAAAATCACAAGTCGAACACTTCCCAAGTGTTTAGGACTGTGTGATGTATTTTCGAATGATGCGCTCAAATCCAAGTAAGGTGGTCTTTTGCAGTTGACAGATCATGAATTTGTCAATGTTTATTAGAATCATAGAATCATAGAGTTGGAAGAGGCCCCCTGCCAAGAAGCAGGAATATTGCATTCAAATCACCCCTGACAGATTTATTTATTTATTATTATTTATTAATACGCTTGTATACCGCTAATATCTCAGCCTAAAACGGCGACTCATTGCGGTTTACAACACTTAAAACAACAATATTCAATTTAAAAACATAAAATACATATACAGTACACAGTATCGGGCCACTAATACAGACCGATGCATCTCTTAGTTAAAATCATAATCCAATTTCGTCGTCTATAATTACCAGTCCTTGATCATCAACTTCATCGCACCGGATTAACTGAATGCTTGTTCAAACATCCATGTCTTCAGTTTTTTTTTGAAATACCATCAGATGGCCATCCAGCCTGTTTAAAAGCTTCCAAAGAAGGAGCCTCCACCACACTCCGGGGCAGAGAGTTCCACTGCTGAACGGCTCTCACAGTCAGGAAGTTCTTCCTCATGTTCAGATGGAATCTCCTCTCTTGTAGTTTGAAGCCATTGTTCCGCATCCTAGTCTCCAAGGAAGCAGAAAACAAGCTTGCTCCCTCCTCCTTGTGGCTTCCTCTCACATATTTATACATGGCTATCATATCTCCTCTCAGCCTTCTCTTCTTCAGGCCAAACATGCCCAGATCCTTAAGCCGCTCCTCATAGGGCTTGTTCTCCAGACCCTTGATCATTTTAGTCGCCTCCTCTGGACACATTCCAGCTTGTCAATATCTCTCTTGAATTGTGGTGCCCAGAATTGGACACAATATTCCAGGTGTGGTCTAACCAAAACAGAATAGAGGGGTAGCATGACTTCCCTAGATCTAGACACTATGCTCATCTTGATGCAGGCCAAAATCCCATTGGCTTTTTTTGCCGCCACATCACATTGTTGGCTCATGTTTAACTTGTTGTCCACGAGGACTCCAAGATCTTTTTCACACGTACTGCTCTTGAGCCAGGCATCGTCCCCCATTGTTTTCAATTGCCACCTAAGATATTTTGGCATGGCACCCAGTGTGCCAATTACCACTGGGACCACCTGTGCCCGATGGGTGCCAGCTTGTCGTGGTGGGGGTCTTAACTGCTCCAAAGATGCTGAGAGCTGTGCTGGTGGTAGTGTAACTACCAGCAGGTTCAACGAAGTCAGAGAGGTCTCAGCTGAGGAGTGGAACTAAGAGCACCTAGCCCATTAGCAGTATGGAGAAACAAATCAAAACAAAGACTATCTTGGCTCGGTCATTGCCCAGGATAAACAGGACCGTGGTGGATGCTGCTGATTCTGGACATCCATCGACAAGTGGGCTATAGAATCAAAATACAAATAAACAGTCACAGAAGCAGCAGAAATATACAGTGCCAGAGAACTGCACAGTTATGAAATGCTATTACAAAAGCGTGGCTACCAAAAAAGGATGTATCTGTTGTTGTTGTTGCTGCTGCTGTTGTTGTACCAGTTAAATGGCATTTTCCCCCAGTGTAACTATGTTTTTCAAAAAGAAATCAGAAAGAAGAATATTGTCCCTGAAACCAAACCACAACTGCAGCCAACTACACCCTAGTTTTAAAAAGGCCTTTGGGAGAGTCTGGTTCAGATTCAAGAAATCATTCCTAAGTATGGATTATCACAGAGGAGACAACCAGCAAAACCAAAGAGCTATGCTTTTTTTCATTGATCTGGAAAAGTGCTTTATTATATCTTATATACCTAAGGTACCAGTTGGTGGATCTCAGGTTTGTAATGAAAAGAACAAATGCTGCAAACTGGAAGCCTCCATGTCAGACCTTAATTTGGAAAATACCAGCAGCTATTAACCAGGGAAGTTTTATAGCAGAATGATGCAAATGTGGCCTGCAGTATTACCAGAACTGCTCATGAAGTTTATTGATTTTAGATCAAAGAATTGGAAGAATCTAAACAGTAATCGTACCTAACTCTTCCATGTGACAGAGCCCCAAGCCTCTCCACCAAACTTGGAACACAGTCTTGGGCAGGATCTACACTGCCCTATATCCCAGGACCCGATCCCAGATTATTCTGCTTTGAACTGGTTTATATGGGTCTACATTGCCAGATAATCTGGGATAATCATTTATTTATTTATTTATTTGGTAGTTTTGTATACCGGTCTTCTCACCTCCATTCGAGGGACTTGGGCCGGTTTCCAACATCAATATTACAGACCGTCATTAAAACATCATATTTCTAAATCACACTAAAACATTAAAACATTGAAACAATTAAAATGGCAAAAATACAATCATATGATTACAGTGGTCAGTCGTCATCAAAGTCCTTATTCGTCGCCATCCATCCATATCACAGGATCATGGCTCATTCGCTGAATGCCAATACCCAAAGCCAGGTTTTCACCTGTTTCCTGAACGTTAAGATCGAAGGGGCAGTTCTGATCTCCAGTGGAAGGGAGTTCCAGAGTCGAGGAACTCGATAATCTGGGATCAGATAATCTGGGATCAGATCCTGGGATATAGGGTAGTGTAGTTCCAGCCTCGAACTTCTGTCTTCCAGGTACCTGCTTTGGGCCTTTGGCTAAAGGATTTTGGGAGCTGGAGTCCAAATGATAATGTTTCCAAGTTTTCCATCAGCATTTCCAGCTTTGAAGAGATCCTTCATATTTCTAGACAGAATCGAACTCCTTTCCACATCAAAGAGTAGCAAGAACCTCAGTTCTTGGAACAATAGCACAATTGCTGAACATGCTACTTAAGCTTTTTCGTGGCCTGCTTCAGAGTGCTCCCAAGTTTTCAAGTCTGCTCAGCTCTTCATGTTGCTTCTCGGTGGGAGGATTTAACAATCCAAAAGCATTCTTTTCCTATTGTGCTGGTACGGCTGTACCAGGAGCTCCAACTTTATTTTCTTTCTGTTATCTGTTTGCAGTCATAGGGCAGGGCTCCTGTCCATTATAATTAAGCTGTGGTTCTGCCCCTTGTTCAGAGCTCTGGGAGGGAAAGGATCCATTTTTTGGGCAGTCTCACATAAGGAAGCTAAACTATAGGACATAGACCAGCTCGTCCCGTAGAAAAGCTTCTTTTCTCAAGAGCTTCCAGGGAAAAGGATCTTCCAGGGAAAAGGAACATCTGGGGAAAGAGAAACAGAAATTCCAGGGAAAAAGTCCCAAGGCTCTGGCTGAGAGCTCACAGCCTCTCAGCCTCTCAGCAATCAGAGGGAAAACAGCTCTGAAGTTTTCAAAGAATTCTCTGAGGGAATTCTACAGCACTACAGATCCATGGAACTCCATCTGAAATATCTACAAGCCTCGGCTGGTAGGTCTACTCAATACCCAGACACATTTGGAATCGGTAGTAGGACCCACACTGATGAGGCATAGATAGTAAGCAGCCTGGGAGAGGTTAAAAAGGGTTTTTCCTACAGAGAAAGTTCAGTTAATCAAAGTCAGGTGCTAGCCCATTGAGGACTAGACTAAGAAAGCCTTGAAGTGTTGTTTGAACAGTTGAAGACTTTGTTGTATCATTAATTGAAGACTTTGTTGTATCATTAAAGACTCTAAAGACCATCACTTCAGAAAAATCCCTGAGAATCTCTCTTTGAGGTGCCCTGGCTTCCCGTTGGGCTTAAAGTATACGTCCTATAGAAAAGACAGCTGTTACAGGCCCAACACGCGACAGAACACCTATGTTAAGTGTCTCTGTATTTTTTAGAGAAAATATCTGTGTCAAAGGGATAACCTTTTACTGCAGAACATTAATTATACTGCATGGGAGCTGGCTTGTCTAATTCTTCCTTCCTCTCTCCTCTTTTCTTCATATCCAGGATCCAAGCAAAAATCCCAGGCGCTAAGCGGAAGGCTGAGTAAAAAAGCAGCAAGAATCCATCAACTACAAGAGTGAATGATGAGGGAGTCTGGGATGAAAACAGCTCTGTTCTTACTTTCGACTGATTATAATTTATTGTTCCTTTACCTCTCTATCTCTGTCTCTCTCTGTGGGTGAAGGCAGGTGTTGAAAAGGAAGGGCGCTCACCCCGTGCCCCTTAGCCACAGGGTGAGCTGGGTTTCAGACTGGCTCCACAATTGAAATGACTTGTGCGGATGCCAGGACATCAAACACTATCCGGGACGCCTGTCTTGCACCTTCTTCCTCATGTGAAGTAGTTCAGGTTGGCTGTGTGACATCCTTAAAAAGAGAAAGAGAGCGAGAGGAACATATGGATTGTCATATTTTTCTGTTCATTTATCACTAGCGTCTTTTTGGAAAAATAACTATTTCAAAGTGCAAAGTGACTCCAGGGGTAGGGGAGGCGAAAAATTGGGTGAATTCATAGAAAGTGGCCAACGTTGCCAGGTTCCCTTTCAGTTTGGCAAATCTGCTTTCTCCCCTGGAGAGGAATGGTGCGTTTACACTCAGCACAAGGAAAATGTTCCACGTTTGTCCCCACTGCTCTCAACATGTGTTGCATCTGTCTTCACCCCTCTCTCTTTCAAACACTAGGATCTCAGAGATGTGAAACGATGAAGCAGCTGTTCTTTTATTTCCCCCTCCCTCTCTTTCTCCTGCTGTTTCTGTACTCTCTCTTAGACTATTTGCAATCACGTGTGTCGAGCACTAAAGTATAGTAAAGAGAAAAGTGTTCTAGGTGTGGTTCTTGTGTTGCTTCTCAAGTGCATGATGGTAAGAGCCTAAACTACTATTGAACTTTCTTTTTTTTTAATTTTCTAGTGCTTCTACTATTACTACTACTACTATTACTTCTATTGGCATCGCTTCGATAACTTTTAATGTTACATGTGGCTAGGGCTTTCCTGCTTAGTGCACCGATGCAGTTTTGGCTTCTATGTCCACTGGGTTTGCTGGTTGGGATTATCTTTACTAACTGTCTAGAATCGTAGACTGAGGTCTTTTCGGTGTTGTTTCTGTTTCTTTTCAGCACAAGTGACAAAAATACACGAAATAACGAGCAATTGGTACTTAAATGGTTACACTCCATTTTGTAGAACTCTTTCAAAGGAAATTCAACTACATAGAACCAACCCACCCAGTACTTTTTCTTTGGTTGTTCTCGAGGGATCCATGGGCTGATTTACATGTATGGGAACTGAAGACTTCCGGCTTGTAACATGTATCACAAATTTGTATGACATTCTCTGTAGGACTTAATTATGGACTCTAAATATTTGCACTTATGTACTTGATACCGAATGCAGAAATAAATGTTACTAAATGTTAAAAAAAGAAGCTCTTCTTGACAATTTTATTTATTTATTTAAAAGTTTTGTATACCGGCCTTCTCACCTCTCTTGAGGGACTCAGACCGGTTTCCAACCATAATATCACATACAATCAATAAAACATCATAATACATATTACAGTAAAACATTAAAACAGCCATTACAATCAATAACTATAATGGTCAGTCGTCACACTAAAATCGTTGCTCATCATCCTCCATTCATATCTCAGGGTGTTGGCTCACTCGTCGAATGCTTGTCTCCATAACCAAGTCTTCACCTGTTTCTTAAATGTCAGGATAGATGGGGCGGTTCTGATCTCCAGTGGGAGAGAGTTCCAGAGTTGAGGGGCCACCACTGAGAAGGCCCTGTCCCTCGTCCCCACCAGACGCGCTTGCGAGGCCGGTGGGACCGAGAGCAGGGCCTCTCCAGACGATCTTAATAATCTTGATGGTTCATAGGGGAGAATACGTTCGGAGAGGTAAACAGGGCCGGAGTCGTTTAGGGCTTTATAGGTTAACACCAGCACTTTGAATTGTGCTCGGAAGCTAATTAGCAGCCAGTGGAGCTGGTGTAACAGCGGAGTGGTGTGCTCCCTGTACCCAGCACCCGTTAGTAGTCTGGCTGCCGAGCATTGGACTAGCTGCAGCTTCCAGGCAGTCTTCAGAGGCAACCCCACGTAGAGAATGTTGCAGTAGTCTAAACGGGATGTAACCAAAGCGTGGATCACCGTGGCCAAGTCAGACTTCCCAAGGTACGGGCGCAGCTGGCGCACAAGTTTTAATTGTGCAAAAGCTTCCCTGACCACCGCCGAAACCTGGGGCTCCAGGCTCAGCGATGAATCTAGGAGAACTCCCAAACTGCGAACCTGTGCCTTCAGGGGGAGTGTGACCCCGTCCAGCACAGGCTGTAACCTGCTTGTCACCTCTATTTCACTCCACAACACATTATTTCTTGCTACAGTGCATGTTTGTTGTTGCTTATTCATTCCGTCGCTTCCGACTCTTCATGACCTCATGGAGCAGCCATAGCCAAAGCTCCCTGTCAGCCGTGGCCACCGCCAGCTCCTTCAAAGTCAATCCAGACACTTCAAGGATATTTATTTATTTATTGTATTTATATACCAGCCGTCTCAGCCCTCAGGCAACTCAGGGCGGTTTACAATAGCAACAATTTGATGATGAACTTTATTTATACCCTGCTACCATCTCCCCAGGGGACTCGGTGCGGCTTACATGAGGCCGAGCCCAAAATACAACAATACGAGCAATAACAACAACAATACAAGCAATTTAAAAACAATAAAACAATAACATAAGCATTATCAATAGGACAACACACTTTAAAATCTTTGGTTAGGCCAAATGTAATTAAAATTAAAAAAATAATGCTGGATATGGGCGAAAAAGTGATGGGGCGGTTTGTGGAAACATACAAGCAGACCTAGAAACAATATAAAGTGCTTTGAAGGACAAAGTCCTATGGGATCATTATTCTGGGAAGGCACACTGGAACAACCAGGTCTTCAAGCTCCTCTTAAAGACTGCCAAAGTTGGGGCATGCCTGATGTCCTTAGGAAGTGAGTTCCAGAGTCAAGGGGCCACCACCGAAAAGGCCCTCTCTCTCGTCCCCACCAATTGCGTTTGTGATGCAGGCGGGAGCGTGAGCAGGGCCTCTCCAGATGATTGAAGAGATCGTGTGGGTTCGTATACAAAAACACCACAAAACATTTAAAAACATTAACATATAATATAAAACCATAACAAGAATATTAAAAGCATACATCATTTGTGTCTCCTAATAAAAACACTGTCCCATCTCATCGTCCAGTCGTTCCAATTCCTATGTCTTTTACCTTGCATTTTCAAACGCTTGATCAAACAACCAAGTATTGACTCTTTTTTGAAATGTTGAGCGGGAGGGGGCCGATCTAATGTCCCCAGGAAGGGCATTCCATAGCCGAGGGGCCACCACTGAGAAGGCCCTGTCTCATTCCCACCAAATGTGATGCAGGCGGGATTGAGAGCAGGCCCTCCTGGGACGATCTTAAAGTCCTAGCAGGTTCATACGATAAGATGCATTCAGACAGGTAAGTCTGTCTGAACGCATCCATTCATCTTGCCCTTGGTCTGCCCCTCTTCCTTTTTCCTTCCATTTTTCCCAGCATCATTGTCTTCTCTAAGCTTTCCTGTCTTCTCATGATGTGGCCAAAGTACTTCATCTTTGCCTCTAATGTGCAGCCAAGCATTATTTCCTGGAGGATGGACTAGTTGGATCTTCTTGCAGTCCAAGGCACTCTCAGAACTTTTCTCCAGCACCACAGTTCAAAAGCATCTCTCTTCCTTCGCTCAGTCTTCCTTATGGTTCAGCTCTCACATGCATATGTTACTATAGGGAATACGATTTCTTTAACTATGCAGGTCTTCATTGCCAGTGTGATGTCTCTTAATTATTTTATCAAGATTGGTCATTGCTCTCCTCCCAAGAAGTAAACGTCTTCTGATTTCCTGGCTGCAGTCTACGTCTGCAGTAAACTTGTTTATTATTATTTAAAACTTTTATATCCTGTTCTTCTCTACTTCCGTAGAGGGACTCAGAACGGCTAAAACAAAAATTCAGTGCTAAACAATAAAACATTTTAAAACAACATACATAATACAATAGATTAAAATGCATATAAGTTAAGATACATATAAAACCATTTGCCAAGTTAAAAACATCGTTCAGCTGAATCCGCACATTGCGGTCCAATAATTCTAGTCTTTACTGGTCTCAGTCATCACTCTGCAAATGCCTGATTCCACAGCCAGGATTTTAATTGCTTCCTGAAGGTCAGGAGGGAGGGGGAGACCTGACCTCATTCGGGAGAGAGTTCCATAGCTGGGGGGCCACCATAGAGAAGGCCCTGTCTCTCATTCCCACCAAACGCGACTGTGAAGGTTGTGGGACCGAGAGCAGGGCCTCTCCGGAAGATCTTAACGCCCTTGATGGTTTATAGGAGAGAATACATTCGGACAGGTAAACTGGGCCAGAGCCATAAAGAGTTTTGTAGGTTAAAACCAGCACTTTGCTCCTAGGAATACAAAGCCTGTTGCTGCCTTCATGCTTTCTCTCTCTATTTGCCAGTTATCAATCCATCTGGTTGCCATCATCTGATGTCCCTTCTTTCACCTTGGTTAGAAGGCTCCTCGGCTCCTCCTCTCTTTCAGCCATCAAAGTGTTATCTGCATATATAAGGTTGTTAATGTTTCTTCCAGCAATTTTAACTCCAGCCTTGGATTCACATGAAAACCCACTTAATATGCATTCACATCCCTTCAAGAATCAAGGCTCTGTCCTCATGGACTTCATGGTGTTTCTAAGGCTGGATCTACACTGCCCTATATTCCAGATTATCATCTTAGGGTGCATCTACAGTGTAAAGTTAATGCTGTTTGACACCCTTTCACTGCCACAGCTCAGCGCTGTGGAATCAAGGGAGTTGTAATGTGACAAGGTTTTTAGCCTTCTCTGCTAAACAGTGCCGGTACCTCACCAGACTGCGGATCTCAGAACTCCATAGCATTAAGCCCTTGCAGTTAAAAAGGTATCAAACTGCATTAATTTCACACTGTAGGGCAGGCCTGGGCAAACTTCGGCCCTCCCGGTGTTTTGGACTCCAACTCCCACAATTCCTAACAGCCAGTGGGGGTTGGAGTCCAAAACACCTGGAGGGCCAAAGTTTGCCCTGGCCTGCTGTAAGGGCATTTAGAAAGTTGGGCCAAAACCAAGAGAACCCAGCCAGATCCCTTGGGGAAGATGGTGGGATCTACTAGCATTTTCTTGGAGGTCAGGTTGAAAGTCACCCAATTCACCCAGGTCACCAGCATCAAGATGATCTTTGCAAGTTCTCTGCAGAAAAATGAAAGAAAATTTATTGCTCAAACCCTTTATTTGGACCCCTAAAAAGGGCAGGGACCCCTCCTGAGCCTTCCCACTCTCTCCTTTCTCTGGAGGAACATAGCTGGTGCTCTAGTTCCTGTTGCACACTTCCAGCCCAGGCCTTGTGACTTCAATGAAGCTGGCCAGCAAGGCAAGCAGAAGCTCCGAAAACCACACTTCCAGGTGAGTCCTCTCCGTGATGTGGCCGACCATCAAAACGATCTTGACAGATTAGAGAGATGGGCCAAAACTAACAAAATGAAGTTCAACAGTGACAAATGCAAGATACTCCACTTAGGCAGAAAAAACAAAATGCAAAGATACAGAATGGGGGACAATGCCTGGCTCAAGAGCAGTACGTGTGAAAAAGATCTTGGAGTCCTCGTGGACAAAAAGTTAAACATGAGCCAACAATGTGATGTGGCGCCCTTCTCACCCAGCAGGGGACTCAGGGCGGATTACAGTAAACACATATATGGCAAACATTCAATGCCAGTTTGACAAACAACATTTAACAGACAAAGGCTATTTAACTTTTTTTTTCTGGCTGCCAGGGGAGCTGCTGCTTTTCATCGTCCATCAACGACACCGATGAAGTTCTTCCGCATTCCACATTCCCCGGAGTCTTTTCTTTATGGCCTCATAAATTAGTTAATTTAGCCTCCCACACAAGGTGGTACCTTATTTTCCTACTTGACAGATGCAACTGTCTTTCGGGTTGCAAAGGTCGACAACAGGCTACACAATGGCTGGACACCCACTCCAGCCCGGGCTGGCTTCGAACTCATGACCTTTTGGTCAGAGTGATCTTAATGCAGCTGACACTCAGCCAGCTGCGCCACAATCCCTAAGTGAAACAAAAGCTTTAGTGATATCTATATTCATTCCAGGGATTTTGGCCTGCATCAAGAGGAGCATCGTGTCTAGATCTAGGGAAGTTTGGTTAGACCACACCTGGAATATTGTGTCCAATTCTGGGCACCACAATTCAAGAGAGATATTGACAAGCTGGAATGTGTCCAAAGGAGGGCGACTAAAATGATCAAGGGTCTGGAGAACAAGCCCTATGAGGAGCGGCTTAAGGAGCTGGGCATGTTTAGCCTGAAGAAGAGAAGGCTGAGAGGAGATATGATAGCCATGTATAAATATGTGAGAGGAAGCCACAGGGAGGAGGGAGCAAGCTTGTTTTCTGCTTCCCTGGAGACTAGGACACGGAACAATGGCTTCAAACTACAAGAAAGGAGATTCCATCTGAACATGAGGAAGAACTTCCTGACTGTGAGAGCCGTTCAGCAGTGGAACTCTCTGCCCCGGAGTGTGGTGGAGGCCCCTTCTTTGGAAGCTTTTAAACAGAGGCTGGATGGCCATCTGTCAGGGGTGATTTGAATGCAATATTCCTGCTTCTTGGCAGAATGGGGTTGGACTGGATGGCCCATGAGGTCTCTTCCAACTCTTTGATTCTATGATTCTATGATCCCTCTGATGGCTTGTGTCGCTCTTCACGGTAAGCTGTCGGGCCCATCGCCATCTCAAGTGCCCCCTCCTCAGCGTGACAGCCTTTCAAATATTGAAACACGGCAAGCTAAACATACCCAGCTTACTCAGCTGTTCCTCAAAGGGCTTGGTTTCCAAACCTTTGATAATTTGGGTTGCCTTTATCTGGACACTTTCCAGCTTGTTAATATCTCTTTTGAACTCAGAACTGGACACAGGGTTATTCCAGGTGAGGTCTGACCAAAGCAGAATACAATGACACTACAACTTCCCTCGATCATGACACTATACTCCTCTTGATGTCTTTTTAAGCTGCCGCATCACTGTTGATTCATGTTCAGCTGGTGGTCTACTAAGACTCCTAGATCCCCTTTACATAATAATAATAATAATAATAATAATAATAATAATAATAATAACAACAACAACAACAGATCCCAAATGTAGACTCTGCAAGGAAGCAGATGAAACAATAGATCACATCCTCAGCTGCTGCAAGAAGATGCGCAGACAGACTACAAGCAGAGGCATAACACCGTTGCTCAGATGATTCATTGGAACTTGTGCCACAAATACCATCTGCCTGCGACAAAGAACTTGTGGGATCACAAGCCGGAAAAAGTTACAGACGATGAACACGTCAAACTCCTGTGGGACTTCCGGATTCAGACAGACAGAGTTTTTGAACATAATACTCCTGACCTCACAATCGTGTTAAAAATCAAAGTATTGATTGTCGATGTTGCAATCCTAGGTGACAGCAGGATTGCAGAGAAACAACTGGAAAAGCTGACATAATATGAGGATTTAAAAATCAAACTGCAAAGACTCTGGCACAAACCAGTCAAGGTGGTTCCAGTGGTGATCGGCACACTGGTGCAGTGCCTAAAGACCTTGGCCTG
>NW_026844366.1:11684522-11730184 GCF_025583915.1 Anolis sagrei ordinatus | reverse complement strand
TCAAATGATTCATTGGAACTTGTGCCACAAACACCATCTGCCTGTGACAAAGAACTTGTGGGATCACAAGCTGGAAAAAGTTACAGACGATGAACACGTCAAACTCCTGTGGGACTTCCGGATTCAGACAGACAGAGTTTTTGAACATAATACTCCTGACCTCACAATCGTGTTAAAAATCAAAGTATTGATTGTCGATGTTGCAATCCTAGGTGACAGCAGGATTGCAGAGAAACAACTGGAAAAGCTGACATAATATGAGGATTTAAAAATCAAACTGCAAAGACTCTGGCACAAACCAGTCAAGGTGGTTCCAGTGGTGATCGGCACACTGGTGCAGTGCCTAAAGACCTTGGCCTGCACTTAAACACAATTCGCCAATACATCACACAGTCCTAGACACTTGGGAAGGGTCTGACGTGTGATCCAATTCAACAGCCAGCGGAGTGTCTGCTGTGGACTCATCTTTTTGTGTTTCAAATAATAATAATAATCTTTATTTATACCCCACCACCATCTCCCCAAACGGGACTCGGGGTGGCTAACATGAGGCCAAGCCCAAAATTTCAACAAAATACAATACAAGTACAGCAAAATAAAATACAAAAGCAACAATGCCATCAAAGTAAATAAAAGGAAGGAAAGGAGAGAAAGGAAAGGGAGAGGTATGAGGGGAGGAAAGGAAAGAAAGAGAAAGAAGGGAAGAAGGAAGGAAGGAAATGCGAAGGGAAGAAGGAAAGGAAGGAAGAAAAGGAAGAGGGAGAAGGTGGATGAGGAAAAGGGAGGAGCAACAAACCTAGCATTACTTATTGGTCTCCCATCCAAGTACCAGCCAGGGTTGACCATATTTAAAAACTAAGCTGAGATGGGATCTGATGCTTTTAAGGACAGGGCCTGCCACCATTTCCCTCCTCCTCCTCCTCTTCTCATTTATTCCTCTCTGGAGAGGTAGGATGCCTCCTCCAGTTGCCATGGTGATGAGGCATCCTCTGGTTGCCATGGTGACGTGGTCCAGCTCGAGTTTGTTCTAGCAACCATGGAGCATCCTGCATCCTCACCCTGCTCAGAGGCGGCAACGAAGGCCTTTGGGCACCTGCGGGGAGTAGGTAAGTCTGCCATTCTTCCGTGATTTTTCAGCTCTCCGCCATGGTATGGAGAGTTGGAGATACCCCAAAAATAGAAATTATTTTGCTGGGAGAAGGGCTTCCTTGCTTAGATGCTTAGGTGATCCATCTTCTCTATTCATCTCACTTATCTATTTTGAGCACAAGTTAACCAGTGTTCCAGTGTATCATTGTACGACCATGTTCGTCTCTCACTTTGTATCAGCTTAAGCAACTGAGGGGGGAAAGGAAGGGACCTGAGGCTGTTAGGAATGATGGGAGTTGAAGTCCAAAACACCTGGAGGGCCCAAGTTTTCCCATGCCTGGTGTAGATGCATGCAAATGTATCCTTCTGAAATCTCCCTTTTCTAACCAGTACAGGTGGTCCCAGTGGCCATTGGCACACAGGGCGCTGTGCCAAAAGATCTCAGCCGGCATTTGGAAACCATAAACATTGACAAAATCACAGTCCTGTCAGCTGCAAAAGGCCACCTTACTTGGATCTGCACGCATCATTCGAAAATATATCACACAGTCCTAGATGCTTGAGAAGTGATTTTGTGATACAAAATCCAGCATATTCGGTAGATCTTGTTTGCTGTGACATACTGTGTTTTTGTGTCAGTAAAATAATAATAATAATAATAATAATAATAATAATAATAATAATAACACTTTATTTATACCCCACAACCTCTGAGGATGCTTGGCATAGATGCAGGTGAAACGTCAGGAGAGAATGCCTCTAGACCATGGCCATATAGCCCGAAAAAACCTACAACAACCCACTTTATTTATATTCCACTCTTATCTCACCAGAGGAACTCAGGGCAAACATAAAAGGCAAACATTCAATGCTCGAATACAACAACAACACATCTATATTAACAAAATTTAAACAACCTGACATATAAACACGAAATTATGACTTTACAACTAAAATTAAATAAAAAACGCAGCCTGTTATAACAGACATAAGACAAAACATCAGACATTGAACAAAACAACAATTTCCCAGTTCCTTGGGACAAACTATTCAATAATAATAATGGTTTGTTGTAGGTTTTTTCGGGCTATATGGCCATGTTCTAGAGGCATTTTCTCCTGACGTTTCGCCTGCAAGCAAGCATCCTCAGAGGTATGAGGGTTCCTAAGATAACCATTAAAGATGTGCCTCACTACCTCTGAGGATGCTTGCCATTGATGCAGGCGAAACATCAGGAGAGAATGCCTTTAGAACATGGCCATATAGCCCGAAAAACCTATACCAAACCAGCAATTCCGACCATGAAAGACAATAATAATAATAATAATAATAATAATAGAACACTTTATTTATATCCCACCACCATCTCCCAGAACAATAACAAGATAAAATTACAACTGCAAAGACAACGAATGCACATAACAACACATAATTTTATATATATATATATATATATATATATATATATATATTACGCAGTAGTGCCTGCAGATAAACCTGCCTGTCTTCAATTAATGGGCTAAAATGCCAGAGTGAACAATTGGTCCTCAAATGCCAACATTGACCTCTTCTCAAGGTCAAAGGCCCATTGAAAAAGCCATGTTTCTAGGCTAGACTGAGAGGCTTGGAGAGTGGGTCCTTTCTAAGAACGGCATTCCAGAGCCACCACCGAGAAGGCCCTTTCTCTCATCCCCACCAACCATACTTGGGACCGAGAGAAGGGCCTCCCCTTCAATACTTAAGCAATCTCGGAATAATTTAAGATAACCATTTTTTTCGTGTGAGGAGTGACTTGAGAAACTGCAAGTTGATTCTGGTGTGAGAGAATTGAACATTTGCAAGGACATTGCCCAGGGAATGCCCAGATATTTTGATGTTTTACCATCTCATGTCCCTGCATGGGGAGCTGGAGCTGACAGAGGGAGCTCATCCGCACTCTCCCTGGATTTGAACCTCCAACCTGTCGGTCTTCAGTCCTGCCAGCACAAGGGTTTAACCCATTGCGCCAGTGGGGGCTCCTAAGATAACCATTAAAGATGTGCTTCACGTCATTTTGGGCATTCCTTGGGTCTGCAAACAGTTGGAGCAATCCGGAATGTGTGAGCCCTGAAACATCTTTTAAGTCTCCCATAGTGTTAAAGAATAATGAAAAAATCCTAGAGAGCAAGTACTCTTAGCCACACCATGATACTAAAGGGCACATAGTAATCTGTTCTTAAATACTAAAGCCAATCCATCTTGCTCCAAAGCAAGTTAGATTAATGCCAGCTGTACGAAATCATTTTCTTTGTGAACACAGTTCTCACGTCCAGAACATACTGAATCAGGACTGGAGTTTGTTGTTGTAGGTTTTTTCGCGCTATATGGTCTCCTGACGGTTTGCCTGCATCTATGGCAAGCATCCTCAGAGGTAGTGAGGTCTGTTGGAACTAGGAAAATGGGTTTATATATCTGTGGAATGACCAGGGTGGGACAAAGAACCCTTGTCTGCTGGAGCTAAGTGTGAATGTTTTAACTGACCACCTTGATTAGCATTTGATGGCCTGGTAGTTGTTTGGTGTGGCTTGTTAGTGCCTGGGGCAATCTTTGGTTGAGAGGTGATTAGATGTCCCTGATTGTTTCCTCTCTGTTGGATTAGAGTTTAGTTTTGGGAAGAAAGGAACAGTTAATAATGCTGTGGTTCAACAGGTGACCAACAATTAATATCAACTTCTGATCATGACTGGAAGAATTTATAGGAATACTAGCTGTAGCCACCACGCGTTGCTATGACCAACCTTCCCTCCGTCTTTCTCTCCTTTCTTTCTCTCCTTCCTTCCCTCCCTCCCTCTTTCTTTCCTTGCTTCCCTCTTTTTCTTTCCCTTCTTCTTCCTTCCTTCTCTACCTGTTTCTTTTCTTGCTTCCTTTGCTCTTTGGTTCCATCCTTCCTTGTCTCTTTCCTTCCTTCCCTGCCTCTTTCTCTCTTTTGTTCCTTTTCTCCTTCCTTCCCTCTTTCACTTTTTTATTTCATTCTCTCCCTCCTTCTCTCCTTCCTTCTCTACCTTTCTTTCCTTCCTTCTTTCTTTCCTTCCCTCCTTCTTTCCTTCTTTCCCTCCCTCCTTCTCTCCTTCCTTCTCTACCTTTCTTTCTTGCCTTCTCCCTTCTTTCTCCCCATCTCTCTCCTCCCTTCCTTCTCTACCTTTCTTTCTTTCCTTTTTTATCTCCTTCCCTTCTTCTTTCCCTCCTTCTTTCCTTCCTTGCTTCCTTCCTTCTCTACCCTTCTTTTTTCCTTCCTTCTCTCCTTCCCACCTTCTTTCCCTTCTTCTCTCCCTCCTTCTCTCCTTCCTTCTTCTATATCCTTCTTTATTTCCTTCCTTCTCTCCCTCCTTCTCTCCTTCCTTCCTTCCTCCTTTCTGTGTATTTGTTTTGTGTATGTATATGCATATATGTGTGTATATATATATGTGTGTTTGTGTATATATATGAGGCTTTGCACATGTGTTGTAATGTATTTTTCTTTGGTTTTTTGGCTTTTTAAGTCCCTTCTGCTGTGTTTTTCAGTGTTTTTATGAGTGGTGGTCACTCGTTGGCCTGAGAGGTGTATTGTGTTCAAATTTGGTTTCAATTTTGTCCAGTGGTTTTTGAGTTCTGTTAATGCCACAAGTGAACATTACATTTTTATTTATATAGATGTTTCCAGTGCTAATCTGGAAGTTAAAATCCTTGAATTATCCTATTACATATTTTATTAGTTTTTTAAAAAATCAATATTTTGTTGTTTCTTTGTCATTCACATAGACAAGAAGAGTATGTTGCTTGTCTTTAGGACAGTAATAACTAAAAATGGAAGATGAACCAGGAAACTGCAAGAAAATACTTACTATATACAATTTGCAATATTATATACATAGGCAGTAAGATTGTTGTGCAGTAAAGTTTAAAGATGAAATCTGTCTTTTACCAAGAATACCAGTCTTATTGTTGTCAAAGGCTTTCATAGCCAGAATCACAGGGTTGCTGTGAGTTTTCCAGGCTGTATGGCTATGTTCCAGAAGCGCTCTCTCCTGACATTTTGCCCACATCGATGGCAGGCATCCTCAAAGGTTGTGAGGTCGGTTGAAAACTAGGCAGTTTATATATCTGTGGAATGCCCAGGGTGGGAGAAATAACTCTTTTCTGCTTGAGGCAAGTGTGAATGTTGCAATTGGCCACCTTGATTAGCACTGAATGGCCTTGCAGCTTCAAAGCCTGGCTGCTTCCTGCCTGGAGGAATCCTTTGTTTGGAGGTGTTAGCTGGCCCTGATTGATTTCTATCTGGAATTTCTGTGTTTTTTTTTAGTGTTGCTCTTTATTTGTTGTTGTTCATTCGTTCAGTCGTCTCCGACTCTTCGTGACCTCATGGACCAGCCCACGCCAGAGCTCCCTGTCGGCCGTCACCACCCCCAGCTCCTTCAAGGACAGTCCAGTCACTTCAAGGATGCCATCCATCCATCTTGCCCTTGGTTGGCCCCTCTTCCTTTTACCTTCCACCTTTATTAACTGTCCTGATTTTAAGAGTTTTTTTTAAATACTGGTAACTGCAGGCCACTCAATGCTAATCAAGGTGGCCAATTGCAACATTCACACCTACCTCCAACACACAAGAGTTCTTTCTCCCACCTTGTACATTTCACAGATATATAAACCTCACTTGCCTAGTTTCCAACAGACCTCACAACCTCTGAGGATGCCTGCCACAGATGTGGGTGAAACGACAGGAGATAATACTTCTGGAATATGGCCATACAGCCTGGAAAACTCAAGGCAACCCAGCCTTGTTCAGAATGGAACTATTTAAGCTTCTGAGGATTTCGAACTACTCTACTGCTCAGGTTCCCGTTCCTGCTAAAACAATTATTCTTCTGCTATTTTTAGAATGGAAATACTATCAGAAGGAGTCTGATTACATATACAGTCAATGCAGTCCCATACGATAGCTAGATCCCTCTTTTAATGTTAACACAAAGTGAAATAAATAAATAAATTCGAATTATGAAAACTTCCAATTTGTTTTCTTCTCTTGCATTTGTTTTTAGCAAAACAGCTTCAAAATGAAGGGCTTGTATTCAACAAGCAAACTGTGCAGCACCTTGAAGATGCCATTAAAGCCGTTAAGGACCTGGTAAGGACAAAATGTAAACAAGCAAAAACTTTTGGCACGTAGATACAGTAGTAGCAAGTTGTTTGTTCTTCTTGGATGACCAAATTTGCATGAACTGGATGTGCAGATGACTGCTTGTTCTACTTGAATTCATTCCTAAGAGTGTTATAGAGGGAAGGGCTGCAATCTAGTACTGAACCTAAACTAAGTAATTTCTTCTGGCCCAACACTTGAAATCTTTTGGAAATGTCATTCTGCCATGCCTGGTCCTTGGCAGAATGGATCTCCTTCTCTCCATACAGCTGAGACCTGATGAAGAAAGTTGTGGTGGTGGTAGTTGTTATGACTGTGGCTACAGTGTCAAAATTTTGAGTAGCATTTGTGAATACGAAACAGTTTCCTAAGCATAATTGTTCATACTCATGATTGCTTCACGTCTGTCGATTTGATACAGTTGCCTAACTGTAACTGCTTCATATTCATTGCTTCGTTAATGAACATTAGCAAAACAGACAAATATACTTTCTTCCTTGAATACTCTATAATTCCAAGCAGATAAAAAGCACTAATTCCCATGAAAATAACAACACCAACAACACCAACAACACTTTATTTATATTCCATCCTATCTTCCCACGGGGACTCAGAGCGGATTACAGCATATATACAAACACAGGCAAATATTCAATGTCTTGATACAATGAAACACAAATACACAAAGGCAAAGGCTTCCTATAATAAACGCAGCGAGTAAGAGAGAGATTTTAATTAATTTTTAAAGACAGGGGATATATATATATATATATATATATATATATATATACACACACACACACACACAAACTTTATATATATATCCCCTGTCTTTAAAAATTAATTAAAATCTCTCTCTTACTCGCTGCGTTTATTATAGGAAGCCTTTGCCTTTGTGTATTTGTGTTTCATTGTATCAAGACATTGAATATTTGCCTGTGTTTGTATATATGCTGTAATCCGCTCTGAGTCCCCGTGGGAAGATAGGATGGAATATAAATAAAGTGTTGTTGGTGTTGTTGGTGTTGTTATTTTCATGGGAATTAGTGCTTTTTATCTGCTTGGAATTATAGAGTATTCAAGGAAGAAAGTATATTTGTCTTTGTTTTGCTAATGTTCATTAACGAATATATATATATATATATATCCCCTGTCTTTAAAAATTAATTAAAATCTCTCTCTTACTCGCTGCGTTTATTATAGGAAGCCTTATATTATATATATATAATAAAACCCAAACGCTCGCTGCTCAGCCAAAATTATAAAGCTCACAAAAGGTAGAGGGCGTATTGTTGCTGAACCAACTGTATATTTAAAAGTTAGGAACTGGGAACCATTGGAACTGAGAGACTTAAAGGGATTCTTCAAATGAATTCTGCTGCCACCATTTCAATATTAACCAGGCTGAGATAATATTGAGAGTTTGCTCTGTAACACACACTGTAACACACTTTCTTAGAAGCTGCTGTGAAGCTGACTTTTAGTAATGCTTTGACCACAAAGGTATTCACACTGAGGCTGGTATAAGTTGATAAAAATAACAAGAACATTTATTGAACGGGCTTGAAATATTCAGGTACAAATGCTTACTGGTTTCAGTAAAATACTGGTATAAAAAGCTTGTGATTGCATTAGAGTCAAAATCTTAAAAACTTCTGGGTTACAAGTCTTCAAAGTTCCACCACAGAAAATTACTTCAGGAAATGAATCTCTGAAAGTAACTCCCAAAACTGCCCCTTAGGAATCTAACCAAAAATACCCTGAACTAGGCTTCCTTAGGAATTGAACAGACCACTAACGGGGCACTGCTCCACAAAACTGTATTCTTGCTATCTCCTAAATAGCTACTCTGAATTCTTCACAAAAGACTGACCCAAACTTCTTCCAAACCCAAACTCGCTCTCACTAACACCAACACTTCTTCTCTCTAACAGCTCCAAACCCTAATAGACTAAAAAGGGGCTTCAACCTCAGTTTAAAAGACACTTTTTTCCTCGAGACCACTTAGGCTCCACCTCCATCTCTCTAGCCAATCCTAGCTTTCTGATTTTTCCTCTAAGACTGGAACATGCCCCCTCAAAGCAAACCTAACTAAGGTGGCTTCTCCCTGTCTCCCTTTCCCAAAATGGATGCCGTGGCTTCGTCAGGCCCACTCCCTTTAGGCTTCAGGCAGCCAGCCAAGGTAAGGGATTCATTACACTTCCCCTTTCATTTTCGGCTCTGGAGGTGGTGCTCATCTCCATTCCCAAAACGAGGAGCCTGCGTTGTCTGCAGACACCTCCTGGCTGGCATGACTGCATGGAGCACCTGTTTGCCTTCCTGCAGAGGTGGTACTTATTGATCTAATCACATTTGTATGTTTATGAATTGCTAGGTTGATAGGAGCTTGGGCTAACAGTGGGAGCTCACCCAGTCCTAAGGATTTGAACTGCCAACCTTCAGGTCAGCAAGTTCAGCAGCTCAATGGTTTAACCCACTGCGCCAATGAGCATCAGTGATCACTGATGGCTGCCGCTGGAAATACATTAATTTCAAAATATTAGCCTGTTGTGAGATCTTATGGATTGCTATGAACATGAATCTCATAAATCCAACAGATAAATGCACACTACAAATTTGAGGTGGGGGGATCAAAAGAAAGGAGGAAAAATGCCAATTTCAGAAAATCATGGCCTCCAATGAAAATAAGAAAGCTTTGGAAGAGCCCTAGTGCAAATCTAGGAAATCAAAGTGAAGCATTCGTCAAGAGAACAGAACAAGTGGACACAGAGGTGACCACAAACAGCTGCCCTCAGCAGATCATACTGAGAGAATTTGTACTTCTTTATACCATTCTTGAAAAATCCTGAGATAACCATATGGCACCTAATTTGATTTGTTTTAATCCTCATTTGGGGAGGGAGATTAAAGCTGAAAATCTGCTCCTTAGAAAATATGTGCAAGGGTACTTCATCATCCTGAAATTGCCTAAGCAGTTGCCACTCTGTACATTCACAGTAGCAGAATGTATTTACCCCAATATATTGTCGAAGGCTTTCATGGCCAGAATCACTGGTTTGTTGTAGGTTTTTCGGGCTGTTTGGCCATGTTCTAGAAGCATTCTCTCCTGACGTTTCGCCTGCATCTGTGGCAAGAACCTCTGAGGATGCTAGCCACAGATGGAGGCGAAATGTCAGGAGAGAATGTTTCTAGAACTTGGCCATATTTGCCCCAAGTTTGATCATCAAGGGAAGAGTGTTCTCATGATGGTTACTCTTGCTTTTATACATAGAATAATAGAATCATTGAGTTGGAAGAGACCTTGTAGGCCATCCAATCCAACCCCATTCTGCCAAGAAACAGGAAAATTACATTCAAAGCACCCCCAGCGGATGGCCATCCAGCCTCTGTTTAAAAGCCTCCAAAGAAGGTGCCTCCACCACACTCCAAGGCAGAGAGAGAGAGAGAGAGTTCCACTGTTGAACAGCCTCACATGAAATTCTTCCTAATGGTCAGGTGGAATCTCCTTTCCTGTAGTTTGAAGCCATTGTTCCCTGTCCTAATCTCCAGGGCAGCAGGAAACAAGCTTGCTCCCTCCTCCCTGTGGCTTCCCCTCACAGATTTATACATGGCCTTAATCACATCTCTCAGCTTTATCTTCTGCAGGCTAAACATGTCTAAACATGTCCAGCTCTTTAAGCCGCTCCTCATAGGGCCTGTTCTCCAGACCCTTGATCATTTTAGTTGCCCTCCTCTGGACACATTCCAGCTTGTCAGCATCTCCCTTCAATTGTGGTGCCCATAATTGGACACAATGCGATTCCAGGTGTGGTCTGACCAAGGGGTAGTATGACTTCCTGGGATCTATACTCCTATTTATGCAGGCCAAAATCCCATTAGCTTTGTTTTACAGCCGCATGACATTGTTGACTCATGCCTTCAAGAAAACCAACGCTCAGTATAGTTTAGTACAGGTGCAACCCCTCAGGATTTTTTTACTTGGCTATGACTCTTGTCAATTTCCAGGAAGAAGACAGAAAGCACACAATTGAATTGTGGGAAGAGGAGACCATAAAAAACTGCAATCTCCGTATCAGAATCAAAGGAGTTCCAGATATGGTCATGAAAGAATTCAAAGGTACTCCCAGATCAACTTGTTTCATGAAATAATAGCATACTGTAGAAAATAGGGAATAGAAAGTGTTTGCAAATTGAATGAATGCCCATTTCAAGCAGTCTTGTATGGATTGATACAATATTTTAAATTTATTAACTATTAATTTCAAATGTTGATAATGTGTTTGGAAAACTTGTTTTTCTTAGGTCTATTTACAGAAGCTGTGTGATCTCTGCTTGGCACATAAAAGCCTGGCTGTTACTGTGTGTTTCTTACAGAAGGGAAACCAAGTAACAACCAGAAGATACTACTACTACTAACAACAACAACAACAACAACAACAACAACAATAGATGCTTGGGAAGTGTTCAACTTGTGATTTTGTGATACGAAATTTGTGATGTAGACTAATGGGCATTCCTATGGGTGGTCTCCTCCCAACCATTGACATTTCTTTCCCCAAATCCTGTATCACAAATGAGCCTGGCATGGTAATTTTTCAAATAAATGTATTTAATTAGAAATATCTTTGTTTTCTCTGTCATTTCTCCTTCATGGTATTCTTGGCTTATGAAGTTGCAGCACTGAGAGCTTTTCAAGTTTCAGACTTCTGTGATGCAGAGTACTGAGATTGGGAGGAAAGTCAATCTCAGTACTCAAAGTGGGGTCTAGTGAAGATCAGTGCCTTGCGTCTAATCCAGAGCAGTGAGATTGGAGGGGAAAGTATTTCCCCCCAGATTTATTTTAATGGAGTGGATGGGAACTGCACTCTCTTGTGTGATAAATCTGAAAATGGACAATTTTGGGAGAAAAGGCAAGAAAGAACAACGTGTGATGAGATCTGAGAGTGGGGTTTAGGTTGAAGTCTTCTATAAGATTAATTATTGTTGTCACGATGCTCTAGTACAACCTTCCTAATGCAGAAACCCCTTAATACAGTTTCTCATGTTGTGGTCACCCCTAACCATAAACATTATTTTTGTGGCTAATAAACAAATGTAATTTTGCTACTGTTATGAATTGTAATGTCAATTTCTGATAAGCAGGATGTATTTTCATTTACAGGACCAAATTTGGCACAAATACCCTATACGCCCACATTTGAATGCTAGTTGGATTGGGGTGAAGGGTTAATTTTGCCATTAGAGAGTTGTAGTTGCTGGGATGTATAGTTCACCTGCAATCAAAGAACATTCTGAACTCCACCGACAATGGAATTGAACCAAACTTGGCACACAGAACTCCCATGACCAACAGAAAATACTGGAAGGGTTTGGTGGGCATTGACCTTGAGTTTGAGAGTTGTAGTTCATCTATATTCAGAGAGCACTGTGGACTAAAGCAATGAAGGATCTGGACCAAACCTGGCACTCAATATGCTCAAATGTGAACACTGGTTGACTTTGGGGAAAGTAGACTTGACATTTGGGAGTTGCAGTTGCTGGGATTTATAGTTCACCTACAATCAAAGAGCATTCTGAACCCCACCTACGATAGAATTAGGCCAAACCTCCCACATAGAACCCCCATGACCAACAGAAAATACTATGTTTTATGATGTTCTTTGGTGACCCCTCTGACACCCCCTCAGGGTTCCCAACCCCCAGGTTGGGAAACGCTGCTCTAGTGAATATCTGAGTAAATCTGCATTTCCTGTATTGTGTTTATTGTTCCAGAACTTGTGTCTGCTGCCCGCCGATTTCATTCTTACAGATTAGGTGAACTAAAGACTTCCATTAACGAAACTATCACTGCAGTGGAATCACAATATTCAAGGCAGAAAGTATCTGAAGAAGAAAATGTTACATTATGGTAAGCACTATCTCTTCAAACATCTTAGGTTACATTCCATAAAGGCCCATGCAATTTCTACTCTGCCTGTAACTCATGGGACATTTTTTTAAAAATAATAATGAGTGAAATGAAATATTTAATAGTCAGTCTTGCAATCAAGATCTCAGATGGGGGAACTGAAGTGGGAAGGGAGACTACGGAAAATTAGTCAGAAGCAATTGGTCTAGGCAGAACTCTATCTCATTTCCCAGGCTATTCCTCAGGTCCTTAGCTCAGGTATAGTGATGTCTATGCAAGTCAAACCACATGGATGTGGGTGCTAAATTCCATAGAGTGGTGACCACAAGTCTTTAATCTAGAATCATAAAGTTGGAAGAGGCCACAAGGGCTGTTCAGTCCAACACCCTTCTGCCATGCAGGAACACACAGTCAAACCTCCTGACAGATGGCCATCCAACCTCTTTTGAAGAACCTCCAGAGAAAGAGACACCACTCTTTGACCCTCCCTCTTTCTCCTGGTACGGTATCCAAAGTGACCATCTTGCATCAGATTCAATATACAGCAGTGATGAGTGGGAAGGAGAAGGAGGAAAAGCCAGAGATGACTAGATACAAACTTGTAAATATGCAGATATACTCAAAAGGAAAAGAATTGGAAATGCTTCCTCCTTTGAGACACTCTGGTTGATCTCTCAAGAGCTCCTCCTATGTCTCTTTTCCTCTTTTGTTTTGGCAGCGAGGAGGAAGCAGAGCTGTGGGCCAAGCACCAAGGTGTGATTTCCTTAGTGAACAGGCAATTGTCAGAAAAACATACTGCCAATATTGAGTTAAATCATCTTTACAATCTCCAAAGAGAAGAAGAGGAAGAAATTGTCAGACGAGAGAGTGCCATCCTAGAACTGAAGAAAATAATGGTGGCCGAAGCCATTGAATTTAAGGAGAAAAAAGAGGTGCTAGATACACGGGTAAGTTTTCAGGAACTTCGTCTCAGTACGCAAATGCATCCTTAGTGAGACAGTATGGATGTGATATTGGTCTACAAATTTGGGCAGAAATAGTTGCCAGCCTGGCTATTTGAATGCTCCTAAGTGCAATGTTGTTGTTCTATCATGTGCTGGGCCTGTAAAAATTGTCTTTTGAATAGGACGTGCACTTTGTGCCCAGCAGGAAGCCAGGGCGCCTCGAAAGAGAGGCCCTCAAGGATTTTCCTGTATAATAGTCTTAGAGGCTTGAAAGGTTTAACGAAGTCCCTTATTATTGAACAAATTAAGCAAATACTTCCCAGATCTTCAATGAGTCAAACAAATGCTTCTTAACTTGTCTACAATGGTCAGTCACCTTGCTTGGAGAACTATTTCTTTCTTTAACAAGGAAAACCCTTTTTTAACCTCTCCCAGGCTGTCTACTATCTAAGCTTTGCTGATGTGGGTTCTACTACCAGACCCAAACTGCTTCTTGGGCGCCGAGTAGACCTACCAGTCAAGGCTTGTAGATTCTCCAGCTGGAGTTCTTTGGGTCTGTAAAGCTGTTTCCCCCCGGATGCTGTAAGACTGAGAGGCTGTAAGCTCCCAGCCCAAGCTTTGGGACTTTTCCCCCGGAAATTCCCCGGAAATTCTTAAGAAATGAAGCATTTCTGCAGGTGAAGCTGGTCCACATCCTGTAGCTTAGTTTCTTTCTGTAAGACCGAACTCAAAATGGCTCCGTCTCCTCCCCAGATCCCTGGGGAAAGGGGCAGAACCAAACACAACAATGATAGACAGGTGGCTAGCCCTATAACTGCAAACCAAGGGAAGTCACCTTTTTGCAAAACCCCTGAAACCTTGAAATGCATGCAAACATTAAATAGAAAGAAAATGAAGTTGGAGCTCCTGGTACAGCCGTACCAGCACAGTTGTACTTCTCTGAAGTCATGTTTCGATGCAAAATCTAAATGCAGACATTCTGCAGCACTGCCATCGGTACTATTGCAAACAGCTTCCCCAGACTTCAAGCACTTGCCATAATTAAGGGGCTTAACATAAATCAAAACAAAGCAAGCATATAAAGAAACAAACAAAAATTGAAACAAAATTGTCCCATTTCTACTATTGGACTAGGTTTTCATCTCAATAAGTTTGCTTTTTTTATTGTGTCAGAAGCGAATTGAGAACATATTGCAAGTTGCTTCTGGTGTGAGAGAATTGGCCATCTGCAGAGACGTTGCCCAGGATGGTAACCCGCATGTGTTACCATCCTGTGGGAGGCTTTTCTCATGTCCCCGCATGGAAAGCTGGACCTGACAGATGGGAGCTCACCCCATCTCACAGATTCAAACTGCTGACTTTCAGGTCAGCAGTTCAGCCGGCACAAGGTTTAACTCATTGCGCCACTGTGGCTCCCTCAATGGATTATGCCAGACTGCCTCTCCATGATGTTTTGCAGGAGTTCTTGTTCTGCAAAGATTGCATTGAATTCACTAGAAATTTAGTACATTAATTAATAGGGCTGAAAAGCTTCTTAGATATTGAAATGGATTTAGGAAAACATTCTCACTGATAGTAATTATTTAAACAAAACAGGTAGAAAACTGAAGTGCATTCAGATTGGGAAAGGGTCTTGATAAAGGTTAGGCTATTCAGATTCTGAGGCTGGATCTACACTGCCATATAATCCAGTTTCTGAATCCAGATTATCTGCTTTGAACTGGATTATATGAATCTACACTGCCATATATTCCAGTTCAAAGCAGATAACTATTTGAATTCAGGAACTGGATTATATGGCATTGTAGATGAGTCCTGAGGCCCCTTCTGCCATGATGATGGGGGTTTATTTGTCGTGTCAGAGCAACCAGTCCATTATATTACATTTCTAACAGAACAAAGCAAACAAACAGAAAGATACAAAACTTGTGAGTTTGGTAGTTGGTTAAGTGTCCTTTGACCAGTATCTGGCCACTTGGAGTGCCTTCGGTGTTGCTGCAAGAAGGTCCTCCATTGTGCATGTGGCTGGGCTCATGTTGCATTGCAGTAGGTGGTCAGTGGTTTGCTCTTCTCCACACTCGCATGTCGAGGATTCTACTTTGTAACCCCATTTCTGAAGGTTGGCTCTGCATCTCGTGGTGCCAGAGCGCAGTCTGTTCAGCGCCTTCCAGGTCGCCCAGTCTTCTGTGTGCCCAGGAGGGAGTTTCTCATTTGGTATCAGCCATTGGTTGGGGTGCTGGGTTTGAGCCTGCCACTTTTGGACTCTCGCTTGCTGAGGTGTTCCAGCGAGTGTCTCTGTAGATCTTAGAAAACTATGTCTAGATTTAAGTCGTTGACGTGCTGGCTGATACCCAAACAGGGGATGAGCTGGAGATGTCACTGCCTTGGTCCTTTCACTGTTGGCTGCCACTTCCCGGCGGATGTCAGGTGGTGCAATACCGGCTAAGCGGTGTAATTTCTCCAGTGGTGTAGGGCGCAGACACCCCGACCAGCATGATGGGGGTGAAACTGCATTATATGGTCAGTGTAAACTGAAATAATGCAATTCAATGCATTTAAACTGCTTTTTATGAGTCTACACTGATGATATAATCCAGTTCCAAACTGGATTATATGGCAATGTAGATGGGGTCTGAATGTCGTAGTGGTTTCCATTTCTGCATGGAATTGTGTCCTAATAGACTTGAGTTTAAGCTTTTCTTTTATTGCTTGAGCTATAGTCAGACCTGGAGGCAGAAAACAAAAACCAAAGCAAGAAAAGGGGGGAGGGGGAGGTTCAGAATATCTATTTAGTGAATCATGACAAGTAGGTCCATAATGAGGACCGTGGATATGGAGGATATTCTGTAAATACAGGTACAACTTCCACCAAATGAGTTATCCCTTCAAAGTGATATGTAATGTACGGTAATTAGACTGGGTAGAAACTTGTTTTTCCCTTCTCCAAAATCTTGGTGCATTTGGCCATCCAATGAAGCTGAATGTAGAGGATTCTGGAAATATTATTTCACAAAGCAGTATAACCTATTTCATTTGCAAAATTGATAAAGCTAATTTCTTGAGATTATAACCTGAAAAGAGAGTTGCCCAAGCGAATGAACTCAGTAAGGGAATCTACTCTGCAATAGGTAGAGAGTTGTTTCAGCTTTAATAAAGGTAATTGGTTGCAGATTGCAGATCTTCAAAAGCTACTTGATGCCAAGAGGCTTCAAAATGCAAGCAAGAGGGATGAATACCATCGATTGCTTCCAGAAATGGAAGATCTTGAGAAGAAAACTGCAGAGCATAAGAAGGTAAGAGGACAATGCCTTTGGTTAACAAACACTTTGTTTCCATTTGCTTAACATACAATGGGCAATATAGTTATTTGACACAATGGGCACTGCCTTTTCTCTCTGTTTTCCATCGAGTTTCTTGACATGAAGCTAGATATCCTCCTTTGAGTGTAGCACTAAACTGGCTCAGCAAAAACCCAGATGTGCGCACCAAAACTTGTTGCGCTGGATTCAAGGAAGCATGGAGGAGTGCTGCGCTCTGACACATGTTGCCAGCTTCATAGAACAGTGTTTCTCAACTTTCCTAATGTCGCGACCCCTTAGTGCAGTTCCTCATGTTGTGGTGACACCATACTATAAAATTATTTTCATTGCTACTTCATAACTGTAATTTTGCTACTGTAAATATCTGATATGCAGAATACAGTGGCAAAAAAGCCAACAGGATTTTGGCCTGCATCAATAGGAGTCTAGTGCCTAGATCCAGAGAAGTCATGCTACCCATGCTCTATTCTGCCTTGGTTAGACCACACCTGGAATCACATTGTGTCCAATTCTGGGCACCACATTGAAGAACGATATTGACAAGCTGGAATGTGTCCAGAGGAGGGCGACTAAAATGATCAAGGGTCTGGAGAGCAAGCCCTATGAGGAGCGGCTTAAAGAGCTGGGCATGTTTAGCCTGCAGAAGAGAAGGCTGAGAGTAGACACAATAGCCATGTATAAATATGTGAGAGGAAGTCATAGGGAGGAGGGAGCAAGCTTGTTTTCTGCCGCCCTGGGGACTAGGACGCGGAACAATGGCTTCAAACTACAGGAAAGTAGATTCTATCTGAACATTAGAAAGAAATTCCTGGCTGTGAGAGCTGTTCAGCAGTGGAACACTCTGCTGCAGAGTGTGGTGGAGGCATTTAAACAGAGGCTGGATGGCCATCTGTCAGGGTTGCTTTGAATGCAATTTTCCTGCTTCTTGGCAGGGGGTTGGACTGGATGGCCCATGAGGTCTCTTCCAACTCTATAATTCTATGTATTTTCATTTACTGGACCAAATTTGGCACAAAGATCCGATACACCCAAATTTGAATACTGGTGGGCTTCGGGGGGTTGATTTTGTTAGTTGGGAGTTGTAGTTGCTGCGATTTATAGTTCATCTGTTTAAAATTTTAAGAGATGATGATGTCAAGGTGATGCATGCCATATGCCAGCAAATATGGAAAACACAAGAATGGCCATCAGACTGGAAAAAATCAACTTACATCCCCATACCAAAAAAGGGAAATGCGAAAGACTGCTCCAACTTCCGTACAGTGGCCCTTATTTCTCATGCCAGTAAGGTAATGCTCAAGATCCTGCAAGGAAGACTCCAGCAATACATGGAGCGAGAGTTGCCAGATGTTCAAGCTGGGTTTAGAAAAGGTAGAGGAACGAGAGACCAGATTGCCAATATCCGCTGGATAATGGAGAAAGGCAGGGAGTTTCAGAAAAACATCTATTTCTGCTTCATTGACTATTCTAAAGCCTTTGACTGTGTGGATCATAATAAATTGTGGCAAGTTCTTGGTGGGATGGGCATCCAAGCCACCTTGTCTCTCTCCTGAGGAATCTGTACAAGGACCAAGTAGCAACAGTAAGAACCTGACCCCGGAACAACAGACTGGTTCAAGATTGGGAAAGGCGTACGGCAAGGCTGCATCCTCTCCCCAACCTTTTTAACTTGTATGCAGAACACATCATGCGATGTGCGGGGCTTGATGAATGCAAAGCTGGGGTGAAAATTGCTGGAAGAAACATTAACAACCTCAGATATGCAGATGACACCACTCTGATGGCCGAAAGCGAGGAGGAGCTGAGGAACCTTCTAATCAAGGTGAAAGAAGAAAGCGCAAAAGCTGGGTTGCAGCTAAACATCAAAAAAACCCAAGATTATGGCAACAAGAATGATTGACAACTGGAAAATAGAGGGAGAAATGTGGAGGCCGTGACAGACTTTGTATTTCTAGGTGCAAAGATTAGTGCAGATGCAGACTGTGGCCAGGAAATCAGAAGACGCTTACTTCTTGGAGGAGAGCAATGTCCAATCTCGATAAAATAGTAAAGAGTAGAGACATCAACTGGCAACAAAGATCCGCCTAGTCAAAGCCATGGTATTCCCTGTAGTAACCTACGGATGTGAGAGCTGGACCTTAGGGAAGGCTGAGTGAAGGAAGATAGATGCTTTTGAACTGTGGTGTTGGAGGAAAGTTCTGAGAGTGCCTTGGACTGCGAGAAGATCCAACCAGTCCATCCTCCAGGAAATAAAGCCCGACTGCTCATTGTAGGGAAGGATACTAGAGACAAAGTTGAAGTACTTTGGCCACATCATGAGGAGACAGCAAAGCCTAGAGAAGACAATTATGCTGGGGAAAGTGGAAGGTAAAAGGAAGAGGGGCCGACCAAGGGCAAGATGGATGGATGGCATCCTTGAAGTGACTGGACTGACCTTGAAGGAGCTGGGGGTGGTGACGGCCGACAGGGAGCTCTGGCGTGGGCTGGTCCATGAGATCACGAAGAGTCGGAGACGACTGAACGAATGAACAACAACATAGTTCATCTACAACTAAAGAGCATTATGAACCCCACCAAAGATGGAACTGATCCAAACTTGGCACACAAAACTCCCACAACCAACAGAAAATACTGGAAGGGTTTGGTGGGCATTGACCTTGAGTTTTGGAGTTGTAGTTCACCTACATCCAGAGAGCATTCTGAGCTTTACCAATGATAGAATTGGGCCAAAATTCACACACAGAACCCCCATGCCTTGAAGGGACTTGCTGGCATGCGCTTCTCTCAGGCCTTGTGTGCTCTTCCTCGCCTGTACATGCGCACCACTCTGCCATGCGTTTAGCATGCTTCTCTACCCTCTCCGCTTGGAGTCTCAGAAACAGCCCTCCCCTTGGCTGAGAGGATGGCCAGTCGCAGCGGAGGAGGGCTTTTGGTGGGAGGATTTGCCATCTGTTTCCAAAAAGAGAAGGACGGGCGGAGAGATCTTCACCTTTTTCTGCCAAAGGGGTTCCTAAGACCATCAGAAATATATGTTTTCTGGTGGTCTTAGGCGACCCCTCTGAAATACCCTCGCAACCCTCTCAGGAGTCCCAATCCCCAGGCTGAGAAACACTGTCCTAGAGCATGTTTTATGAGGCCTTGAATAGTACTCTAAACCAGTGTTTTAATAAGTTCTATCAAAATAATCCTTACCTTTTCACGTACGCTATTTAGCCCTGCTGAATGCAAGTTTTTTGTTTGTTGTTTGTTTACATTTGATAGACCATCAGTGATCTGAGGGCTGAGCTGGGAGAGCTTTTCAAAAAAGTTAAACTACAAATACAGGAATTTCAGGAGAACAAAGCTAAAAAAGAAGACCTCCTCAAAAAGAAGTAAGAAGATTTATTCTTTTTAAAAATGTTTTATATAGATCTATTTTAATGCCCCTTAGGTTTGCTTTTAAAAAGTTAGTGCTACTAGTGCGTAACAAACATGCTGGGGGCATGCATCCATATGAGAAGACCATATTACACAGGAATTACACAGTAACCAGTTCTATGAGTACACACTAAACAACCTATACACCAGGGGTCCTCAAACTACGGTCCGCGGGCCACTTCTGGCCCGCCAAGGGCACTTATCCGGCCCGGAGAGGAGGAGAGCCACTCCACACAGTGCCCCTCCCTTGGCTGGCTCATGCTATCCGTCAGGACCGATGGGCAGTGTGAGCCAGCCAAGGGCAGCTGCTCCATGTGGCCTACTCGCGCGTAAAGGACCTCGCAAGGTGCTTTATGTGCGAGTAGTCTGCGCGGTGCTGCTCCTCCCTTGGCTGGCTCACGCTATCCGTCGGGCCTGATGGGCAGTGTGAGCCAGCCAAGGGAGGTGCTTTATGCGCGAGTAGGCAGCGCGGTGCTGCTCCTCCCTTGGCAGGCTCACGTTGCCCATTGGGCCCAATAGGCAGCGGGAGCCAGCCAAGGGAGGCTGCCCCAGTGCTCCATGCAGTCATGTCGGACACATGACCTTGGAGGCGTCTACGGACAACGCTGGCTCTTCGACTTAGAAATGCAGATGAGCACCACACCCCAGAGTCAGACACGACTGGACTTCATGTCAGAGGAAAACCTTTAACTAGGAAAATTGTGGAAAATCCAGGGTGGGAGAAAGAACTCTTGTCTGTTGGAGGTAGGTATGAATGTTTCAATTGGCCACCTTGATTACCATTTCTTTGCCTGACAGTTTTTTTAGGGGGAATCCTTTGTTGAGAGGTGATTAGCTGGCCCTGATTGTTTCTTGTCTGGAGTTCCCCTGTGTTTGAGTGTTGTTCTTTATTTACAGTTATAATTTTAGAGTTTTTTAAATACTGGTAGCCAGATTTTGTTCAGACTAGAAATAGGAAGATTTCCCATTCTCTGCTCCTGGAATTACTGCCTAAAGAGAGCTAGAAAGAACCCTTCCACACAGCAAAATAAGATATGTGCGATGTGCATAGGAATTTTTTATTGATTTTTTTTTTTAAAAAAAACCTATAGTCCAGTCCTCCAACAGTCTGGGGGACAGTGAACTGGCTCCCGGTTTAAAATGTTTGAGGACCTCTACCATACACTGTCAATATAAAAACCTCATATACAGTAAATCAGTACTGATATTCTCCCAATACCTTCAACTTAGTCTTGTCAATTCTCATCATCTTCATTGTCTACTCATATTATTCTTAGCCACAGATATCTGAATTCGTTCCAACATGAAATGAGCACATATTCTTTATTCATCTGTGGACCCTCCCACACAGCCATGTTACCCAGAATATCAAGGCAGATATTCCACAATATATTCCACAATATATATATAGGAAATTGCTCTGGGAATTTTCCAAGTTTCCAAAGTTGCCATATTTATATAGCGCTGATTAATTTTATTTTGAAAGAGACATAACCCGTACTACTTGTACACTGTGATTATTAGCTTGTGCAGCATCCAAAAGGCAGTGACCCCAGAGCTTTATGGGGGGAAATCTTTTTGGATTATAATGCACAGAATCCCCAGTCTGTAATTTTATCCAATCTCTAACAGGCTTGTTTTACAGTGAATATTAATTTCTTTCTGCTCTTCTTCAGGATGGATCTCCAGATCAAAACAGCTTCATTGCATGATGTATTCAATCAAGAAAGAGAAGATCTGCTACAGAAGATACTGCTGGTAAGATGGCAAGGATATGCATACTTTGACAAGCTGTGCTTTTGCTTCATAAAACACTGAATGATAATAATAATAATAATAATAATAATAATAATAATAATAATAACAACAACAATAACTTTATTTATACCCCGCCACCATCTCTCCAAGGGACTCGGAACGGCTTACATGAGGCCGAGCCCAATAACACATCAATACAACAGAAAAGCAATAAACAAAACAATACAATGGGTTGCTGTAGGTTTTTTCGGGCTGTATGGCCATGGTCTAGAGGCATTCTCTCCTGACGTTTTGCCTGCATCTATGGCAAGCATCCTCTCTGAGGATGCTTGCCATAGATGCAGGCGAAATGTCAGGAGAGAATGCCTCTAGACCATGGCCATACAGCCCGAAAAAACCTACAACAACCCAGTGATTCCGGCCATGAAAGCCTTCGACAATAAACAAAACAATACAATGCAATACAAATGAATATAAATCACATATAAAAGTAACACACAAAGATTTAAAAACCTATGGCCAGAACAAATGTAATAGTTTAAAATTTAAAAAATAACGCTGGGCATGAACAAGGTAGAATATATCTGATAGGAGGGTTTTAAGAAGTGAAGGGAGCACAGTTCAACGCAATCCATTAGTTAAAGTGCATTTGTAAGGACATTTTGCTGGGAAATTATTTCTTTATTCCGGGAAGGCACACTGGAACAGCTATGTTTTCAGGCTTCTCTTAAAGACTGCCAATGTTGGGGCATGCCTGATATCCTTTGGAAGTGAGTTCCAGAGTCGAGGGGCCACCACCGAGAAGACCCTCTCCCTCATCCCCACCAATCGCGCCTGCGAAAGAGGTGGGAGCGCGAGCAGGACCTCTCCAGATGATCGAAGAGATTGTGTGGATTCATACACAGAAATGCAGTCGTCCCACTCTGTGTCCCCAGCATTTCTAAACACTTAAAACAACAGAGTCCATTAGACGACACTAGATCGTTCCATTGATTGCCCGTTTGAATCTGTTTCTGAAGTTCAAGGTTTTTCAAGACAGGGAGGAATCTACTCCAAAGATGTGGGTAAAAGTAGCTACATTGAAGTGGGATGATAATTGTTCTGTTTCCACAACTTTAATCTGTCTTCAGTGCTGATAAAATAATAATAATAATAATAATAATAATAATAATAATAATAATAAATCAAGAATATATATCTCATTTGCTGTGACATACATGTTTTTGTGTCAGTAAAATAATAATAATAATAATAAGTAAAACAAGCAGACGAAGAAGCAAATCCAAAAAGTTAAAAATATCAAACATTAAAACCAATAATTAAAACTAAGTACCTTAGGGAAGGCTGAGCGAAGGAAGATCGATGCTTTTGAGCTGTGGTGTTGGAGGAAAGTTCTGAGAGTGCCTTGGACTGCGAGAAGATCCAACCAGTCCATCCTCCAGGAAATAAAGCCCGACTGCTCACTGGAGGGAAAGATACTAGAGACAAAGTTGAAGTACTTTGGCCACATCATGAGGAGACAGGAAAGCCTAGAGAAGACAATGATGCTGGGGAAAGTGGAAGGCAAAAGGAAGAGGGGCCGACCAAGGGCAAGATGGATGGATGGCATCCTTGAAGTGACTGGACTGACCTTGAGGGAGCTGGGGGTGGCAACGGCCGACAGGGAGCTCTGGCGTGGGCTGGTCCATGAGGTCACGAAGAGTCGGAGACGACTGAACGAATGAACAACAGTCCAAGATCATATTTTAGAGCCATTTATTTATTTATTTATTTTATTTCACAGTTTTCTATACCGAGCTTCTCAACCTCATTGAGGGACTCAGCCCAGTTTCCAGCCATAAAAAACATATACACTCATTAAAATATCATATATCACAGTTACAAAAACAACTTTAAAAACACTATATATAAAACTACAGTGGTCAGTCGTCCTATTAAGATGGATCTACATCAACTTCCATCCAGAGTCCTATGGTGTTGTCTCATTCCTCGAAGGCCTGACTCCACAGCCACGTCTTCACCCGTTTCCTAAATGTTAGGATGGATGGGGCGGTTCTGGCCTCCAGAGGGAGAGAGTTCCAGAGTCGCGGGGCCACCACCGAGAAGGCCCTGTCCCTCGTCCCCACCAGGCGCGCTTGCGAGGCCGGTGGGACCGAGAGCAGGGCCTCTCCAGATGATCTTAATAATCTTGATGGTTCGTAGGGGAGAATATGTTCGGAGAGGTAAACAGGGCCGGAGTCGTTTAGGGCTTTATAGGTCAACACCAGCACTTTGAATTGTGCTCGGAAGCTAATTGGCAGCCAGTGGAGCTGGCGTAACAGCGGAGTGGTGTGCTCCCTGTACCCAGCCCCCGTTAGTAATCTGGCTGCCGCGCGTTGGACTTGCTGCAGCTTCCGGGCAGTCTTCAAAGGCAACCCCACGTAGAGAGCGTTGCAGTAGTCTAAGCAGGATGTAACCATTCCATTCGTCAAAGCACTATTTCATATTCTCTTATTGCACTGATTGAAAAATTACTGACCAATGGCTTGGTCCCATAACCACGTTTTTAGTTTTTTTTTCCTGAAGATCAGGAGGGAGGGAGCTGATTTAATTTTGCTGGGAAGGGAGATCCATAGACGAGGGGCCACCACTGAGAATGTGGGTTATCTGTTTTGATCTGGATTATATGGCAGTGTAGATCCATCTTGAGAGATCTTCTGAGCAATGTATTGTCGAAGGCTTTCATGGCCTGAATCACTGGGTTGTTGTAGGTTTTTTCGGGCTATATGACCATGTTCTAAAGGCATTTTCTCCTGACCTTTCGCCTGCATCTATGGCAAGCATCCTCAGAGGTAGTGAGGATGCTTGCCATAGATGCAGGCAAAACGCCAGGAGAAAATGCCTTTAGAATATGGCCATATAGCCCGAAAAAACCTACAACAACCCTCTTCTGAGCAACCTCAGGCTGCACAGTGTTTTGCATTGATTTTCAGTAAGAGCTGTGTTTGCTATATTCCAGAGTCCTTTGCAAATGTTATAAACATTTTGAGAATTATATTGTAATAAAATTATTAACCTACGGTGGGATTTGTTTCTAGGCTGAGGAGCAGCTGGAACTGGCAAACCGATGCTTTGAAAAGCTGAAAAGCGAAAATGAGCTCTATAATACACAGTTGCAAGCATATGTTACTGAAGAAGAACATTACTGTCAGGAAAGAGACAAGCTTAATCAAGAGTACGTTCCCATTTCAGCTCATTCTCAGCTTAATGCTACCTTGGTATATAAAGAAGTTTTGAAAATATGTAATCGAAATAGGCACATATCGCTTCCCTGGTTGACCCTGACTCTGTTTTCCTTCTCTTGTTCTGTTGCTTCTGCTTGGGAAATAATTTCCTTGGAGGAGTTGGAATTAAATGGAGGATTTAAGGTGAATTGAAACTCATTTTTATTAAGAGACTAGCCATCCCCTGCCATGCGTTGCTGTGGCCCAGTCTTATATATGTGTTTTGTGTGTATATATATATATGTGTGTATATGTGTCTCTCTTAGGCAATCCCTCGTTGGACGAGTAAGATGGTCTTCCTTGATGACTATTTTTGTGGGTTTGTAGGTGGCTGTGGAGCCCTATTCTTGACCCGCATCTTCTCCCACAGTGAGGGCATTGGTTTCCAGGTGGAAGGCGGTCCCGGTCGGGGTTGGCTTGACGCGCCTTCCTCCTGGCACGTTTCTCTCTTTCACCCTCCACTCGTGCCTCCTCGAATTCTGCAGCACTGCTGGTCACAGCTGACCTCCAGCTGGAGTGGTCAAGGGCCAGGGCTTCCCAGTTCTCAGTGTCTATGCCAGAGTTTTTAAGGTTGGCTTTGAGCCCATCTTTAAATCTCTTTTCCTGTCCACCAACGTTCCGTTTTCCGTTCTTAAGTTCAGAGTAGAGCAACTGCTTTGGGAGACAGTGGTCAGGCATCCGGACAACGTGGCCGGTCCAGCGGAGTTGATGGCAGAGGACCATCGCTTCAATGCTGGTGGTCTTTGCTTCTTCCAGCACGCTGACGTTTGTCCGCTTGTCTTCCCAAGATATTTGCAGGATTTTCCGGAGGCAGCGCTGATGGAATCGTTCCAGGAATTGCATGAGATGTATATGTGTATATATGTATGTTTGTGTATATATGTGGTTTTGCACATGCGTTGTGATGCATTTTTTGTTTTTTGGCTTTTAAAGTCCCTTCCACTGTGTTTTCAGTGTTTTTATGAATGATGGTCACTTGTTGTCCTGATAGGTGTATTCTGTCCAAATTTCGTGTCCATTTGTCCAGTGGTTTTTGAGTTATGTTAATCTCACAAATGAACATTACATTTTTATTTATATAGATGCATCTCTAGGCCATGTTGTCAGGCACAGATACACTATCCTACAAGCTCATACACATATTTTTGGTAGTCTTACTACAAAATCAAAGTCAGTGTCAATTAGAAAACTATACATGCCAAAAACATGCTATTCACTTAGAGCAGGCATGGGCAAACTTTGGCCCTCCAGGTGTTTTTGACTTCAACAATTCCTAACAGCCTACCGGGATTTATAGTTAACCAACAATCAAAGAGCATTCTGAACTCCACCAATGATGGAATTGAACCAATCTTGGCACACAGATCTCCCATGACCAACAGAAAACTCTAGAAGGATTTGGTGGGCATTGACGAGTTTGGGAGTTGTAGTTCACCTACATTCAGAGAGCACTGTGGACTCAAACAATGATAGATCTGGACCAAACTTGGCACGAATTCCCATACTCCATATGCCCAAATATGAACACAGATGGAGTTTGGGGGAAAATAGACCTTGACATTTGGGAGTTGTAGTTACTGGGATTTATAGTTCAGCTACAATTAAAGACCATTCTGAACCCCACCAATGGCAGAATTGGGGCAAACTTCCCACACAGAACCCCCATGGCGATTAAAAAATACTTAAGGCCATCCAGTCCAACTCGCTTCACCAGGGCAAGAAAACTTGATCAAAGCGCTCCTGACAAAGAGCCATCCAGCCATAGAGATAGATAGATAGATAGATAGATAGATAGATAGATAGATAGATAGATAGATAGATAGATATATTCACAAACACACAGATATAGTATCATAGATTTGAAAGGGACCCCTAAAGGACAATTATATGTTTCATGTTCCAAAGTAGGCAAACCAGACAATCTTCACATCGACACTGATAAAGAAACAGCAAGAAATACTGTTTACTCACAAGCAGAACCAACACTTTCTCATTACTTTATTTTCCAGATCACCAGACTGGGCCACAGCAACGTGTGGCAGGGGACAGCTAGTATTTTGTAAAATGCATGTATACATTTTGAAATGCTCAGGTTTCTAACCTGTTTCCCCTTCCCCTTGATAGCCTTGAATATTTATCCAACATGCTTACTGAAAAGCTCGACTGTATAGCCAGGCGGTTCATGGAGACAAGAAGTCTAGAAGAGGAGATGGAAAGACTACAGGAAATATATGAGTAGGTTTCATTTTGGATGCTAAACTATAGGTTCCACTCTGGGATTGAAAAGTGCAAATAGGAAGATGGGCAGTGACTTAACCAAGAAAGTGTACAATCCAGTGTGCCTTTTGGCTGCATAGGATATGCGTCCACACAGAGATACCCTATATCAGCACTACGCAGCCCCCAAGCAGAATAGCATCAATGCTGTCTGGGTAATGCTGCTTCTGCCACTATCAGCAGAATGCATCTATTATGCAATGGTGACTTCTTTGTCCCCATACATGTGCCAATTCATATATGAATAAGTCTCAAACTGGATGCCTGAAAATATCTGTGAACAGTATTGGGGTCCTGGAAAGATGGTAAAGATAAAAGGTTTCTGAACCTCCTCTAGGTGAGATATGGGCAAACTTGGGCCCTCCAGGTGTTTTGGACTTCAACTCCCACAATTCCTAAATTCTCTGACCACACTTCGCACAAAATGTCCTTAGACGCACTTTACTTTATGGGTTGTGCAAGGAAATCTTTCCTCATTCCTGGAGCCTCCTCCTTATAAGTTACTCTGCCCTATCTCCCAGTGTTTTTAATATTTTCTATAATTTTATCCATGCATCTGGCTCTGCCTAGTGAAATTTCCTGTGTTTTTAATGCTTGATTTTATATTGTTGTGTTGCATATTATTTCGATTTTGCATTTTATGTATTTTGCTTGTTTTATTGTGTTTGTGTTATAGCTTGTATTGTATTGATGGGCATGGCCTCATGTAAGCCACACCGAGTCCCCCTGGGGGAGATGGAGCGGGGTATAAATAAAGCTTATTATTATTATTATTATTATTATTATTATTATTATTATTACTGTAAATAAATAAATAAATAAATAAGTTTCACTACATACAGAGTGGGGAAAAAGTTATCATATCACCGATCTTGAAAAAATCAGCTTAATGGTGGCAGGAGTGAGAGTAAAGGAATATATCTTAGTAGTCTTTTTTAAGAAAAAAAATGTAGAAAACCTTACTATTTGACATCTCCCTCCTTGTTTCAGATCCTCGCAGAATACCTATGCAAATGAGATATCAAATCTGGAGATTACATTACAGAGAGAAGGGGAGAGAAGGTAGAAATAATCTCTGAAAATAAATGGCTGGCAATGGCATGCATTTGCAATTGTCTTGATATTTCCAAATAAATGTTGTTCCTTTGATTTGCATACATTGATGCCTGTGTTCACCCATCCCAGGCTATTGCTTGGTGTTTGTTATTACCGGTATTACCTTTACTTATGCCCTGTCTTTCCCCCATAATCGGGATACATAGCTTAGAAATTAAAATAAATATAGCAAAGTATAAACATAAAAAAATGTTACTTTTCTATTTTGGAAAACACAGTCTTTCATACAGTCTGGATCCAAGTTGTTATAGTGGTTTAAAACTCTGGCCAGAAATGAACTATTCATTTGGAAAAGTTAGCCGAAAGTATTTGACCACTGAAGTGAGTAACTTCTAGTGGTGCAGAAGCAGACATAGACAACAATGAACAAGCTCACTGTCACAATTGTCCCACATCTCTGCCTAGTGTTTCTCAACCTTCCTAATGCTGCGACCCCTTAATACAGTTCCTCATATTGTGTTGCCCCCCACTCATGTTCAACATCTTTATTAATGACTTAGATGAAGGGCTAGAAGGCAGGATCATCAAGTTTGCAGACGACACCAAATTGGGAGGGAGAGCCAATACTCCAGAGGACAGGAGCAGGATTCAAAACATCTTGACAGATTAGAGAGATGATTGGCCAAAACTAACAAAATGAAGTTCAACAGTGACAAATGCAAGATACTCCACTTTGGCAGGAAAAACGAAATGTAAAGATACAGAATGGGGGACAATGCCTGGCTCGAGAGCAGTACGTGTGAAAAAGATCTTGGAGTCCTTGTGGACAACAAGTTAAACATGAGCCAACAATGTGATGTGGCGGCAAAAAAAGCCAATGGGATTTTGGCCTGCATCAATAGGAGCATAGTGTCTAGATCTAGGGAAGTAATGCTACACCTCTATTCTGTTTTGGTTAGACCACACTTGGAATATTGTGTCCAGTTCTGGGCACCACAATTCAAGAGAGATATTGACAAGCTGGAATGTGTCCAGAGGAGAGCGACTAAAATGATCAAGGGTCTGGAGAACAAGCCCTATGAGGAGCGGCTTAAGGAGCTGGGCATGTTTAGCCTGAAAAAGAGAAGGCTGAGAGGAGATATGATAGCCATGTATAAATATGTGAGAGGAAGCCACAGGGAGGAGGGAGCAAGCTTGTTTTCTGCTTCCCTGGAGACTAGGACACGGAACAATGGCTTCAAACTACAAGAAAGGAGATTCCATCTGAACATGAGGAAGAACTTCCTGACTGTGAGAGCCGTTCAGCAGTGGAACTCTCTGCCCCGGAGTGTGGTGGAGGCGCCTTCTTTGGAACCTTTTAAACAGAGGCTGGATGGCCATCTGTCAGGGGTGATTTGAATGCAATATTCCTGCTTCTTGGCAGGGGGTTGGACTGGATGGCCCATGAGGTCTCTTCCAACTCTTTGATTCTATGATTCTATGACCTCCAAATTATTTTCATTCCTACTTCACGATTGTAATTTTGCTACTGGTATGAATTGTAATGTAAATATCTGATATGCAGGATGTATTTTCATTCACTGGACCAAATCTGGCACAAATACCACATACGCCCAAATTTGAATACTGGTGGGGTTGGGGGTGATTGATTTTGTCATTTGGGAATGTTGGAGTTGCTGGGATTTATAGTTCACCTAAAATCAAAGAGCCTTCTGAACTCCACCAATGATGGAATTGAATCAAACTTGGCACACAGAATTCCCATGACCAAGAGAAAATACTGGGAGGGTTTGGTGGGCATTGACCTTGAGTTTGGGAGTTGTAGTTCACTTACATCCAGAGAACACTGTGGACTCAAACAATGATGCATCTGGATCAAACTTGGCATGGATACTCAATATGCCCAAATGTGAACACTGATAGAGTTTGGAGAAAATAGACCTTGATATTTGGGAATTATAGTTGTTGGGATTTATAGTTCACCCACAATGAAATAGCATTCTGAACTGCACCAGCGATAGAATTGGACCAAACTTCCCACACAGAGCCCCCATGACCAACAGAAAATACTATGCTTTCTGATGGTCTTTGGCGACCCCTCTGACACCCCCTCACGACCCCCATAGGGGTCCCGAACCCCAGGTTGAGAAACACTGGCCTAGACTTTTAAAGCTCTTTTTACTCTTGTACTGTCCCTGTTTTTTTTATTATTATTATGCATTCCTACTATTCTAGACGGAGCCCCCAATTGCGCAGCGGCTTAAACTGCTGAGCTGCTGAACTTGCTGACCAAAAGACAGGGGCAGGGAGAGCTCCTGCTGTTAGCCCCAGCTTCTGCCAACCTAGCAGTTTGAAAACATTCAAATGTGAGTAGATCAACAAGTACTACTCCAGCGGGAAGATAACGGCAATCATGCCAGCCACATGACATAGGAGGTGTCTATGGACAAGGCCAGCTCTTCAGCTTAGAAATGGAGATGAGCACCACTCCCCAGAGTTGGACTCGGCTAGACTTAATGTCAAGGGGAAACCTTTACTTTTCCCTTACTATTCTAGATTGTTTCCAACAACCATATCAGTTTTTAGAAACCAGTGTTGCCTCCATGAACTCAGATTGAGTTTTATCATAGAATCATAGAATTGGAAGAGACCTCATGGGCCATCCAGTCCAACCCTCTGCCAAGAAGCAGGAATATTGCATTCAAAGCACCCCTGACAGATGGCCATCCAGCCCCTGTTTAAAAGCTTCCAAAGAAGGAGCCTCCACCACACTCTGGGGCAGAGAGTTCCACTGCTGAACGGCTCTCACAGTCAGGAAGTTCTTCCTCATGTTCAGATGGAATCTCCTTATTGTAGTTTGAAGCCATTGTTCCATTGTGTCCTAGAAAACAAGCTTCCTCTCTCCTCCCTGTGACTTCCTCTCACATATTTATACATGGCTATCATATCTCCACAAACTATCCTATCCAGTTTTACGCTGCCTTCATTTAACGTTTTAATTGGATGAAAACTGTTTTCGTCCTTCAAAATCATTTTTACATGAAGTTAGCGATGTTTGATTTATTGTATACCAGCCTGAAAGTTGTAGATAAGAGGCGAGAGATACATATTTTAATTAATAATATTAAGAATAAAAATGTCAATGTGGTAAAGATTGTGTTGTTGTTACTGTTTTGGGGATGAAACTTTTTAAAAAAACCACTTTCAAAATGTTTATTTAGCTTTCTTAGAGTGCATTTACACCAGGCATGGGCAAACTTCGACCCTCCAGATGTTTTGGACTTCAACTCCCACAATTCCTAACAGCCTATTGGCTGTTAGGAATTGTGGGAGTTGAAGTCCAAAACATCTGGAGGGCCGAAGTTTGCCCATGCCTGATCTACACTCTAGAATTAATTCAGTTTGACACAACTTTAACTGTCATTGAATCCTGGGATTTGGAATTTGATAAGACAACAGGCCCTATAAAACTATAACCCTCATGATTTCATAGAACTGAGCCATAATGGTTAAAGTGATGTCAAACTGTATTAATTCTATGGTATAGATGCACCCTTGTTACTCAAAGAAGTTTTGCTTTTTGAGTATGTATGTGACGTATTTGAGAACTTGAGTTGTGTCACATGCCAAGCTGTTGTCATTATCAACATCACAGTTTATTGTTAAGGCTTTCATGGCCGGAATCACTGGGTTGTTGTAGGTTTTTTCGGGCTATATGGCCATGTTCCAGAGGCATTCTCTCCTGACATTTCGCCTGCATCTATGGCAAGCATACTTCTGAGGATGCTTGCCAAAGATGCAGGTGAAATGTCAGGAGAGAATGCCTCTAGAACATGGCAATATAGCCCGAAAAAACCTACAACAACCCAACATCACTGTTAGCACTATTGTATGATAAATTATACCCTTTTGCAAAGGGGCAAATTGAGAATATTATCTGAATGATAGTTTTCAGCTCCTGAACAATTTAGCTTTTTTCTTCTCCCTCAATGCTAGGAAAAAGTTGCAGGATCAACTAGAAGAAATTAGCGCACTGTATCAGAAGCTGATGGCTGAACACGAGGCATTACTGAAAAGTTCAAAGGATGAAGGTGGAGCTGTTAAACAACAGCTGAGTCTCTTAACCTCACAGGTATGCTTCCCTTGTAGTGATGACAATCCCATTAAAATGACCCTTATAGATTTTCTACAGGTGGAAGAATTCTCATAGAAGAAGACCCGTTATTTTTTCCAGATGTTTCCCAGATTAAAATTTATTCTCCCACATATGTATTCATTCACAAAAATGGTAATTGCCCTTGCCACAATTTGAAATGGATACTTAGTATTGAATACATTTGGAATGCAATCCTAAACGTCCAATGTTGGTGAGGCTTTATTATCTAGCGGAGGTGCCCTATTGCTTCCATTCACTTATGGAGGCCTACATCATCATCATCACCATCACCATCATCATCACCATCATCATCACCATCACAACAAAGTGGGTGCTAGAAACAATATCATACGAAAGCTGACTGGCACAACCTGGGGATCACAACCAGACACAGTGAAGACATCTGCCCTTGCGCTATGCTACTCTGCTTCTGAGTATGCATTCCCAGTGTGGAACACATCTCACCACGCTAAAACAGTGGATGTGGCTCTTAATGAGACATGCCGCATTATCACGGGGTGTCTGCGCCCTACACCACTGGAGAAATTACACTGCTTAGCCAGTATTGCACCACCTGACATCCGCCTGGAAGTAGCAGCCAATAGTGAAAGGACCAAGGCAGAGACATCTCCAGCTCATCCCCTGTTTGGGTATCAGCCAGCACGTCAACGACTTAAATCAAGAAATAGTTTTCTAAGATCTACAGAGACACTCGCTGGAACACCTCAGCAAGCGAGAGTCCAAAAGTGGCAGGCTCAAACCCAGAACCTCAATCAATGGCTGATACCAAATGAGAGACTCCCCCTGGGCACACAGAAAACTGGGCGACTTGGAAGGCGCTGAACAGACTGCGCTCTGGCACCACAAGATGCAGAGCCAACCTTAGGAAATGGGGCTACAAAGTGGAATCCACGACATGCGAGTGTGGAGAAGAGCAAACCACTGACCACCTGCTGCAATGCAACCTGAGCCCTGCCACATGCACAATGAGGACCTCACTACCTCTGAGGATGCTTGCCATAGATGCAGGCGAAACGTCAGGAGAGAATGCCTCTAGAACGTGGCCATATAGCTCCAAAAAACCTACAGCAACCCAGTGGTTCTGGCCATGAAAGCCTTCGACAAGACTTTGTATTCTGAGGTGCAAAGATGACTGCAGATGCAGACTGCAGCCAGGAAATCAGAAGACGCTTACTTCTTGGAAGGAGAGCAATGACCAATCTCGATAAAATAGTGAAGAGTAGAGACATCACACTGGCAACAAAGCTCCACATAGTTAAAGCAATGGTATTCCTTGTAGTCACCTATGGATGCGACAATAAGGAAAGCTGAGTGAAGGAAGATAGATGGATTTGAACTGTGGTGTTGGAGGAAAATCCTAAGAGTGCCTTGGACAACAAGAAGATCCAACCAGTCCATCCTCCAGGAAATAAAGCCCGGCTGCTCATTGGAGGGAAGGGGATTAGAGGCAAAGATGAAGTGCTTTGGCTACATCATGAGAAGACAGGAAAGCTTGGAGAAGACAATGAGGCTGGGGGAAATGGAAGGGAAAAGGAAGAGGGGCCGACCAAGGGCAAGATGGATGGATGGTATCCTTGAAGTGACTGGCTTGACTTTGAAGGAACTGGGGTTAGTGACGGCTGACAGGGAGCTCTGCCGTGGGCTAGTCCATGAGGTCACAAAGAGTCAGAAGCGATTGAACGAATATATAACAACAACAACAACACACAACTACAATTTTAAAAATTAGGCATTGTCCTCATTCCTGCAGCTTTTATCTCCCCATCCCCAAAATACTTTTCTTTTGGACTATGCTTCAATACCAGGTGTGATGGGCTGAACAAAGTGCTTAGAGAAAAGGCTATAGGATGAAGGTCCCAAAATCTCTAGCAATGTATCTTTTGACCCCAAAATGTAATGCTGCCACCTACCACTACACATTACATCTCTTCTAATTTTTTAACACTTGTCATAATTAGAATGAAGAGCTTGACAAAGAAATAAAGAAGTATGAAGAAACAATGAAACATCTCACTGCCAAGCTAAGCAAAAAAGAAGCAGAGTATAAGAAACGTGATGCCAACTTGGAGAAAGAGATCCAGAACCTTGAGGTAAAGGATTACTTTTTAGAAAAATAAATAATTGAAATATGTGATTTCTTTTCCCTGTTAGTTGTATGAATGTTGTGCTTATAATATGGATTTATAGTTCGTTGAATGGCAAGGCTTTCAGGCAAGAAGTACAACTTGGGTATTCCTCTGAAAACTGATTTTTATAATTTGTGTGGGGCTAATTTTAATGATTTTATCTCCGGCTGAAACCCTGTTTTGTGTATGTTCTTCTATTTTTGTCTGATGCATAATGGCCATACTCAATTCATGACCCACGTTGTGTACCATCATGCCTGCTGATTTCACCTTAGAGCTAAAATATATTTTTTTWAAAAAAAGAGGAGAAAGGAATCAATTGCTCTGCTGTGTCTCAAAATTATTTTAATTATTTTATCTCCGGCTGAAACCCTGTTTTGTGTATGTTCTGCTATTTTTGTCTGATGCATAATGACCATACTCAATTCATGACACACGCTGTGTACCATCATGCCTGCTTATTTCACCTTAGAGCTAATTTTTTTTAAAGGAGGAGAAAGGAATCAACTGCTCTGATGTGTCTCAAAATTAAAAAGAAACCTACTCTATATATTCATGTATAAATCTAGAAATTGTAGTCAAAATGACCCCAAAAACCTGGGCTGACTTATCCATTGGTCAATATAAATAYTGTGGCAAAGGGAACTGTGCTGTCGCACGCTGGGCCTGTGCATTAGACTGTAGACAAGACATACATTCTCTGTGCCCAGTGGGATGCCGGGGACGCCTCAGATTAAAGGCCTWTGGATTCCCCCAAACAGAATMTTTAGATTGCTTAAAGTAAATCCAACAAAGTTCTTTATTGATGAAAACAAACAGGTACTTTCAAGCTTTCTGAACAGTCTATTGGCTCTTGCAATCTTGTTCACTGGGAACAGGCACTATCTTCATAACTGTAATTAACTAATGGGGAAATCCTTAACTTCTAACCTGGGCAGTCTGTCTTTGCCTCTGTTGGCGTRGAGCCCCTGCACCCAGTACCAACTGCRTCWGGCTTCCGTGAGAGACCCTTACCAAGCAGAGCTTTGTAGACTTCCAGGGAAAAAGAAGGAGTTCAGGTTTCAGTGATGGCTGCCTGAAGTCCCTCAGCAAAGGGGCTGTAGGGCTGTATGATCCTTGGCCAAGCTGTGGGTTGTAAAACCCTGGCCAAGCTGTAGAGCCTTTTCTCCCTGGCCAAGCTGTAAAGCTGTATGTCTCCCGGCCAAGCCGTAGAAGACGAAGCTTTCTACAGGAGCTCTTGGTATTATGTCCTGTGTGAAAGGCTTCTCTGTGTGGACTGAACTCAAAAAGGCTCCTTTTCCCTCCAAAACTCAAAAAGGGGCAGGACCAGGGAACCTAACTATAATTGACAGGTGGCTTGCCCTATGATTGCAAACTATAACAGGAAGCCACCCTACTGCAAAATCCCAAGCCTGGGATTGCAAACAAACATTTAATGCAAAGCGAATAAAATTGGAGCTCCTGGAACAGCTGTTCCAGAACAGGAACCATCCCTTTTTCTGGTGAAAGACAAGAACCCAAAAGAAGCAAAGGACACCTCTATCTATTATTATTTATTTATTTCAAACATTTGTACCCCATCCTTCTCAACCTCCTGGGGGGGGGGGGCTCAGTGTGGCTTACAAAGGCAACAATTTGATGCCAACACATACAAAACCACAATATTTATTTATTTATTTAGGGCTTTTATATCCCGTCCTTTCTCAATCTCCGCAGAGGGACTCAGGGCGGCTAACAAAGTGGCACCCCATGAGCCAACATCAAAACATAAATATACAATTAACAGCAATATAATAATAACAACAATATAAAACAGTATAAACAGTGTAAAACAGTATAAAAACAATCAATCAGTCAGCGGTCACCGGTTTAAATCATCATCCAAGGGGCAGTCCATCAGTTCTATATAAGTCAACACGTCAGCAAGTCAGCCTATTCTCCAAAGGCCTGATCCCATAGCCAGGATTTTACTTGTTTCTGGAAGGTCAAGAGGGATGCAGCAGATCTAATTTCACTCGGGAGGGCCACCACAGAAAAGGTCCTGTCCCTTGTCCCCGCCAGACGCGATTGTGACAATGGGGGGACAATGGGCAGGATCTCCTCAGATGATCTTAGGGCCCTAGGTGGATCGTAGCGGGAGATACATTCGGACAAGTAAACTGGGCCAGAACCGTTAAGGGCTTTATAGGCCAAAGCCAGCACTTTGAATTGTGCTCGGAAGCTGATAGGCAGCCAGTGGAGCTACCGTAACAAGGGCGTTGTACGCTCCCTGTACCCAGCCCCAGTGAGCAGCTTGGCTGCTGAACGTTGGACTAGTTGAAGAAGTCTTCAGAGGCAATCCCACGTGGAGTGCGTTGCAGTAGTCTATTCGGGATGTAACAAGAGCGTGGACCACCATGGCCAAGTCAGCATGACATTACAAATACAGCATGGCATTACAAAGTAGATAAAAGCATTAGGTTAAAATCCATTTAAACAATATTTTTCGCCATATAGTCATAGAATCATAGAATCTATGATTCTTTAGCAAGGCTAAAGCACAAAATGAGCTCAGGCTTGCCAGGGACATTAAAAACAATAAAAAGGGATTCTTTTCTTATGTCAGTAGAAAAAGGAAAAACAAGGAGGCGATAGGGCCTCTTCGAGGAGAAGATGGGGCAATGCTGACAGGGGATAGGGAAAAGGCAGAACTACTAAATACCTTCTTTGCCTCGGTCTTCTCACAAAAAGAAAGTCATCTTGAACCTCAGCAAGACGGAGTGGATGAGGGATTTGAGGACATCCAACTCCAAATTGGGAAACAAGTCGTCCAGGAATACCTGGCTGCTCTAAATGAGTTCAAGTCCCCAGGGCCAGATCAACTACACCCAAGAGTATTGAAGGAACTAGCGGAAGTCATTTCGGAACCATTGGCAACCATCTTTGAGAGTTCTGGAGAACGGGAGAAGTTCCAGCAGATTGGAGGAGGGCCAATGTGGTCCCAATCTTCAAGAAGGGAAAAAAGGATGACCCAAACAACTACCGTCCGGTCAGCCTCACGTCGATACCAGGCAAGATTCTGGAAAAAATTGTTAAGGAAGTGGTCTGCAAACACTTAGAAACAAATGTGGTCATTGCTAATAGTCAACATGGATTTATCAAAAACAAGTCATGCCAGACTAATCTGATCTCTTTTTTCGATAGAGTTACAAGCTGGGTAGATGCGGGAAATGCCGTGGATGTAGCGTACCTGGATTTCAGTAAGGCCTTCGACAAGGTCCAACATCTTTATTAATGACTTAGATGAAGGGTTAGAAGGCATGATCATTAAGTTTGCAGACGACACCAAATTGGGAGGGATAGCCAATACTCCAGAGGACAGGAGCAGGATTCAAAACGATCTTGACAGATTAGAGAGATGGGCCAAAACTAACAAAATGAAGTTCAACAGTGACAAATGCAAGATACTCCACTTTGGCAGGAAAAACGAAATGCAAAGATACAGAATGTGGGACGCCTGGCTCGAGAGCAGTACGTGTGAAAAAGATCTTGGAGTCCTCGTGGACAACAAGTTAAACATGAGCCAACAATGTGATGTGGCGGCAAAAAAAGCCAATGGGATTTTGGCCTGCATCAATAGGAGCATAGTGTCTAGATCTAGGGAAGTAATGCTACCCTCTATTCTGCTTTGGTTAGACCACACCTGGAATATTATGTCCAATTCTGGACACCACAATTCAAGAGAGATATTGACAAGCTGGAATGTGTCCAGAGGACTAAATGATCAAGGGTCTGGAGAACAAGCCCTATGAGGAGCGGCTTAAGGAGCTGGGCATGTTTAGCCTGAAGAAGAGAAGGCTGAGAGGAGATATGATAGCCATGTATAAATATGTGAGGGGAAGCCACAGGGAGGAGGGAGCAAGCTCTTGTTTTCTGCTTCCTTGGAGACTAGGACGCGGAACAATGGCTTCAAACTACAAGAGAGGAGATTCCATCTGAACATGAGGAAGAACTTCCTGACTGTGAGAGCCGTTCAGCAGTGGAACTCTCTGCCCCGGAGTGTGGTGGAGGCTCCTTCTTTGGAAGGCTGGATGGCCATCTGTCAGGGGTGATTTGAATGCAATATTCCTGCTTCTTGGCAGAGGGGTTGGACTGGATGGCCCATGAGGTCTCTTCCAACTCTTTGATTCTATGATTCTATGTTCTATGAATCAAAGAGTTGGAAGAGACCTCTTGGGCCATCCAGTCCAACCCCCTGCCAAGAAGCAGGAATATTGCATTCAAATGACCCCTGACAGATGGCCATCCAGCCTATCTGAGTCCGATTCAGTGGCCAACAACCCAGTCCAAAGCCTGTCCATAGTCATTTCTCAAAACATTGCAATTGCTATCAAGCTTGTTACCCAAATGCCTGGTCCCAAAACCATGATTTGAGCTTCTTCCTAAAGAGAAGGAGGGATGGAACTGACCTAATTTCGCTGGGAAGCATGGTCCACAGCCAGGGGGCCACCACCGTGAAGGCCCTGTCTCTTGTCCTTGTCTAATGCATTTGCAAAGAAGGTGAGACTGAGAGCAGGGCCTCCCTGGATGATCATAAATTCTGAGGCGGGACATAGAGGGAGATATGTTCGGACAAGTAAACTGAGCCAAAACCGTATCTCTGCTACAGCAGCTCTTCTGACCTTTTGGGATCACCTGGGTGGGAAAAGGTGGTGGCCAAGGAGAGTTGACCCTCTTTGATGGCTCTAGTGCCTTCTCTCCTCTGCAGAATGACCCCCAACTTATCCCTGGATCACATCCTAACAGCTGGTAGGCTGTTAGGAATTGTGGGAGTTGAAGTCCAAAACACCTGGCAGGCCAAACTTTGTCCATGCCTGCTCTAGAGGAATTTAACCACTACCCCTCTCATCTGTCAAAAAAGATGATTGGTGGGTTGAAGCCTGATAGAGTGAGATATCACAAGCATAATCTATTGATGACGACATCAGGCCCTAAAAGGCAGCTGAGTTTCATACACTCTTAGCTGACCATATGCAACTACTTGGATTAAGAAAAAAACAGTATAAAAGAGCCAGGATTGTGAAATCTGTCTTTGCAACAGATCTTGAGGAAACCTATTGTCAATTAACTCATTCATTATTCCTGGCTATTTGTCTTCTCGACAGGCATTATATCACTCCAAACTGAAACGGCTACTAGAAATGAAGGAGGAGCTAGAACAGAATCTCCCGCTGGAAGAAGAACTGGCATCAGAATGTGAGAGAAGAAACACTGTTTACACTGCTAAACAGGATTTGTGTAAAGGTACATTTTGCATCAGCAGTCAATGTTTAATAGGGGCATCTTGTGCTCCTTATTGCTAGCTCCAGTTAGTAACCTGGCTGCCGATCTTTGCACCAAGTGCAGTTTCTAAGCTATCTTCAAAGGCAGCCCCACATAGGGTGAAGTGAAATAATCCAATCTAGATGTAACTAAGGCATGGACCACCATAGCCAAGTCCGGCTTTTCGAGGTATGGTCGCAGCTGGCACACAAGTTTTAACTGTGCAAAGGCCCTCCCGGGCACTGCCAACACCTGAGCTGAGTCAGTTCTGAGTCCAGGAGGACCCCCAGACTGCGGAATTGTGTCTTCTGGATGAGTGTTACCCCATTGAACACAGGTTGTCACCCTAGACCCTGATTGGCCTCACAACTGACCAGAAAACCTCCATCTTGTCTGGCTTAAGCCTCAGCTTGTTAGCCCTCATCCAGTCCATCACAGCTGCCAGGTACTGGTCCAGGATTCAGGGGGCTTCCTTGGATTTCGGTGGAAAGGAATGATAGAGTTGAGTGTTGTGAAGATCCCTTACCTTACCAGCCTGGGTGGCAGGGCCTAGGAGAGGCAGGCTAGTTAGTTTCAGCCTTAGAAGGCCTGGCAGAGGGCAGCAGGAGCCATTTTAGTTTAGGGAAAGCTCCATTTCAGAGAGAGGGAGTGGCCTAGGCCTAAGCCAGCCTTGGAGCAGCCAGGATTGGTTTGTTAAAGGGGGGCGGAGTTGGACTGTTTGGAGGGAAAGAAAGAAGCTTTTTCAGTGAGTCAGTCTGGTTGATGTTAGAGTTAGAGCAGGATTGCAGAAGCTTTTAGGAGTTCGTGTTAGGAATAGGCAGTTTGCCTGAAGTTTGCCAGCGAATTAAGCTGTGGCAAACTGGGTACAGCTATTTAGGGAAAAAATAGCTGGGTTTTGTAGTTTGTAACAAAGAAAGAACCATTCTCACGCAACCGTTATGCTTTCAAGAACCAGAACATTTTATCTGTAACAGCCAAGCTTATCAAACAGCATTCACTTCATTCTGTACTTCTATCAATAAACTTTCTTGATTATTTTTTAAACTTAAAAGCCTGAGTCCAGTGTGCCTTTGTGGCTATAGTTCTTTTCATTCAACCTCACCTGTTTTCCTTCAGAGAAGCCATTTAAAAGACACAGTGTTTGGTGGTCCTAGAAGCCCTTTTTAATATTTTAAATAGCTAGAGTGTTCCTGTACCATTGTTTATGGTGGCAGCGAAAGCTTAATTAGTGAGTCAAACGTTCTATAGGTGCCAAAGTGGTGTAAATTCCTTATATTGGAGGGACAGTTGGTGGGATCTCTTTGCCCCCTGTCCAGACAGCCATAAAGGAGTCTTTATAATTGGTGGCAGCGGTGGGATCTGTTTGCCCCCTGTCCAGTTATATTGTTTGGCCACACGACGGGCCTTTATAAGTGTCATCTGCGTACAACGATATGTCTTAACAAATTTCCTGAAGTACAGTGCAGTGTTGAACTCCCAGCACTACCTTCTGAATTTCTCCTCCTAGCAAGGACCAGAGATACCATAATTCCATTTTTCCAAGTCTTGTACCAAATATTAAATTTCTCTAGAGTAAGCGTGGACAAAGTTTGGCCCGCCAGGTGCTTTGGACTTCAACTCCCACAATTCCTAACAGCCTACCAGCTGTCATTCTGCAGAGGAAAGAAAGCACTAGAGCCATCAAAGAGGGTCAACTCTCCTTGGCCACCACCTTTTCCCACCCAGGTGATCCAAAAGGTCAGAATAGCTGCTGTAGCAGAGATACAGTTCTGGCTCAGCTTACTTGTCTGAACATATCTCCCTCTATGTCCCGCCTCAGAGTTTAAGATCATCGGGAAGACCCTGCTCTCGGTCTCAGCTTCTTCACAAATGCATTTGGTGGGGACAAGAGACAGGGCCTTCTCAGTGTGGACCATGCTTCCCAGCGAAATTAGGACAGTTCCATTCCTCCTTTCCTGTGGTTGATGGCATCATAGGCTGTGGTTGATGGCATCATAGGCTGTTGAGCAGTCCCTGAAAACCAATAGGGCACACTCCCCTGTCCTTGTCCCAGTATAGGTCACCACCATAGCATAACCATTAGCATCCCCAAGTCACGCTGAAAGCTGGGTTGACATAGATCTTCAAAACCTGGTTTCTCCAGGAATCCCTAGAGCCGAGAGACTACCACATTCAACAGAATTCGCAGTACTGGAGATTGTCCAATATATTGTGGTTCACAAAGGGCTTTTCACCAGTATTGCCATATTAAACAATAGTTTTGTCATCTATACTGGATTATGGACCAACTGAAAGTGCTTCTCCTTGTATATATCTATTTGTATTCTAATGTTTTTGGAGAACTAGTTCAAGTAACATTGCCAAAATAACCAAAGTATGTGATGGAAAGAGAAAGGTCCTTTTTAGCTGTGAAATGCAGATGACTTCTAAAAAAAATCTAATATGATCTTATAATATTATTGATTTCTGATGTGTCTGAGGATGCGTTGACTTTGATTGGAATGGTTGGATCCAGGCTATCCTCTTCTCCACTCCACTTCTGATTCCACCTAATTTTAGGTGTTTATTTTCCTCTCCTTGCTGTTCACTTCTGGAGCACTGCCATGGGAAGGAGGACAGGGAGACACAATTCTTCCAACCCAGTGGCACATGCCAGAAATTGGTTCTAACCCATTGCATTGCTTTAATCCTCTGTTGCATGATTTTATGCTGTTGAATTTATTATTTTATTTTACTGCCAGAGAACCATTGCTAGTGGGCAGCAAGCAACTGCTGTCAAATAAATACACTCACTAAATAGCACCACACTGGGAGGACTATTTGTTATCCCAGTTGATTCTTTTAAGTGCTGCTAATTATAGTTTATATTAACTGAACCAAAACAATGAGTTTGAGCCTTTACAATGTCCTCCTTTTCCTCTTTTTTAAAAAAAGAATTGCAAGAAGAAGAACGCATGCTTAAAAAGGCCATTGAGAAGTCCATAAAGGAGATCGGCAAACTCAAACGACAAAGGGTAATAATAACTTCTTTGGGCATCGGGCTTTCTGGAAGCTGGGTTGTTGTAACTTTTTTCGGGCTATATGGACATGGTCTAGAGGCATTTTCTCCTGACGTTTCGCCTGCATCTATGGCAAGCATCCTCAGAGGTAGTGAGGTCTGTTGGAACTAGGAAAAAGGGTTTATATATCTGTGGAATGACCAGGGTGGGACAAAGGACTTTTGTCTGCTGGAGCTAGGTGTGAATGTTTCTGTAAACTGTTTCTGGGATTGCCTTTTCTTTGCCCAGCTCCAAAGGTGGGCTACAATACAGCGACAAGAGACCATTCAATGCGCTCTTCTCAGTGCAACTAAAAGTGACATAATAGAATGGAATATGGGGTTTTAAGGAGCACATGTGGTCTTCAGGTTGCCCTTTCCCAACTCTGCTCTAAGTGGCAAATCTATCCATAACTATAATATATATCTGAACATGAGGAAGAACTTCCTGACTGTGAGAGCCGTTCAGCAGTGGAACTCTCTGCCCCGGAGTGTGGTGGAGGCTCCTTCTTTGGAAGCTTTTAAACAGAGGCTGGATGGCCATCTGTCAGGGGTGATTTGAATGCAATATTCCTGCTTCTTGGCAGGGGGTTGGACTGGATGGCCCACGAGGTCTCTTCCAACTCTTTGATTCTATGATATTCAGTAATATACATATACAGAAATACAGCAATAAAAATGGAAGAAAACGGAAACACTACCAGAAAAACAGTTTTTTCATGATATACAAAACTAAGGGGTCTTCCAGACAGGCCCTTTATCCCAGGATTTGATCCCAGGTTTTCTGTTTATCCCAGATTATCTGGCAATGAGGACTCATATAATCCAGTTTAATGCAGAAAACCTGGGATCAGATCCTGGGATATAGGAACTGTAATCTTTCTTTCTTTACGTTATAAATAATAAATCAGCACGTATTTCCTTTTGCAGTTTCAGGCAAAGAATGAAATCAAGAAGAACAGGGAGATGACGGTCGAACTGCAAAAACGGTTCACAATCTCTCTGAAGTATATTGAGAGGGACAACTATGAGATAAGCAGACAGCTCTACCTTTTGAATGGAGAAAATGCCAGGTTAAGAGCAGTAAGTGCTTATTTGTGTACTGTTCCTATCAAGGCACATATTTTTTAGAATGAATGGCCAGTTATATGGATCATTGCAAGAACACATTGCTAGTTTGAAGTGTTACCTAGATTTGTTTTGCTCTTCTTTTTTTCCCCTTTCTTTTCCTTTGTACATATTATATTACTAGCTGTCCCTGGCAAGTGTTGCTGTGGCCCAGTTTGGTTAAATGGAAAAGAAAGAAAAGAGAAGGAGCAAGTTTCTAATATATTTAAAATATTGAAATAGAATCGTGAACCAGCTGTGCCACCGGGTTGTGGTGCATTAAAATCACTACAGACTGAAGGGTCATGAGTTCGAAGCCAGCCCGGGTGTTGCAACCCAGAGCAGGAAATGAGACCATAAGATAACAATCCACCACACTTGACTGTGGGAAAAAACAATCCCTTTTTATTGATGAAAATGGTTACAAAATAGAGGAAAATGCAAAGTCAAAAAGCCACAGTAAAATTCAGCAGTCAGGAATATCCATGAGTTAGATCAAAATTCCAAAAGCAACACTGTAAAAACGTGGAACCTGTTAGCAAACCACTAACCGTACTTGGAGCACTAGAAGCCTCTTGGGATGTAGGCCACGGGAAACAGGGAAATTTGCCAAGGTAATGCCTCAGTCTAAACGATGCCTGATCTAACGAGACAACCCAGYGAGAGGCACTTAAAACTGAAGAAACTGTTTCGTGACACGCCTCCAGGCTTTGAAGCCTGTGTTTCCTTTTCCCTTAATCTGCTTGACCTTCGCAGACTCTGHGATTCACTCCYGTTTTTCCAAATCTGTCMTTTTCTATCCTCATTAARGAAGCCAGGTGTTARCTCCTCTGRAGAGCTATCACCACTTGGCTCTGCAACTGTTTCGTGACACAACTCCAGGCTTTGAAGCCTGTGTTTCCTTCTCCCTTAATCTGCTTGACCTTCACAGACTCTGCGATTCACTCCTGTTTTTCCAAATCTGTCCTTTTCTATCCTCATTAGGGAAGCCAGGTGTTAACTCCTCTGAAGAGCTATCACCACTTGGCTCTGCAACTGTTTCATGACACGCCTCCAGGCTTTGAAGCCTGWGCTTCCTTTTCCCTTAATCTGCTTGACCTTYGCAGACTCTGCAATTCACTCCTGTTTTTCCAAATCTGTCCTTTTCTATCCTCATTAAGGAAGCCMGGTGTTAACTCCTCTGGAGMGCTATCACCGCTTGGCTCTGMAACATTCTCATCAGAATGTGTAGTTTCACTTTCCAAGCCACTGACCTCAGAATCAACATTTTCATTACCATCAGGGAGAAATACAATMAGAGAATCAGGTTCAGGTTCAGCAATCAGAGAATCAGGTTCAGGTTCACACRCAGGCTGAACTCCAACACTGGGTCAGAGTGAGCTTCCGGCCATTTGTCTAGCTTGCTGTCAACCTTTGCAGCCCGAAAGACAGTTGCACCTGTCAAGTAGGAAATGTAGGCACCGCTTATGTGGGGAGGCTAATTTAACTAATTTACAACACCATAAAACTCTCCAGCAGCATGCAAAAAATGAGGAAGTACTCCATTGGTGTCACAAGTGGATAATAATAATAATGATAATAATAATAATACTTTATTTTTACTCCGCTACCATCTCCCCAAGGGACTCGGTGCGGCTTACATGAGGCCAAGCCCATAATACATCAATAAAACGAAGGCAATAACAAAATAATCAATACAAAACAGTAAAATAAATCTCAAAACAAAAATA
>NW_026844366.1:11422943-11684161 GCF_025583915.1 Anolis sagrei ordinatus | reverse complement strand
AATGCCCTACCAACGGAGATCAGACAGGCCCCGTCGCTACTGGCGTTTAGGAGGCGGGTGAAGACGTGGCTCTTCGAACAGGCGTTCGGATAAGCATGCAATTAACATCTGACTCAGAAAGACGGCATACTGAACAAGGAATGGTAAAACGACTGTGAGATTTGGATCTGATTCTATTCGAGGCGTGATGACGTTATGTGTATTGTTTGTGGATGTTTGTCACATGTATTGTTCAATGTTGCACTTTTTTACTGTAAACCGCTTAGAGTCGCCTTTTTTGGCTGATATAGGCGGTATACAAAAGGAGTAAATAAATAAATAAATAATAAAAGCTGGAAAGTTAAATAGCCTCTGTGTGTCTTGTCTATGTATGTTGTGTGTCTAAGGCATTGAATGTTTGCCATGGCATTCAATGTATGGCATTGAATGTTTACACATGCATTGTGATCTGCCCTGAGTCCCCTGCAGGGTAAGAAGGGCAGAATATAAACACTTTAAATAATAATAATAATAATAATAATAATAATAATAATAATAATGTAGTATAGCATGTGTTGCTATGATGTCCAACAGATGGTGCTGTTTTGCAAAAAAGGATAATTTTACCTGTCATAGGTGTGACATCTATATAATAGTAGGTATGTAAAAACATAAAAATATGTGCCTATTCGAATGCTATATTGTGTCAAAATTTCAAAGGAAGGACAGTTAGGAACTTCAGTGAGAGAAAAGCAGTTAGGAAAATGGAGCTTAAGTTTTGAGGAAAATAAAGAAGTGCCAGTGTGGTTTAAGGCGGAATATAGTCCTGTCAAGAATGTATGAAAAAGTAACATATTTGCTGATGTGAAACAGTTGAAGTTTAAATAGGATAATTTAACTAAGTGAATGATATTGCATGTAAGACTCAAGATTGTAACAGAACACACAAATGTAACCATAAGTGTTGGAGCCAGAAGCTATAAATAAACTTTGTTACTTTGTTTACTACAAAAAAACATTTTTCAAAGGAATTGGTGATGGATTTTGGGAGATTTAAGATTTTGACCAAACAAACATTTACATTTTTATTTATATAGATGAGTTTGCAGGAAAAGGCTATCTCATTGTTTTTAATTTCTGTACATCACTTAGGGAATGTTAGGCCCTTTTGAATGAGTAGTAATAATGTCCCAGCTCTGATCGAGATTTATATGTTTTCCTCCTTGCAGGGCATTGCATATTTCAAAGAAGATATTTCCACAATGGAAAAGGAGATAAAAGTCTATCAGTCGGAGAGACAAAACATCTACAAAAATAGAAGAGAACTTTACAGTGAGTCAAATGTGGTGTTTTTTTATAGATAATGTACTAAAACAATATATCCATGCTGAAAATTGATAAAGAGATCATCAGCAATAGGGAATGAGCAATATGGGTAAACATGGTTTCCTTGAGAGCTTTTAAATGTCACATTCATATCACATTCAGTCCTGCCTCCTTCACAGTTGTCATTGGCAGGGATGAAGGACAGGGCCTTTTTGGTGGTGGTCCCTCGGATGTGGAACTCCCTCCCAGGCATGTAGTCGGGGGGGGGGGTTGAGGGTCTTCAGCCCCCCCCTGAAATTCTCAGGGTGGTCTGTGAGAAGGCTTTACTGGTACATTGTTTAAACTGTTATGTTTATTCATATCATGATCTGATCACCATGCTCAATATATCCCATATGCATGGGGGTATTGGGATAATGATACAAAAGGTTTGCTAGTGTAGACCCTCAGCCCCCCCCCCCCCCGAATCAAAATCCTGGCTATGGGCCTGCTCCCTCCCCAGAGAGATCAGATCGACCCCCCTACCCTCCTAGCTTTTAGGAAACAACTTAAAACCTGGTTATTTAAGAAGGCATTTGATGAATGACAGAAATATGGAAATAGTTAAAGATATCCTCGGGATTGTGCAAGGACTAAATGTTTTATGTATTCTATTTTTAGGGAATGTAGAGAGTCCATATCCACATTTTGCAATTCCTCCTGAGCCACTTTAACTCAAGGGGGATTTTTTTACAAATAGGAAATGGCTTTTGGTCACTTCCTGCTGTCAAAAAATATGATCTCTCGATCGCTCTATATATATGTATATGTATGTATATGTGTGTGTATGTGTGTATGTATGTATATGTGTGTATATATGTGTGTGTGTGTGTGTGTGTGTGTGTGTGTGTGTGTGTGCATGCCAGGGGTCCTCAAACTTTTTAAACGGGGGGCCGGGTCACAGTCCCTCAAATTATCGGAGGCCGGATTATAATTTGAAAAAAACATGAATAAATTCCTATGCACACTGCACATATCTTATGTGTAGTGCAAAAGCCACTTAAAACAATGCAATAATTAAAATTAAGAACAATTTTAACAAATATAAATGTATTAGTATTTCAATGGGAAATGTGGTCCTGCTTTTGGCTGATGAGATAGGGTTGTTGTTGTTGTTGTTGTTGTGTGCTTTTGAGTCATTACAGACTTAGGTTGACCCTAAGCGAGGGCCAGGTAAATGACTTTGGAGGGACGTATCTGGCCCCCTGGCCTTAGTTCGAGGACCCCTGGTATATGCTGTCCCCGGCCATGCGTTGCTGTGGCCTAGTCTGGTTAAATGGAAAAGAAAGAAAAGAGAAAGAGTAGGTTTCTAATATAATGAATTCACCAATGCTTGTGGGTATACATTTTTTGTTGTTCCATTGTCTGTGCAGATATAGAGGTTGTCTGGTTTGCTGACTATAGAACATGCAACATATGAGAGAAGCAATCCGTGTCTAGATCTGAACTGCAGAATTCTAAAGATTGGCCCTGAGCTTTGTGGGTGGTGATTGCAAATGCCAATCGAATTGGGAATTGCAACCTCTCAAATTGAAATAGCATATCCGTTTGAATCATAGGAATGCGAAGAATGAGGACATCTTCCACCCAGATATCAAGGCAGATAATCTTTGAACTGGGTTATATGGCAGTGTGGACCATGGGCCATATAACCCAGAATATCAAGGCAGAAAAACCCACAATATGTGCTTTGAACTGGGATATATAAATTGAAGGAGCCATCCTCCAAGGTTGATTGATGTGCCTCTAGTTGCCACCACAGTCCAGACCATTTAAAACTTGAAAGCCATTCTGATGTCTGTTTCCAGACACTAAACTTTCTCAATTTTTCCTAGATTATTTCATCAAAAAATGGATAAAAGACGAGAATCTTCACAAGGTACGTTTTGACTTGGAAATTCAAACTTTTCAGAGCACATTTGTCAAAGAACCTCTGTTGTGATCCAACTCATAGCAGCAGTATTTCTCATTCAGCTAGTCAAATGTGTTCTGGCACAGCTGTACCAGGAGCTCCAATTTTGTTTGCTTTGCATTGAATGTTTGTTTGTAGTCCTAAGTTTCAGGGACTCTGCAGATAGGTGGCTTCTTTTGGCTGCAGTCATAGGGCAAGCCACCTGTCAATTATCATTGGGTTCCCTAGTTCTGCCCCCTTTTTGGGCTTTGGAAGGGAAATGAGCCATTTTGTTAGTTAGTCTCAGCCAGGTTAGCTTTTGTATAGGATGTAACTTCCCCTGTACAAAGGCTTCAAGCTTTAAGAATTTCCAGGGTTACAGAAATTCCAACAGAAACAGAAAGGAAGGAAATCCAGAGGAGAACAACTTTAAGAGTCTCCTAAGAACTCCAGGGAAGCATTCCCACAGCTTTGGGAATTTCCAGGAAAACAGCCTTAAAGACTAAAGAACTCCAGATGGAGAATATCCACTGTCTTGCTGGTAGGTCCACTCGGCGTCCGAGAAGCAGTTCGACCCGGTAGCGGAGCACACATCAGTGAGGGTTGGATTTCAGTCAGCCAGGGAGAAGTTAAAAAGGGGAATTTTCCTTTAAAGAAAACGTTACTGAAGACAGTGCCTGTCCCCTGTGGACAAGATTGAGAGAACCAATACTTTATCCAGAAAGCCTTGAAGTTACTGTTTGATTTCATTAATAAAAGACTTTGTTGTACTTCTCTAGCCATCTGAAGATTCTTTTGTAGTGGAAACCTCTGAGAACTTCTCTTTAGGCCCCTGGCTTCCCGCTGGGCAAAGGTTACACATCCTATTTTTAAAAGTCAGCTAACTACAGGCCCAGCGGCGACAGAACAAAATGCAACAGATGGTTCTCTTTTAAAACAATAAAACATTCAATATTATAAAATTCAATTATTTATCTTATAATTTGATATCATATGGAGGACATCATTCTGGACTCATGTCTCCCTGCATGGTAATTACAAAAGACATTATGAAACACCCTTTCAAAATATCTGTAACCAACTTTGCTAGCATCCTTGCAGGGTATGAAAATACAGAAATAAATAAGCCAGGGCAAGTGAAAGACAATTCAGTTTCCTGACTAGATTCTATCCAATTGCAGATGTTTTGCAAGTACGAAAATGACATCTTGACAATTTTGGGAGAATATATAAGAAGAAATAGAAGAAGAAATGACAAGCTTGACACCATTCATGATGGGCTACAGCTAAATTGCGATGAAATGGAGGGTCTGTTGCTAAGTAAATCATCAACTGAATCTGAAAAGGTAATTTTGGTTTTATAAGTGCTTAATAATGGTGCACTGATTTAATCCACACAAAGGATGGCTAAAGTATCCAAAATGTGATGCTGTGAAATAAGTCCTTGGAAATGGTAGCATATCAGATGAAGGGAGGAGTAGTCACAGGGCAAAGCATGCACTAGCACAGTGTTTCCCAACCTTTCTAATGACGCGACCCCTTAATACAGTTCCTCGTGTTATGACCCCCAACCATAAAATTATTGGGTTGTTGTAGGTTTTTTCGGGCTATATGGCCATGGTCTAGAGGCATTCTCTCCTGATGTTTCACCTGCATCTATGGCAAGCATCCTCAGAGGTAGTGAAGTCTGGGTACCTCTGAGGATGCTTGCCATAGATGCAGGCAAAACGTCAGGAGAGAATGCCTCTAGACCATGGCCATATAGCCCGAAAAACCTACAACAACCCAGTAATTCTGGCCATGAAAGCCTTCGACAATACATAAAATTATTTTCATTGCTACTTTATAACTGTAATTTTGTTACTGTTATGAATCGTACTGTAAATATCTGATATGTAGGATGTATTTTCATTCACTGGACCAAATCTGGCACAAATACACCAAATTTGAATACTGGTAGGATTGACGGGGATTGATTTTGTCATTTGGGAGTTGTAGTTGCTGGGATTTATAGTTCACCTACAATCAAAGAGCATTCTGAACTGCACCAACAGTTGAATCGAACCAAACTTGGCACACAGAACTCTCATGACAAACAGAAAATACTGGAAGGGTTTGGTGGGCATTGACCTTGAGTTTTGGAGTTGTAGTTCACCTGCATCCAGAGAGCACAGTGGACTCAGACAGTGGTGGATCTGGACCAAACTTGACACGAATACTCAGTATGCCCAAATGTGAACACTGGTGGATTTTAGGGAAACGAGACCTTGACATTTGGGAGTTTTAATTGCTGGGATTTATAGTTCACCTACAATCAAAGAGCATTCTGAACCCCACGCTCACAAGGGTGGAGTGGGGAGATACTGTATTGGTGCCTCTTAGATAACTCTTATTGATGAAACCGCTTGCATAAGTATACAAATAAAGATTATTATTATTATTAATTATACACTCACAAGGATGGAGTGTGGGAGACACTGTGTTGGTGCCTCTTAGATAAGTCTTATTGACGAAACTGCTACTATAAACAGACATGTTCTTTTTTTTAATCAGTTGTGTTTCTTCTCCCATACTACTACTTTAGGAATGACAAGACTGCAAGGATTGTGGTTGAAATGAGAATACTGGAACTTTATTGTATTACACATTCTTGTTCAAAGACATGATAAAATACTGTACTGCGAAATAAATAAAACTGTATTTCCAAGTATGCTGTACAAAATGTTTCATTTTCACATCACGAAGAAATATATGTACAGGAAATAGGCCTTGATCATTCACCGTTCAGGTGAGCCTCAGCTTTAGGGTCCAAGTAGCCAATGAAACAGTCTTAATGCATTTCATGCACTGAATGTCCATAAGCTGTTTAGGAGGCACGACTCTGCCTTGTGTCCAGTGCTGGGGCAACATTCTGTGCCAAGAAGGAAAGCTGTACCTGAAAGTTAATACAAAGACCGCTTATCATAAGAAATGGGCACATCCCAGAAGCTCTAAACCCTTATTGGCTCTGGTACTTACTCAGAGAGGCAGCAGTTGCAGTTAACGTCCATTTGCTCCCTCGGAGAGTATCCGGGAGGGTTCAGTGTATTTTGCCGTAAGCAGGTAAAAGAGAGCTGGTGCAGGGACTAAAGCCAGCAGAGGCAAGTCCTGGTAAATGTTGTTGAGCTTGGAAATGGAGATGATTCCATAGGCATGCAGCAGCCAATGGCTAAAGAGAACGATAAGCCTTTTCTTCCTCACAATGAGATCCCTGAATGTCTGGTAAATAAAAAGAAAAGGCTTTCATTAGTTTTGATGTTTCTGTTATTTCGAACATTTTCAGTGCTAAAGTTAATGCATAGCATATAAAAGGAACAGAAGAAGTGTTTTTAAAACAACTCCTGTGTTTTCCTCAAATAAAAGAATGGTTATTATACATGTTTCCATGGCATTGCTGAATTTCCTTCTTTATTTGATTGTGATTCTGAAGAAGATGAGCCATTCTCAGCCATTAATGTTCAGAAGTGTTAGAAAAGTAGGAGGACTGGTTCATAAATCATAAGAGTAAAAAATATATATCTAAATATCAACTTCTCCTCCTCAGTAGCAGTTGTATCTTCTATACATACAATAAAAGTGAATATATGTATGTAGGTGTATGGCTGGGGTGTCCACTTCCACAGACGAGCTCCCACTTCCACAAACAGCTATACCTCCCACTACTCAGGAGACACCAAAGACCCTCTCTCCAATGACATAATGAGCACCGCAAACATGTCCATACTGCTCACCACTCAGGAGAAGGCTTTCATACGGGGACAATTTCATCCTAGATTTTCTGTTTTTTTCTCCACCACAGACATCCCAGTGTTTCTTATTTATTTATTATTTATTTACTGTATTTGATACCACCTTTATCAGCCAATCAGCGACTCAAGGCGGTTTCCAACAAATCAATACACATAAAATCATAATACAGAATAAAACAGTAAAACATTAAAACCAGTATAAATACACAACAAGAGCAATACTCTTTCCATTGCTGTGGAATTTGCATGACCCCACCCACGGCTTCTCCCATAACCCTTTCTTATTCTTTTCTATGGCACACAGCAAACAGAGAAATTGATCGGCAACTGAACATACTAGAGAGGCTTAGGGAGAATTCACCATGATTTATATGAGTTGTATGTACTGGGATGTATAGTTCACCTACAATCAATGAGCACTCTGAACTTCACCCACGACAGAATTGGACCAAATTTGGCACACAGATCCCCCATGACCAGCAAAAAATACTGGAGGTCTTTGGGGAAAATTCACCTTGATTTGGGGGAGTTGTAGTTCACCAACATCCGGAGAGAAGTGAACACCCAAACACCGATGTATCTGGACCAAACTAGGCACAAATATCTCATATGCTGAAATCTGCTTACTGGAGGGGTTTGGGGGAAACTGACCTTCCTTTCTGGGAACTGTAGTTCACCCACAACCAGATAAACTGTGACCTGGACCAAACTTGACACACAGAACCCTTATGTCTAACTCAATCTACTGAAGGAGTTTGAGAGGACTGATTCACCATAATGAAAGTTTTAGTTTACCCTACAGCCAGAAAGCATACTGAACTCCACCAATGCATCCAGAGCAATGTAACACACTTTAAGTACTGATGGAGTTTCTCGGGTTTAACCTGGCATGATGTGAGTCTACAACCTTATGCATTTTGCACAATTAAAAATTTGACTTTTTCAAATTACCCAGACAATGCCGGGTACCCAAGCGATTAACTATATATAGCTTAATATGGTGACATATACCTTTGCCTAGTAAAGCAACGTGACAAACAACTTTACTGACAAAGACTATGATAACAATAGAAGGGAATGGCTTCATTTGAAAACAAAACTATTATTCACAGAATAGGCTGATTTTGAGGTCAGGGGATTTCTGATCATTTAAGGCCATTTTTGTTGGTTCACGTTTTTTAAAAAAAATGATATTTACATACATATTTAATCCATCTTCAAAAGAAGTGGTGTCATACTTACTTCTATTTCAGAAGCAGACAGATACACTACCAGAGTAACAAGAGATGCAACAATGATAATGTAAGGGAAGGCATAGTCTGAAAGGAAAGAGCAGGACAGTAATCACACATATGATATGTTTCCTACACATCAAGAGCTAAGTAGAAACAATAGGTTCTTTCAGTGTATTTTTCTGCCTGCTTACGCAGGAGTAAGCCATTTTTGGATTCAGCCACTTTTCTTTCCTGGAAATTCTGCACAGGCCTGCAGTCATCGCTCAGTTTCCTTGTAGTAATTGAAAAAAGTAGTAAAGTACTCAGAAAATGAAATGGTTTTTAAGTGGCAATCTAATATAGCTTCTTGTCTCTACCTTAAAATACAGTTCCATGAAAGGATGCCCTATTTCCTTCACTGTAGCCATGTATAAATATGTGAGAGGAAGCCACAGGGAGGAGGGAGCAAGCTTGTTTTCTGCTTCCTTGGAGACTAGGACGCGGAACAATGGCTTCAAACTACAAGAGAGGAGATTCCATCTGAACATGAGGAAGAACTTCCTGACTGTGAGAGCCGTTCAGCAGTGGAACTCTCTGCCCCGGAGTGTGGTGGAGGCTCCTTCTTTGGAAGTCTTTTAAACAGAGGCTGGATGGCCATCTGTCAGGGGTGATTTGAATGCAATATTCCTGCTTTTGGCAGGGGGTTGGACTGGATGGCCCATGAGGTCTCTTCCAACTCTTTGATTCTATGATTCTAAAGCCACCCTGAGTCCCCTTGTGGGGAGCTATGCCAAGTAGTGAAATCACAAGTCAGAGCTGTTTGAAAGGAAAACTCAGGAATTTTAGCAGGAACATTTCTCAAATAGGAAGCCCCTTTACTGCTGTTGATTGCCTACCACATTAGGAAACCTATTCTTTTGTGCAGGGGAAAAAAATATTACTTCACAACCTCTGAGAATGCCTGCCACAGATGTAGGAAAAACGTCAGGAGAGAATGCTTCTGGAACATGGCCATTCAGCCTAGAAAACTCACAGTAACCCAGTATGACTTCACTTAATGTTTTCAATCATGAATCTCTTTATGAATGTTTTGGGATTCTGATCCAGCTTCTTGTTATATCTCTAAATTTCCATATCCAACAGAAATATTTGCTTGCTCTCTCTATATCTTTGTTAAAATTTCATTTTACAAGTTCACCTGTTTTCCCTCCTATAATTTATGTTATGGAATATTTTTAGGCTGCATACCTGGGAGCACCCCTCCATTCACTCTAAATATGATCTCTGCATGTTATACTCTCTTTGCATGCTGGACCATAGTGACAACTTACACAGCAAACCGCCTCCAACTGCCTGGAGTAAAGTTAGGATTGGGAAAAAATAGAGGGCTGCATAAATGCTCTTAAACCGATCTGTCTTTCCCAGGCCACAAGCAATCTTCTTTACCAAAAGGGGACGGAGCAACATCATCAGCACCAAACAGAAGGCGTAATATATAAATACAATGGTGTACCTGAAAGAGAGAATGATTGGTATTATTAATACCACAAGAGGACAATCTGTCACAGCTGGAGCTTCACCCCACACATTCTATGGGGATTTGGGTGAAATGAGCTAAGAATCTGGCATGAAATACATGCAATGCATTAGTTAAGAAATCTCTAGTTACACTTACTTAGGAGAAAATTCCATCAAACACAGTACAGTGCACTTCTACATAAATAATCACACATGGGATGTAACACAAGAAGAAAACACAAAAGCTGCTTCTAAATTGCCATGAATCGATACTTTAGAAATCATTAAAGCTGTGCTACACAGTACATAGATTTACATAAGTGAGGCCAAATCATACTCACAGAGGATAGACGGCTTCATGGGTACAGTGAATGGTGGTAACGTAATCAGGACTCGGATTGTAAAGCATGGTGTACCAGTCAGAAAGCATCACCACCTTGCATGAACGGATTTGCAGGGAGCCAATGGGGTCACTCACAAGTAAAGTAACAATTGCGGCCCCACTGCATTCAATTAGAGCAGTGATGTGCTGGAAGAGAGCACTGGAGCTGGAGAGAAATGCAAGTTCCCAAAATCAATACTGAGGACAAACTGTCCTTCAGAAATTTTCAATTATGGTCACCCTTCGGTTTTGACTTTTGTGGATTTGATTAAAATGTTATTTCTAGGTCTTCCAGTGTGATTTGGGCAGAAGTTGATCATAGAGTTATGCTAGAAAACCTAGACATTCCTAGAGATGTGTTCTTACAAGATGTGTTGTTATAAGTAAAATATTTGCAGATTTTTAACTTTGTGCCCTTGACCCAAGCAAATGTGGAGGGCTGACTACTGAAATCCCATCAGCACGTGTGAGACTTAATAGTCCAAAATAACTGTCAGACATCAAAGTTGAGGAAGAAGTGGTTAGTAAAACGATAAATGCCCTAAAATGGCTGCTTCCAGATTGTGGAGACTCATGTTGTTTGGTTATCCCTTTTGCCACCAGGTGAAGGTAAGTCTTTGGCTGAAAATCTACATGACAGAACGAGTTTGTGATGAGTATATGAGTAGGGAAGTGTCATTTAATTTTTAAAAAAATCTTAATCTCTGCTATTATAATCAAGGACATCTAATCACCTCTCAACAAAAGATTGCCCCAGGCACTGCCAGGCCATCAAATGCTAATCTAGGTGGTCAGTTGAAACATTCACACCTAGCTCCAACAGACAAGAGTTCTTTGTCCCACCCTGGTCATTCCACAGATATATAAACCCATTTTCCTAGTTCCAACAGACCTCACTACCTCTGAGGATGCTTGCCATAGATGCAGGCGAAACGTCAGGAGAGAATGCCTCTAGAACATGGCCATATAGCTCAAAAAAACCTACAACAACCCTCTGTTATTATACTTTTTAATTTTGTTTTTATGTGTCCTGCTATTCTTGTAAAAACTCAGTTCTTGTGGGTTTTTTCGGGCATATGGCCATGTTCTAGAGGCATTTTCTCCTGACGTTTCGCCTGCATCTATGGCAAGCATCCTCAGAGGCGAGACGTTTGCATGAATAATGTTTTTTATATATATTCTGCAGTCTTATATAAGAAGAAAGGTGTAAGGTGTAAATGAATAAATATGTAATAAATAAAACAAATCCCTGAATAGTGACAGTGAAGCAACAATTTAACAATTAATTAAATTGTTAAATTAAATTACTTAATAAAACACATTTTAACTCCAAATTTATCAAGTGAAGTTACCAAAAATATCATATTTTTATGATGTACTAGGTATTAGCAGAGTGTTGAATTCCCATTTTGGAAAATTGATGAGGTAACATGCAGACACACATTCAACTTAAAAGAAAGCATCATTCTTGCTTGAAAGAAGGTCTGATTTTAAATAAATATTTACCTCTTTTTCCCTGAATACCATTCAATGAAGAACCAATGCAAGATCAGAGGAAGCATGGCCATAAAGCCAAGATACAGCCAGTCATAGCGCTCTGGAGATCCAATACATTCTCGGCAGATTTTGCGGGCGTCTGTTCTTTGTCCTCTTGGACACACCTGTAGAGTATCACCACAATTACAAGAGTAATACTTTTATTAAAAAAAAATTAACTGAAAAAACATGACACACTTTATCTACTGAGATAAGCCCAAGATGTTGCTATTCTTCTCCTCAGCCATATCTAGTAGCAGCTTTATTGCAAACAAACAATTTGAAACATTCAAGTGGCTTTGCTCCATAATCCTCTACTCACCCCACATTCACCATGAACGTCAGTCCCATTTATAATTTCGACTATTCGTCCACAATAAAGTCCAAGGCAGTCTGGCTGGATGTCTACAGCTTCTACAAAATATGAAAAAAGACCAAAATAAAATAAGTACCGTATTTCACTGAATAGCTGTCTCACCCTGTTTTCTGAGTTCAAATATTGGTTTTTAGCCTTTCATCATGTAATTGTGGGCTAACCATTAAAAGAAATTATTTTTAAAAGTGTGGGGTTCCCACTGCAACACCTGTTCCGTTTCTCGACATTTACCTTGCTTCCCTTTTGTTGTTGTTACTATATTGAATTTTAGAAGTACTATAATACTAGATTTTTTTATTTTAAAATCTGCACGTAATGGTCGCACACCATATTTTGGCCCAAAAATCCACATAAAATCTGCAATGGTTATGTAGTACAATATGGTAGTTTTTTTTCTTGCATCATAATAGGCATAATAACTGATCTGCATCAGTGGGAAGACTATCTATCTGCTCAATAATGCTACAGCTCTTTAGAGTACTGAAGGACAGCTCTTACCCATATCCACAAACCCATACCCTATTTCATTTTGATTTAAAATCTGCTTTTAATACTAGCAGGCAAATGGGAAAGTGATAGTTGAGTGGAGAACCTACTCCTTCCGTTTTTCAACTACATTCTTCATTATCCCTTAATTGGCATAGTATGCACTCAGAACCATGCATTCAGAACCATTCTGACTTGAAGGGGGTCAGAGAAAAGGGAAGTATTATGGGAAGCATTTTTTCTGAAATACTGGAAACCATTTATGGGCTTTTGGGGCAAGAGGAATCCTAGCAATACAATAATGTGTGCTTATGGTTATTAGTGGCCTTCTGTTTATTTAGCTCTATAATGGAAAAATGTTTTATTTTTAATAATTGAGGATCAGAGTTCTTTGTATTTTAATTATTTAGTGTTTAAGGCAGGCATGGGCTGTTACGAATTGTGAGAGTTGGAGTCCAAAACACCTGGAGGGGGGGCTGAAGTTGGCCCATGCTTGGTTTAAGAGGTATTAGATTGTCAGTTACCTTGAAAATATTGTTTTAGTTAATATCTTTGGTACAATGTTTAGCAGGAAGTTTAATCTTAAATTAAGTTTCATTCTTAACTATCTATATAAATAAAAATGTAATGTTTGTTTGTGGGATTTTTTATTTTATTTATCATGTCAGGGGCAACCAGACAATTGTATTACATTCCTAACAGAACAAAACAAACAAACAGACAGCCAAAACACAAAATTTGCAAGCTTGGTAGTTGATTACATGTCCTTTGACCAGTATCTGGCCACTTGGAGTGCCTCTGGTGTTGCCGCAAGAAGGTCCTCCATTGTGCATGTGGCAGGGCTCAGGGTGCATTGCAGCAGGTGGTCAGTGGTTTGCTCTTCTCCACACTCGCATGTCGTGGATTCCACTTTGTAGCCCCATTTCTTAAGATTGGCTCTGCATCTCGTGGTGCCAGAGTGCAGTCTGTTCAGCGCCTTCCAAGTTGCCCAGTCTTCTGTGTGCCCAGGGGGGGGTTGGTATCAGCCATTGATTGAGGTTCTGGGTTTGAGCCTGCCACTTTTGGACTCTCATTTGCTGAGGTGTTCCTGAAGTGTGGGGTTAACATAACTCAAAAACCATTGGCCAAACTGTCACCAAAATTAGAAACAATACACCTATCAGGCCAATGAGGGATCATCACTCATAAAAACACTGAAAAACACAGGGTACCAAAAAACAATAAAAAAACCATTATAATGCATGTGCAAAACCACATATATATATACGCAAACACACACATATACACAAATATATACACACTCAAAAGCATATATACAGACTGGGCCACAGCAACGCGTGGCAGGGGATGGTTAGTATATCTATATGTACATTTGTATAGATCATTATTATCCTTTTCCATATATTTTTTTCTTCTATCCTTTTCCCTTTGTTTTGTCTGATGCTGTTTGAATTATATATCTGAAGATTAAAGTATGGATGTGCATGTTTGTGCCACAAAGGCTGTTGCCAGGTGAAGTGGTCCTTCACGATTCCATTATATTGGCTGTTGCCAGGTGAGGCGGCCCTTCACCATGTCATTGCATTGGTTGTTGCTAGGTGAAGTGGCCTTTTGTGATGCCCTTACATTGGCTGTTGCTAGGTGAAGTGGCCCTTTGTGGCACCATTAGATTGGCTGTCCAGGTGAAGTGGCCCTTCACTATTACCATTAAATTGGCTGTCGCCAGGTGAGGTGTCCGTGATGTCATAAATTGGCTGTTGCTTGGTGAAGTGGCCCTTTGTGGAGCCATTAGATTGGCTGTCGCCAGGTGAAGTAGCCCTTCGCGATGCCATCAGAGTTACTGTTGCTAGGTGAAGTGGCCATTTGTGATTCTACTGGGAAAGAAAGGTGGCAGGTGCTTCTGAGGGGAAGGGAAGGAGGAAGGAAAGGAGAAGGAAGGGAAATGAAAAGGGGAGAAAAACTCACCCATCTTTTTCCTGGCCTTTCCTCTAGAGAATGACAATAAAAGAACAACAATATCCGGGTCCTGAGGGCGCAACCAATCAAGAAGCGACTTCAGCTGCTTCTGTCAAACGTCACTTCCTGCGAGAAGCCTCAGCCCCTTGTTGATTGGCCGCCTCTTTTCGGATAACTCCGCCCTTTCAGTTGACGGGCGGTTTCGTCCAATCCTCTTCTCAGGCCTTCTTCAGCTGGGCCAATCAGAGTCAGCGGAACGTTTACATATTAGCCAATCACTGCCCTGGATCTATCGATGGGTGGGGCCTAACTGGAGAGAAACCTTGGGTGATGGAGAGCAAGATGGTATCCGGGTGAGTGAAAGCGTTTGCTGACCAATCGTGAGCACGGAACCGTCTTCGGCTTGGCCAATCACCGTGAGAGGATAGATATCCTAGATATCAACCAATCGTCGCTTTGGATATCGTAGTGGGCGGGGTTTTGGACAGTGTGAAGCCGTTGGTGGTGATATAGTGGGAGAAGGGAGGAAAAAGGTATCCGGGTGAATGAAAGCGTTTCTGACCAATCCTGTGCTCGGAACCGTCTACGGCTTGGCCAATCACCGTGAGAGGATAGATATCCTAGATATCAACCAATCGTCGCTTTGGATATCGTAGTGGGCGGGGCCCTGGACAGTGTGAAGCCGTTGGTGGTGAGATAGTGGGGGAAGGGAGAAAAATTCCGTTGACCAAGCTACGCCCAGCGACGTCTGTAATTGGCTGTTAGAGCCAAAGCGGGCTCGAGACCGCTCCGCGGACGCTGATTGGCCGACGGTGAAGGCGTGCCGCCTTCACCGTCGGCCAATCAGCGTCCGTGGAGCGGTCTCGAGCCCGCTTTGGCTCTAACAGCCAATTACAGACGTCGCTGGGCGGGGCTTGAGTGAAGGAAAACAGTTAAACGGTTTCATTCGTGAGGAGAAGCCGTTGGAGGATGTCTCAGGCCGAGAGGCTTCCCCCTCACGATCCGAGCGGCCTGGTCCTCCGCGCCGTGGAGATGCACACCGGAGGGGAGCCGCTCCGTGTGGTGCCTCCTTGGGGCGGCCTGGCCTCGCTGTCAGCCCCGGGCCTGTCGCTGCTGGAGCGGCGCCGCCTCCTGCTCACCTCCCCGGAGCTTGACGCGGCGCGGCGGCTGCTGATGCACGAGCCGCGGGGCCACCGCGACATGTATGGGGCGCTGCTGGTGCCCAGCGAGCTGCCCGAGGCCGACGTGGGCGCCCTCTTCATCCACAACGAGGGCGCCAGCGCCATGTGCGGCCACGCCGTCCTCTGCCTGGCCCGCTTCGCCCTCGACTACGGCCTACACCGCGGCGGGGCTGCTTTCCCAGGAGAGGCCGCGGTCACCATCCACTGCCCCTGCGGGCCCGTCACCGCCTTCGCCGCCTGGGACGGAAAACGCAGCGGGGCCCGTGCCCGCTTCCACAGCGTCCCCGCCTTCGCCGCCGCCACCGGTAACAACAATATTGTCGAAGGCTTTCATGGCTGGAATCACTGGGTTTTTTCGGGCTATAGGGCCATGTTCTAGAGCAGTGGTTCTCAACCTTTCTAATGCCGCAACCCCTTAATACAGTTCCTCATGTTGTGGTGACCCCCAACCAGAACCCTAACATTATGAATCGCCATGTAAATAATAATCTGCAGGGTGTACTTTCATTCACTGGAGGAAATTTGGCACAAATACCCGGTATGCCCAAATTTGAATACTGGTGGGGTTGGTGGGGGGATTGATTTTGTCATTTGGGAGTTGTAGTTGCTGGGACTTACAGTTAACCTGCAAACAAAGAGCATTCTGAACCCCACCAACAATGGAATTGAACCAAAGTTGGCACACAGAACTCCCATGACCAACAGAAAATACTGGAAGGGTTTGGTGGGCATTGGCCTTGAGTTTGGGAGTTGTAGTTTGCCTACATCCAGAGAGCACTGTGGGCTCAAACAATGATGGATCTGGACTAAAGTTGGCACGGATACTCAATATGCCCAAATGTGAAAACTGATGGGGTTTGACATTTGGGAGTTGTACTTGCTGGGATGTATAGTTCACATACAATCAAGGAGCGTTCTGAACCCCACCAATGATAGAATTGGGCCAAGGTTCCCACACAGAACCTCCATGACTACAGAAAATACTGATTACAGAAAATACTCTGACACACCTTCGTGACCCCCCCAGGGGTCCCGACCCCCAGGTTGAGAAACACTGTTCTAGAGGCATTTCTCCTGACGTTTCGCCTGCATCTATGGCAAGCATCCTCAGAGGTAGTGAGGTCTGTTGGAATTAGGACAATGGTAGTGAGGTCTGTTGGAATTAGGACAAATTGTCCAATGGGGCATGTGGACAATTTCAACAGAAAGGAAGAGACCATGAAAATGAACAAAATCTGGCTACCAGTATTAAAAAACTCTAAAATTACAACAGCAGAGAGGAAACCACCAGGCACATCTTAACACCTCTCACCAAAAGATTTTCCCAGGCTCAGCCAGGCCTTCAAATGCTAATGAAGGTGGTCAGTTGAAACATTCACACCTAGCTCCAGCAGAGAAGAGCTCTTTGCCCCACCCCAGCCATTCCACAGATATACAAACCCATTGTCCTAATTCCAACAGACCTCACTACCTCTGAGGATGCTTGCCATAGATGCAGGCGAAACGTCAGGCGAAATGCCTCTAGAACATGGCCCTATAGCCCGAAAAAACCTACAAGAACCTAGTGATTCCAGCCATGAAAGCCTTCGACAATACAATAATAATAATATTTGCAAGTTTACAGATGCCAAGATGTTTATCCAAAACTATGACTTTCAAGCAGCGTTTCTCAACCTGAGAATCCGGACCCCTGGGGGGTGTCAGAGGGGTCTCCAAAAACCACCAGAAAGCAGTATTTTCTATTGGTCATGGGGGTTCTGTGTGGGAAGTTTGGGCCAGTTCTGTCCTTGATGGGGTTCAGAATGCTCTTTGACTGTAGGTGAACTATAAATCCCAGCAACCAGAACTTCCAGATGTCAAGTCTGTTCTTCCCAAACCCACCAGTGTTTGAATTTGGGCATCTTGAGTATTTGTTCCAGGTTTGGTCCAGATCCATCATTGTTTTGAGTCCACGGTGCTGTCTGGATGTAGGTGAACTACAACTCCCAAACCTAGAGACTGTGTTTTAAAGAAATCCAAAGGCCTTTAATCTGAGGCAGCCATCGGGCACACAGAATTTATGTCCTGTCTACAGTCTGATGTACAGGCCCAGCATGCGACAGCACAATATTTGTTAAACCATTTTAAATAGTCACATCGTATTTGTTCCCCATACTTATGTGCTATACGAATTAATTCAGTAGTCTCGTGATTAATTGAATTGATACTTTTGCTAAGTTTATAGCAACAGGGCATTTGTGTATTTATATTGCTAACTGTATAATGGCATTGAATGTTTGCCATATATGTATTCTGTAATCTGCTCTGGGTCCCCTCAGGGAGATAGAGCGGAAAATAAATAAAATAAAATAAAATAAAAAGGGCTGGAACCTCCTGGGACAAGAACGTTGAGGGAGCAATAGCATAAAATTATGTGGCTACTCTCCGAAAGCGCAGTGGTAGAGCTTGAAACTCTTTTTAAAGGTTTCTAATGTAGGGGCTTTCCTAATCTCTCCGGGCAATGAGTTCCAGAGTTAGGGGACCACAGAGGAGAAGGCTCTCTCCCTTGTGCCCACAAGGCAAGTCTGAGAGACTGGCAAGGGCGAAAGGAGGGCCTCACCCGAAGATCTAAAAGTTCGGGCTGGTTCATGGAGAGAGATACGGTCATGATATTTAAATTATGATTCATAACAGGAGCAAAATTACAGTTATGGAGTAGCAACAAAAATGATCTTCTGGTTGGGGGTCACCACAACATGAGGAATTGTATTAAGGGGTCATGACATTAGGAAGGTTGAGGTTTATGCCCAGTGCTAATAATGCAGTTTCCTCTATCCCACTTCATCCTTACAATGGTCTTGTGACAATTGTATGTGCGAAGCACTCCCAACACCACCTCCAAGAAAGTGGCTTAACATATCTGGAAGCCCATGGTAAAATAAATCCTGAAATGAATGCAGTTTGATACCAGTTTAGCTACCATGGCTTTATGAAATTATAGGAGTTGTAGTTTTCCATATTGGAGGTAATGGATCATGACCTGTTAGGATCATTGACCATCAGGGTATATAGATCATGAACTGTTAGGATCACAATCTAATTGGATTTGCAGAGTTTATTTGGTAATGGATGATCACTGGGCATCTAGATATTTTGTTTCTGTTTGATGCTTTCAGCAAACAATGATGCAAGCAGATTTCTTTTAAAGATAACATGCTTTGTTTACTGATAACTTCATGTGTTTAAAGATACATGCACATATCTTGTCAAGGGTTTAAAACTTCAGTAACATTTCTGAGAGTTTGTATCTTGAACTTAGAATCTTTACCAGTTTCTTTAGAAACCTGTTGCTTTATACAACTCTCTTTAAAAAAAGTTTACTTTCAAATAAAACACAAATCTCAACAGTTTCTAACACCAGCATCTGCACTCTGACAGACTCAATGAACTTGAGTATAGACTCAAGTTCATTCAAGGTTCAGCACACTTCTCTAACAGCCATTCCTCAACTGACATTCCCTAACTGTAATTCAGTTTAAACCTGAACATTCCAAGTTGTTACTGAATCAGTCACGTGACCTGCAGCCCCTCTCACTGCTTTAGGTATATAGAAATAAGGAAACTACAAACTAAATAAGACCTATACTTCACGTTATGAAATGACACATTACAAACAGACAAACATCATATAGAGGAGACTTTCTGAGACGGAGTCCCAAGGTGCCCTCGATATATTCATCTATGACCACTTATTCTGGGTTTTAATAATAACATGCGAGTGTTGCCCGGGTGTCAGAGGAACTGCTGCACCTGCTTTCACCTTTCTCCAGTTCTCACAATGTCTCCATGGCAACACTGGGCAGGCTCACTGAGAGGGAATCTTAGTGTCTCCTTGGTGAGATTGGCCTCAGATAATTCACAGATATCTCTAAGTATTTCTTGTGCCACATCACATCTGGGCTGTCAGAATTTGTATCTGTCAGTCATAAGAATTCTGGAATGTTTTTAAATAAAGCTTCTGCATGGCTTGCCTTTCTCTCAGATTCACGACAATCATGGAATCACTCTACTAATTCTTCTGCATGTTGCAGAACCCCCATTTACGCACTGTTGTGTAAGGATTTAGTCGGCTTTTGTCAACAGCATCAATGGCATGGAAGAATGGGAGCTGAAGTCCAATATTTGGAAGATCTCCCATTCTTCATCCTGAAAGAATTTCCCCCTAAGGAAATTTACCAGGAAAAAACCATGATAAGGTTGCCATTAGTTGGAGTGATCTTGAAGGGAGGTAATAACATCCCAGTTCCATCAGCATTTAAGATGAATATATGCTCCTTAACTTAGAGTCCTGATAATGTTTGACTAATATGACTAACCTCCTTTTCTGCTATTTTCCAGGCTGCAAAATTTCTTCAAATGAACACTGCTCTCTACTACTGCATTTCTTCTCATGGTTGTTCTAGTGAGCTGTACGTTTTGTTCTTAGGTGCATATGGATTTCTGTATTAAATAATACACATTGACTGCCATAGATTTTGCCCAGATTGTTGAGTGATGGTAATTCTTGTCATCTCTTTAAGAAGTTTTACTTTCTTGTAAAATTTTGAAGCTGTGCTATAGCAGAAATGCATATGTATTGTAACTTTAAGAGTACAATTCAGAAATAGATTTGCTGTTGGGAACACAGCTTCTAGTAATGAACTTGAGTGATTAATGTCAACAAGCAATTATTTATTTAATCAGTTTATTATTTCTCATCTTCCTCCTGCCAGGGAAGCCAAGGCAGCTTAAAAAATTAAAAATAGCTGATTAAGTAGTATTACAGGAGTTTGAAAATACCATTAAATATAAATGCTATTTGAAATACATAATTGAAGACAAGTTTCTGGGGCCAGAATGAGAGAACTGAGAGCCAAGAGGCATGACAGCCCCCTTTCTCCACCACACACACCAAGTTTGTCCTTCTTTTAGTCCTCATGACTAATTGAGCATCTTCTTATACTCCACCCTCCCAAAGTCTCCACTCATTTGCTAGTCACTCCTGAATTATTGGCAAAACACTTAAGATAACATTTTAGTTCAGAACATCCATAATAACATAGAATTGTTTGCTAATAATGTATGTAACATTGTAGTTCCCACTCTGCTGTACAGAATCTTTACCTAATACTTCAAATCTTTACCTAATAATGCTTGCACCTCTGTGTGTGTGACACTTTTTAAATTAATTCCATCGGAAAGTTGGCTGCTATGGTACTTTTTAAAGGACAGCCATGATTGCCATTTTCTGTGTATTTTAATCGCGTTCTTGGGTACATGTCTTAATGTTAATTATGTTATTAGTATAATTAAGTTTTCTCCAGCAAAGGATCACCGCCTTGTCGGGGCGCTGGAGCTTGAGCACCTCAATGATGTCGCAAGTGAAACCGTGAAGGGCCACCCAAGACGGGACAGTCTTGGCAGAGAGGTCAGACCAAGCGTGATCCCTGGGGAAGGCAATGCAAACCACTCCAGTATCCTTGCCAAGAAAACTAAATGGACCAGTACAACCAGAGATATGTCGGTATGCCATTGGAAGATGGGACTCCCAGGTCGGAAGATGGCCAAAATGCTACTGGGGAGGAGCAGAAGATAAGTTCAACTAGCCCCAGATGTGATGACGCAGCTAGCTCAAAGCCGAAAGGAAGGCTAGCGGCCGACGGTACTGGAGGTGAACGACGAATCCGATGCTCTAAAGATCAACACACCATAGGAACCTGGAATGTAAGATCTATGAGCCAGGGCAAATTGGATGTTGTTATTGGTGAGATGTCAAGACTACAGATAGACATTCTGGGGGTCAGCGAACTGAAATGGACTGGAATGGGCCACTTCACATCAGATGACCACCAGATCTACTACTGCGGACAAGAGGAACATCGAAGAAATGGAGTAGCCTTCATAATTAATAAGAAATTCGCTAAAGCGGTGCTTGGATACAACCCAAAAAATGACAGAATGATCTCAATTCGAGTGCAAGGAAAGCCTTTCAACATTACAGTGATCCAAATATATGCCCCAACCACAGCTGCTGCAGAAGCAGAAGTAGATCAGTTCTATGAGGATCTGCAGGACCTACTGGATAATACACCAAAAAGAGACATTATTTTCATTACAGGAGACTGGAATGCCAAGGTGGGAAGTCAAATGACAACTGGGATCACAGGCAAGCATGGTCTGGGAGAACGAAATGAAGCGGGACGCAGGCTGATAGAATTTTGCCAGGAAAACTCGCTGTGTATAACGAATACTCTCTTCCAACAACCTAAAATACGGCTTTACACATGGACCTCACCAGACGGTCAACACCGAAATCAGATTGACTACATCCTTTGCAGCCAAAGGTGGCGGACATCCATCCAGTCGGTGAAAACAAGACCTGGTGCTGACTGTAGCTCAGATCACGAACTTCTTATTGCCCAATTTAGAATAAAACTAAAGAGATCAGGGAAAATACACAGACCAGTTAGATATGATCTCACTAACATTCCTAGCGAATATACAGTGGAAGTGAAGAACAGATTTGAAGGACTAGATTTAGTAAACAGAGTCCCAGAAGAACTATGGACAGAATTCCGCGACATTGTTCAGGAGGCGGCAACAAAGTACGTTCCAAAGAAAAAGAAAACCAAGAAGGCAAAATGGTTGTCTGCTGAGACACTGGAAGTAGCCCAAGAAAGGAGGAAAGCAAAAGGAAACAGTGATAAGGGGAGATATGCCCAGTTAAATGCGCAATTCCAGAGGTTAGCCAGAAGAGATAAGGAACTATTTTTAAAAAAGCAATGCATGGAAGTGGAAGAAGACAACAGAATAGGAAGGACAAGAGACCTCTTCCAGAAAATTAGAAACATTGGAGGTAAATTTCAGGCAAAAATTGGTATGATAAGAAACAAATATGGCAGGGACCTAACAGAAGCTGAAGAGATCAAGAGAAGGTGGCGAGACTATACAGAAGATCTGTATAGGAAGGATAATAATATTGAGGATAGTTTTGACGGTGTGGTGAATGAATTAGAACCAGACATCCTGAGGAGTGAGGTTGAATGGGCCTTAAGACGCATTGCTAACAACAAGGCAACAACGGGATCCCAGCTGAACTATTTAAAATCTTAAAAGATGATGCTGTCAAGGTGATGCATGCCATATGCCAGCAAATATGGAAAACACAAGAATGGCCATCAGACTGGAAAAAATCAACTTATATCCCCATACCAAAAAAGGGAAATGCGAAAGACTACTCAAACTTCCGTACAGTGGCCCTTATTTCTCATGCCAGTAAGGTAATGCTCAAGATCCTGCAAGGAAGACTCCAGGGAGCGAGAGTTGCCAGATGTTCAAACTGGGTTTAGAAAAAGTGATCACCGAATTAGACAGAGGTAATATAGTTCCGGGGGGGGAGGTGTTCAAGCTGTGTTTGAAAGGAGAAGGGCATGTGAGTGTGGGTGCGTGGTGCGCTACGCGCGATGTCGCGCTGGCCGTGCTGGAATATTGGGGATCAAAGGCAGCGCGTAGTCAGAAACAGCTAATTGCTGAACTTCTTGACGTGATTCTAAAAGCCTTATGACTGTTATCAATAAGGAGGGGGTGGCCAAGAGGTCGTGGGGATGTGGACGGTACACACACAGAGCCTTTTCCTGGTCGTCCTGGGGTCGGGCAAGACCAGGGCACTCAGAACGGACGCCACCAACGGTGGTGAGGGGGAAAGGATAACGCAGGGGCGCGACGCGCCACAACCGGGGAGGGATGCAAAAACATCAGGACGGGGGCGCGGAGGAAGCAAGAGGCGGGAAGGGCGAAAGCATGAAAAAAGAGAAGGCAATGAACCCACAGGAGGAAGAAAGCGGGGGCGAGCCGCGGTGGTAGGGGGGGGTCAAGAGGGGATACGTCGCGTCTCCGACGCTGCGGACCGCAGGGACACCCACGCACTCCGGCGCCGGTACCACGGAGCCCAGCTCGACCGCGAGGGCAGGCATCACGGGGGGCAGGATAACCATCATACTCGGCCTGGCGCCCCCCTCTCGTCCGGGGAAGGCCACGTGCAACCAGAGAAGGGGCGGAGAGTAGACTATGCACTAGATCGCCTCGGGGGCCTGCTCAATGGTCTTCTAGACGGGCAGCGACAGGGACAGGGCGCGGGGGCCGGGAAACTGTTGCTGCGCGCAGTTCCGAGGCCTACTCAGAGTTTTCCGCACCACGCGTCAAGCAGCGGAGCGGCCGGCGGCAGCACCTGCCCTAAAGTCAGCGCGCACAGGCACGTAGTTACGACAGAATAACCAGGGCATTACTTCGGCTCTGTGCAGCTGGTCTCTACGCGGACGAGGTTACGGATTGGCAGGGCTCTCCCCCAAAGTAGCGGCGGCCGGAGTGCCGCGACAGGCTGCAGCTGCAGAATCGTTGCCCAAAAGACAAATCTGTCACGGCCCGCCACGTGTCCGCCCGCGATGTGCCGTGGTCAATCGGCTTAGTGGCAATAATCTGGGTGGACGGGAGCGGCAGCCCCTGGGGGGCTGGCTTCGGCTTGCACGATGATATAAGAAGGCTCCTCGCTCCGCCGCGCTGGCGGGGCAGAAAGGGGGTCAGCAGCATGCGGGGTGATGTCGGCCACAAGTGCCACCGGTCAGCGTTGCATGCATCCAACCCCAACAGCGGCGAGGGGCGCAGACGGAAAAAGGGTGGTGAAAAGCGACGGCCCGGGGACAAGGGCCCAGCTGGAACCTGAGGGGTCAAGGGGCAGTATATACGGGGAGGTGCGACGGGCGCGGACGATTTCCTCAGAAGAGCGGGCTTGAGCCGCCCAAGAACTTGGCCACAATTTATATAGGATCACACAGTCAAACATCACTGGAGAATAGCAATAGAAGCGATAGATGGTGGTACTGACTCCCCTGCCTGTCGCCAGGAGCCCAGATGGCAACTGTGCTCGCGTCGTGTCCTCGACCGTGCGAAACCCCGGAACAGCTGACAACGCGCCGCTCCTACTGGATTGCTGAGGCTTTCACTGGCGGCTGGAGCGGTCACCTTACCGGCAGGAAAAGAAGGCCCGGTACAGCAGTGTGTGGCACACTTGTACGGGCAGTGCCTGTTGGGGAGGAAGAGAGTGGGGGCCAGCTGAGGGCCAGTCTTGGGGTCCATAGGTCTGTCGCAAATGCATGAGCACCTTACAGGCACATCTTAGGGAGGGAACTAGTCACTAGGGGCCCTCATCTCCTGCTGGCCTGGTGGTGAGCAATCTTGCTGACCCAGTCAACCGCCTCATCGGTCGGGGCGAAGTCTTCCCACCCGGTCAACGAGCCGCTTTAGGAACGGCCATACTAAAAGCTTCTGAGCGGCCTCGCCACCGGCGCGGGACTCTGCAGCTGCGGGGGCCCTGCCATACTGGATTGCGGATCATGAAACACAAATGTGGCCGAAGATGTACCTCCATTTGCAGTTTTCTGGAAGAGGTCTCTTGTCCTTCCTATTCTGTTGTCTTCCACTTCCATGCATTGCTTATTTAAAAATAGTTCCTTATCTCTTCTGGCTAACCTCTGGAATTGCGCATTTAACTGGGCATATCTCCCCTTTTCACTGTTTCCTTTTGCTTTCCTCCTTTCTTGGGCTACTTCCAGTGTCTCAGCAGACAACCATTTTGCCTTCTTGGTTTTCTTTTTCTTTGGAACGTACTTTGTTGCCGCCTCCTGAACAATGTCGCGGACTTCTGTCCATAGTTCTTCTGGGACTCTGTTTGGACTATCGCGGGCTTCAAAGCCGGGCGTCCTGTCCCTGTTAGTCCTAGGAAGGAGGGTAGTGGATCAGAGCAACTGGGCTGGTAATCGAATCAAATACGAAAATAACTGTAAAATATTTATTTACTGGCAGGAAGCAGCCTGCCAGTAAATAGGAGGAGGAGGAGCTGAGGAGCCTTCTAATCAAGGTGAAAGAAGAAAGCGCAAAAGCCGGGTTGCAGCTAAACGTCAAAAAAACCAAGATTATGGCAACAAGAATGATTGACAACTGGAAAATAGAGGGAGAAACCGTGGAGGCCGTGACAGACCGTGTATTTCTAGGTGCAAAGATTACTGCAGATGCAGACTGTAGCCAGGAAATCAGAAGACGCTTACTTCTTGGGAGGAGAGCAATGTCCAGTCTCGATAAAATAGTGAAGAGTATAGACATCAGACTGGCAACAAAGATCCGCCTAGTCAAAGCCATGGTATTCCCTGTAGTAACCTACGGATGTGAGAGCTGGACCTTAGGGAAGGCTGAGCGAAGGAAGATCGATGCTTTTGAGCTGTGGTGTTGGAGGAAAGGTCTGAGAGTGCCTTGGACTGCGAGAAGATCCAACCAGTCCATCCTCCAGGAAATAAAGCCCGACTGCTCACTGGAGGGAAAGATACTAGAGACAAAGTTGAAGTACTTTGGTCACATCATGAGGGAGAACCTTTTACTTAGTCTTTACTGTCAGAGAGGCTAGGGAAGGCTGAGCGAAGGAAGATCGATGCTTTTGAGCTGTGCTGTTGGAGGAAAGTTCTGAGAGTGCCTTGGACTGCGAGAAGATCCAACCAGTCCATCCTCCAGGAAATAAAGCCCAACTGCTCACTGGAGGGAAAGATACTAGAGACAAAGTTGAAGTACTTTGGCCACATCATGAGGAGACAGGAAAGCCTAGAGAAGACAATTATGCTGGGGAAAGTGGAAGGCAAAAGGAAGAGGGTCCGACCAAGGGCAAGATGGATGGATGGCATCCTTGAAGTGACTGGACTGACCTTGAAGGAGCTGGGGGTGGTGACGGCCGACAGGGAGCTCTAGCGTAGGCTGGTCCATGAGGTCACGAAGAGTCGGAGACGACTGAACGAATGAACAACAACATAATTAAGTTTTATTTGATTGCTTGTATTTTGTTTTTCATCTTGATGTCGATTCTTTTTGCTATAAGTTTACTGTCATTATTCTGTATTATTCTTTATTATTCAGAGGTGTTTGTATTTATAGAATCATAGAATCAAAGAGTTGGAAGAGACCTCATGGGCAATCCAGTCCAACCCCCTGCCAAGAAGCAGGAATATTGCATTCAAATCACCCCTGACAGATGGCCATCCATCCATTTGTTTCAGGGCATTGAATGTTTACCTTTTTTGTGTGTAAACTGCCCTGAGTCCCCTTGGGGTCTATAAAGTTTATTATTATTATTATTATTATTATTATTATTATTATTATTATTATTAGTAGTAGTAGTAGTAGTACTTTTTATCATATAAGGGACATACAAGCATTGCTTGTTGTAGTGACTGGAGGGAGTGAGGGAAAAACACATGAGAATAATCTGCAATAGTAATAATCATAATAATCATAATATTACACTTTATTTATACCCCCCCCCCCCACCATCTCCCCAAAGGGGATTCAGGACTGCTCACATGAGGCCAAGCCCAAAAATACAAAACAACAAAAAAATACAAGGCAACAAAAAAAATTACATCAGGATCTAATACATAAAGTGACAAAATAAAATAAACAGTGGAAAATAACATAATGGAAAATGGAACACAGTGGGCAGACCAAATGTACAAGATAAAATGATAAATGATAAAACCCTGCGTGAGATAGGAGAGGAAAAAGTGTATTTTGAGGGGAAAGCTCATAAGGGAGGAACAGTGAGGTTAGACCTTCATTAAGGACAGGGGAAGTGCATCATGAGGACAACACTGTAGATGAGCAGAACAAGATGGGATGTATGGGCACTCTCCAAAGGCACATCAGAAAAGCCAAGTTTTTAAAAAGTAAAGTGTTTAGTAATTCTATATATCTCTGCCTCTTCATTTTCAGATGTTTCCATTGATGTTCCAGGATATGGAAAAGTAGTTGTTGATGTTGGATATGGTGGCGCTTTCTATGCATTTCTCAGTGCTGACCAGTTGGGACTTGATGTTTCTTCTTCGAAAATTCAGGATCTGATTGATGCAGCATCTGCAGTAACTGAAGCGGTAAAGTCTCAGGTACTATTCTGTCTTCCTCTATTCTACTATAGTTCCTCTTTGTGTCATGAATTTGCCATGGAATTGACTTAGCCCATGTTTTGGAATTGTGTTGTCCAGGTCTTGCACCCAAAAAAGGCAGAGGAAATTATCAATATACATTCATGCGTTTAAAATGTTATCAGAAAAAAGCATGTTTGAAATTAATGGTTGTAAGATACATTTTGGAAGAAGATTTTGCAGAGTGATCTTGCTAAAACTATTTATACTTGTAGACATATAGGACCTTAAATTCCATTGCACTGCCATGCTAATTGTATAGACTGAAAAGAGGGAATGGATATAATACAGCTATCCTAATGCTGCATTTTTCTGGTTATGTTTTATTCAAAATTTGATTATTTTAAAATATTTCTAGTTCAAAGTTCACCATCCTTTAATTGAAGATGTGGCTTTCATCTATGGAACTATACTGACGGATGGAAAAGACAAATTTAGCGATGAACCAACAGTCAACATATGCGTGTTTGCAGATGCACAGGTAGAACTTTCGGGCTTCCCTAAATGGTTTATATAGACATTGTGCACAGAGGAGCAATATGGGAGGGGTTTCATGTAAAACCAATAGAAGTGAAGTGACTGTCCAGGTGATGTTGCACTGCAAATCCCAGCAGCTCTAGCCATTGCGAGAAATGCTAAGAGGTGCCGTCCTGTTAGTGATTTGCATAGGTGGCCAGAAATCTGTGAGTTTGCCATTTCCTTGGAACTGGACAAAGTGGGCTAAACCCAACCAGACAGAGGAGTGAATCAGTGGACCTCACAGAAGTACCAACTTAACCATTTATTTCTTCCTTTCATGGGCACAGAATGTAAAAATTGTACTTATGAGCAGAAGCGACAAAGCTGCTCCTTCTTAAAGTGACAGGTTGCTATGTGCCATTATGTCTGAACATAAACATAATATGTAGATTTGCACACCAAAGCAAGTGCAGCTTTGGAGCATGCATGTTTGGTAAATTTGGATAATTTGATGATAATAATGCTGCTAATTCACATTTGTCAAAGAACTGAGTAATGAAGTTCCACAATACAACAATCCATGTCTTTCTAACCAGGTTGACCGCAGTCCTACTGGGTCGGGTGTGACTGCTCGCATTGCCTTACAGTACCATAAAGGACTAATTCAACTGAACCAGACCAGGACCTTCAGAAGCAGTTCAACTGGCTCCTTGTTTACTGGAAAAGCAATAAAGGCAAGACCTAAAGTCTTGTGGGATTTAGAGGTCTGAGGGGGATGTGAAAAATCTCATAATTCATTTAGATAAAAATAATGCCTGTTATTCTGTTTTTAACATGAGGAGGCAGGTTTTATTGCATGGTGCTGTTACATTAATTTGAATTACAGCTGGTTCTTTCTACTTAAAATAGCATCTCTTTTGAGTATGTATTAGCTGTATATTTAAGCCAAGTAGGTGAAATTCAGTGTTGTGTGAGTAGAAAGCTAATTCATGCTCAACTGATAGTCCCTGTATTGAAAAAATATCTCCAGAAAGTCAGGGGAGTCTGCCGGTAGGCCTACAGAACATTATTAAATGTTCATTGGGTCTCAACAGGGAGGAGGGAATGCTCCCCCCCCCCTCGAGGGTGAGAAGGGCAGGGTACAAGTGTATGAAATAAATAATAAATAAAATCAATTTTGGGAAAGAGTATTTATACTTCTTGAAATATGTTTTAGATATTTGCAATTTCCCCTTCCACTACAGCCTGGAACAAACCTATTTCAAAACATTTTGTAAAGATTTTGGATCACAGGAGAAAGTAAGGGAGTAGGTCAGAAGAAGATTGCAAAAAACTGAATTTCATCCAGTCTATTCCTTTCTCTTAGTTTTTAAGTTTGGTTTTCAATTTGGAACAGCTTATGTTGTAAAACTAGTCATAATTTACCAGGTTTAATTCAAATCATTTTCTTTCGATCCAGGAATCTAAATGTGGAGATCACAATGCTGTTATAGTAGAAGTGGCTGGAGAGTCCTTTTACACGGGAACATCAACATTCACTCTTGAAGAGGAGGACCCTTTGAAATATGGATTCTTTCTGAAGTAATTGCTACTCTTGGGGATGGGAGAGGTGGCGGGCTGGCGGATGGCTGGCAGGGAGCGTGCCTCCGAGCCCTGGGTGTAGACTGGGCCCTGGTGGGGAGGAGGGGTCTCGGGGAAGGAGAAGGGCCAGCAGCGCCCCTTTGGCCTCCCTCCCCACCAGGAGGGCCTGGAGCGCTCCCTGCTTGCGCCACCTCCCTCCCTGGAGCCCGGCTCTGGCCCCGCCTCCACCTGGGATAGTGGCGCAGCTGGCAGACCCAAGCCCTATTTCCTTGGTGGATGGTGAGGCTGCCTCCTCACCTGAGACCCTGGCCTGACCCCACCTGGGAGGGGCACCCTGAGTGCAGGGAACAGCCGAGGCGGGACCAGGCAGGGCTCCTCACAGGCCTCCGCTTTGCAGGCCCATATCACAGCCTGCTTCTCCGCTGCCTGCAGCGCCCTCCTTTCTCCGAGGGCCCACAGGGTGTGTGTAATGAACCCTTACCTTTAGCAGCCAGAATGTGGGGCCTAGCGAAGCCCCTGCAGCCATTTTGGATTAGGGAAACAGGGAGATGCCATCTTAGGTTAGGTTTTCTTAGAGGGGGCGTGTCCTTGTTAAGGAAGCAAAGAGTAGATGGCCAGGATTGGTTAGGAATAGGGGGCGGAGCCTAATATTCAGATAAAGAAAAAAAGTGTACCTTTTGAATTTTTGAGGCTTGAGTTGGCAGTTGGGTTTTGTCGGTTGGGGAGTTAAGGTAGTCAGTTGGTGTTAACAGTTGGATAGTACTAGATAGGAGAACTGGGTTAATCTTTTGTAGTATTCAAGGTCTAGAGGAATTGGCCAAGAATACTGACAGGGAACAGCACCTTGCTTATGGTCTGTTTCTTTTATCCTTGAGGAAGGCTAGGCCAAAAGGGTTCTTTGGCTAGATTCCAGAAAGGAGGAATTTGGTTTGGAATTATCTTCAGAGATTAATTTCCTGAGATAATCTCCTGTTTGTTAACTCTAGATTTGAATCCAGTCCCCATCTAAGAATGGTACATCAAACGTAAGCAAAAGCTTTTGTGCCATTAACTTACAGAAACCAATACACATTTGTACCAGAAGAGTTTAAGCCTGTTAAATAAACGTTTTATTATAGTTAACACATTACAACAGCCTGTGTGTGAACGTCATTGGTATTTAAACCCTCTGAGGGAAAACCCCATAGTGAACAGAAGGGTGTTACTAAGTATCCTCTCCACACACATAACTCAGCCTGAATACTAAGTAAAGGTGGCAGCATACCCCAATTGAAGAAACAGTTACAAAACCTCTCAGTTCAGACATCATTCAAATATATATATATACACAGTTATATCTTTCCCTGTTTTATCAACTTCTTTCCTGTGAAGTATCTTTATAGGGTGCCTTGAAGGGGGGGGGGAGTTGACATCCTGTAGAGCTCCTCACAAGGAAGACTGCAGAAAAAAGGAAAGAACCATAGGATCCCATTAAAGGAGTGGTTTTACAACACCATAAAGTAAAAAGATCAGAAAATGCCAGCGACCAAAAAAAAGGAGGAAGTCCTGATGGCTCTTCGGTTAAAGTGTTATTATTATTACTACTACTATTGTAGATTAGTCTCTCATCAAAGGGGTACATGCTCTTTTTAGTCATCAAAACATCTATCTTTCATTGGTATAATCCTCTCTTTTACTAGTTAACACCCAAATTCAGAGTTAACTGAAAAGCCTAATTACAGCATTGGGGCATTTTTAGGATGAGCTAAGCATGTGTTTATATGTGACAGAGGTTTGGACAATGATATCTCCCATCCATTACCAGAGTGTGTGATTTCCTGTTGTGCAGGGCACTGTCCAGATTGGGTCTGGTACAATTCTGTTTCATGTAACAAGATAAAACCTTTTAAAGAGAGTAATAATCCAAAATTTAAATATTTGCAAAGAAAAATAAAAACAAATAATGATGCATATATTAAAGAACTTTTAAAAGGACACAATAATTAAGTATTTTCTCCAGCATAATTGTCTTCTCTAAGCTTTCCTGTCTTGTCATGATGTGGTCAAAGTACTTCATCTTCGCCTTTAATATCCTTCCCTCCACTGAGCAGCTGTGCTTTATTTCCTGGAGTATGGACTGATTTGATCTTCTTGCGGACCAAGGCACTCTTGGAATTTTCCTCCAAAACCCCCAAAGCATTTCCCTTCACTCAACCTTCCTTGTGGTCCAGCTCTCACATCCATAGGTTACTACAGGGAATACCATTGCTTTAACTATGCGGATCATGGTTGTCAGTGTGATGTCTCTACTCTTCACTATTTTATTAAGATTGGTCATTGCTCTCCTCCCAAGAAGTAAACCTCTTCTGATTTCCGGGCTGCACTCTGCATCTTTGTGCTTAGAAATATGAAGTCTGTCTCTGCCTCCAAGTTTTCTCCCTCTACTTGCCAGTTCTCACTCACTACCATCATCTTGGTTTTTTTTATATTTAACTGCAACCCAACTTTTGCACTTTCTTCTTTCACCTTGGTTAGAAGGTTAGAGGATCCGCATAGTTAAAGCAATGCTATTTCCCATAGTCATCTACGGATGTGAGAGCTGGACCATAGGGAAGGCCGAGCGAAGGAAGATAGATGCTTTTGAACTGTGGTGTTGGAGGCAAGTTCTGAGAGTGCCTTGGACAGCCAGAAGATCCAACCAGTCCATACTTCAGGAAATAAAGCCTGATTGCTCATTGGAGGGAAGAATAGTAGAGGCCAAGATGAAGTACTTTGGCCACATCATGAGGAGACAGGAAAGCTTAGAGAAGACAATTATGTTGGGGAAAAGGGAAGAGGGGCCGACCAAGGGCAAGATGGATGGATGGTAACCTTGAAGTGACTGGATTGACCTTGAAGGAACTGGGGGTGATGACGGCCGACAGGGAGCTCTGGTGTGGGCTGGTCCATGAAGTCACGAGTCGGAAACGACTGAATGAATGAACAACAACAGAAGGCTCCTCAGTTCATCCTCACTGTCAGCCATCAAAGTGTTTTATTTATTTATTGTGTCAGGAGCGAACCAAACAGCTGTATTGTATTAAAACACCCACACACACACACACACAAAGTTTGCAAACTTGGCATTCTATTAAATGTCCTTTGACCAGTAGCTGGCCAGATGGAGTGTTTCTGGTGTGGCTATAAGAAGGTCCTCCATTGTGCATGTGGCAGGGCTCAGGTTGCATTGCAGTAGGTGGACTGTGGTTTGCTCTTCTCCACACTCACATGTCATGGACTCCACTTTGTGGCCCCATTTCTTAAGGTTGACTGCATCTCGTGGTGCCAGAGTGCAGTCTATTCAGTGCCTTCGAAGTCACCCAGTTTTCTGTTTGCCCAGGAGGGAGTATCTCATTTGGTATCAGCCATTGATTGAGGTTCTGGGTTTGAGCCTGCCACTTTTGGACTCTTGCTTGCTAAGCTGTTCCAGTGAGTGTCTCCGTAGATCTTAGAAAACTATTTCTTGATTTAAGTCAAAGGGGTATATCTAAGGTTGATCATGTTTCATCCAGCAATTTCAACTCCAGCCTTAGATTCATCAAACCTCGCACATCGCATGATGTGTTCTGCATACAAGTTGAATAGGTTGGGTGGGAGTATACAACCCTGCCATATGCCTTTCCCAATCTTGAGCCAGTCTGTTGTTCTGTAATTTGTTCTTATTGTTGCTACTTGGTCATTATGCAGATTCCTCTTGGTATCCCCATACCACCACAAACATGCCACAATTTATTATGATCCACACAGCCAAAGCCATTAGAATCTCTATAAATAAAAATGTAATGCTCGTTTGTGGGATTAACATAATTCAAAAACCACTGGACAAATTGACACCAAATTTGGACACACTACACCTATCAGGCCAACAAGTGACCATCACTCATAAAAACACTGAAAAACAGCAGAAAAAACTTTTAAAAAATTACAATGCATGCACAAAACCATATATATATATATAAGCAAACACACATATTAAAGGTAAAGGTTTTCCCCTGACATTAAGTTCAGTTGTGTCTAACTCTGAGGTGTGGTGCTCATCTCCATTTCTAAGCCAAAAAGCCGGTGTTGTCCATAGACACCTCCAAGGTCATATGGCCAGCATGACTTCATGGAGCACTATTACCTTCCTGCTGGAGCGGTACCCATTGATCTACTCACATTTGCATGTTTTCGAACTGCTAGGTTGGCAGAAAGGAGATTCCATCTGAACATGAGGAAGAACTCTTTGCCCCGGAGTGTGGTGGAGGCTCCTTCTTTGGAAGCTTTTAAACAGAGGCTGGATGGCCATCTGTCAGGGGTGATTTGAATGCAATATTCCTGCTTCTTGGCAGGGGGTTGGACTGGATGGCCCATGCAGTCTCTTCCAACTCTTTGATTCTATGATTCTAATTTTTTTCAGGGGGGGGGGTTCGGGGGGGGGGGCTGAGTGCGGAGTGAAAGAGGGTCTAGCCTAGCAAACCTTTTGTATCATTACCCCAATACCCCCATGCATATGGGATATATTGAGTATGGTGATCAGATCATGATATGAATAAACATAACAGTTTAAATAATGCACCAGTAAGGCCTTTTCGCGAACCACCATCAGAATTTCGGGGGGGGGGGGGGGCTGAAGCCCCCAAGCCCCCCCCCCCCCCCCGCTACATGCCTGGTCCATGAGGTCTCTTCCAACTCTTTGATTATATGATTCTAAGTTCAGCAGCTCAGTGCTTTAACCCACTGCAACACCGGGAGCTCCTAATACACAAATATATGCACACAAAAAACATATATACACAGACTGGGCCACAGCAACACATGGCAGGGGACGGCTAGTAGTCAGTAAAACAGAAATAGATGTTTCTGTAAAGGTGCCAGGCAGAAAACATCCCTGGTGCATGCATGCAGAAAAAACAGCAGACACCTGTGGCATGCCAGTTTTGGCCTTGGCAGGAGCTCCCCCTGCTGGACGGAAGGAAGGCTGCGCCCAGCCTGGAGGGAGGAGGCCAAGGGATGGATGGAAGCCCCCTCCCACGGTTTCCCGGGACAACGGGGCTGCAGCGACGTCACCGGCAGGAGGGCTCCCCGGCCAAGCAAGGCAAAGGAGGCGTAGGCGGTGGCCGACTCGCCAGGACTGGGCTGTGCCTTGGCCCCGAACCTCGCCTGGCTTGGCTCCCTTGCAGCACCGCATCTCCAGGAGCATCCTGAGCCAGCCTCGGTGCAAGCATCTCTTCCCTGGATTGGCGCGCCCTTCCTGCCCATTCCTCGCGGGGGCGCCAGAGAGCAACTTTCCTCCTCCTCTCTCTGTCTCCATCCTCCTTGCTTGGGTTGTCTTCTTTCTTGCCTTCCATAAGCATTGAGCAGCAGAGGCAAGTAACAACAAATAGAAACCATTGTCATTATATTATTTCATTATTATATTATTATTATTATATATATTATATTATATTATATTATATTATTATACAAACATTTTTCTAATATTATATTATTATATATCATAATTATATATTATATTATACATTATATTAGTATATTATTATTATTATTATATTATAATTATTATACAAACATTTTTCTAATATTATATTATTATATATCATAATTATATATTATACATTATATTAGTATATTATTATTATTATATTATAATTATTATACAAACATTTTTCTAATATTATATTATTATATATAATAATTATATATTATACATTATATTAGTATATTATTATTATTATTATTATTATTATTATTGCTTATAGTATGCTCTCAGTTAACAGGCACCTATGGGGAAGTTGGTTGATGCCATACCTTTAATGTTGTTTCTAGTTGCTTGAGAGTTACTCCTAGTATTTAAAAAAAGGCCTAACTAATACTACACCCCATGCTATATCATAAATATCATGTATTGACACTTGATATTCATGGCAATTGAAACAATTCATGGCAATTGAAGCAATTTGAAACCTTTTATCATTTCAGTTTTATAATATAATTATATTATAATTATACAATTATACATTTTTTCTAATATTATATAATTATATATTATAATTATATATTATCCAGTATATTATTATTATTATTATTATTATTAATAATAATAATAATAGTATGCTCTCAGTTAACAGGCACCTATGGGGGAGTTGGACGATGCCATACCTTTAATGTTGTTTCTAGTTGCTTGGGAGTTACTCCTAGTATTAAAATCAGGCCTAACTAATACTATACCCCATGCCATACCATAAATATCATATATTGACACTTGATATTCATGGTTACTAAAAGCAATTTGAAACCTTTTATTATTTCAGTTTTATAATATAATATAATTATATTATAATTATACATTTTTTTCTAATACTATATTATTATATATTATACAGTATATTATTATTATTATTATTATTATTATTATTATTATTATTATTAATAGTATGCTCTCAGTTAACAGGCACCTATGGGGGAGTTGGTCGATGCCATACCTTTAATGTTGTTTCTAGTTGCTTGGGAGTTACTCCTGGTATTAAAAAAGGTCTAACTAATACTATACCCCATGCTATAAATATCATGTATTGACACTTTATATTCATGGTTACTAAAAGTAATTTGAAACAGAAACAAACATACAGTATAATATAGTTTCTGGTTGCTTGAGAGTTGCCGTTAAAATGGTGCCTAACTAATAGTATATCCCATACTATTACTATACCATAAACTCTGTTGAATGGTTACTAAAAGCAATTTGAAACAAAAACGAACACACAGTATAATATAGTTTCTGATTGTTTGAGAGTTGCCATTAAAATGGGGCCTAACTAATAGTGTACACCATACTATTACTATACCATAAACTTTGCTCATTTGTTATTAGTATTGAAGTATAGTGATTACAATTAAGTTAAGACAAACCTAAATATAGTGTAAGACAGTTTCACTACACAATATGTAGGTACTTGCCCCTGCTGTAAGCCACCTTGAATCCCCTTCGGGTTCGAGAAGAGCGGGATATAAATATAGTAAATAAATAATAATAAATACTTTACATGATTTTGTATTATTGTTTAATTGAAGTATGTCAACTATTAGTTATTTTATATTTTTGACAGTTACTTGAGAGTTCCAGTTGCTTGAGTTCCAATTAACTGAGAATCGACTATATTTAAAAGTATTATTTCTTTGAAAACCTTTCCCTCTGGTTGCTTGAGAGTTCTGGTGCTTGAGTTCCTCTTAACTGAGAGTCTACTGTATATAAAGTATTATTACTTTAGTTTTCTTTCTTGGCCTGTTGCTCTCAGTCACGTGAGTTCTGGTTCAGTCCATTCAATGGAGTTGCCCACCCTACTGAGCAATGCATCTGGGAATGGCAATGGGAGCATGGACACTGGAGGGGCAAGTTGGGCACCAGACCCCAAGCGATGGAGCTCATCCGGGGCGGCGTTGGCCTCCCAAGCATTGCTCCTCCTCCTGATCTTCGCCCTCTCCGCCCTGGGCAACGGCGCCGTGGTGGGGGTCATCCTGCGGCACCGGCAATTGCGGACAGTCACCAATGCTTTCGTCCTCTCCTTGGCCTTGGCCGAACTGCTGGCCGCTGTGCTGTGCCTTCCACCAGCCTTCTTCAGCCTCCTCAGCGGCCCCTGGCTCTTCGGCCCACGCCTTTGCCTTGCCAGCGCCACTGTCCACGTAGGGCTTGGTGTCGCTGCCACGCTCACCATGGCCCTGCTCGCCTTTGACCGCTATTGTGCCATCGTCCGGCAGCCGCGCCACAAGATGAGCCGCCGCCGTGCCGCCCAGCTCTTAGCTGCCGTTTGGTTGACCTCCTTGGGGTTCTCCAGCCCTTGGTACCTACTAGCCCAAGACGAGGAAGAGGAGGAAGAACAGGTAGCCGTGCCTGATAATGTGGCATCTACCGCAACTGACCACTGCCTCTATGTCTTACCGTGGGGCTCTTCTCGGTTGGGAGCCTCCTACGGAGCCACCCTGATTATCATTTTCTACCTGTTGCCTTTCTCCATCATGTGTTTCTGCCACTACCACATCTGCCGAGCTGTCCGGTTGTCGGAGAGCCGGGTGCGGCCCCTCACCACTTACGGGCACCTCTTGCGCTTCTATGGTGAGATGCGGACAGCCACTACTGTCCTCATCATGATCGTCTCCATCATCTGCTGCTGGGGGCCCTACTGCCTCCTGGGGTTGGCCGCCGCCGTCGGGCGTCTCTCCTTCTCACCCACTTTGGACGCAGCGGCCAGCTGGATGGCTTGGGCCAACGGGGCTGTCAACCCCCTCATTTATGCTGCGCGCAACCCCAATATCTCGCTGCTCCTGGGCCGCAGCCGCGAAGGGGGCTACCGGACTCGGAACAACAACGTGGCGGCCTTCTTCGCAGCAACCAAGAGTCGACGCTTGGATGCCAAGGGCCGGGCCGAGTGCTATGCCAGCCATAGTGGGGTCACTGCCGGGAGCACCCTGACCTCCTCCAGCCCGGCCAGCGGAAATGAGATGGCCATGTGGGCCTGTAAAAACCCCGCTGTCCTCTTCTGCCGCGATGGGAGGCCTGGCGCGTCTTCTGGATGCCCACAGCCCAAATTGGCTACTTGTGATACAAGCCTTTGAAACAAAACAATGCCATGGGAGGCAACAAGGTAGCCAGTCACTGCTGGTGTAACAGTGCCAAGATCATCCTATTCAGGTGGGGTGAAAAATTATCCAAAAACCTTGTCTCCCAGAGGAAGAAAGAAGATCTTACAGAGAATATCACACCATGCTGTTAAAGCACTGCTATTCCATTCCGTGGTTCAGCTAGAGAAGACCCAGGACCTCTCTAGCAGACAATTTTAAAGGACCCTTCATAAACTAAAAATCCCAAGATTCTATATGAAGCAGGTATAAGATTTAAGGTGGAATAGCAGCACTTCGATACTGTACTGCAGGCATGGCAAACCAAGGCCCTCCCTCCAGGTGTTTTAGACTTCAACTCCCATAATTCCTAACAGCCTACTGGAGATTCCATCTGAACATTAGGAAGAACTTCCTGACTGTGAGAGCTGTTCAGCAGTGGAACTCTCTGCCCCAGATTGTGGTGGAGGCACAGTTTAGAAGAGTTTGGAAGAGTTTAAACAGAGGCTGGATGGCCATCTGTCGAGGGTGCTTTGAATGGAATTTTCCTGCTTCTTGGCAGGGGGTTGGACTGGATGGGCCATGAGGTCTCTTCCAACTCTATGATTCTATTCTATAATTCTAACCAAAACACCTGGAGAGAGGGCTCAAGTTTGCCCATGCCTGGTGTCGTGTGATAAGACCATCTACTAGTGAATCCGGGGGTGTATCCACAAGTGCACCATTTTTGCAGTTTGGTACGACTTTGGCTGCCACAGCACTGAGCTACGGAGTCCTGGAATTTGTAGTTTTCTGAGAGAGTTTTAGTAGACTTTAATCCAAGGGCTCTTTTTGTGGTCCCAAAGGGGTTCAAAAACCCCTCCCAAGTGCATCTACAGCGCAGAATTAATACACATAGATGCCCTTTAACTGCCATGACCCAATGCTATGGAATCCTGGGATTTGTAGTTTGGTGAGGCACATGCACTCTTTGGCAGAAAAGGCGAAACCTTGTAAAATTATCGTTCCCATGTTGCCATCGCATTGAACCATAACAAGTTGAAGCGCTGTCAGAATGGCATTAAAATTCTGCCATGTAGGTGCACCCTTGGCTAGTTAGCGGTCAGAGGTATGGGGAGAGGAATCATTCAGGTGACAAAGCATTGAAATCCTTGCTCTGATCCACTCCTCTGGACTGTAGCATTAGAGCCGTCTTGCAAAGGATGCTAGACTGCATATCCCGTGGAGAAAAACTGCAGCAACAGTGCACTGTGGATGCACTCCAGAAATAATTATTTTGGGGGGAAATGGATGCAAAGAAAACAATAAGGGTCAATTTCATCTCCTGGACTTTTTGTGTGACCGTTTTCCCCTTTTACAGAGCTGCACCTGTTAACTGTTATCTGCACCTGCTAATTTCTGCTCTAGGGTCTGTTACTTCTCAAGCTCTTGGGATAACAATGGTAGGCAGTGACTTCAATGTGTTTGGAGTAGTGAAGACCTTCTGGCTTTATGAGTGTGTTTACACTGCAGAATTAATGCAGTTTGGCACCACTTTAACCTCTGTGGCTCAATGCTATAGAATCCTGTGAGATGGTAATACAAGGTATTTCACCTTCTCTGTCAAAGAGGGTTGATGTAAGATTTCCAGGGTGTATGGCCATGTTCCGGAAGCATTCTCTCCTGATGTTTTGCCCACATGTATGGCAGGCGTCCTCAGAGGTTGTGAGGTCTGTTGGCAAACAACCTCTGAACCAATAGGATTTTGGCCTGCATCAATAGGAGCATAGTGTTTAGATCTAGGGAAGTAATGCTACCCCTCTATCCTGCTTTGGTTAGACCACACCTGGAATATTGTGTCCAATTCTGGGCACCACAATTCAAGAGAGATATTGACAAGCTGGAATGTGTCCAGAGGAGGGCGACTAAAAGGATCAAGGGTCTGGAGAACAAGCCCTATGAGGAGCGGCTTAAGGAGCTGGGCATGTTTAGCCTGAAGAAGAGAAGGATGAGAGGAGATATGATAGCCATGTATAAATATGTGAGAGGAAGCCACAGGGAGGAGGGAGCAAGCTTGTTTACTGCTTCCGTGGAGATTAGGACGCGGAACAATGGCTTCAAACTACAAGAGAGGAGATTCCATCTGAACATGAGGAAGAACTTCCTGACTGTGAGAGCCGTTCAGCAGTGGAACTCTCTGCCCTAGAGTATGGTGGAGGTTCCTTCTTTGGAAGCTTTTAAGCAGAGGCTGGATGGCCATCTGTCAGGGGTGATTTGAAGGCAATATTCCTGCTTCTTGGCAGAATGGGGTTGGACTGGATGGCCCATGAGGTCTCTTCCAACACCAGGATTCTATGGTTCTATGAAACATCAGGTGAGAATGCTTCTCGAACATCCCAGAAAACTCACAGCAACCCAGTGATTCCAGCCATGAAAGCCTTCGTCAACACAATACAATAGCCATGATTCCATAGCATTGAGCTGGGGCAGCATGACATTTCCCCCTTTGATGTTCTTGTTTCACCAATCCACCCACTATATAAAGAAGTATTTTAAAAAGACCCTTCCTGAGTTCTCCATTCCTTTATTCCAGTCCATTCCCAGTATTTTCTTGAACACCAGGCATCACTTCAATACAAAATTCAGTTTAATTTTGTTTCTTCCATCGGAATGGACTCTCGTACTGTTCATGCATTTCTCTTCTTCTCCAAGCTCAACATGCTTAGTTCCTCCAACCTTTTCGTAACTGGGTTGTTGTAGGTTTTTTCAGGCTATATGGCCATGTTCTAGAGGCATTCTCTCCTGACGTTTCGCCTGCATCTATGGCAAGCATCCTCAGAGGTCCAATACCTCTGAGGATGCTTGCTATAGATGCAGGCGAAACGTCAGGAGAGAATGCCTCTAGACCATGGCCATATAGCCTGAAAAAACCAACAACAACCCAGTGATTCCGGCCATGAAAGCCTTCGACAATACTTTTCGTAACTGTTTTGTTTCCCATAGTTTCAACCATCCTTTTTCTGAACATGCTCCAACTTGTCTATATTCTTCTTCCAATGAGGCACCCAGAATTGAACACGATGCACCAGATGAAGCAATGTTTCCCATGTAATGTTTTTGTGAGAACCAGATTGTCCAGCCTTGGCTCTCTGGCAACATTGAGGTCCTCCTATCCCAAGCTGGCTTTCTTCTCGATGCATTAGGTATGGTTGGGCTTCAACGTGATGCTGAAAATTTCTCTGTGTGTGGATATTATTATTTATCATCTGTATAGCATTGTTTGGAGATGTGCAGCTGAATGAACGATCCCAATTTTGGTGCTCAGGTGAATTGCCTTTGCATTGCACATACTTGGACTTGGTGCCACATGGCTCAGAACTTGCACATCGTTGACTGTCCATCATGAAACGTCAGCTCCAAATGAAGGAGAAAGAGAAGAAAACTGGACTTAAAATGGTCTCTGATGTCTAGTCAAAGAACAAGAAGCTGTATTGCACACTATGACAAATTTATTATCCGTTTTTTGTATTTTGTATATAAGTAGTGTTGGACTTAGATGGTTAGCCCAACTGAAGTAGACCTGTTGAATCAAGGAGACTATGGGCGCATAGACTGTCAAATTAATGCAGTTTGACACCACTTTAAGTGGCGCGGCTCAATGCTAAGTAAATACGGGAGTTGTATTTTGGTGAGGCACCACAACTTTTTTGCAGAGAAGGCTAAAGATCTTGTAAAACTACATCTCCCACAATTCTATAGCATTGAGCCATGGCAGATAGAGCGATGTCAAGCTGCATTTACTCCACAGTGTAGATGCACCCTTCGTGTTGTAGATTGACTCACCATTCAAGAGTTGGTTTTAGAGGAGTGGGGTCTGTTCTGTTTAGGAGTAAACCAATCAAATTCAGGCTGTCTTCTCAATGCCAAATCTGTGTGCTGTCTGTTGGGCAGTTGGCAATGGGTTGGATCAAGTTGGGGTTTCCTGAGCAAAGCTGTACAAAATTGTAAGAAATGTAACCCCCAAAGAGGAAAAGTGTATGCATTTGTATTTTTGGCAAGTATAATGTTATTTTGTTTTGTTAACCAAAAAAATAAACAAGGCTTTCCTGTTTTTCCTCCCTGCAAGTGATAGAAATATCTCCTTTTCTTAAAAGATTTGAAACCTTAAAAAGTGTCAAGCACACCACAATTAGCAATTCAAAGGAGTCAGCAAAGGGTGTGATGTTTTTTGTTGATTGTCTAATTTTCTTAGTAAAGGGGAAGTCTAGACCAGGCATGGGCCAACTTTGGCCCCCCCTCCAGGTGTTTTGGACTTCAACTCCCAGCATTCCTAACAGCCAGTAACAATCTTAATAGTTTAGAGATGGGCCAAAACTAACACAATGAAGTTCAACAGTGACAAATGCAAGACACTCCACTTAGGCAGAAAAAAATGAAATGCAAAGATACAGAATGAAGGATGCCTGGCTCAAGAGCAGTACGTGTGAAATTTATTTATTCATTTGTTTATTTACTTCATTTATATACCGCTTTTCTCAGCCCTGAGGCGACTCAAAGCGGTTAACAACAGCAATTTAAATACACACATTACAAAACCATTGGAGCATTTAAAAACAATAGCATAACAACAATTAAACATCAATATGACAAATCATTCACGTCTCATCAATAGAATCAGAATCCAATCTCATCATCCGTTATTCCGTGTTCCTATAATCAAGGGAGCCCCTGGTGGCACAGTGGGTTAAAGCGCTGAGCTGCTGAGCTTGTTGACCAAAAGGTCACAGGTTCGATTCCGGGGAGCGGCGTGAGCTTCCGCTGTCAGCCCTAGCTTCTGCCAACCTAGCAGTTTGAAAACATGCAAATGTGAGTAGATCAATAGGTACTGCTCCAGCGGGAAGGTAACGGCACTCCATGCAGTCATGCCGGCCACATGACCTTGGAGGTGTCTATGGACAACGCCGGCTCTTCGGCTTAGAAATGGAGATGAGCACCACACCCCAGAGTCAGACATGACTGGACTTAATGTCAGGGCACAACCTTTACCTAATCTATAATCAATTACACTGCCTAATCGAATGCCTGTTCGAACAACCAGGTCTTCACTTTCCTCCGAAATGCCAATAAGGAGGGGGCCGATCTGATATCTGTAGGAAGGGCGTTCCACAGCTGAGGGGCCACCACTGAGAAGGCCCTGTCTCTCGTCCCCACCAGGCGTGCCTGTGATGCTGGCGGGACCGAGAGCAGGGCCTCCCCAGATGACCTTAATGTCCGAGCTGGTTCATAGGAGGAGATGGGTTCTGACAGGTAAGTCGGGCCTACTGACAGGTAAGTAGGGCTTTATAGGCTAAAGCCAGCACTTTGAATTGTACCCGGTAGCAAACTGGCAGCCAGTGGAGCTGGCGCAATAGAGGAGTTCTATGCTCCCTGAGTGTGACGGTGCGAGTGGCGCCACCTATGTATAGAACTGTTAGTTGCAAGGTTTTAACTGTTGTATCATGCTTAATCCTGCCCCTTTTTACCCTGCTTATGTATAGTTGTATGGATTGGTTGCTTGTAGCTGTCAATCAGTACTGTTTGACTCCACCTCGTCCTGCAAGAGGGGAGAACTTCCTTTTTCTCTTCATTCTGCCATCAGAGGTCCTGTCAGATGGACGTGAGTAAGAGACTTGATTCTCAAAGACCCTGATTTAAGTTACCTCTTAGCACCAGTTTTGAGGTTTTTTTTACCCCTGGGACTCATGCTTTATGTCCAGATCATCCTGGACAATTATTAAGGAGACCCAGGTACCTTCAAGCCGGTTCTTTTGGCACCAGAGGAAGATTCTGAATCTTCAAAACATAGGCCATCTGAACTGGGGTTGTGGTTTGCTCCGGCATTCACAGCCATTGAGGAAGGAGGAAACTTGGTGAGGCTTCTCAGCTTCAAACCCCTTGGACCCAGGACTAATTGAGACTGTAACGTATGTTTTCCTTCACCCCTCTAAAGTTTTCTAGCTCATTGCTTTGAAGAAATGACTTTGTGATAAATAAAACTTATCTTGAGCTATTTACAACGTTTTGGGTTTTTGGGAGTTCCGGTTTCCTATAGGAGGGCAAGAAGCAATCCCCTGGGGGAAAGATGCCACGCCCACTACCATGGCCAAGTCAGACTTCCCAAGGTACGGGCGCAGCTGGCGCACAAGTTTAAATTCTGATGATCAGCCAAGACTGCAACCCATCAAGTGCCTATTTGGCCAAAACCCCACTGAAAACATTAGGTTTTTCTTTCCAATGAATGTGCTTGGGACTATGCTGCAAGGAAGTAACTCCTAGGAAAAAGAGATTCTTGCAATACTTCTCTCTCACACATGCACCAAAATCCTGCCACAGTTTTGCTGAGAGGGAGATGAAAAGAACACAAGATGGGAAGTATGATTTAACCCAATACTAACAATATGAAATAACAACGATAAACTAGAATACTGGGCTTAAATCAATTATCGTGGTTGTATGGCAACAACTTCATTCAGAAAGAAAGTGCACAATGGGCAAGAGGAAGCCAGCTCTTCCCATAGATGGCACTGTTGCTTTTTCTTAGACAAGACTTGAATCTTGCTTGAATTAGTTCTGTATCCTTTTTTAAGGCACACAAAATATCTTCCCAAGCATTACTGCCAACACAGAGGATTCCCCTGGGAAAGAAAAGGAAGTTGCGGAGGGAATCCTCTCATTGTTTATCTCCACCTTTGCCTTAGTTATATCCTTCCAAATATATATACACGTAAATCCTCTGGAAACCATTCCAGGGAGTGGAATTTGGCGTGAGTCTGTGATGAATTTATTACTACAACTGCAGGCGATAGTGAAGCTGGCCTGAATCCTAGAAGCCTAGAGCTGGAAGAGAACCCAAGGGCCATTCTGCTAGGCAGGAATATGTAATCAAAACACTCCTGACAGATGTCCATCCAGCATGTTTTGAAACTTCTGGAAGAGGCTCCGCCACTCAACAGGCAGCCTATTCCACTGCCAAACGTTTAAAAACTCTAAAATTACAACAGCACAACAACAGAGAGGAAACAAACAAAGACATCTAATCACCTCTTAACAAAAGTTTGCTCTAGGCACTGTCAGGCCATTCTATGCTAATCAAGGTGGTCAGTTGAAACATTCACACCTAGCTCCAACAGACAAGAGTCCTTTGTCCCTGGTCATTCCACAGATATATAAATCCATTTTTCTAGTTATAACAGACCTCACTACCTCTGAGGATGCTTGCCATAGATGCAGGCGAAACGTCAGGAGAGAATGCCTCCAGACCATGGCCATATAGCCCGAAAAAACCTGCAACAATCCAGTTAACAAGAAGTATTGTCGAAGGCTTTCATGGCTGGAATCACTGAGTTGTTGTAGGTTTTTGGGTCTATATGGCCATGTTCTAGAAGCATTCTTTCCTGACGTTTCACCTACATCTATGGCAAGCATCCTCGGAGGTTGTGAGGTCTGTTGAAACTAGGAAAATTGCATTTATATATCTGTGGAATGACCAGGATGGGACAAAGAACTCTTGTCTGTTGGAGCTAGGTGTGAATGTTTCAACTGGCCACCTTGATTAGCATTTGATGGCCTGTCAGTTTTTTGCTGTGGCTTGCTAGTGCCTGGGGGAATCTTTTGTTGAGAGGAGATTAGCTGTCCCTGATTGTTTCTTGTCTGGAGTTTCCCTGTGTTTGAGTGTTGTTTTACTGTTATAATTTTAGAGTTTTAAAATACTGGTAGCCAGATTTTGTTCATTTTCATGGTTTCCTCCTTTCTGTTGAAATTGTCCACATGCTTGTGGATTTCAATGGCTTCTCTGTGTAGTCTGACATGGTAGTTGTGAGAGTGGTCCAGCATTTCTGTCTTCTCAAATAATATGCTGTGTCCAGGTTTGTTCATCAGGTGCTCTGCTATGGCTGACCTCTGGTTGAATTAGTCTGCAGTGCCTTTCATGTTCCTGGATTTGTGTCTGGGCAATGCTGCTGCGTTTGGTGGTCCCTATGGAGTCTTGTCCACAGCTGCATGGTATATGGTAGACTCCTGCAGAAGTGAGAGGATCCTTCTGGTCCTTTGCTGAACATAGCATTTATTGGATTTTCTTGGTGGGTCTGTAGATATTTTGTATGTTGTGTTTCCTTATCAGCTTCCCTATGCGGTCAGTGGTTCTCTTGATGAATGGCAAGAACACTTTTCCTCTGGGTGGATCTTTGTCTTTACTCTCGTGGTTTGTTCTCAGTCTTGCTGCTCTTCTGATGTCTGAGGTGGAGTCTCCATTGGCTAAATTTTTTTTAGTAAGGACCACCAAATAGTTTTTAGCAGGGACCACCAAACACAGCGCCCAAACAAGAATCAAGGAATGTGAAAGGCACTGCAGAGTACTGAAAAACCTACAACAACCCGTGAGCAAGAAGTTCTACCTAATGATTAGGTGGAATCTTATTTCCTGCAGTTTGGATCCATTGCTCCATCTCCTAGTCTCCAGAGCAGCAGAAAGCAGTCCTCAATGTGACATCCTGTATTTAAACATGGCTCTCCTGTCTCCTCTCAGACATCTTTCTCCAATCTAAACTTCCCCTGCTTCTTCATAGGGCTTGACTTCCAGACCTTTAGACCATTTTGGTCAGGCTTCTCTGGACATCTTGTTTGTTCAAATCCTTCTTTGAGTTTTGGTGTCCAAAAATGCATCTCAGGGAGATTCCATCTGAACATTAGGAATAACTTTCTGACTGTGAGAGCTGTTCAGAGGTGGAACTCTCTGCCCCGGAGTGTGGTGGAGACTCCTTCTTTGGAGGTTTTTAAGCAGCAGCTGGATGGCTATCTGTTAGGGGTGCTTTGATTGCGATTTTTCTGTTTCTTGGCAGAATGGGGTTGGACTGGATGGCCCACAAGGTTTCTTCCAAATTTATGATTCTATGACCCTTTTCTGCCATGTCAGCCATAGGAACTGGAGCTGAATTGCACCAGTCTGTACATAAAACTAGAAGGCAATGGCCAGGGTCCAGCATGGCATGATTCCTTAGTGTATTTATTTATTATTTATTTCAAACATTTGTACCCCGCCCTTCTCAACCCCCGGAGGGGGACTCAGGGCGGCTTAAAGCCTTCCATCTTGAAGGTCATGTAGATACCATCTTGAAAGTCATGTCCAAAGTTTGCATGTGGAATTAAGACATGCAGTTGCACTGCATCAGCTTACCAGCCACAGTAGGTGTTTTTCACACAAGGAATCCAAGGAAGCTGACAAATCATGGGTTCATTTGTTATTGTTATTTGCCATCAGGTCAACTTCAACTTTCAGCAGACCTACGAAATGTGAGACCTCCAAGAGTCCCTCATTCACGAACCACTCTACTAAAGTCTTGCAAACTCAGGGCCATGGTTGCTTGATTGACTCTAATTTGTAAGACATCTTTTCCAACTTTACCAAGCACCATCATCATTTCAAATGGATCTTCTTAGTCAGCTCTGTATTTTCTCGAATTAGGGCCATGGAGGAAACCCATGGAACAAGAACGTCATGAAAAATTACTTTCTACTTGAGAGAAAACTCTCAGAATTTCTAGTTCTTCCAGCATGACTCTATGGGTAACTTCTACCGGAAGCTGGCCACAGCATCACACTGAAGTACCTATCTAGAAATCTTTTTAGGTCCTCCAACATGAATAGAAGAAGCTGACCATAAAATCACACTGGAGGACTTATGAGATTTCTAGAGAAACTATTTTTTAGCCAAATAGATGAATTAAACAAAAAATTGGAATCCCAAATGTGGAGGGATGACTGTATGTCCAAAGTATGACTACCTCAGCGTAGTCATCTTGGCTTCTAGCAGATTAGCCATGATTTCCCACGGAGCTGTTCTTTTGTGGACGTTGTTTCCAAAAGGTTGGATTTACACAACTATTTATTTATCGTATCAGGAGTGAATCAAGGGGACAGTTGTGATGTATTTAAAAACACGAAGTTTGAAAACTTGGCATTCTATTAAATGTCCTTTGACCAGTATCTGGCCACTTGGAGTGCCTCTGGTGTTGCCATGAGGAGGTCATCCATTGTGCATGTGGCAGGGCTCAGGATGCATTGTAATAGGTGGTCTGTGGTTTGCTCTTCTCCACACTCGCATGTTGTGGACTCCACTTTGTGGCCCCATTACCTAAGCTTGGCTCTGCATCTCGTGGTGCCAGAGTGCAGTCTGTTCAGCGCCTTCTAAGTCACCCAGTCTTCTGGGTACACAAGACATGGTTTTACAACAAGCCTTTGACTATATTTAGGTTCCTTTAATGGATATATGAGGACCTATAGATTTCACCAAGCACTTTACATGACTGAGATTTATTACAGTTGTTCATACCTGCAGCTATTGCTGTATTTTATTGATTTTTACCAGGGGTTTTTGTGAAGTTAGATATTTATGTTGATTGTTATTCTTTTATATTATTGTTTCTGCATTTTTTGTATTTTTCGTGTTTGCACCTTTGAGTGCTTTGTTAGCCGCCCTGAGTCCCTCCAAGAGATGATGGTGGGGTATAAATAAAGTTTAATTATTTTTAAAAGGTACCAAATCTATCTGAATGAATTTTACAGGAATTGGAAAAAAGTGCTGATGATGTGCATTTTTTGCTATTAAATGCAGTTTTCCAAACTCTTTGCCATGTGATATTGTACTCCTAGCCAACGATGTGCTTCCACTAAAACTCATATTTTTCCAAATTTGGTACCTTTTGGAAACAGAATCCACATCTCTCTTTTACTATATTATATAATGTTGCATACCATACCAACCCATTTCTTCAAAATGAAATTTCATCCCACACATGTTAATCTGAATGTTGTTATGTACACTCTTTATTGCATATTACTGACTTTTTTAAAAAAATGTACAGTCTCATAACATACAGAGCATTTCCTGCTACCTAGAAAAACATTCCTTGCACCTGGGCACCACTACACAGTTTGCTACCACTACGCTACATTAGTATACTTCAGTTTACAAACTATCACCTTTTTTTGTCTTTTTTTTTCCTTTTTCATTTTTGGCATGAACTTTAAAAAACAAAACTTTTTTTTTGTAAAAATTACACATCCAGGAGAGAGACAGAGAGGAAACAAAGAAACACGCACACACAAAAATCAGAGAAGAGTGGCTACTTCCACCAGCACCGGTCGTAATGTGATTTGCAACAAATGGCACATGGAGTAAAACGTATTTGCACACAGATGTCTCAGTTCGGAAAAGACAAAACGCAAAAGAAATGGCAAGGCTTGTTGTGACACCTGTACGGCCCGGAAGCACGAGGAACGGTTTTCACCAATGCCTTGCTTCCATCCATTTGCAATCTGTTACGGCATTGGATTCCAGCGAAATTCGGTGATCCATTTTGCAGAGCAAACCCAAACTCACCTTGTGATGTTTCTTCAGGTTTTGCAGAACAGAATTATTATTCGGCACTTCATCACACTAGAGAAAAATCCACTCAAAATCTGGTTTCTGCCTCCTGCAGAATTCTGGGGTTTGTAGTTTAGTGAGGCTGTTCAAGGCTACTCCCTAAACTACAAACTCCAAAATTCTGCAGGAGGCAGAAACCGGATTTAAAGTAGATTCATTCCCTAGTGTGAGGAAGCCCTAAAGCCCAAGTTGATACCAAATGGAGTTTTGAGCTGAGATCCTTGAATGGTTTACTGTGATATACTTCAATGAACCCACATCCCCTGAATCTAGAGAAAACTCTGTGTTAACTTATAGAGTATAAGTAGGTCAACCATGACCATTGCAGAAGGACCTTCAAAATCTGATCCATAAACCTCATGATTCAATCAGTGTTATTTACGTCAACTGGAGAAATTAATGATAGTCCTTCATATGGCTGTATCCCTAAATGATCCTGCTTTGTTTCCAATGGGGTGGTTAAAACTGCTAGCTTTGCAATGTATTTATTGACATAGGGTCAAGCTAGGGACTGGAAATCCTCTCATTCCCAGATGTTGTGGGATTCCTATGATTCCCACTTATGAATGTCTTATGCTGGTCAACCAAGAGCATTGCAGAAGGACCTTCAAAATCCGATCCATACAACCTCATGATTCAATCAATGTTATTTATGTCAATTGGAGAGGTTCATGAGAACCCTTGGATGGTCCTTCATATGGCTGCATCCCTAAATGATCCTGCCTTGTTTCCAATGGGGGTGGTTAAAACTGCTTGCTTTGCAATATATTCATTGACATAGGGCTAAGGTCCTATAATTCCTAGATGTTGTGGGACTCATAAGATTCCCACTCAGCATAGAGAGAAATATGGAAAATTACAACCCTATCTCATCATCCTTGGCTCAGTCCAGCCAAAATGAACAACACTCCCAACAGTAATTGCTTAGGATAGTGTTGCTTTCTATCAGATGGCAGTCTTCTTGATTTCTCTCTGTGGCCAACATTTTATTTAAAACTAGACATCCCCTGCCACGCGTTGCTTTGGGCCAGTCTCTGTATATGTTTTGTATGTGTATGTGTGTATATGTGTGTGTGTGTGTATATATATATATATATATGTATATGTGTAAATAAGTTGTTTTGCACATGCATTGTATTTTTTTTTGCTTTTAAAGTCTCTTCCATTGTGTTTTTCAGTTTTTTGATGAGTGATGGTCACTCATTGGCCTGAAAGGTGTATTGTGTCCAAATTTGGTGTCAATTCGCCCAGTGGTTTGTGAGTTATGTTAATCCCACAAACAAACATTACATTTTTATTTGTATAGACTAGCTGTCCCCTGCCACCTGTTGCTGTAGCCCAGTCTGTGTATATGTATGTGTATATATTTGTGTATGTGTGTGTTTGCATATATATATATATATATATGTGATTTTGTGCATGCGTTATAATTGAAGTTTTGGGTTTTTTTGGCTTTTAAAGTCTCTTCTGCTGTGTTTTTCAGTTTTTTAATGAGCAATGGTCACTCGTTGGCCTGACAGGTGTATTGTGTCCAAATTTGGTGTCAGTTCCCCCAGTGGTTTTTGAGTTATGTTAATCCCACAAACGAACATTACATTTTTATTTATATAGATGGTGGAAAACTGAACCCCAAGTATTTAGTGTAATTCTAGGAGCAATATTTGGATAGCTCAAACAATGGATCTCCACAAATACAAGGCATCTCCAGCAGATAATAAATGGGCACAGAAATATGCTGAGTTTTTGAATCTTTGGAGCTGTCAGGTCCATTAGCCAGGTTGAAACAAAACAAGGGAAAGCATTTTTTTTTAATTTTACCTCTTTGATACTAGGTTTGTCTTAACGTTTAGACAGAATCGGCCCAAGGGGATTCTAGGAACGAGGAAAACTTTGCTCTGCCAACCTCTGGGCTGAATACTGTTCCTGCTCTTTTCAAATCCAAAATATTCCTGGGTTGCCAGCTTGTTGTGTTCTAATCTCAGCTCAAATTGAACAGCCTGAACTCTGATTTGTTCCCGACCCAATTTCCTCCAACTATCATATATGTATATATATATATATATGAGAGGCACTTTAGTTTAAGTAACAGTTACGATCAACTCGTTTGTTTTCTATTGAGGCAAAGTGTTGTAACTGAGTGTTTACACTTACCAGCTACTTGACGAGCCACCTGCCTAATGTGGTGCGACGGAGAAAGTGTACTCGAGACACACAAAACCGTGGGAAGAGAATAAAGCGCGCACACACAGCTATACACACACATACGCACACTCACATCGCTCTCTGTAGTGTGATTTTTCACAGCTTTTAGATTGCGTTGGGATAAGGGGAAATCCCTGCCTTTTGTACAAACTTGTTTTTATATAAACCACACATTTGCTGTACAGTACACGCGGAGGAAAAAAGGAAATGCCGTTCCATTCCAATTCCCCACCCGTTCATATCCTTTACAAGGCCCTCCCAAACCCCTTCCCCACCCACCCACCCCGAAAAACAAAACAAACCCCACATTTTTGCAAACAACATCAACTATCTAGTGCAAGAGGGACAGAACTCAAAATCTCCACAAGAAAAGGGAGAAAAAAATAATAAACCTCATTCTTTTTTTTCTCTTCAGATTACAACAGAATGACGATGGGATAAAAGTCACTTAAAAGAGTAAAACCACAAATAAATAAAAGCAAAGCGAAAACAAAACAAAAGTAACAGTCATCTATATTCTCTATAATTTAAGAATATTTAGCCAGGCTATAAAATTGGCAATTTTTTAAAAACATTTTTTTCCAATTTTTTTCTGCATTACTATTTTTTTTTTTTACTTCTTTAAATTATTAATGACTCCCTGAGCAAATCTGGGCTTAGTAAGTTTCGGATCAACATCTCAACAGGTAGATCTGCTTACAAATCCACAAGACAAATGAGAACAGCGAAACAAATTTTTCAAGAACCATTTCCCCCTCTGGGTTGCTGTGAGTTTTCTGGGCTGTATGGTCATGTTCCAGAAGCATTCTCTTCTGATGTTTTGCCTGCATCTATGGCAAGCATCCTCAGAGGTTGTGAAGTCTGTTGGAATCTAGGGTTTCAATAGCTTCTCCGTGTAGTCCATAAGCATGTGAAATCCACAAGAAGCATGTGGGCAATTTCAACAGAAAGGAGGAAACCATGTAAATGAACAAAATCTGGCTACCTGTATTTAAAAATCTCTAAAATCAGGGAAGTAAAGAAAAAACACTCAAAATAAAGGGATTTCCAGACAAGAAACAATCAAGGCCAGTTAATCACCTCCCAACAAAGGATTCCCCAGGCAGTAAGAAGCCAGACCTTGAAACTGCTAGGCCATTCAATGCTAATCAAGGTGGCCAATTCACCTCCCAACAAAGGATTCCCCAGGCAGTAAGAAGCCAGATCTTGAAACTTCTAGGCCATTAAATGCTAATCAAGGTGGCCAATTGCAACATTCCCACTTGCCTCAAACAGACAAGAGTTCTTTCTCCTACCCTGGACATTCCACAGATATATAAACATCACTTATTAAGTTCTTGTGGGTTTTTTTCGGGCTATAGGGCCATGTTCTAGAGGCATTTCTCCTGACGTTTCGCCTGCATCTATGGCAAGCATCCTCAGAGGTAATGACCTCACTACCTCTGAGGATGCTTGCCATAGATGCAGGCGAAACGTCAGGAGAAATGCCTCTAGAACATGGTCCTATAACCCGAAAAAATCCACAAGAACTTAGTGATTCCAGCCATGAAAGCCTTCGACAATACATCACTTATTAAGTTTCCAACAGACCCCTCAACCTCTGAGGATGCCTGCCATAGATGCAGGTGAAATGTCAGGAGAGAATGCTTCTGGAACATGGCCATACAGCCCAGAAAACACATGACAATCCAGTGATTCTGGCCATGAAAGCCTTCGACAATACATTTTCCCCTCCTTGGCTTTGGATTTGGAGACCACCATAAATTAGGTCTCCAAATCCTTCCTCCTGGACTCCAGGTCCCTTGTAAAACACTGTATAGAAGCCCACCTCCAACGACATCATTTTGAGATAAAAGGGCTCTAGTTTTGGGGATGGATTTTGCACGGGTTTAAGATGGAAGAAGTGAAAGCACTCAACCCAAATAACCCCATGGTCCATCAACTGCAATTTCTGGATTGCTGAGGTTCGTGGACATGGACAAAATCTGCCCCTTAACGTCCAGATTTACCATTTGGAGAGCAGAAGCAACCCTGCTGGTTTGTAAACAGAGGAAGGCCTGAGACACATATAGTCTGACGGAGAGAAGAATGGAAAACCCAACTTTTGTGGCATGGACATCCTGAAGGCCACGGGATTTTGCCCCTGGAGTTCTCCCAAATTTTGCTTTCAAAGGCCTCTGATTTTTGCCAGAATATATCTTTCCCCCAATTTCCACATCCAACAACTGTTGGAATACGAAACTGGCCCAATCTGATTCTGACCTATATTTACAGAGAATACAGTTGTGTTCCATTGGACATGGAATGGGAAATAAAAACAGGACAAACACAAAACTTTTCTGTTCCACTGAAAGAGAGAGAGGTACACATAAAGGCACCCACCCCAACCCCAATGCCCCCCTGGCCCTCGGCTAAGAAAATGTACATACTCTTATGTATGCCTTCTGGCATCAATTACAAAATTCCTCCAGGCGTTTGAAGGTGCTGCGACAAATGGAGGAGGGATCTCCAAACTGGGAGAATTTCTTTAAAAAACAGAGAGATACAAAGGGAGGCCACCACACACCAATCACGAGGGATATTCAAGTTTTGAAAAGTAACAGGAAAAAAACAAATGACCAAAAACAAAAGTATTTCCCCCAGCGACATAGTTCAGGACTTTTCTGACACCCATTGTTCCCAACAGAGCTGGTATCTCAACCATCATCCATCTCGAGATGCCCTTCTGTAATGTAGCGTAACGGACACACCTTGTGTTTCCCATCAGCCCGCTCTCTATTTTGCTTTTCCAACAGTATTTTTTAAATATATATATAGATATATAAAAGAACCTCACAACAAGCACAGGTAAGGAGTTGTGTTCAGCATCTGAATTCTGCTGGACAGGGTTCTAGCTCTCTCCTCTCTCTCTTTTTGCCACCTGTCTCGCTTGCCAACATTTGTGCTTTGACAACCAAGAAGGTTCTTATTGTTTTCTTCTCTTTTGGAAAGTCACTAAAAGTGATAGAAAAGGGAGCAGGCATGCAGGCAGACTGCACACTTCCCACCGCCTCCGCACCCACTCGACTAAATTTGTTATAATACAGCCTGTCGGCACACACGCACGCGCCTTAAGACACAATGGGAGAGGGAGAGTGCCACTGTTTTGACAAGGCAGAAGGCCAAAAACCCTGGGCTTCTTCCAGCAGGATAATAGTCAAGTTTTCTTTTTTTTTTTTAAACACACTTAAGGAATAAAAGGTAGCTCAGAAGTTGAGTTTCGTGACAGGCCGCTCGCGGCTGCCGTCCGTCAGCGGGTTGGTGATGCGTTTGCGGTTGCGTTTCAGTTTGGAAAGGTCTTTATCGAAGACTTCGCCGGATCGCAGGGCTGAGACGAGGTCGTCAAACTCCCCGCCTTCTTCGCTGTTTTCTTTTGCCTTCCTGGCTTTGCGCTCCCTCTCTCGCTGCTCCTTGAGCTGGATTTTGGGGACGGGATTCGGAAAGAAGAGACAACAGAGGGTCAACAAGGAGATTTTTAACGCCAGGAAGGCCTTCTGAACTTCACCAATTACAACAAGGATTGTCAGGGAAGCAACTGGTGGGTGCATAAGTCCCACAAAGGAACTTTCCCAAGATCTGTCATTCTCTTATGCTGATACCAGTATAAACTATACCACATAGCTTTCCAAACTGTGTGTTCCAATATAATAGTGAAGGCATGAGCAAACTTAGGGTCTCTGGGTATTTTGGACTTCATTGACTTGTACATGGTGGGTTTGGAACAAAGAGTTCATACAGATTACTAACTGGAGCACTGTATTGTGAGAGGATAACTCCTATGCTACGGCAGCTCCACAGGCTGTCGGTCAGCTTCCGGGCTAAATACAAAGTGCTGGTTGTTACTTATAAAGCCCTAAATGATTCAGGTCCAGGCTATTTGTCTAATCACATCTCACTATACATGGAGCTTTTCGATGCTGGTCATTGACCATAATAAATATTTATTATTATACGTGGAGCCCCCGGTGGCGCAGTGGGTTAAAGCGCTCCATGCAGTCATGCCGGCCACATGACCTTGGAGGTGTCTATGGACAACGCCGGCTCTTCGGCTTACAAATGGAGATGAGCACCACACCCCAGAGTCAGACTTGACTGGACTTAACGTTAGGTTATCTCACTATACAGACCATCCCAGGCACTGCAGTCTGCGGAGGAGGCCCTCCTCTCAGTCCCACTCCCCATCACAAGCTCGGTTGGTGGGAGTGAGAGAGGTGCCTTCTTCCCATCTCTGGAACCCCCTCCCTAAAGAAGTAAAAACGGCCCCCACCTTCCTCTCCTTTAAGACACTTCTAAAGATGCACTAGGGATGCACTTATGCACTATAGCATATGGAGAGGAGGAGGACTAAAACATGTTATCCATTTGGAATGCTGTTCTTCCGGCAGCAGGCCAAGACCTGTTTATTCAGGTCAGAATACTACTATTATTAACAATAACAGTGTTCAAATGATGGACCCAATTTTCAATACAAATGATGGACCCAATTCCAAATTGTAACATGTTGCCATTGCCAATGACTGAAGCTAGGGGTTGTTTGTGTGTTGGGAGAGGCATCTACCAGTAATAATTTGAAACACTATTTCCCACTCTTTCAAGTGGTGAAAGTTTCATGGTTTGCAGTTACAGGGATATTGCAATTTTAAACTGAGTCCCTCTTTTTGAAAGACCCTGTACATTATCTCAATCATCAGTACAGCAATCACGTAAAGTAAGTTAGCATTGTTATCCTCATATCAAAAAAAAAAGGAAGGCTCCTAAGGTAAGGAGAAGGCGAACCAGCATGTTCTCAGCTCAGTTGCAATTTCAACTAGGTATCTCTGGCTCATAGGTCATATTCTGAACCATTATGCACAAAAACACATTTGTAGATCTGTGTGGTCTACTTTTGTATGATGGGAGTTGGAGTGGATGGTGGGGAGTTGGAGTCTCTTTAGCTTTACTGATAAATTTTGACATCCACACTTTCCCTGCTTTGGCTGCTCCCCGGTTGCCAACTCTTTGGTTCGCACCTGTGCTTCCATTCGTGCCCGCCTTTCCTCTTCCTCCTTCCTCTTCCGCATGTTTTCGTTCTCTTGCTTGGCTTCATTCACAGCTTGGAGAAACTGGTCAAAGATCCCAAAGAACTCATCCGGCTGCGTCTTGGCTGGCTCTTCTCCAAAATGCTTCACAGATTTGATGAACTGGAGGAAAGAAATTGTCAAGGCAATTTCAACAACCTACTAGCCAAATGCAACAGTCACAAATCCACCTTTCTCCATCTAGTTAAGCACAACAACAACAGTTTATTTATATTCCGCCCTTCTCACCCCAAAGGGGACTCAGGGCAGATCAAAAGTACACATACATGGCAAACATTCAACGCTGTTTATATAGACAGTAGGGCTGGGCAACCACGGAAAAATTTGTTTCTAAACTCGATTCGTTTTTGCGTTTCGATTTTTAAAAGAATTCCGAAATTTTCCTTTAAAAAAATTCGATATTTACGAAATTTCGTAAATTACGAATCAATTACGAATCGATTTCGAAACAATTACGAATCGATTCATTAATGGCGGGCGCGATCGCGCAATACGCTAAAAAACCCTCCAAATGGGACAGGAAGCTTCCCTCTCCCTCTGTTGTTGACTGTTGGTGTGATAATTTATTTTTTTTTCACTGAGAAAACAAACAGCAACCCTAAAACTTGCACCAGACATGCGGAAATAATAACGAAACGATTTCGAATTAATTACGAATCGATTTCGAAACAATTACAAAACAATTACGAAATGAATTGAAAAAATTCGTTTCGTTTTTTAGTTGCTCCTGAATGGTTCAATATCGCTTCATTATAAAAAAAAATAACGAATTAATAACGAATTACGAAATTAACGAATGAAATCGCCCAGCCCTAATAGACAGTACACAGACAGACAGCACAGAAGGAGGTGTTGTTTCAATGCTATGGATGGTTGGACTCGAGTCCACAGGGGGTGCTGTCGCTCCATCCTCTATGACAAAGATCCTCCAGTCAGGACTTCCTAATTCCAGCATTTTCTAATCTTCTTTTCCTTTATGGCATTGTAAAACACTTCCCCGCTTTTAGCGGTACCTAATTCCTCTAATTACAGCTAAAGCTGTTTACGAACTGCTTAGGTAAACAGTGAGCAGGGCTGATGGTCAGCCGCTCATGCCAACCCGAGGCTTTGAACTTGCAACCTTTTGGTTGATAGATCTTATAGTTGCTGATGATTTACCAGTTGTGATAAACCTCCGGTGCTGTAAAAGCATCTGTTTTAAGAAGGAGATAGCCCTCTTTTAGATGCTGGAAATGGTATTTTTGGGGCTACATGGAATCTCACCATGAATGACTATTGGTCAAGCTGGAGGAGGACGTAAAGAGCTATGATCTCTAAAATTAGCATTACTAATCTTTAATAGAATTACAGACAAGGCAAACAGGTGTAGGTTTAAAACACAGAAAGTGGCTATCTCACCCCATCATCCTAGATCAAGGGTCCTCAAACTTTTTAAACAGAGGGCCAGGTCACAGTCCCTCAAACTGTTGGAGGGCCGGATTATAATTTGAAAAAAAAAAATGAATGAATTCCTATGCACACTGCAGATATCTTATTTGTAGTGCAAAAAACACTTAAAATAATACAATAATTAAAATAAAGAACAATTTTAACAAATATAAACTTGTTAGTATTTCAATGGGAAGTGTGGACCTGCTTTTGGCTGACGAGATAGGGTTGTTGTTGTTGTTGTTGTTGTTGTTGTTGTGTGTTTTCAAGTTGTTTCAGACTTAGATTGACCCTGAGCAAGGGACAGATAAATGACCTTGGAGGGTTGTATCTGGCCCCCGGGCCTTAGTTTGTAGACCCCATCATCCTAGATAATGGTCAATTCATTTGTGACAAATTTGGTCCAGTGAATGGAAATACATCCTGCGTATCAGATATTTACATTACGATTCATAACAGAAGCAAATTACAGTTATGAAGTAGCAACGAAAATAATGTTATGGTTGGGGGTCATCACAACATGAGGAACTGGATTAAGGGGTCATGGCATTAGGAAGGTTGAGAATGACTGTTTTAGATTGTCAAAAACCGTAGAGACAAAAGGGCACTAGATAGAATTTGGATTTAGAGAAAAATGAAGACTGGAAAATGAGAATAAAGAGAAAGATGGGTGGATAACAGACCTGCAGGCTAAAATATAGAATCATAGAATCAAAGAGTTGGAAGAGACCTCATGGGCCATCCAGTCCAACCCCATGCCAAGAAGCAGGAATATTGCATTCAAATCACCCCTGACAGATGGCCATCCAGCCTCTGTTTAAAAGCTTCCAAAGAAGGAGCCTCCACCACACTCCGGGGCAGAGAGTTCCACTGCTAAACGGCTCTCACAGTCAGGAAGTTCTTCCTCATGTTCAGATGGAATCTCCTCTCTTGTAGTTTGAAGCCATTGTTCCGCGTCCTAGTCTCCAGGGAAGCAGAAAACAAGCTTGCTCCCTCCTCCCTGTGGCTTCCTCTCACATATTTATACATGGTTATCATATCCCCTCTCAGCCTTCTCTTCTTCAGGCTAAACATGCCCAGCTCCTTAAGCCGCTCCTCATAGGGCTTGTTCTCCAGACCTTTATCATTTTAGTCGCTCTCCTCTGGACACATTCCAGCTTGTCAATATCTCTCTTGAATTGTGGTGCCCAGAATTGGACACAATATTCCAGGTGTGGTCTAACCAAAGCAGAATAGACTTCCCCAGATCTAGACACTATGCTCCTATTGATGCAGGCCAAAATCCCATTGGCTTTTTTTGTCGCCACATCACATTGTTAACTTGTTGTCCACGAGGACTCCAAGATCTTTTTCACATGTACTGCTCTCAAGTCAGGCGTCCCCCATTCTGTATCTTTGAAGAAATCCTTGTTGTTGGCCTTCTTCTCACTTTGTTCCAAACTTTGGAGCCATCACCGATGAGACCCTTCTCTTTCTCCACAAACCCATCTCTTCTGCAAAACTGCCATGACTCCTTCTCATGAACTCCAATTTCCATTTTGAAACAGTGGAGCAAGTGTGTCACATTTCTATGTTTACTTCTTATGCCTTTGATTATCTAGCTCCTCTTTCTTTCTTTCTTTCTTTCTTTCTTTCTTTCTTTCTTTCTTTCTTTCTTTCTTTCTTTCTTTCTTTCTTTCTTAACTCAGGAGCAATAAAGCCGAACAGAGCTTGCTATTGCTGAGCAGAAGATATAAAACTCAAACGCATGACACGGGAGAGGGGAAACTTGCACGTTCAACTTCTCTTTGAAGGTTTGCTCTTGTATGTTATTTATCGTTGCCATATGTTTACATATTAGAACCAAATGTGCAAGTGAAGCTTTAGGAAAAAGGATTCTGCCCCCCCAAATCGGTGTCCTTTTTGAAGGGAACGACATCCGTCCAAGCAGGAAGTTTCTGAAAACCACCTTGATGCCCATATAAAGTTTATTTGATCTTTTTGTAAAAGTCAAAGATGAAACAAGTGAATGATATGTGTATAGTCCTGTCATGACCATGAGAAGCAAACCAACAAGCCAGCCAACACAGGGATACATGATCCGTCAAGGCTGACTTTGGTGTGTTGTCTCACTTTTGGTAGCTTTTTATGACAACTAGCTTGGATAGCATTTATTGAAAAACGAAGCAGAAAAATCAATGTCTAAGTCACACACAAAAGGAGTGGATTCCCACTTGCTCAGCAGGAATTTACATCCACGCTTGCTCCGAACTCTGTCTCAATCTATTTAACTGATATGGGTATGTGCTTAGTGACAACACAAAGAGGGAGACTTGAATCTACAATTAGTGTTTATTACACTCAGGACAGCAGGGAAGAAAAGTATTTGTATTTCTGATTGTTTTAATTACATGCACATCTGACTCTCACATTCACATTCAATGTCTATTGTGTTTTAATCTTTGTACCATAAATTTTTATATGTTTTAATATGTGTTTTTATGGAATGTATTTTAGGATGAGGATATATTTTAACTATATTGTGCTCTGCTTCAATCTGTAACGAGAGGCGGGTAATAAATAATACTACTACTGTGTTGTCGAAGGCTTTCATGGCCAGAATCACTGAGTTGCTCTGAGTTTTCCGGGCTGTATGGCCATGTTCCAGAAGCATTTCCTCCTGATGTTTCACCCACATCTATGGCAGGCATTCTCAGAGGTTGAGGGGTCTGTTGGAAACTAAGTAACTGACTTACTTAGTCACTTACTTAGTTTCCAACAGACCACTCAACCTCTTACTAAGTTTCCAACAGACCCCACAACTTCTGAAGATGCCTGCCATAGATGTATTATTATTATTATTATTATTATTATTATTATTATTATTACATTTACAGTATTTTACCCTATTATTATTATTACGTTTATTATTTTAATCTATTTATTATTATTACTATTATTATTATTACATTTACAGTATTTTACCCTATTATTACTACATTTATTATTTTACTCTATTATTGTTTTTATTGCATTTTCATTATTTTACTCTATTATTTTTATTATATTTATTAACAATTACATTGAAAGAGGTTAGAATAATGGTTTAATAAGAGTTGGACAGTCTTACCTTAAATTACAGTTTTATGTAAATATTAAGAAACATTTAGCCTATTGATGCCTCACTTAATGTAATTTTATTGGTATCTATTTTTATTTTGAAATTGACCCATAGTGGATGCATTTCCCACCCTTGGCTTATACTCGAGTCAATACGTTTTCCCAGTTTTTTTGTGATAAAATTAGGTGGCTCGGCTTATATTCAGGTTGGCGTATAGAGTATATACGGTAACTAATTTATGACGCCATAAAATTTCCAGTAAGCAAGCAAAGAATGAGGAAGTACTCCATCAGTGTCTCAAATGGACGGTGAAGCGACAGCTCCCCCGGTGGCCAGAATACCCTCATGAAAGCTGGAAAGTTAAATTGCCTCTGTGTGTCTGTCTATATATGTTGTGTGTCTATGGCATTGAATGTTTGCCATGTATATGTATATGTACAACCCTGAGTCTCGTGCAGGGTGAGAAGGGCGGAATATAAATATTGTAAATAAACAAATAATAAACAATGAGTCTTCCTTCTTACCAGTTCTTTGGCTTCAGACAAAAGATCCTCCACGTCTGAGAAGCTGAAGCTGGCCACCGTGATGAACTGGCTGACGACAGACACAAATTTGTCTCCTGGGTGGGAAGGCTGGGTTTTCTGATATTCCAGTTCCTGTGGAGGAAAGAGTTTGATCACGGTCATTGTTTAAGGATGGGAATGAAAGCAGGGATAAACTCAAAGGATGAAGGAGGGTCTACCAAGCTGCAAAGAGCTCAAGTCCACACTACAAAGTTATAATGCTTTGATTTTCCTGCTTCTTGACAGGAGGTTGGACTGGATGGCCCACGAGGTCTCTTCCAACTCCATGATTCTATGATTGCTATAGCTGTAGTTTTGGGATTCGTTATTTGGTGAGGCTCAAGAGATGCTCTCTGACAGACAATTCTCTAAACTGCAAGTCCCAGGATTCCACATAAACATTAAAAACATTTATTTCAATATTAAAATACTGTATATACTCGAGTATAAGCCTAGTTTTTCAGTCCTTTTTTTAGGCTGAAAAAGTCTCCCCCGGCTTATACTCGAGTCGATATTATTTATTATTTTACGTTGTTGTTGTTGTTGTTGTTGTAGTTATTATTATTATTACATTTATTATTTTATTGTTGTTATTATTACATTTATTATTGTTTATACATCTATTATTGTTATTGTTACATTTATTATTTTACTGTATTGTTATTATTATGTTTACTATTTTACTCTATTATTATTGGAGGACATGTAAGCCTATTTACATTGAAGAAGGTTAGAATAATGGTTCAATCAGAGTTGGACAGTCTTATCTTGAATTACAGTTTTCTGTAAATATTCAAAAACCTACTGATGCCTAAATTAATATAATTTTATTGGTATCTATTTTTATTTTGAAACTGACCTGTAAATGCTGCATTTCCCACTCTCGGCTTATACTCGAGTCAATACACTTTCCCAGTTTTTTGTGGTAAAATTAGGTGCCTAGGCTTATATTCGGGTCGGCTTATACTCGAATATATACGGTACATCATTTAAAACCATTGGTCATCTGTGTCAAATCTAATTGGCCTGGTAATCTTTCCTATTGCTGCTTTATGGCCCTGTCCTGAAAGCTTGGTCCCACAACCAAGTTTTTACCATTTTTCCAAAGGACAGCAGGGAGGGGGCTGATCTGATCTTGCCAGGAAGGGAGTTCCATAGCTGGGGGCAATCACCGAGAAGGCCCTGTCTCCTGTCCCCACCAATTGCGCCAGTGACAATGGCGGGATGGAAAGCAGGGCCTTCCCGGAGGATCTTAATCTCTGTGATGGTTTATAGGGAGAGATGCGTTCAGTCAGGCAAATTGGGCCGGGGCCGTTTAGGGCTTTATGGGCTAAAGTGTAACATGCACAGATATCTATAACAACAAACACAAAAAACTGCAGATTGCAAATCACAATTTCTATATTACGATTTCTATATTACGGCTGGTGGGAATGAGAGAAAGGGCCTTCTCTGTGGCTGCCCCCCACCTTTGGAACTCCCTTCCTAAGGAGTTAAAGATGCCCCCCTCCCTCCCCGCTTTCAAAAAGCTGAAGACATACCTTTGCTCACTGGCTTACAAGGAGGAGGAATAGTTGTGGTAATACTAGCATTATACCTCTGATTAAGAGTTGCGATCCGAATCCGTGCCCTCCTCACCCTACCAGCTCAACAGATATCTTGAGCAATGGTTAATCGATTTGCCCCAAAGAAACGGGAAATTATTGTTTCCATTTGATGTTTTGTCTTATGTCTGTTATAACAGGCTGTGCTTTTTATCTAATTTTAGTTTGTTAGGTTATAATTCGTATTTATATGTTGGGTTGTATAAATTTTGTTATTATGGATGTATTGTTGTTGTATTCGGAAATTGAATGTTTGCCTTTTATGTTTGGAATCCGCCCTGAGTCCCTTTGGGGAGATAGAGTGGAATATAAATAAAGTTGTTGTTGTTATTATTATTATTTGAAACACAACAAGATGAGTCCACAGCAAACAAGATCACTATGCTGGTTGTTGTATTGGATTGGACACTTTCCAAGTGTCTAGGACTGTGTGATGTATCAGCGAATAATGCATGCAGATCTCAATAGGGTGGCCTTTCGCAGCTGACAGATGGTAATTTTGTCAGCGCCGATTGTGTTTAAGTGCAGGCCAAGGTCTTTAGGCACTGTACCCGGTGTGCCGATCACCACTGGGACCACCTCTCCTGGCTTGTGTCAGAGTCTTTGTTATTATAAATATAATTATTATCCAAATGAGTTCACAGCAGACAAGATCACTCTGCAGGCTGTTGTATTGGATCACACGTCGGACACTTCCCAAGTGTCAAAGACTGTGTGATGTATCGGCGAATAATGTATGCAGATCCCAGTAGGGTGGCCTTTTGCAGCTGGCAGATGGTAATCTTGTCAGCGCCAATTGTGTTTAAGTGCAGGCCAAGGCCTTTAGGCACTGCCCCAGTGTGTCGATTACCACTGAGACCACCTTGACTGGTTTGTGCCAGAGTCTTTGCAGTTCGATCTTTAAGTCCTCATATTGTGTCAGCTAATAATAATAATTATAATAGTAATAATAATAAATTATTTTACTGACACAAAAACACAGTATGTCACAGCAAATGAGATCTATATACTGGATTTCTATAGATAATAATAGTAACTGATCTGGTCCACGCCTTAGTCACCTCTAGACTGGATTACTGCAATGCACTCTACGTGGGGCTGCCCTTGAAAACGGCCGGAAATTTCAGATGATCCAACGGGCGGCAGCCAGGTTGTTAACTGGGGCTCCTTACAGGGAAAATCATTCCTCCTGTTCAAGGAGCTCCACTGGCTGCCATTCATTTTCCGGACCCAATTCAAGGTGCAGGTTCTTACCTAAAGCCCTGAACGGTTTGGGACCCGCCTACCTGCGTGACCGCATCTCTGTATACGAACCCACACGATCCCTTCGATCATCCGGAGAGGCCCTGCTCTCGATCCCACCAGCATCGCAGGCGCGATTGGTGGGGACGAGAGAGAGGGCCTTTTCGGTGGTGGCCCCTCGACTCTGGAACTCACTCCCTAAAGACATCAGACAGCCCCAACTCTGGCAGTCTTCAGGAGGAGCTTGAAGACGTGGTTGTTCCAGTGTGCCTTCCCGGAATAATGATCCCATAGCACTTTGTCCTCCAAAGCACTTTACATTTCTTTAGGTCTGCTCGTATGCCCTTCCACAACCTTTTGTCCATGTCCCAGCATTATTTCCAATTTTAACTTACATTTGGCCTTCCCATTGTTTTTAATTGTGTGTTGTCTTATTGAAAATTAGTTATTTTATTGTTTGTCTTTTATATGTATTTTATAACTTATTTATTATGTATGTTGTTTTAAGAATGTTATTTATTGTGTAGCATTGAATGTTTCATAGAATCATAGAATCATAGAATCAAAGAGTTGGAAGAGACCTCATGGGCCATCCAGTCCAACCCCCTGCCAAGAAGCAGGAATATTGCATTCAAATCACCCTGACAGATGGCCATCCAGCCTCTGTTTAAAAGCTTCCAAAGAAGGAGCCTCCACCACACTCCGGGGCAGAGAGTTCCACTGCTGAACGGCTCTCACAGTCAGGAAGTTCTTCCTCATGTTCAGATGGAATCTCCTTTCTTGTAGTTTGAAGCCATTGTTCCGCCTTCCTAGTCTCCAAGGAAGCAGAAAATAAGCTTGCTCCCTCCTCCCTGTAGCTTCCTCTCACATATTAATACATGGTTATCATATCTCCTCTCACCCTTCTCTTCTTCAGGCTAAACATGCCCAGCTCTTTAAGCCGCTCCTCATAGGGCTTGTTCTCCAGACCCTTGATCATTTTAGTCGCCCTCCTCTGGACACATTCCAGCTTGTCAACATCTCTCTTGAATTGTGGTGCCCAGAATTGGACACAATATTCCAGGTGTTCTAACTAAATCAGAATAGAGGGGTAGCATGACTTCCCTTAGATCTAGACACTATGCTCCTATTGATGCAGGCCAAAATCCCATTGGCTTTTTTTGCCGCCACATCACATTGTTGGCTCATGTTTAACTTGTTGTCCACGAGGACTCCAAGATCTTTTTCACACGTACTGCTCTCGAGCCAGGCGTCCCCATTCTGTATCTTTGCATTTCGTTTTTCCTGCCAAAGTGGAGTCTCTTGCATTTGTCACTGTTGAACTTCATTTTGTTAGTTTTGGCCCATCTCTCTAATCTGTCAAGATCGTTTTGAATTCTGCTCCTGTTCTCTGGAGTATTGGCTATCCCTCCCAATTTGGTGTTGACTGCAAACTTGATGATCATGCCTTCTAGCCCTTCATCTAAGTCATTAATAAAGATGTTGAACAGGACCGGGCCCAGGACGGAACCCTGCGGCACTCCACTTGTCACTTCTTTCCTAAGATGAAGAGGAAGCATTAGTGAGCACTCTCTGTGTTCGTCCACTTAACCAATTACAGATCCACCTCACCGTAGTTTTGCCTAGCCCACATTGGACTAGTTTCCTTGCCAGAAGGTCATGGGGGACCTTGTCGAAGGCCTTAGTGAAATCCAGGTACGCTACATCCACGGCATTCCCCGCATATACCCAGCTTGTAGCTCTATCGAAGAAAGAGATCAGATTAGTCTGGCATGACTTGTTTTTGATAAATCCATGTTGACTATTAGCGATGACTGCATTTGTTTCTAAGTGTTTGCAGACCGCTTCCTTAACAATCTTTTCCAGAATCTTGCCCGGTATCGACGTGAGGCTGACCGGACGGTAGTTGTTTGGGTCATCCTTTTTTCCCTTCTTGAAGATTGGGACCACATTGGCCCTCCTCCAATCTGCTGGAACTTCTCCCGTTCTCCAAGAACTCTCAAAGATGGTTGCCAATGGTTCCGAAATGACTTCCGCTAGTTCCTTCAATACTCTGGGGTGTAGTTGATCTGGCCCTGGGGACTTGAACTCATTAAGAGCGGCCAGGTATTCCTGGACGACTTCTTTCCCAATTTGGGGTTGGATGTCCTCCAATCCTTCATCCACTCCATCTTGCTGAGGTTGAAGACTCTCTTTTGTGAGAAGACCGAGGCAAAGAAGGCATTAAGTAGTTCTGCCTTTTCCCTATCCCCTGTCAGCATTGCCCCATCTTCTCCTCGAAGAGGCCCTATCGCCTCCTTGTTTTTCCTTTTTCTACTGACATAAGAATAGAAGCCCTTTTTATTGTTTTTAATGTCCCTGGCAAGTCTGAGCTCGTTTTTTGCTTTAGCCTTGCGGACCTTTTCCCTACAGGTGTTGGCTATTTGTTTGAATTCTTCTTTGGTGATTTCCCCTTTTTTCCACTTCTTGTGCATATCTCTTTTTAGTTTTAGCCCAGTTAGAATTTCTTGGAAATCCATTCTAGATTCTTTGCACTTGCCTTATTTTTTCCTCTTTTTTGGCTCGGTTTGCAATTGCGCTTGAGTATTTCACTCTTGAGAAATTCCCATCCATCCGTAACTCTCTTGTCTTTTAGTATCTGTGTCCACGGAATGCTGCTCAGTGTTTCCTTCATTTTTTTGGAAATCAGCTCTCCTAAAGTCCAAAATGCGGGTTTGACTTGTCTTAGTTTCGGCCTTCCTTTGTACCTCAAATTGTTGTTGTTTTTGTTGTTGTTGTTGTTGTTGTTATTATTATTATTATTATTATTATTATTATTATTATTATTACTACTATTACTATTACTATTCCTATGGCTGAGAAAACTGGAGGTTGTAGTGCAAAAAAAAAAAAAGACTTTTCCCCAAACTTGGCTCACAGAGGTCAATGCCCCTTGAACTTCCAAAAGTGTAAATATTACATCTGCATCCACTCCATCCGTATATTCCAAGCAAACCTTTCCTTATTTAAGTGCACATGATCAAAGACCTGTGGGTCATTAAAACTGTCGTAAGGCATAATGAGATACAGGTCAGGAAGGAAAACAACAAAAGGAAAGAAGCTGGCCTCTAGGAAGAGAGATAAAAGGGCCTTCCGCCAGCGTTTCCCTTCTTTTCCTCTCTGAGGACTGATGCTCAAGGAACGCTCCTTGAAGTCGCAGCAGGGGACCATTAAGCGGGTAAACAATGCCTACTTACCGTCTCCACAGCCCTCAGGCCGCTCCGCAAAGTGCCAATTTCTTTTTCCAGCTCCGTCATGCTGCCAGGGGGAAAAGGGAAATGGAAGCATGTTAATTTGCCAAGCAGCTCCCAGCCAGGCTCTAAAGCCCTCTTGGGCTCCTCTTACTGCCAAACGCTTTCCGATTAACGCCGTGTATATGGTCATGAAGCCCACTAAAATTGGTGTACAACACTTTAAACAAACCCCAATTAAATATGAGTGTATGGATATAAAGTTAAAATACAATTAAAATTCCATTTGGGTTGTTGTAGGTTTTTTCAGGCTATATGGCCATGGTCTAGAGGCATTTTCTCCTGACGTTTTGCCTGCATCTATGGCAAGCATCCTCAGAGGTAGTGAGGTCTGTTGGAAGTAGGAAAAATGGGTTTATATATCTGTGGAATGACCAGGGTGAGACAAAGGACTCTTGTCTGCTGGAGCTAGGTGTGAATGTTTCAACTGATCACCTTGATTAGCATATAATGGCCTGACAGTGCCTGGAGCAAACTTTTGTTGAGAGGTGATTAGATGTCCTTGTTTGTTTCCTCTCTGTTGTTGTGCTGTTGTAATTTTAGAGTTTTTTTAATACTGGTAGCCAGATTTTGTTCATTTTCATGGTTTCCTCCTTTCTGTTGAAATTGTCCACATGCTTGTGGATTTCAATGGCTTCTCTGTGTAGCCTGACATGGTGTTGTGAGAGTGGTCCAGCATTTCTGTGTTCTCAAATAATATGCTGTGTCCAGGTTGGTTCATCAGGTGCTCTGCTATGGCTGACTTCTCTGGTTGAAGTAGTCTGCAGTGCCTTTCATGTTCCTTGATTCGTGTTTGGGCAATGCTGCGTTTGGTGGTCCCTATGTAGACTTGTCCACAGCTGCATGGTACACGGTAGACTCCTGGAGAGGTGAGAGGATCCCTCTTGTCCTTTGCTGAATGTAGCATTTGTTGGACATCTAATCACCTCTCAACAAAAGTCTGCTCTAGGCACTGTCAGGCCATTATATGCTAATCAAGGTGGTCAGTTGAAACATTCACACCTAGCTCCAGCAGACAAGAGTCCTTTGTCCCACCCTGATCATTCCACAGATATATAAACCCATTTTCCTAATTCCAACAGACCTCACTACCTCTAAGGATGCTTGCCATAGATGCAGGTGAAACGTCAGGAGAGAATGCTTCTAGACCATGGCCATATACCCCGAAAAAACCTACAACAACCCAGTGATTCCGGCCATGAAAGCCTTCAACAATACAAAATTCCATTTAAAACTCACCATCGTCCCCAGAATCCCACCCACAACCTCCCTGCTTGGATTGAGTCTTGGCTTATGGATGTTGATTCTGAACTCCTAACAATTCAGAATCAATCAAAGAGTTGATTGGATTGGTGCTTGTACTCCAGTTAATTTTACTAGAAATAGTACTGGAAGTCACTGGATTATATAATACAGGCAGTCCCCAATTTATGAACATAGGTTTTGTAGGTTTGTTCTTAAACTGTGTGTGTTGGAATAGGTACATTATTTAAATGTAACTAACTAAATACTTTTCCTCCCACTGTACCTATATTAGATGTTTTATTACTGATCATGCTTTTAAATGTACTGGTTTAAGTGATTAGTTGTTCTATGGTTTTATTTTGATATTTAATTTCATTCTATTAGTACAATGCTAAACCGCATTGAGTCGCCGCCTAGGCTGATATATGCGGTATACAAATAGAGTAAATAAATAAATAAATGCTGTTATTATTCTGTATTATGTTTATTGCTGTAATGTTTTGGTATTGTTGTGACTGAGATGTTCCCTGATGATGAGGATGATGGGATTCAGATTCCTGGCTCTTTTTCTGTGCCTCAGATCCCTGGGCCTACTTCTAGTCTTTTTCTGAGGCTCCCACAGACAGTGGAGAGTCAACAACACAGCGGTTCTCAGAAGAAAAGAATTTTAACGAAGGAGATAGCTAACAGGTGGGGAGGCTGTTGCCTCTTTCCCACGCTGATACTGAAAGTGCAGAAAGCCTTGACCCGGCAGGCTCATCTTGATTTGTGGGTCAGGCGGAGTTCTCGCCTGGCCAGCAGACGAGAAGCCAGCTCAGGCCAAGGTCATTGCAATGCTTTCATGTTGGTGAGAATATAATGTTTTCATGTTAGAAAGGTATTTAGGCTTCTTGCAAACTAAGGGAAAGCATCAGTTCAACGTAGCGTATTTGCCTGTAAGCTTCAAGGATTACCTTAACTGGAAAGCAGCACGCTTGGGACTTCTTCCATTGTGATTCTTGGAGCAATTGTCTTTGCTTGTACCTTGGTCTCTGTTTTGAACTTTGCCTATAGGATTGTGCCTTTTGTTTTTACCTGAAGATCTTTGGAACTGTATTCTGCATTTTACCTGAATCTTTGGAACTTTGCGATGCTTATTCTGTATTTTGACTTGGATTTTTTTCCTCAATAAACTATAAAACTACAGCTCTTGTGTGGTGGTGTTTGGAAGCCAGGTGAAGCTTACTCTGAGTTGCAACAGGTATATGCCAGGCACTGAATATTTGCCTTTGTATGTGCAAACTACCCTGAGTCCCTCAGGGGAGATAGGGTGGTCTAAGAATAAATAATAATAATAATAATAATAATAATAATAATAATAATAATAATTAAGACGTCTCTAGGCAATTGGCTCCATTGCCATACTGCTCTATTCTTTGCTCTGAGAAGACTTCCTGTTATATAGCACTTCACAAATATAACTAAATTAGGAAATGAATGGAATGGATGCTAGTCCGACACTTACTTTACTTTGGCAGCCCCAGGGATATCCTTCAGCTCTTCATGCAGGTTGAGAACGTTGGGGTATTTCTTTTCCACAATAGTGATGAGATAGTGCAACAAGGTGATGTTCCTTTGGGAAAAAAAGAATAGCAGGGGAAAGCAAGTTAAGTACGGGTGTCATAAACTCTTCAGTGATTTTTCTAATTTAGAGGCAAAAGCAATGCCGCAACAGGCCTCTGAACAGGCCAGAATATCTAAAAATCAATTTAGAAACATAGAACCAAAGAGTTGGAAGAGACAGATGGCCATCCAGGATGTTTAAAAAACCCCAGAGAAGGAGATTCCACTGGACTCCAAGGAAACATATTCCACTATTCAACAGCTCTTGCTGCTAGCCAAAAGGTTAGCCAGCCCAAAGTGACACCTGAAAGATTTAGCCCCTTAGAAAGGTATTTATCCATCAGAACTCTAGGGTTCTACAAGAAACAGAATTGAAAAATGGTGGCTGAAGTTACCTTAAAATTGTACCTGTTCCAACTTATTATACATATACATATAGGTAAAGGTAAAGGTATTCTTCTGACATCAAGTCCAGTCATGTCTGACTCTGGGGGTTGGTGCTCATCTCCATTTCTAAGCCGAAGAGCTGGCGTTGTCCGTAGACACCTCCAAGGTCATGTGGCTGGCATGACTGCATGGAGTGCCATTACCTTCCTGCCGGAGCGGTATCTATTGATCTACTCACATTTGCATGTTTTTGAACGGCTAGGTTGGCAGAAGCTGGGGCTAATATCAGGAGCTCACCCTGCTCCCCAGATTCGAACCGCCAACCTTTTGATCAGCAAGTTCAGCAGCTCAGCAGTTTAACCCACTGCACCACCAGAGGCTCCTCTCATATACATATACATACATACATAGAGAGAGGGAGAGAGGGAGAGAAAGAAGAGAGCTTTGGATAGCACAGGGAAGGGGTAACACCCCTGTGGGGTTTGTTTTGCTGTCTGTGCCCCTGCTCAGAAGAATTCCCCTCACGTCCTGTCGCAGTGATCATTGCATTTTGAAAATTTGGCTTGTTGTGGAAACAAGGATTGGTGAGAAAGCTTGAGTGGAAACCCCTTTCCCCCCAATATAATTATTCTTTCAGATTAGAGAGATGGGCCAAAACTAACAAAATGAAGTTCAACAGTGACAAATGCAAGATACTCCACTTTGGCAGAAAAAAACAAAATGCAAAGATACAGAATGGGGGACAATGCCTGGCTCGAGAGCAGTACGTGTGAAAAAGATCTTGGAGTCCTCGTGGACAACAAGTTAAACATGAGCCAACAATGTGATGTGGCAGCAAAAAAAAAGCCAATGGGATTTTGGCCTGCATCAATAGGAGCATAGTGTCTAGATCTAGGGAAGTAATGCTACCCCTCTATTCCTTGGTTAGACCACACCTGGAATATTGTGTCCAATTCTGGGCACCACAATTCAAGAGAGATATTGACAAGCTGGAATGTGTCCCGAGGAGAGCGACTAAAATGATAAAAGGTCTGGAGAACAAGCCCTATGAGGAGCGGCTTAAGGAGCTGGGCATGTTTAACCTGAAGAAGAGAAGGCTGAGAGGAGATATGATAGCCATGCATAAATATGTGAGAGGAAGCCACAGGGAGGAGGGAGCAAGCTTGTTTTCTGCTTCCCTGGAGACTAGGACGCAAGGAACAATGGCTTCAAACTACAAGAAAGGAGATTCCATCTGAACATGAGGAAGAACTTCCTGACTGTGAGAGCCGTTCAGCAGTGGAACTCTCTGCCCTGGAGTGTGGTGGAGGCTCCTTCTTTGGAAGCTGTTAAACAGAGGCTGGATGGCCATCTGTCAGGGGTGATTTGAATGCAATATTCCTGCTTCTTGGCAGGGGGTTGGACTGGATGGCCCATGAGGTCTCTTCCAACTCTTTGATTCTATGTGATGGTTGGGGGTCACCACTCATCTTCTGTTGTCTCACCACCATTCTGAACTATGAGTCATTTGTAAGTCCGATATTTGTAACTTGGGGAGTGCCTGCAATCATCTACTGAAATATCCCAGCCCAAACTCCTATCTTCAAGCAGAAAGCACTCACTTGTCGATGCTGGATTTGGTGTCTGCAATCTTGTTCAGACTAGAGATTTTGAACCCATAGGCGTTGCCGCGCTGGCCCTTATTCATGTAGTTTCCAAAGGCCAAGACCACTTCCAACAGCTGCTTCAGGCTCTTGCTCTGGAACACTTCTGTGGAAGCGGTGCGGATTGCTATGGAGGGCAAGAAGAAAGATGTTTTTTCAGATATTGGAATAATTTGATATGGAACACAACGTTTATCCATGTTTCATATATATCACATGCACATAGCATGAAGGAAATGTTATACACAGTATTTTTTAATAATGTTGTGCCTGAAACAAAGTTGGTGTATACATTGAACAGTCAGAAAAAAAAAAGATGCCACCATCTCAGTCCTTCATGTGGACAATTTTGGATTTTGGACTTTCAAATAGGAAACATTCAATCTGTACAGTATTAGTGGTTTCCAAAATGATGCTGCACCTGTGACAGGCAAAAGAGAACTGAGAGATTTGGAGGAGGGGGCACCTGTCCTAAAAGACCACCTCCAGTTTTAGAACTGACCAAACTCTTGCTTGTAAGTCACAGTGTTCTGTCGCCGCTGGGCCTATAGCTAGTTGACTTTAAATATAGGATGTGTAACCTTTACCCAGCGGGAAGCCAGGGGCCCTAGGAAAAGTTCTCAGAGGCTTCCTTTACAAAAGGAATCTTCAAATGGCTTAAAAGGTACAACAAAGTCTTTTATTAATGAATCCAACAGGAATTGTAAAGCTTTCTTGGCAAAGTATCAGTTCTCTCAAACTTGTCCACAGGGAACAGGCACTATCTTCAATAACTTTCTTCAAAGGAAAATTCCCCTTTTTAACTTCTCCCAAGGCTAACTAAAATCCAACCCTCACTGGTGTGGGCTCCTCTGCCAGGCCGAACTGCTTCTCGAAACACTGAGAGGACCTACCAGACAGGCAATGGATGTTCTTTAGAGTTTAAGGCTGTCTTCCTGGAAACTCCCAAGGCTGTAGGAAGGAATCCCTGGAGTTCTTAGGAGACTCTTAAAGCTGTGGGAATGCTTCCCTGGCATTCTTTCCCTGGAGCTCTTAAAGGTTGAAGCCTTTGTACAGGGGAAGTAAACACATCCTATACATTGGCTAACCTTGCTGTGACTGACTGGAAAAGGCTCCCTTCCCTCCAAAGCCTAGAAAGGGGGTGGAACCAGGGAACCCAATGATAATTGACAGGTGGCTTGCCCTATGAATGCAGCCAAAAGAAGCCACCTATCTGCAGAGTCCCTGAAACTTAGAACTATAAACAAACGCTCAGTGCAAAGCACAAAATTGGAGCTCCTGGAACAGCTGTTCCAGAACACACAGAGACCCACACGACGAACCTACCTTCCACTTTAGGTTTAACTTCAGCAACTCTCTCAGCAAACTTCTTCTTGAAATACAAAGACTGCAGTCTCTGCTGGTAATGGTTTATCCTGCAGGAGAGCAGAGAAAAAAGTATATTAGGAGGGGTGTCTCATAAACAAACTGATCTTCTTTGTGCTTGAGCACTCTGTCACTGTTTACAGAAGCTTTGCTTTCTATCTAAACTCTCATTAACTTCTGCACCTGACAAATCATACGCAGACAGTTCCTCTGGGAAAGACCGTGAAAAGCCTCCCTCAGGAATGTGACCTTGTGAATCTTCCTGATATAGCTCGAGCCTCTCATCTGAACTTAACTCCAGTCATACCTGACTCTGGGGGTTGTTGCTCATTTCCATTTCTAAGCCAAAGAGCTGGTGTTGTCCGTAGACACCTCCAAGGTTATGTGGCCAGCATGACTGTATGGAGCACCATTACCTTTTCACCAGAATGGTACCTATTGCATGTTTTCAAACGACTAGGTTGGTAGAAGCTGAGGCTAATAACGGGAGCTCACCCCACTCCCTGGATACCAATCACCTGTTGGGGTTCAGCCTGCGTGTGAACCTGAACCTGATTCTCTGATTGTATTTCCTGATGCAACTGAACAGGCTACTGAACATGAATTTGTCCCTGATGGTTTGGAAACTGTTGATTCTGAGGTCAGTGGCTTGGAAAGTGAAACTACGCATCCTGATGGGAATGTTTCTGAATCAAGCGGTGATAGCTCTCCAGAGGAGCTAGCACCTGCCTTTTTTAATGAGGATAGAAAAGGACAGATTTGGAAAAACAGGAGTGAATCGCAGAGTCTGCGAAGGTCAAGCAGATTAAAGGAAAGGGAGGCACAGGCTTCAAAGCCTGGAGGCGTGTCTCGAAACAGTTTCTTTAGTTTTAAGTGTCTCTCCCCGGGCTCTCTCGTTAGATCAAGCATCGTTTAGACTGAGGCATTACCTTGGCAGATTTCCCGGTTCCCATGGCCTGCATTCCCAGAGGCTTCTAGTTTCCAAGTACGGTTAGTGAGATGCTAACAGGTTCCAGGTTTTTATAGTGTTGCTTTTGGAATTTTGATCTAGTTCATAGATATTCCTGACTGCTGAATTTTACTGTGGCTTTTTGGACTTTGTATTTTCCTCTATTTTGTAACCATTTTTCATCAATAAAAAAGGATTGTTTTTTTCCTACAGTCAAGTGTGGTGGATTAATATCTTATGGTCTTGTTTCCTGATCTGGGTTGCAACATCACCAACCTTCCAGTCAGCATATTCAGCATTTTTGGAGATCTTTACCAACTACCCAGCTTCTCAGATATCAGGATGTGTCTTGAGATGTTCCTGCTCGTTTCCAACAGACTGGTCATTGTGTTCTCAGCTTACCTGCTCTCAGCTACAGCAACAATTTTCTCCATCCCCAAACTCCTACGTTGTAGTCCTTACTGTTTCAGATCAAGTAAAATATCACTTTATATCATGTATGGGCAAACCTGGGCCCTCCAGGTGTTTTGGACTTCAACTCCCACAATTCCTAACACCCTACAAGCTGTTAGGAATTGTGGGAGCTCTAAAGCATCATTCGGCATTGTTTGCAGCACAGATGAAGAGTGCCAAGATTGAAGTGCTGCTCCAATCACCTGCTCATTTCAAAGAGGAACCTGTCAGCCTTCGCCATCCGGTCCAGTTCATGCTTGTGCTCCTCCAGGAGGTCAATGTCCGCCTTTTCAGGAACAAATTTCAAAAGCTAAAAAAGGAAACATAAGATACACTTTTAAACACATGTTGACCCTCCACGTAAGTCTATTAGTTTATTTATTTACTCTATTTGTTTCCTGCTGTTCTCTACCCCGAAGGTACTCAAGGCGGCTTTACATATGGCAATGACTTTGAACAAGAAATAGTTAAAATACATGAAGTGAAAGATTTTAAATTAAATGCACATTAAAAACATATAAAACACTAGCTGTCCCCTGCCACGCGTTGCTGTGGCCCAGTCTGTTGATCTGGAAAATAAAATAATGAGAAAGTGTAATTTCTTGATTATTGTGGATAAACAGTATTTCTTGCTGTTTCTTTGTCAGTGTTGATGGCGGTTTGCCCACCCTGGAACATGCAACATATCATTGTCCTTCTTTAAGGGTCCCTTTCAAATCTATGAGTGTGTGTGTGTGAATCACATCTATCTACCTACCTACCTACCTATCTATCTATCTATCTATCTATCTATCTATCTATCTATCTATCTATCTATCTATCGCTGGATGGCTCTTTGTCAGGAGGACTTTGATTACGTTTTCTTGCCCTGGTGAAGAGACCTGGACTGGATGGCCTTAAGTATTTTCTGTTGGTTGTGGGTGTTCTGTGTGGGAAGTTTGCCCCGATTCTGTCTCTTCGTGGGTTTCAGAATGCTCTTTGATTGTAGGTGAACTGTGAATCCCAATGACTACAACTCCCAAATGTCAAGGTCTATTTCCCCCAAACTCTACCAGTGTTCATATTTGGGCGTATTGAGTGCTTGTGCCAAGTTTGGTCCAGATCCATCATTGTTTGAGTCCACAGTGCTCTCTGGATGTAGGTGCACTACAACTCCCAAACTCAAGGTAAATGCCCACCAAACCCTTCCAGTATTTTTTGTTGGTCATGGGAGTTCTGTGTGCCAAGTTTGGTTCAATTCCATTGTTGATGGAGTTCAGAATGCTCTTTGACTGTAGTTGAACTATAAATCCCAGCAACTACAACTACCAAATGACAAAATCTTAATTTTTTGAGTGATGGTCATTCCTTGTGTTGTGAGACGTTTTGCTGCCAAATTTGGTGTGATTTCGTTCATTGGTTCTTTTGTTTTTAAGGTACTCATTATGCACAGAGCATTTATATATATATAGATTACAGTCACTATGAGCGCAAAGTGAAGAAGTGGAGACAGGAAGACAGATTTCCACATGTCTCCTGGGTCATCTGTTGGGAGCCCCTCTTCCCAGCAATAATATCTATCAATATATATTAAAATGCTCTGTGCGTAATAAGTACCTTAAAAACAAAAGAACCAATGAAGGAAATCACACCAAACTTGGCCAATGAAGGAAATCACACCTACATCTAGAGGACACTGTGGACTCAAACAATGATGGATCTGTACCAAACTTGGCACGAATACTCAATATGCCCAAATATAAACACAGATGGAGTTTGGGGGAAACAGACCTTGACATTTGGGAGTCACTGGTTACTGGGATTTATAGTTCACCTACAATCAAGGAGCATTCTGAACTCCACCAACGACAGAATTGGGCCATACAGAACCCTCATGATCAACAGAAAATACTGTGTTTTCTGGTGGTCTTTTGTGACCCTTGTGACACCCCCTTGCAACCCCTCCCAGGGGTCCCAAACCCCAGGTTGAAAAATGCTGCCTTAAGGCCATCCAGTCCAACTCCCTTCACCAGGGCAAGAAAACATAAAGTCTTCCTGACTAGCCATAGATATAGATAAATATATATGATTCACACACACACACATGTTTATGAAAGATATAGTACAATAGACTTGAAAGGGACCCCTAAAGAAGGACAATTATATGTTGCATGTTCCAGAGTAGGCAAATCAGACAATCTTTACATCAGCATTGACAAAGAAACAACAATACTGTTCACCCACAAGGATAGAGAAATTGCATATATTAGAAACCAACGCTTTCTCATTACTTTATTTTCCAGACCACCAGACTGGGCCACAGCAACGCGTGGCAGGGGACCGCTAGTAGTAATATATAATACTAATATTGTGATGGTGCTAATATTATAATATATTTTATACACATATAATATTGATAATATTATAATGTAATACAATTCTAATAATCATATATTATATATTATATGTAATGTTACTAATAATATTACAGTATAGTGGTATACTAAAATATAGAAATATCTAATACTAATATTGTGCTGTGCTAATAATATAGTATATTGACTCACCTGTTCAAGCATGTCCTTTGGCAAGTCCTCTTGCTCATCCATTGTCAAAATTGCACGTTTGATTTCATCGTTTGATAATTTCAGCCTGCAAAAAAAGAACAGCAGAGGACGTTCAACTGAACTTTCACAACAAGGGTGAAAACCAGTTTCCAAGAGTCCAGTTCCAGCTTTTGATGCCAGAGGAATGTTCCCAACCAATATTTCTTATGCAAGGGGTCCTCAAACTAAGGCCCCTGGCCTGGATACAGTTCCCCAAGGTCATTTACACAGCTCCCACCCTAAACTTTAGACTTAGAATCCGTCTTAATTCTGAAACGACTTGAAGGAACACAACAACAATCCTAATTAACTTGACTCTCTCATCAGCCCAAAGAAGCCCATACTTCCCATTGAAATATGCAGTCAGTTCCCATACAAAGCGGGGTTGTGACATTATCTAAGGCACTTTATGAGAGTTTATGAGGTTCATTTGAACTCTTTGTTCAAATGCAGCTTGAAAAGGAAGGAAAGAACCATCTAGAACCTTAAGATCATCCGGGGAAGCCCTGCTCTCGGTCCCATGCCATTGCAGTCTTGTTTGGTGGGGACGAGAGACAGGGCCTTCTCCGTGGTGGCCCCTCGGCTGTGGAACTCCCTCCCTAATGAGGTTAGATCTGCTCCCTCCCTTCTGACCTTCCAAAAGAAACTTAAATCTTGGTTATGGGATCATGCATTCACAGAATAGTTGTTTTACTGGGAAGACAAGATTTTATTGGTCTGTTTTGGATGATTTTAATCTGGCAAACTAGTTCTAAAGTATATATTTTAACTATTCTAATGTATATGGATGTATTTATTATGTGTTTTATATCATGTTTGGCATTGAATTGTTGCATGTTTGGAAGTCGTTCTGAGTTCCTCCTCGAAGGTCGAGAACAAAGGGGTGTAAATGATTGAAATCTATATAAATAAAAATGTAATGTTCATTTGTGGGATGAACATAACTCAAGAACCAATGGACAAGTGGACACGAAATTTGGTCCCAATACACCTATCAGGCCAACAAGTGACCATCACTAATAAAAACACTGAAAAACACAATGGAAGGGATTTAAAAAGCCAAAAAAAAAAAAGAAGCAAAAAGACGCTACAGCGCATGTGAAAAATAACTCCCCGTGGCAAACAAAGCACACAATAGCATATCCACACTCTCTTCTGGACTACAGCTCCCAGCATCCCCTAGACCAGGCTCTTTAGGAGAGGAGGATGATTCAAATGCACTGCTTCCAAGCTGCAAGCTTTCTTCTCCTTCGATTTCTTTGAGAGCATCCCAATTCCTGCATATTTCCCATTTGCTATTCCTGGACTCCAACTCACAGCAATCCTCCAGATACATAAGATAGATTGGCGCAGTGGAAGAGCAAGGAAGGAGATAATGAAAGGAAACAAAGGAAGGAAGGAAGGAAAGAGGGAGGGATAGAAGGAAGGAGATAAAGAAAGAAAAGGAAAGAAAGAGGGAGGGAAGGTTAGCCACAGCAACACGTGGCAGGTACAGCTCATAAATAATAATACATAAACAGAAAGCCCATGGAACAACAGACTGGTTCAAGATTGGGAAAGGCGTACAGCAGGGTTGTATACTCTCACCTAACCTATTCAACTTGTATGCAGAACACATCATATGATGTGCGGCGCTTGACAAATGCAAGGCTGGGGTGAAAATTGCTGGAAGAAACATTAACAACCTTAGATATGTAGGTGACACCACTTTGATGGCTGAAAGCAAGGAGGAGCTGAGAAAGTGCAAAAACTGGGTTGCAGCTAAACATAAAAAATACCAAGATTATGGCAACAAGAATGATTGACAACTGGCAAATAGAGGGAGAAAACGTGGAGGCCATGACAGACTTTGTATTTCTAGCTGCAAAGATGATTGCAGATGCGGACTGCAGCCAGGAAATCAGGAGACACTTCTTGGGAGGAGAGCCATGTCCAATCTTGATAAAATAGTGAAGAGTAGAGACATCACACTGGCAACAAAGATCCGCATAGTTAAAGCAATAGTATTCCCCATAGTCACCTACGGATGTGAGAACTGGACCATAGGGAAGGCTGAGTGAAGGAAGACAGATGCTTTTGAACTGTGGTGTTGGAGGAAAGTTCTGAAAGTGCCTTGGACTGCCAGAAGATCCAACTAGTCCATACTTCAGGAAATAAAGCCTGACTGCTCACTGGAGGGAAGGAGAGTAGAGGCAAAGATGAAGTCCTTTGGCCACATCATGAGAAGAAAGGAAAGCTTAGAGAAGACAGTTATGCTGGGGAAAATGGAAGGAAAAAAGAAGAGGGGCCGACCAAGGGAAGATGAATGGATGGCATCCTTGAAGGGACTGGATTGATCTTGAAGGAGCTGGAGGTGGTGACAGCCGACAGGGAGCTCTGGCGTAGGCTGGTCCATGAGGTCACGAAGAGTCAGAAACGACTGAACGAATGAACAACAACAACAAAACAGAAAGCAGAAGGTAAAACAGATTCTTGGAAAAGAATGGGCCATGTTTTGCAATCTTGAGTTTACAGCAAGGGACAGACTGGCTAGTATGGCATCACTGTAACTTCGGATTACTCCCATTATCCTCAGCCAACTACAGCGAAGCTCAGTCAATCTTGGATCAGAAATGAGAGAGAAATGTTAAATGCAAAAAAGTTACAGAGATGGGCAGCAATAGCCAGCAGGGAGCGTTGCTTTCTTGCTTTTGATCAACAGCTACTCAGTTGATTCACAATGTAATTTTGGCTGGTGGTAGGTTTAGACCATAGCAGGTTGGTTGAGGCTCTCCTAATTAAATGTAAATCATGTCACCTCTCCTCACTGTCTAAGCCCAATGAAAAAAGGATACTGTCATACTGAGGAATAAGCAAGCTTTTTTTTTGCTACTCCAGAAACCAAAACAAGGAGTATCGGGTTCAAACTACAGGAAAAGAGATTCCACCCAAATATGAGGAAGAACTCCTGATGGTAAGAGCTGTTTGGAGACTAGGACGCGGAGCAATGGCTTCAAACTACAGGAAAGGAGATTCCACCTGAACTGTTCAGCAGTGGAACTCTCTGCCCCGGAGTGTACTGGAGGCTCCTTCTTTGGAGGCTTTTGAACAGAGGCTGGGTGGCCATCTGTTGGGGGTGCTTTGAATGCTATTTTTCTGCTTTTTGGCAGAGAATTGGACTGGATGGCCCACGAGGTCTCTTCCAACTGTATGGTTCTATGATTCTACCTACAAGGTTGTTATGAGGCTGAAGTACATAGGAAGAGCTCTGTTTACATTGTCCCAAGCTTATTAACAGATAGGTGAGGCATACCTGCAATTTGCAAACAATATAAATATTGTGTCCCCAATTTAAACCTGCAGGAGTACTGTGGAAGAGAGGTTTGTGTGCATGCACATCTGCAACAGGACATGAAAATGTTTCTTTCTTATTTCAACCTCATAACACAACCAAAACCAAAAACAAATAAACAAAAAAATCTGGGTGTTTTTGTTTTTGGGAAAATTGTATTGGATAGACTACATCAGCTGTAGTTTCTTATATATGGGTGAGCAGATGGCAACTTGTAGATGCAGCATGTTCTGTATCTCAAAAACTAGAGCTGATAGGGAAAAGTTGGTGCCATTTTTGGAATCAGCAGGTTAGATATACCCAGAAACAGGGCTAACGGGGCACCAAAATAACAACAACAAATAATAATCATCCTCATAATCATCATCATCATCATCATCATCATCACCATCATCCTAGAATCATAGTTGGAAGAGACGTCGTAGGCCATCCAGTACATCCCCCTGCCAAGAAGCAGGAAAACAACAACAACAACAAGCCAGAATTGAAAAGTCAATGACAGATCCCAAGTGTAGACTCTGCAAGGAAGCAGATGAAATGAAAGATCACATCCTTAGCTGCTGCAGGAAGATCGCGCAGACAGACTACAAGCAGAGGCATAACACCGTTGCTCAGATGATTAATTGGATCTTGTGCCACAAATACCATCTGCATGCGACAAAAAACTGTTGGGATCACAAGCCCAAAAACGTTATAGAAAATGAACACCTCAAACTACTTTGGGACTCAGACTGACAGAGTTTGAGCACAATAATCCTGACCCCACAATCGTGTTAAAAAACAAAGTATGGATTGTCGCTGTTGCAATCCCAGGCAACAGCAGGATTGAAGAGAAACAACTGGAAAAGCTGACACAATATGAGGATTTAAAGATCGAACTGCAAAGACTCTAGCACAAACCAGTCAAGGTGGTCCCAGTGGAGATCGGCACACTGGGTGCAGTGACTAAAGACATTGGCTTGCACTTAAACACAATTGGCGCTGACAAAATTACCAGCTGCCAGCTGCAAAAGGCCACCCTAAGGGGACAGTTCCCCAGCACCAACTGCTGCTCTGTGACCAGAGTGAAGAGAGGGGGCCAGGAAGAGAGTTCCACCTTGGCTCCTGCACTGTGCTAATAATATAATATAATATATTGTATACACATATAATATTGATAATATTATAATGTAATACAATGTAATACTACTACTAATAATGCATTCGAATTATATATTTTATATTACATATAATATTACTAATAATATTACAGTATAATGGTATGATACTAATATGGTGCTCTCATTTGGTATCAGCCATTGGTTGAGGTTCTGGCAGGGAGTTCCTCGACTTTGGAACTCCCTGCCATTAGAGATCAGAACTGCCCCTCCCTCATGACGTTCAGGAAACTAACAAAGACCTGGTTGTGGAACGAGGCATTTGACAACTGATTTAATTCTTTGCCCACATGAAAGGAGGATGATGAATGGGATTGTGATGGTGTCGGACGATTTGGCTCTTTTAACTGGGATGATAATGTTTTAATGTGTATGGTGCTGATATGTTAATCGTGTAATGAAGTGGCATTGTGTTGTTATTGCATATTTTTTGTATGTTAACACATGTTGTGAACCGGTCCGAATCCCTCTTTGAAGGTGAGAGGGTCGGTATATAAAACCTCGAAATAAATAAATAAATAATTGAGCCCGCCACTTTTGGACTCTCGCTTGCTGAGGTGTTCCAGCAAGTCTGCTGCAATGCACCCTGAGCCCTGCTACATGCACAATGGAGGACCTTCTTGCAGCAACACCAGAGGCACTTCAGGTGGCCAGCTACTGGTCAAAGGACATTTAATCAACTACCAAACTCGCAAATTTTGTATTTTGTCTGTTTGTTTGTTTTGTTCTGTTAGAAATGTAATACAATTGACTGGTTGCCTGAAACGACAAATAAAAAATAAATATCTCAGTTCTTGTGGGTTTTTTCGGGCTATATGGCCATGTTCTAGAGGCATTTCTCCTGACGTTTCGCCTGCATCTATGGCAAGCATCGTCAGAGGTGAGGTCAAAAAATAAATATGTTGCTATGGTAATAATATAATACCCCTTCGGGGTGAGAAGGGCGGCATATAAATGTAATAAATAAATAAATAAATACTGAGATCTGCACGTATCGTTCTCCAATACATCACATAGTCCTGGGAAGTGTCCGACGTGTGATCCAATACAACAACTAGCATAGTGATCTTGCTTGATGTGTACTAATCTTGTGTTTCAAATAATAATAATAATAATAATAATAATAATAATAATAATAATAATAATAATAAATCTCTTACCCACCTCTCCTCATTGCTCGAGGTGTATTACAAGAAAGCTAAGAGCACATAATCATCATAAACATTATATAAAATATGTGTTGGCCAATGTAATTGGCCAACTAGCATGAGCAACAGCCTCGTGCCTCATAGAGAGCTGGTAGAAGACAAGAAATAAAGTTGTATTCTTTTGAAAACTTAATAAAATATTTTAAAAGAAACCTCTTTCTTATTCTCATGCTGTAATAAAAGCCAGCGCCTGCCTGAATTACAAATAACTAATTGTGGGAACTGGAGATTAATTGGGGAAATGCACATCATGTGAGAGGATGTCTCAAGCAATGGGCCTGATGCCCCAGCCTGCTGCATGATCTAGCGAGAGAAGCTGCTTGGTTTCAGCAAACTCATCATGTGGCCTTTGGGCGTCGGGATGTGATCTAGGCCTGGAAAAAAAAGAACAAGGACACAAAAAGCTCGGCAAGAACATGCCCCAAGAGAGTTCTTGAATGTATATAGAGGAGGGAGGAGTGGAAGCACAAGACGTCTTGCGGTGCCAAAACAGAACAACCTCTTCTCTGACAATGTGATGGGAAAGAGGCCAGAAAAAAGCTATAAGCCTATCCAAAGAAGCCACAGTAATTATCTTTGTTGGCAACAGCTGCCGGGTGGAACTGGGTCACGGCTTGGACGGCCGCAAGGATTTAAGCCTTGAAAACTTGTCAATGGGACACTGTGGCTCGCAAAGCCTGACAGGCATTGGGAGGGGGCTTTGATGAGAAAGAGCAATACTCTCATGGGGGCGAAAATGTATGCGTCTGGGAACTAAACAAACATAGAAGTGGAACAATATGATTTTGGGCAGGAACCTAGCCAGAAAATGTATTGTCGAAGGCTTTCATGGCCGGAATCACTGGGTTGTTGTAGGTTTTTTCGGGCTGTATGGCCATGGTCTAGAGGCATTTTCTCCTGACGTTTCGCCTGCACTTTGGCAAGCATCCTCAGAGGTAGTGAGGTCTGTTGGAACTAGGCAAAAGGATTTATATATCTGTGGCATGACCAGGGTGAGACAAAGGACTCTTCTCTGCTAGAGCTAGGTGTGAATGTTTCAACTGACCACCTTGATTAGCATACAATGGCCTGACTGCGCCTGGGGCAAACTTTTGTTGAGAGGTAATTAGAGGCAACAGCACAACAACAGAGAGGAAACAAACAAGGACATCTAATTACCTCTCAACAAAAGTTTGCCCCACCTACACATTCAAAGCACCCCCGACAGATGGCCATCCAGCCTCTGTTTAAAAGCCTCCAAAGAAGGAGCCCCCACCACACTCTGGGTCAGAGAGTTCCACTGTTGAACAGCTCTCACAGTCAGGAAGTTCTTCCTAATGTTCAGGTGGAATCTCCTTTCCTGTAGTTTGAAGCCATTGTTCTGTGTCCTGGTCTCCAGGCCAGCAGAAAATAAGTTCGCTCCCTCCTTCCTATGACTTCCTCTCATATTTATACATGGCTATCATGTCTCCTCTCAGCCTTCCCTTCTTCAGGAAGAGAAGAAAAGGAGGAAAAAGAAAAATCAACACAAAACCCTACACAGCTATCCTATGATCCTAGAACTGGAAGGTTGTCAGAAAGTCCAATGACTAGTAATCTCCAAACAAAGTCTTCAACGAAGGAAGGTTCAAGGTTGCATACCTGACCCAGGGGCAAAGCTGACCTACACTTAACACTCTCTCCACCCAATGGGAAGGATTGGCTTCAAAATGCTGAAGCCATACATGGTTATGCTGTACTCATAGGAAACTTTCTTTGTGTGTATGTAGAGAGGAGAGACTGAGTAGCACAAACATTTGCCAGCATGAGAAGAAATCTAATATGACCTCACTGTACAATCATTTTTCCCAGAGTACGAAAGTCAGGCAGAAAGAGATAAAGTATCTCGCAAGGCAAGCTCTTTCTCAGTTGCATGCCAGACAATATCTGGCTGGGGTTTATAAATGTCTAGGATAAATGAGGAACTGGTCCTGGTTGACTGTTTGAATGGAGAAATCTTTCATCAACTCAGTGGTGGAAGAAAAATGAAATATAAAAAAGGATGCTTTTAGGGCGGTGCTCTGAATATGCCAAAGAGCCAATTTTTTGATTTACCATCCCTGGAATTTAACACGGTTCAGAGGAGGGCGACTAAAATGATCATGGGCCTGGAGAACAAGCCCAAGAGGAGTGGCTTAAGGAGCTGGGCATATTTAGCCTGAAGAAGAGAAGGCTGAGAGGAGACATGATGAGGGCCATGCATAAATATGTGAGAGGAAGTCATAGGGAGGAGGGAGCAAGCTCGTTTTCTGCTGCCCTGGAGACTAGAACGCAGAACAATGGCTTCAAACTACAAGAAAGGAGATTCCATCTGAACATTTGGAAGAACTTCCTGACTGTGAGAGCTGTTCAGCAGTGGAACTCTCTGCCCCGGAGTGTGGTGGAGGTTTTGAAACAGAGGCTCGATGGCCATCTGTCGGGGGTGCTTTGAATGCAATATTCCTGCTTCTTGGAGGTTGGACTGGATGGCCCATGAGGTCTCTTCCAACTCTCTTCTTTGGAAGCTTTTAAACAGAGACTGGATGGCCATCTGTTGGGGGTGCTTTGAATGCAATTTTCCTGCTTCTTGGAAGTTGGACTGGATGGCCCATGAGGTCTCTTCCAACTCTATGATTCTATAATTCTACGATCCTCCCAAAAATCCTGGCAGATAGATTAGTCTGAGGGAAGTCCAGTGAGATAGACTAACCAATGTCAGCCTCTCACCACAATCCCACCCAATGTACCGATTCCCACCCAATCTTTAAAAAGTGCTCTGTATGACTGTGTGCTGCTTTCTGAAATAAATGCATGTCTGTAAAAATACAAACATCAGGAGGAAAAGGGCTGGATCAAACAAAACTCCCATTTGCTTGTGGCCAAAACCAATGAAATGTCTATGATACGGGTAGGGGAATTTTGGTCTTCCAGAAATTTTGAGTGACGATTCCTATCAGCTCCACTCAGCATGGTCTAAGACAAGGGATAATGTGATTTTGATTGATGTTTTAATGCTATGTTTTTAGTGGGGTTGGTTTTAATGTTTTATAAAGGTTTTCCCCTGCCATTAAGTCCAATCATCTCCAACTCTGGGTGTTGGTGCTCATCTCCATTTATAAGCCGAAGAGCCAGCATTGTCCAGACACCTCCAAGGTCATGTGGCCAGCATGACTACATGGAGCGCTGATACCTTTCCGCCAGAGCGGTATCTATTGATCTACTCACATTTGCATGTTTTCGAACTGCTAGATTGGCAAAAGCTGGGGCTGACAGCAGAAGTTCACGCTTTTCCCTGGATTCGAACCTGCGACCTTTTGGTCAACAAGTGGTGCAGCGGTTTAACCCACTGCGCCACTTCCAACTGGTGCTGTTGCATCCCCACTGCTGCTGCCACCAAATGTGGCACAGCTGGCTGGGAGTCAGCTGCATTAAGATCACTACTGACTGAAAGATTATGAGTTCGAAGCCAGCCTGGGTCAGGCTGAGTGTCAACCAATTTGTGTAGCTTGCTGTCAACCTTTGCAGTCTGAAAGACAGTTGCATCTGTCAAGTAGGAAATTTAGGTACCGCCTATGCGGGGAGGCTAAATTAACTAATTTATGATGCCATAAAAATCTCCAGCAAGCCTGCAAAGAATGAGGAAGTACTTCATCAATGTCACAAATGGATGGTGAAGCAACAGCTCCCCTGGTGGCCAGATTACCCTCATGAAAAGTTGGAATGTTAAATTGCCTCTATGTCTGTCTATATATGTTGTGTGTCTATGGCACTGAATGTTTGCCATGTATATATACATTGTAATATCCCCCGAGTCCCCTGCAGGGTGAGAAGGGCGGAATATAAATACTGTAAATAAATAAATAAAATAAACAAGTTTTTCTTGGAAAGATTTAGTCATACAGGGTTTGCCTTAGCTTTCCTTTGAAGCCAAGAAAGTTGCCACTTGCATAAGGTTACTCAATGGATTTCCATTGCAAAGTGGGAAATCAGACTCGGTTCGTCTGTTGTAGTTGATCCTTTCCCCCACAACAACATCTAGGCACTTGGTCAGCATTTTCATTGGTCAGATATTTACAACCTCATCACAAATTTCTTAATTTCTGTAGACCCTACTAGCATATGTAAATATTTCATCCATCACCCCAAAACTGGTAGAGGAGGTTCCTTGATATCCCTTGAAATTTGATATTTTGATAACAAAATCAGTGGATTGAGAAGTCAAATGATAAGCCACAATGTAGTAAACCAGTGTCTCTTATATAAAATCACTGAATCTGGGTTGCTTTCTGATCAATCAAAGGAGGGCATGGGAACTTTGAATACTTCTCAAAGTGTATAGAATGTCTTGCATTGTACTGCTTGCTAATGTCCAATTCCTTTTGAGCAGGGGCTCTGTATCAGACATCCTTTCAAGTCTGAAAGTAAATAAACCTCTGTTCCTTTGCCTTATAAAAATGGAAAAAGGAAGGTTTGCTATTGGGATTCTTTTGGGAAGGTATATTTACAAGCCTAGGAATTTATAGGTTTCCCCGGACATTAAGACTAGTTGTGTCCGACATAGAAATGCATTTTACCATGTATTTTTATAAAATACATTTTAATATGTGTATTTGTGGTATTTTTATACATGTGTATGTGTTTTAATTAGTCTGTAACTCACCTTGAGCCACAAGGGGAGGTGGATAAGAAATAATAATAATAATAATAATAATAATAATAATAATAATAATAATTTCTTATTCACTTCCCCTGGCAGTCTTTAGGAGGAGCCTTTAGGAGGAGCCTGAAAACGTGCTTGTTCCAGTGTGCCTTCCCAGAATAAGAAAAACTCTCAGCAATATGCCCTAAAAATGCACTTTACCACTGATTTAGGACTGACTGCTTTCCCTCAATTCTCTCTGAAAATCCTATCCCAGTTATATCCTACCTTGTTCACGTCAGCATTATTTAAAAAAAAATAATAATCTATTACATTTGGCCCGGCCATTGGTTTTAAATGCTTGTATGTCACTGTTGATTGTTTATTGCCTATTTTTTGTTTATGTGATTTATATGAATTGTATTGTATTGATTGTTTTATTGATGTTTTGTTTATTGATGTATTGTGGGCTTGGCCTCATGTAAACCGCACCAAGTCCCTTGGGGAGATGGTAGTAGGATAGAAATAAAGTACAAATAAAGTTATTATTATTATTATTATTATTATTATTATTATTATTGATGCAAAGACTCTTGTTGTAGTTCAGCTTGTTGACAGAGTTGCCACTCCTAGTAACAGAGGGGAAAGGTTTCCTCAAGAGTCGGAGGGAGAACAGCATGGTCATGGCATTAAAGAAATCATCATGGCTCCAAGTGATACCGATACGTTTCCAGGCTTCTCAGATTACGAAATGGGGAATGGGGAGGTGAGCAGAGGTGTAAAAAGGGCTGCTCGCGAGCCGGAATCTGAGGGGGAATTACAAAGGAAGCGTATTCGGGAAATACTTAGTGCACCAATTGATGAGGATGACTTCCTGGGATTTGAGGGGAGTTCTGGGTCTGGAAGTGATATGGAGGGGGAGGAATTGGATTGGACCCGTGTGCAACACATAAGGGACATCTGTAACCAGCCCACCACCTCTAGCGAGGAGTTTGAGGGATTCACTGGGGACTGGCAGCCAGGGGATTCTTGGCAGGATCTGAACCCTGATAGTAATTGGCGGAGGTGGAGGGATGGGCACTCAGCTGCAGACTTGGGAGCAGGTGATAGTGATGACGAGAGGGTGGGGATCTCATCAAGCTCTGAGGATGATCTTTGAGATATAAGGGGGTTCTGTTGGCACATCTAGTCGCAGGAAGCAAAGTGTCTTTATTGGACATAATTCTTTGTGCTGCCAACTCTCACCCTTGGGTCCTGGGCTTCAGCTTCGTGTGTTCCTGAACCTCTGTTTCTCCAGTGATTCCAGCCTTGCTTTTCATCGGATTGACCACAGACCGGTTTGACTACGCTCTGGCTTTTCTGACTTTGTTTGCTAATATCTTTGTGACTGAAACATTTCTTAGTTTTGAAATTGTGTTTTTCATGCTCCAGTGACTGTGTTTTTGCTATACCTCGATTTTCAAGCAGTTTGCTTCACTTTTTGTTTAAAGCGGATTATAAGGCAACTCTATAATCCGGATTATATTTTTGTTTATTGAAACAACTCCTTTTTGATGCCAAATCACTCCTAGGGACTGCAGTTAAGTGCATTTTGGGTCCTTTTGTTTACAATAAAGCTGTGCTTGAACCTTTATTTTGTGTCTGGCATTGTTTGCAAGCATCTGGATCTTGACAACTCTGGCACAAGTCAGTAAAGTTGGTCCCAGTGGTGATCGGCACACTGGGTGCAGTGCCTAAAGAACTTGGCCTGCACTTAAAGACAATCGGCGCTGACAAAATTACCATCTGCCAGCTGCAGAAGGCCACCTTACTGGGATCTATATACATTATTCACCGATACATCACACAGTCCTAGACACTTGGGAAGTGTCCGATGTGTGATCCGATACAACAGTCAGCAGAGTGTCTGCTTTGGACTCATCTTGTTGTGTTTCAAATAATAATAATAATAATAATAATAATAATAATAATAATAATAATTGGGAGTTTGAACCTGTGGATGTAGAATCTATGGATTGAGGAGCCCAATGGAATTCATTGGCATAATTCCTGTGAATTTTGCAGCCATATATGGTATTCCTCCTGGCAGATTGGCTATATTTCATTAATCCATGCACACACATAGAGAAGGTATTTCTACCTGCCTATGGAACCACATCTATATTTATTTCTCTATGCAATGAGTCACTCAGCACAGGGTGTGTCTGTACTCGACCCTGAAAGCATCTTTAAATATTAAAGGAGACGTCCTGCAGCTAGAGTCCCAGAACAAGCAGTTCCCGTAGAGGGGAGAGAGCAACAAAGCGATACCTTGAGAGAAGAATATTGCAGTTCTGAGCTCTCCGTCCGTCTATGACCGAAAGCTCCTTGACTTTATGCCTGGCGCTCAGCGTGTCGTCGAGGGAGTCTTCTTTCTGCAAGAAGCATGAAAAGAATGCATTAATAAGCTGATGCGCAAGGGCATTTCGGAGCTTCCGGGGCATGCCAACGTACCCAGCATCCATCAAGAACTTTTACTGAAGCCGATGATTAAAATCCAGAGCCTGCAACTGAAGCACAATCAGCTGTTTCATAAACTGGAATGTTCTTTGGGCATGTGCGTGTGCGAAGAGGCTATTAGTTACAAGTGTATAAATATTTATCCAGATGGAAAGATTTAAGAACCCACAAGTGTGTAGACATTGAGGAACACGGAAAGGCTTCCCTGGCATACACAAATTGCCATATTCCGTCTAAAGCTATTTTACCAGCAGCAAGGATGCTGGCAGAAATACCTTTGGAGTTTCCAAACCTGATGTGGCTTTTGAGAAGAAGAGCTACATAGGGACTACCAAACGCAGCATTGCCCAAACACGAATCAAGGAACATGAAAGGCACTGCAGACTACTTCAACCAGAGAAGTCAGCCATAGCAGAGCACCTGATGAACCAACCTGGACACAGCATTTTATTTGAGAACACAGAAATGCTGGACCACTCAAACAACCACCATGTCAGACTACACAGAGAAGCCATTGAAATCCACAAGCATGTGGACAATTTCAACAGAAAGGAGGAGACCATGAAAATGAACAAAATCTGGCTACCAGTATTAAAAAACTCTAAAATTACAACAGCAAAACAGCAGAGAGGAAACAACCAGGCACATCTTAACACCTCTCAACAGAACATTTTCCCAGGCTCAGCCAGGCCTTCAAATGCTAATGAAGGTGGTCAGCTGAAACATTCACACCTAGCTTCAGCAGAGAGCTCTTTGCCCCACCCCAGTCATTCCACAGATATATAAACCCATTTTCCTATTCCAACAGACCTCACTACCTCTGAGGATGCTTGCCATAGATGCAGGCGAAACGTCAGGAGAAATGCCTCTAGAACATGGCCCTATAGCCCGAAAAAACCTACAAGAACCTAAGAGCTATATAGTTCAATGGAAAGCACATACTATGCACACAAAAGACCACAAGTTCAAATTCTGACATCAATAGTTAAACAGGGATTGGAAACAACTCGGTTAGGAAAGACCTCTGAGTGTCACAGGAAATCAGGAATAACCCAAATTTATCAATATTCTAACTCAATATGAAGATTTTCTCATTCAAACCCACATTATTTTGAATCAAACCACTGGCGAACCTAGTACAGAGACTGAATTCATGGCGCTTTCTAGATATTATTGGATTGCTACTAAGGGTGGTTGGAGTTGCAAATGATCAATATCTGAAAGGCATTATTTTTCCCTCGGATATAGTTTTTCTACCTGCTGTTTCAGTTGCCAGTTAGAAGCATATATACTTGGGCAAACTTTGGGATAATAAACAAGGATGCTTTTGTTTTCCATTTCTGTTTGTATTGCATTTCTTAAACCAAATGCAGCAATTAGTCCCAACTAGTGTAGAACCACTAAACCAATGGGAACCTGGCAAGTCAATCTATATAAATAAAAATGCAATGTTCGTTTGTGGGATTAGCATAACTCAAAAACCACTGGGTGAATTGACACCAAATTTGGACACAAGACACCTCTCAGGCCTATGAGTGACCATCACTCATAAAAACACTGCTCCCTATTTTTGATCTATCTCTCACTGCTTTTGGTAGCTTACATGTCTAGGTGGACAACTGGGGCCCCATCTGCACTGCCATATTTAAACTGTATTATATGATCCATGTAGGCTGATATAATGCACTTTAATGAAACTGAACTGCATTAAATTGTAGTGTAGACGGGGCCTTGGAAAACAAGTTGAAGATAAAGCATCCTTCTGGGTTCAGATATAACCATGAACCATGGTTTAAATAGGCTAGTTTGTAAACAAAAATCATCCAATGCTTCTGTTTCTGGTTTGTAGTTACTAATAAAATATTGTTTGGGTTGCTGTGAGTTTTCCAGGCTCTATGGCAGTGTTTCTCAACTTTACTAATGCCGCGACCCCTTAATACAGTCCCTCATGTTGCGGTGACCCCCAACCATAAAATTATTTTAGTTGCTACTTCGTAACTGTAATTTTGCTACTGTTATGAATCATATATGCAGGATGTATTTTCATTCACTGGAATAAATTTGGCACAAATACCTGATATGCCCACATTTGAATACTGGTGGGTTTAGGGGGGGATTGATTGATTTTGTCATTTGGGAGTTGTAGTTGCTGGGATTTATAGTTTACCTACAATCAAAGAGCATTCTGAACTCCACCAACAAGGGAATTAAACTTGGCACACAAAACTCCCATGACCAACAGAAAATACTGGAAAGGTTTGGTGGATCTACACCTTTAGTTTGGGAGTTGTAGTTCACCTATGTCCAGAGAGCACAGTGGACTCAAACAATGATGGTTATGGAACTAACTTGGCACAGATACTCAATATCCCCAAATGTGAACACTGGTGGAGTTTGGGAAAAAATAGACCTTGACATTTGGAAGTTGTAGTTGCAGGGATTTATAATTCACTTAAATCAAAGAGCATTCTGAACATCACCAATGATAGAATTGGGACAAACTTCCCACACAGAACCCCCATGACTAACAGAAAATACTATGTTTTCTGATGGTCTTTTGTGACCCCTGTGACACCCCCTCACGACCCCTCTGGGGGTCCCGACCCCCAGGTTGAGAAACACTGCTCTATGGCCATGTTCCAGAAGCATTCCAATGCTTCTGGAACATGGCCATACAGTCTGGAAAACTCACAGCAACCCAGTGATTCCATGAAAGCCTTCAACAAAACATTGTTTGGTTGCAGAGATAAGTTTGGACACAAGAACAAAACACAATTTAACAAACAATTACTTAATCTAGTCTCATGTACAATGTGAGAAATCCAAGACACTTGAATCTCTGGTATCGAAGTACTGTTGCAATGAGTCAATGCATTTCTTTTAAATAATGTGCTAAATTTTAGGTTTAGGATTATATAGACATTTTCCCAAGTTAAACAACAACAAAGATTCAGATTATTCTTAGGTACCAGCATCACCATTGTCCTTTGGAAAACGTATATACTGATCCCAACAATTCCTCATTCAACATATCTATTTACTCAACAGTGGCTTACAGCTTGCCCCGCTGATGCCTTCACACCATTTAAGGTAGCTCACAATAATTAAATTTTATTTATTTATTTATTTTATATCCTATTCTTCTCTACTTCTGTGGAAGGACTCAGAATGGCTAACAGTGAAATTCAATGCAATACAATAAATAACATAATAAACCACATACAATAAATAAGTTCTCAAATACATATAAAACAATTCATCACGTTAAAAACAACATCCAACTCAGTCGGGAACGTAGTGGTCAAATAACTCTTAGGCTATAACAGGTCACCATCAATCAGCAAATGCTCTGACTCCAAAGACAGGAGTTTAGCTGCTTCCCGAAGGACAGGAGAGAGGAGGCAGACCTAATCTCGCTGGAGAGAGAGTTCCATAGCCAGGGGGCCACCACAGAGAAGGCCCTGTTTTATGCAGCTTTGTGTTACTTTTTAACTGTGTTGATTGGGGTTGACCCCATGTAAGCCATCTTGAATCTCTTTGGGGAGATGGAAGATGTTCTGGGTTAGGCAAGAGAGCCAGAGGCAGGAGGGAGGAGTCAGCCGACTCCTGATTGGTTAGGACAGTCAGGGGTGGAGTTAGGATTTAGAGGGGGAAAAGGCTGGCTTATTTGACAAATAAGGAGAGTTGGAGTTTAGACATCGTGGAGTAAAGACGTATATTTTAGGAAGGGAGAGCTGTGAATATCTTAGGCAGGGAGGGAAGACTTTTGTGTGAGCCTTGAGAATTAGAGCAAGGGATAGGCATAGGATCCTGGTTCACTGGTCAGAGTAGGGACAGTGAAAGGGAAGCCTGATTTGCTCTAGGAGGCAGTTTGTGTACTGTGCTCAAAGACACACTGTGTCAGTTAGTGATCAGTGTGGGGACAAGGAACTCACTGTGAAACAAAAGTTGAAGCCTTTAAGTAAGACTGCCTGTTTAAAACCAGCTAAGCCTCAAGAACTGAACTGCATCAAGATTATTGTACCACTCTTTTTAGTGGTACAATAAAAAAATTGAGGCAGACTCCTTCAAATTGGAGTCTGCCTCAGTCTATTACAACCTTTACATCTCAGCTAACTTAAAGAAGATTGCTCTCAGTCCAGTCAGCAAAAGTAGCAGTGGTTAAAGAAGAACAAAGAGCTTAAATATAACTCTTCCTATTTTCACATTCACACATATGGTTTTCCTCAGACCTTTTCAATTGAGGTGGTGGCAGTGATTTTAATAAATACATCGGTCTAAAACTACAACACAGTTGGTCACTTATTAGATATAATACTGAGGTGGGATAAGAGAGTCTTTCCCCCTTTGTTATAGTTAACTATCTTTATTTGAAATAGTGTCCAGCTGAACGATAACCCTGTAAGCTGTAGGGCAGTGGGAGAGATTGCTTGTTCTCCCTTGCCAAGATAACCTTGATCTTTGTTACACTGGTGTCCAGTGGTGGGTTTGTGTTCCCCTCTGTCAGGGTTGTCGCTTTGAACCATTATTACAGTGGTGGCAGCGGTGGGATTGCTTGTACCCTCTGCCCATGTGTCGTTGATCATTATTACACAGACAGATAAAACAGATTAAAAAGTAGGAAATAAAGCTTTGAAAAGGAAGGTTTTCACCATGTGGTGAAATAAAATCCAAGATATGCCAACAGTTCATGGAAAGACACTGAGAAGGTCCTTTGACTTGTGTACATCTATGGAGCTTCTGCCATAGTTAGGACACGGAGGCAGCTCTCTCTATCAGCTCTTAGGAAATAAGCAACCTGATAAATGAAGAGGCAATCCCTGAAGTTACATCAGGTGAGAACCACACACTTATTCGACCAAAGAGTTGGGCAGAAACGTACTCACCTGCCTGGAGTTACTGTTCACAAAGAAGTCCTACAGCCAGAGCAGAAGCATGGGGATAGGCAGGAAAAAAGCGTGCAGTTCAGTGGTCACAGGAATAAAATAATAAAATAAAGAAGAACCACAAAACAGAAAGAACAACAACAGAGAGAGAAGAGTCAAAGCACAGTTGGAAAGAATATATAATTCAGCGGTGCTTCTTTTCGCAATAAATAATCTACAACGACGACAACGACAACAAAAACAACATCCTACAGCTCTCTGGAAATACCAGCTCATTGGTTATAATGCAGACAAGGTACAATAAAAAGAGGTTAGCGGAAAGATACCGAAGCAGCATGCCAAATTAAGAGAAATGCAACAAGCAAGACGTTGGTTAGGAAGATGCAACCTTTATTGATCATTCATGCATGTTTCTGATAAGATGGGGGTAAACAATGGACAAATGAAACCAACACACCTAAAGAGGGTACACTCTCCAAATTTGCTGGGGTTAGAGCAGTGGTTCTCAACCTTCCCAATGCCACGGCCCCTTAATACAGTTCCTCATGTTGTGGTGACCTCCTAACCATAACATTATTCTCATTCTTACTTCATAACCATAATTTTGCTCCTGTTATGAATTGTCATGTAAATATCTGATAGACAGTATGTATTTTCATTCACTGGACCAAATTTGGCACAAATACCCAATACGCCCACATTTCAATAGTTGTGGGGTTGGGGGTGGGTTGGTTTTGTCATTTGGGAGTTGTAGTTGCTGGGATTTATGGTTAAACTACAATCAAAGAGCATTCTGAACTCCACCAATGATGGAATTGAACCAAACTTGGCACACAGAATTCCCACTGGAAGGGTTTAGTGGGCATTGACCTTGAGTTTTGGAGTTGTAGTTCACCTACATCCAGAGAGCACTATGGACTCAAACAATGATGGATCTGGACCAAACTTGGCACAAATATTCAATATGCCCAAATGGGAACACTGGTGGAGTCTGAGGAAAATAGACCGTGACATTTGGGAGTTGTAGTTGCAGGGATTTATAGTTCACCTACAATCAAAGAGTATTCGGAACCCCACAGACGATAGGATTGGACCAAACTTTCCACACAGAACCCCCATGACCAACAGAAAATACTGTGTTTTCCGATGATCCTTGACGACCCCTCTGACATCCCCTGGTGACCTCCCCCCCAGGGATCCCGACCCCCAGGTTGAGAAATGCTGGGTTATAGGCAAAGGACACCCTCAAAAGTGGAAAAACCATTAATTAAAAAAACATACTATTTTTTTTAATCTAAGAAAACATCTCTCAAGGGAACTCTTGGTCCTTCAACATGATTCAGACTTTATAAACAAGGCACGGATAGGATAGCCATGTCCCCCTTGCTCCAGTTTCAGTACATCTTGGGGGGGGGGGGGGGGGGGGGGGACAACGGCCAGCGAACGAAGATTAATCCCCATCTTTTGCACACTTGGCTTTCAACCCAGAAGATAACTTTGCCGTCCTTGGCAGCTGTTGAAAGGTATGATTAACAGATGAGCAGTTTCCCTGGTCCGTGAGATAGAAAGGCTATACACATGTGAAACACCACACTATGGGAAAAAGTACTTTTGGGGTGACAACTCTTAGAATTTCTAGTAGGAATGCTGGCCAGTAACAGCTGAATGTCAAGAAAAGAAAAATAAAGATTGCAGAGAATTTACACAGCTTTATACAGACAATCAAGTTACAAACATTCGACTTACAAACAACTCTTAGTTAAGAACGGGGTGAGACAACAGGAAGTGATAGGAAATCTTTCCCTCCGCAGGGAAATTCACTCTTGTAAGCGTTATCCTGGGGAAAAGGGGTCTCAACTGAAACTTTATCACCAATCCTTGGTTCCATTTTTTTTTTGGTCGTGTCAGATGCGTCTTGAGAAACTGCAAGTCGCTTCTGGTGTGAAAGAACTGGCCGTCTGCAAGGACGTTGCCCAGGGGACGTCCGAAAGTTTTTGATGGCTGAGAGGAGATATGATATGATATGAGAAGGCTGAGAGGAGATAGGATAGCCATGTATAAATGTGTGAGAGGAAGCCACAGGGAGGAGGGAGCAAGCTTGTTTTCTGCTTCCTTGGAGACTAGGACGCAATGGAAAAATGGCTTCAAACTACAAGAAAGGAGATTCCATCTGAACGTTAGGAAGAACTTCCTGACTGTGAGAGCCGTTCAGCAGTGGAACTCTCTGCCTTGGAGTGTGGTGGAGGCTCCTATGGAGGATTGTAAACAGAGGCTGGATGGCTATCCATTGGGGGTGCTTTGATTTTCCTGCCTCTTGGCAGAATGGGGTTGGACTTATGTGGTTAGAGACTCCATCAAGCTTGTCCATAGTCCATTTCCATAGTGATTGTCATTATTGTCAGCATGATTACCCGAAGGCCTGGTCCCACATCCACGTTTTTAACTTCTTTCTGAAGTAAAGGAGGGATGTGGATAACCTAATTTTGCCGGGGAGCAAAATCCACAGGCAGGGGGCCACCACCGAGAAGGCCCTGCCCCTCATCCCTACCAAACGCGTTTGCGAAAAAGGCGAGATAGAGAGCAGGGCCTCCCCAGAAGATCTTAAACTCCGAGGTGGGATGTAGATGGAGATACGTTCAGACAAGTACGCTGGGCTGGAAGCGTATAGAGTTTTATAAGTCAAGACCAGCACTTTGAACTGTGCTCAGAACTTTGTTTTTTTTGTTTTTCTCATGGATGCATAAGGATATTTGGGTTTTTCAACCTATAGCATTGAACTTCTGCTCAGATGTACGATCTCATCTACATTTAAATAACCATCTTTTACAGCACTTGGACGGAATAGAATGTTGTTTATTCTTAAGTTTCTATGATGGCTAACAAAACTAACAATTATTCAACTACTAAAGTCAGATTTTGCCCAGCACCCAGAGGAATTCAAAACAACAACATTTTGTTTTAAAGGATATATAACCATGATGGGGAAAAACATATGAACACAAACAAACAAAAACAAACAAACAAAACCAGGGTTGGCTTTCAATAACATTTTACAGGATCTCCCTCCCATATTTAGACAGAATTGTTTCTTTTGTGGCAACAAGAAATGGGACTCAAAGACATTGGGCTTATTCAGATAATGGCGACATCTAAAAACAGAAAAAAAATTTAAGGGTGGGAAATGAAGAAGAGGCTTGCTTGTCTACCTTATTTCCAGAAAACATGTGCATGCTTAGATTTCCCTCCAGGAGGTAGAGTTAAGTTGGTGTCAAACTGCATTAATTCTACAGTGAAGATGCACTCTTAAGACTACTTTCCAAGTTTAATTTAAATGTATTGTCGAAAGCTTTCATGGTCAGAATCACTGGGCTGCTGTAGGTCTTTCAAGCTATATGGCCATGTTCTAGAAGCAGTCTCTCCTGACGTTTCGCCTGCATCTATGGCAAGCATGATTCTAGAACATGGCCATATATCCCGAAAGACCTACAGCAGCCAATTTAATTTAAATACGTGAAAGGATGTCATATTGAAGATGGAGAAAGTTTGTTCTTTGCTTCTCTAGAAATGAGGACATGGAGCAATGGATTCTGTACGCAGATGACATCCAACTCTATCACTCTTTTCCATCTGCTGCTAAGGAGATGGAAAAGTCCCGAATAGACTACTGCAACACACTCTATGTGGGGTTGCCCTTGAAGACTGTTCGGAAACTTCAACTGGTCCAGCGAGCGGCAGCCAGATTACTCACCGGAGCATCATACAGGGAGCACACTACCCCCCTGCTGTGTCAGCTCCACTGGCTGCCGGTTCAGTTCCGAGCACAATTCAAGGTGCTGGTTTTGACCTACAAAACCCTGTACGGTTCCGGTCCAGTGTATCTGTCCGAACGCATCTCCCTCTATGTCCCACCCCGGAGTTTGAGATCATCTGGGGAGGCCCTGCTCTCGACCCCACCGCTATCACAAGTGAGGTTGGTGGGGACGAGGAGCAGGGCCTTCTCAGTGGTGGCCCCTCACCTGTGGAACTCACTCCCGGGGGAAATTAGGGCATCAACATCCCTCCTCTCCTTCAGGAGGAAAGTAAAGACGTGGTTGTGGGACCAGGCCTTTGGGCAATCTGACAACTAGATAAGGACAAGCAGACGATTAGGACTGACAGGACTGACAATGTGGAAATGGAATTTGGACTATGAGATAGCGAACGCTGACCGTCAATGAGGAGTAATTGGGTTTGTATTGGTTTTATTGGTTCTATTGTTGTAATGCAGGAATGGTTGTTTAACCATTTAATTGATGCTATTTGTTTTATTACTGTTATGTGATGCTGGCATCGAATTGTGCCTTTGTAAGCCGCCCTGAGTCCCCTTCGGGGTGAGAAGGGCGGGGTAGAAGTAACCGAAATAAATAAATAAATAAATAAAGGGGAGAAAGAGGATAAGAAAGAAAAGGGGGGAGGAAGGGAAGAGAAGGAAGGAAGGAAGGAAGGAGAGAAAGAAAGGAGGAGAGAAAGAGGGAGGGAAGGTTGGCCCTAGCAATGCGTCGTGGGTACAGCTAGTAAATAATAAATTCAAACTACAGGATAAGGGATTCTACTTGAATATTATAAAGAACCTCCTGATGGCAAAAACTGTTTGATACTGGAATACGCCATTGCCTTCACACATGGTGGAATCTCCTCCTTTTTAGAACAGAAGCTGTCTGGACATCTGTCAGGAGTGCTCTGATTGTGTACTCCTAAATGGCAGAACAGGGCAGGACTGGATGGCTCTTGGGAGTCTCTTCCAACACTATGTTTCTATGATTTTCTTTTTGGCGCATGTGATTCCATTTTTAGCTTGTGAACTTTTGGGATTAGAGACCTGCTTCTGGTTTGCCTCTAATGTTGCAGCTGAAGTGGCCTTTAATGACTTCATTAGCTTTAAATGTCACAGAAGATGGATGTTAGCTCTCGCTCTAATTCTCATTAATGGATGCTAAGGGGGCAGAATATTATTTTTGCATCCACCCAAATGTGCCAGACCCTGGAGGGAGAAGAAAGAGACGTTCGGGAATCGCAGGCCAAAGTGTGAAAGCCAAGCGGTGGAAGCTGCAAGCGCTACGGCAATTGCTCATAAAAATAATTCCGTTCTGCAGAGACCGACCTCTCTGCAAACAGCTATCTAGCTGAAAGTTTTATTGCCTTTACTAGGTCAGGAGGGAGCATCTTCAAATATCTGCATGGAAGGCAATGTAATAAATATGGGATGTGCTCTGCAACACGGAGATCATTTGAAAGCTCCATATACATTATGCTCCCTTCTTTGTTCCATTCCAAGTATTACAGATCGAGAGAAAACCATTGCCCATTTAATAGATTAGTTTTATGCCTGGAGTCAGAGCTGAGAGAAAGACTACATCTACACTGTAGAATTAATGCTGTGCCACCCCACTTTAACTGCTATGACGCAATGTAATGGGATGCTGGGTGTTCTGTCGCGTGCTGGGCCTGTAACAGCTGTCTTTTCTATAGGACTATACTTTAAGCCCAGTGGGAAGCCAGGGGCGCCCCAAAGAGAGGTTCTTAGGGATTTTTCTGAAGTGATGGTCTTTAGAGTCTTTAATGATACAACAAAGTCTTTATTATGGAACAAACAACAAATCTTCAATGGTTCAAACAACACTTCAAGGCTTTCTTAGTCTAGTCCTCAATGGACTGGTACGTGTCTTTGATTAACTGTACTTTCTCTGTAGGAAAAAACCCTATTTAACCTCTCCCAGGCTGTTTACTATCTATGCCTCATTGGTGTGGGTCCTACTACCGATTCCAAATGCGTCTGGGTATCGAGTAGACCTACCAGCCGAGGTTTGTAGATATATCAGATGGAGTTCTGTGGATCTGTAGTGCTGTCCTCTCTCAGATAATTCTTTGAGAACTCTCAAAGGGCTGTTTTCCCTCTGTTTGCTGCGAGGCTGAGAGGCTGTGAGCTCTCAGCCAGAACCTTGGGACCTTTTCCCTGGAATTTCTGTTTCTATTTCCCCGGATGTTCTTGAGAAAAGAAGCTTTTCTATGGGACGAGCTGGTCTACGTCCTATAGTTTAGCTTCCTTATGTGAGACTGCCCAAAAATGGCTCCTTTCCCTCCCAGAGCCCTGAACAAGGGGCGGAACCAAAGCTTAATTATGATGGACAGGAGGCCTGCCCTATGACTGCAAACAGATAACAGAAAGAAAATAAAGTTGGAGCTCCTGGTACAGCCGTACCAGCACACTGGGATTTGTAGCATTCTGGCAGAGAAGGTGAGGACGTTGTAAAACTTCAAATTCCCATAATTCCATATTATTATCATTATTATTAATTTAACACTTTTTCTGTGGTATTATTGGGAAGTGCCAGCATTCTTTGGAAGAGAAGGCTAAAGACCTTGTAAAACTACAGCTCGCATGACTGAATAGCATTGCGCCATTATTGTCAAAGTGGCGTAAAACAGAATTAATTCTACCATGTAGACCAGCAGTTCCCAACCATTTTTTGACCAGGGACCACTTGAACCAGGACCACGTTGACCAGGGATCACTTTCTAACATTAGTACCAAAAGGATTAAAAATCAACTTTTGGTCAACTTTAGTTTCGGTTTGGTTATTTGGGCTGCTGATTCAGAAATTTGCGTTGGATAGATCACATCAGCTCTAGCTTCTGATGCAAAACATATGCCATCCAGTAGTTGCCATCTGCTCACCCACAAAAAGCCATATTTAATACGTACTTTTCATTTCTCATTAGCAACTTTTAATTATAGTCCAGCAAGCAGGTAGTTAGTCATTGCAGGCCTGGGTCTTTTACTGGTGTTTCCAAAATTATGAGCTCCATACATCCTTCCATTCATTCCCACACATCATTTAATTCACATTTATCAAATCTGCACATTGAATTTCTTATTACATCCCCTTCCGACATCCCTGTTGCCTCGGCACTATAAGAGGGTTTTGCGAGACCAGTCGCTCCTGTTGCTGCATGGCTTTGAGGCAATGGTGTAGTAATGGCGAGGCCATGGACCATATCTTCGTTTTTGTGGACCACTGGTGGACCACGGATCACAGGTTGGGAACCATTGTTGTAGACATACTCATATGAGTCAGTACTGTAGACCAAAGCACCCTTTGATCCAGTAATTCAAGAACTTTACACCAATGATACATACTCTGTTTCCATGAAAATAATACAGAGTCTTGTCGAAGGCTTTCATGGCCGGAATCACTGGGTTGTTGTAGGTTTTTCCAGGCTATATGGCCATGTTCTAGAGCAACGGTTCTCAACCTTCCTAATGCCATGACCCCTTAATATAGTCCCTAATGTTGTGGTGACCCCCAACCATAATATTGTTTTCGTTGCTACTTCATAACAGTCATTTTACTACTGTTATAAATCATAATGTAAATATCTGATATGCAGGATGCATTTTCAGTCACTGGACCAAACTGGGCACAAATACCCAATACACCCAAATGTGAATGCTAGTGGGGTTGGGGGAGGATTGATTTTGTAATTTGGGAGTTGTAGTTGCTGGGATTTATAGTTCACTTATAATCAAAGAGCATTCTGAACTCCACCAGCGATGGATTTGAACCAAACTTGGCTCCCATGACCAATGGAAAAAACTGGAAGGGTTTGATGGACACTGACCTTGAGTTTGGGAGTTATAGTTCACCTATATCCAGAGAGCACTGTGGACTCATGCAATGGACCAAACTTGGCACGAATACTCAGATGCCCAAATGTGAACACTGGTGGAGTCTGGGGAAAATAGATCTTGACATTTGGGAGTTGTAGTTGCTGGGATTTATAGTTCATTACAATCAAAGAACATTCTGAACTCCACCAACGATGGAATTGGCTCAAACTTCCCACATGGAATACCTATGACCATCAGAAAATACTGTGTTTTCTTATGGTCTTTGGTGACCCCTCTGACACACCCTCACGACCCCCTCGGGGGTCCCAACCCCCAGGTTGAGAAACACTGTTCTAGAGGCATTTTCTCCTGACATTTCGCCTCCATCTATCGCAAGCATCCTCAGAGGTAGTGAGGATGCTTGCCATAGATGCAGGTGAAACGTTAGGAGAAAATGCCTCTAATACATGGTCATATAGCCCGGAAAAACTTACAACAACCCAATACAGAGTCTTATGTTATTTTTTGCTTCAAACGATGCATTACGGCTTATTTTCAGGGGACGCCTTATTTTTACAAATTGACTTTTTATGAACTGTAACTAAAGCTTATTTTTGAAGTAGGGTTTATATTTTGAGCATCCTCAAAAATCTTGAAAAATCATGCTAGGACTTATTTTCGGGGTGGGACTTATTTTCAGGGAAACAGGGTAAGCATGCATTGTAAAGAATTTGCAAGCTTTAGGCATGATTCTTACTCAATTGTTTATTTATGTTTACAGAAATGAAAAAAACAACAACCCAAGATCCAAGATTGAACAGCTGGAGTCTTTCTGGATTTTTTTTAAAACCAAAGAAAATTGGATGGCAAGTGCCAGGAATGCAAATATATTTTGAGTTTTGAGTTGTATGGAAAAGCTGCTCTTTCCTTCCCGTTTTGCTAGATAGACACATTTTTGTGGAGAGAAGGTGGCAGGAGGCCAAATCCAGGGCTCCCCCTTCTCTTTGTAAAATTAGCATGCAAGGATTTGTTTTCACAAGTGCAGTAGCCGGCTTTTATTCTGATGTTCATGGCAACCGTCCCTATGCAAATATTTACAAATGCAGAATAAAGGATTAGTTTACTCTAAACTAGCTCAAGACCTTTCACAGCCTCAGGCACAAAAAACTCAAATGCTACGTACCCAAATTAATTAACATGGGGGCGTGCTATCTGCTAGATGTTTTCTCAACACAAGCCTATTTCGGTTTAATTAATTTGTAGGTTACGTAAAGCATTATTTACTATCCAAAGACAGTTGTATTGGTCTGGAACATCAGCATACAAAGGGATTTTTCAGCATCTTAAAGACTAAGGGTGTTTCTACACTGGAGAATTAATGCAGTTTGACACCACTTTAACTGCCATGGCTAAGTACTACATGATCCTGTGAGCTGTAGTATGGAGAGGCACCCACACTCTTTGGCAGAGAAGGCTAAAGACTGGGTAAAACTACAACCCCCACCCCTTATTTGCTATCCTTCAAGAGGTTGTTGTGAGATCCTCAGAACCTCTGAGGATGCCTGCCATAGGTGCAGGTGAAACATCAGGAGAGAATGCTTCTGGAACATAGCCATATAGCCCAGAAAACACACAACAACCCAGTAATTCTGGCCATGAAAGCTTTTGACAATTCACTTATTCTTCAACACCTTTTAGGGATTGCCGTGAGTTTTCCGGGCTGTATTGGCCATGTTCCAGAAGCATTCTCTCCTGATGTTTCATCCACATCTATAGCAGGCATCCTACCTCAAACCGACAAGAGTTCTTTCTCCCACCCTGAGCAATCCACAGATATATAAACCCAATTTTCTGAGTTTCGAACAAAATTCACAACCTCTGAGGATGCCTGCCATAGATGCAGGTGAAACATCAGGAGAGAATGCTTCTGGAACATGGTCATACAGTCCGGAAAACACACAACAACCTAGTAATTCTCTTTGAAATTTCATTTATTCTTCAACACCTTTTAGGGGTTGCTGTGAGTTTTCCGGGCTGTATGGCCATGTTCCAGAAGCATTCTCTCCTGATGTTTCATCCACATCTATAACAGGCATCCTACCTCAAACCGACAAAGAGTTCTTTCTCCCAGCCTGAACAATCCACAGATATATAAACCCCATTTTCTGAGTTTCTAACAGACCTCACAACCTCTGAGTATGCCTGCCATAGATGCAGGTGAAACATCAGGAGAGAATGCTTCTGGAACATGGTCATACAGTCCGGAAAACACACAACAACCTAGTAATTCTGGCCATGAAAGCCTTTGACAATTCATTCATTCTTCAACACCTTTTAGGGGTTGCTGTGAGTTTTCCGGGCTGTATGGCCATGTCCCAGAAGCATTATCTCCAGATGTTTCATCCACATCTATAGCAGGTACCCTACCTCAAACCGACAAGAGTTCTTTCTCCCACCTTGAACAATCCACAGATATATAAACCCCATTTTTTGAGTTTCCAACAGACCTCACAACCTCTGAGGATGCCTGCCATAGATGCAGGTGAAACTTCAGGAGAGAATGCTTCTGGAACAGCCCAGAAAACTCACAGCAACCCAGTGATTCTGGCCATGAAAGCCTTCAACAACTTTCTGGGGTGTTTAGAATAGTTTGATTAAACACAAAAATCCAAATCAATGATAGTTGGATACAGTCAAAAGTATTGGGTCATATTCAGTGGTGTCTCCCCATTGGTAGAAGTGACAGTGACAATTGAGCCATAGAACTGAAAGAGACCACAAGAGACATTTAGTTCAACTGCCCTTCATACAGAAATACACAACCTAAGCACTCCCTAAATATGGCAATCCAACCTCTGTCTTAAGATCTACAAAGGAGTGTCCACCACATCTGAAGCATTCTCTTCCACTATCAAACAACTCTTACAATCAAGACTTTCTTCCTAATGTTCAAGTGGAATTTCCTTTCTTGTAATCCGAATCCATAAGCTCATGTTCTAGTCCCTGGAGCAGCGGAACAACAAGCTGACTCCATCGTCTATAAGACATCCCTTCAGGTATTGAAAGATTGTGATCATATCACCTCTCTTGTCTTTTCCAAGTTCTCTAAGGATCTTATCAGATGCAAGTTCCACTTCTGTTTCTACATACTTTAAGAGTTTCATGAAGCCTATCATATGATGAAAAATGAATTCCACGTGTTGCCCGTGATGCTCTGTCTGTAAACTGTTTTAAAAGACCATCTCAACAGCATCCACCCAAAAATCCAGTTCACCATGGAAAAAGAAAATGAAGGAAGACTGCCCTTTCTAGATGTCCTAGTCATCCGCAAACCAGATCAACAATTGGGTCACACCGTCTACAGAAAACCCACACACACAGATAGATATCTACATAAAAACTCCAACCATCACCCAAGTCAAAAAGAAGCACCATTAAAGCCTTGGCAGACCGTGCAAAAAGAATCTGCGAACCCCACCTCCTCCAAGATGAACTGAACCACCTCAACTGGGCTCTCCAGGCCAATGGATACTCCACCTCAGACATCAGGAGAGCGGCAAGACCAAGAACAAGCCACGAGAGTAAAGATGAAGATCCACCCAGAGGAAAAGTGTTCTTGCCATACATCAAGGGAACCACTGACCGCATAGGGAAGCTGATGAGGAAACACAACATACAAACAATCTACAACCCACCAAGAAAATCCAACAAATGCTGCGTTCAGCAAAGGACAAGAGGGATCCTCTCACCTCTGCAGGAGTCTACCGTATACCATGCAGCTGTGGACAAGTCTACATAGGGACCACCAAACGCAGCGCCCAAACACGAATCAAGGAACATGAAAGGCACGGCAGACTACTTCAACCAGAGAAGTCAGCCATAGCAGAGCACCTGATGAACCAACCTGGACACAGCATATTATTTGAGAACACAGAAATGCTGGACCACTCTCAACCACCATGTCAGACTACACAGAGAAGCCATTGAAATCCACAAGCATGTGGACAATTTCAACAGAAAGGAGGAAACCATGAAAATGAACACAATCTGGCTACCAGTATTAAAAAACTCAAAAATTACAACAGCAAAACAACAGAGAGGAAACAACCAGGCACATCTTAACACCTCTCAACAAAAGATTGCTCCAAGCACTGCCAGGCCTTCAAATGCTAATCAAGGTGGTCAGTTGAAACATTCACACCTAGCTCCAGCAGACAAAAGTCCTTGGTCCCACCCTGGTCATTCTACAGATATATAAACCTTTTTTTCCTACTTCCAAACAGACCTCACTACCTCTGAGGATGCTTGCCATAGATGCAGGCGAAACGTCAGGAGAAATGTCTCTAGAACATGGCCATATAGCCCGAAAAAACCCACAAGAACCCAGTGATTCCAGCCATGAAAGCCTGCGACAATACATTGTTTTAAAAGTGTTTAGAGATGGGAAGGGAACTGTACTTGGGGAAAAAACCACCTTCTGAGCTCCTGATGCATGTGGAAGATGCTTATTTACATGTGGGAGGATGGGATCTGTCAGATTTTGCCATGTTACATCATTTTAGTGACGTTGAGGAATGCGGCATTCCTATGGATGGTCTCCAAATGAGCTTTGGAACTCCATTTCTCATCCAAAATTCTTTTGTACCATCCTTTTACAGAAATTTCTTTTAATCCATTAAATTGTTGACAATACGTGTGAAAAAGATCTTGGAGTCCTCGTGGACAACAAGTTAAACATAAGTCAGCAATGTGATGCAACAGCTAAAAAAGCCAATGAGATTTTGGCCTGCATAAATAGGAGTCTAGTGTCTAGATCCAGGGAAGTCATGCTACCGAACCGGAACTCCATTTCCAATCTAAAATCCTTTTGTATCATCCTTTTATGGAAATTTCTTTTAATCCATTAAATCGTTGACAGTACATGTGAAACAGATTTTGGAGTCCTCGTGGACAACAAGTTAAACATGAGCCAACTATGTGATGCAACAGCTAAAAAAGCCAATGAGATTTTGGCCTGCATAAATAGGAGTCTAGTGTCTAGATCCAGGGAAGTCATGCTACCCATGCTCTATTCTGCCGTGGTCAGACCACACCTGGAATCACACTGTGTCCAATTCTGGGCACCGCAAATGAAGGGAGATGTTGACACGCTGGAATGTGTCCAGAGGAGGGTGACTAAAATGATCAAGGGTATGGAGAACAAGCCCCATGAGGAGCGGCTTAAAGAGCTGGGTATGTTTAGCCTGAAGAAGAGAAGGCTAAGAGGAGACACGGTGGCCATGTATAAATATGTGAAGGGAAATCATAGGGAGGAGGGAGCAAACTTGTTTTCTGTTGACCGGGAGACTAGGACATGGGGATTTACCAGCACCGTTAAATGCACATTCTTTTTGGGTGGAATTATGAAATTACCAAGGAGAATGGAGAACGCCTGATAGTTCTGTCATTCCACCTTAATCTGGATGTAAAGGAAAAGCCCAATATTTTGATTGAAGAAGGAAACCAAAAGGCAACTTTCTGCTGTGGGCGTCAATGACGCATTAATTGGAGAAAGGAATTGAAATGCTCTGTGTGCGCTCGCTGCGCCTATTTTAAGTTGTGACTTTCTCCTATAAATATTTCAGTCTAAATTATCGGGGAAATTTAAGCTCTCAAAGCGACCGATGCATTAGCATTCCGATCAGTAGCTGGAGTGCTGCCAGCGTCCAATGGAAACAAACGCTACTTGCACAAAAAGCCCCACAATGGAATGAACTGAGCTGAGCATACAAAAGGAGCAGCGTCCTTTGTATGAAGGGGAATGAAAGAGAGAAGGACAAGGCTCTTTCACCGGTGACAAATTCCTGCATTGGAAGCAGCAGGCCCACTTGCATGCTCTCTGCATACATGAAAATCTAGAACTAGGGAGGCAGCATGGGTTGGACCTCTCTAGTGAGCCAAAATGCAACACATTCATTGTGCATACAGGTTTATGTGGGAAACGCAGTGTTGTTATAGTACTCTTTAGGATGCTAGCACTCTTTGGAAGAGAAAAGCCTTGCAAAACTACAGCTCCTATGGTCCCTTGGCATTGGGACATGACAGTGGTGTCAAGCTGCATTAATTCCACAGTGTAGATGTGCCCAAAAAGACTGGGGTTTGCACCCCCAAATCACCCATGGAAGCCCATTGAGCAACTTTGGGCAAATCACGCTCTCCCAGCCTCAAAGGAAGACAAAATCTTCTCTGATTAAATTTTGCCAAGAAAACTTAGCTCACCATAAATAAAAAAAATGACTTGAAGGTCCAATAATCTATATAAATAAAAATGTAATATTAGTTCGTGCTACAATCAGAACTCAAAAACCACTGGGGGAATTGACACTAAATTTGGACACAAGACACCTAACAGTCCAATTTATGTCCTCCATTCAAAAAAATTGATTTTGTCATTTGGGAATTGTCGTTGCTGGGATTTATAGTTTACCTACAATCAAAGAGCATTCTGAACTCCACCAATGATGGAATTGGGCCAAACTTAGCACACAGGGCTCCCATGACCAACAGAAAAAACTGGAAGGGTTTGGTGGACATTGACCTTAAGTTTGGGAATTGTAGTTCACCCACATTCAGAGAACACTGTGGACTCAAACAATGATGGATCTGGACCAAACTTGGCACGAATATACCATATGCCCAAATATGAACACAGATGGAGTTTAAGGGAAATAGACCTTGACATTTGGGAGTTGTAGTCACTGGGATTCATAGTTCACCTACAATCAAAGAGCATTCTGAACTCCACAATGATGGAATTGAACCAAACTTGGCACACAGAACTCCCATGACCAACAGAAAACACTAGAAGGGTTTGGTGGGCATTGACCTTGAGTTTGGGAGTTGTAGTTCACCTACATCCAGAGAGCACTGTGGACTCAAACAATGATGGATCTGGACCAAACTTGGCACAAATATTCCATATGCCCAAATATGAACACAGATGGAGTTTGGAGGAAATAGACCTTGACATTTGGGATTTGTAGTTACTGGGATTTATAGTTCACTACAATTAAAGAGCATTCCGAAACCCACAAATGACAGAAATGGGGCAAACTTCCCACACAGAACCCCCATGACCAACAGAAAATACTTAAGGCCATCCAGTCCAACTCTCTTCACCAGGGCAAGAAAATGTAATCAGAGCCCTCCTGACAAAGAGCCATCCAGTCATAAATATAGATAGATATGATTCTCTCTCACACACACAGATATAGTATCACAGATTTGAAAGAGACCCTTAAAGAAGGACTATGATATGTTGCATATTCCAGAGTAGGCAAACCAGACACTCTCCACATCAACACTGACAAAGAAACAACAAGAAATACTGTTTACTACAAGCATAAAGGAATTACATATAGTAGAAACCAACACTTTATTTTCCAGATCACCAGATTGGGCCACAGCAACGCCTGGCAGGGGACCGCTAGTAATAATAATAATAATAATAATAATAATAATAATAATAATATAAAAATAAAACTTTATTTATATACCACTCTATCTCCCCGAGGGAGACTCAGGGCGACATCACCAAGCAACATCACCAAAACATCAAACAGCATAACTAAATTAACAAAACAACATAGATCTAGATTAGTCTGTTACACTGCATTTGCAAATGCCTGCTCAAAAAGCCAGGTTTTAACTCTAAAATTACAACAGCACAACAACAGAGAGGAAACAAACAAGGACATCTAATCACCTCTCAACAAAAGATTGCCCCAGGTGCAGTCAGGCCATTATATGCTAATCAAGGTGGTCAGTTGAATCATTCACACCTAGCTCCAGCAGCCGAGAGTCCTTTGTCTCACCCTGGTCATTCCACAGATATATAAACCCTTTTTCCTAGTTCCAACAGACCTCACTACCTCTGAGGATGCTTGCCATAGATGCAGGCGAAATGTCAGGAGAGAATGCCTCTAGAACACTAAACCTACAACAACCCAGGTTTTAACCCTTTTTCTGAAATGTTAGGAGGGGGGTGCCAATCTGATATCCTTAGGGAGGGCGTTCCATAGCTGAGGGGCCACTGCTGAGAAGGCCCTGTCTCTCATCCCCGACAATCGCATCTGCGAAGGAGGCAGGAAGGAGACCAGGGTCTCCCCAGACATCTTGAGCTCCTAGCTGGTCCATGGGAGAGATACATCTGGACAGGTAAGCTGAGCCGGAACTGTTTAGATGTGATGTCTTCAGATACATAGTTCCACCTTCAGTCTTTTGAATGCTCACGTTTAAGGGACTTCTAGGCCTACGTTCTTTAACCAAAGCTTTAGAGAGCTACTGGCTATTTCCCCCAGGCAGCGTTCAACATTTTTATTAATGACTTAGATGAAGGGCTAGAAGGCAGGATCATCAAGTTTGCAGACGACACCAAATTGGGAGGGAGACCAATACTCCAGAGGACAGGAGCAGGATTCAAAACGATCTTGACAGATTAGAGAGATGAGGCCAAAACTAACAAAATGAAGTTCAACAGGGACAAATGCAAGATACTCCACTTTGGCAGGAAAAACGAAATGCAAAGATACAGAATGGGGGACGATGCCTGGCTTAAGAGCAGTACGTGTGAAAAAGATCTTGGAGTCCTCGTGGACAACAAGTTAAACATGAGCCAACAATGTGATGTGGCGGCAAAAAAAGCCAATGGGATTTTGGCCTGCATCAATAGGAGCATAGTGTCTAGATCTAGGGAAGTCATGCTACCCCTCTATTCTGCTTTGGTTAGACCACACCTGGAATATTGTGTCCAATTCTGGGCACCACAATTAAAGAGAGATATTGACAAGCTGGAATGTGTCCAGAGGAGGGCGACTAAAATGATCAAGGGTCTGGAGAACAAGCCATATGAGGAGCGGCTTAAGGAGCTGGGCATGTTTAGCCTGAAGAAGAGAAGGCTGAGAGGAGATATGATAGCCATGTATAAATATGTGAGAGGAAGCCACAGGGAGGAGGGAGCAAGCTTGTTTTCTGCTTCCTTGGAGACTAGGGCGGAACAATGGCTTCAAACTACAAGAGAGGAGATTCCATCTAAACACGAGGAAGAACTTCCTGACTGTGAGAGCCGTTCAGCAGTGGAACTCTCTGCCCCAGAGTGTGGTGGAGCTTCCTTCTTTGGAAGCTTTTAAGCAGAGGCTGGATGGCCATCTGTCAGGGGTGATTTGAATGCAATATTCCTGCTTCTTGGCAGAATGGGGTTGGACTGGATGGCCCATGAGGTCTCTTCCAACTCTATGATTCTGTGATTCTATGACCCTTGGCTTTGTGGCTTGATGTGTCTGAGCTTTAACGCATCAGAAGTCGCAGAGGAAATGAAAAGCAAAAGTGACTCTGACATTGGTGCCAGATAACTTTTGACTCCTGACCTCGTTCTTAAACCGAAGGCCACTCTGCTCCCAGATTAGCACCGGGAAAAGATTACGTTTGCGCCTTCCAAAGGGCTTACTTGTTGACACTCTTCCTTCTCCTGAAAGAGTGCCTGAGTCTCCTGCCTCTCCAAGAGATTACTCTGGCAGACAAGACAAAGCTGATTAACCCCAGCATTCGAAACCCTCAACACCTCTGCTCCATGCTTTGCTTGCTCCACTTATTCTTTCTCTGCAACACACAAAAACATACATGCCACACTTTTGTTTCCCTGCACTTCAGATACTCCCTCGCATGAAGAATAATCCAAATAGATCACTCCAACAACCACCATGTCAGACTACACAGAGAAGCCATTGAAATCCACAAGCATGTGGACAATTTCAACAGAAAGGAAGAGACCATGAAAATGAACAAAATCTGACTACCAGTATTAAAAAAAACTCTAAAATTACAACAGCACAACAACAGAGAGGAAACAAACAAGGACATCTAATTACCTCTCAACAAAAGTTTGCTCTAGGCACTGTCAGGCCATTATATGCTAATCATGGTGGTCAGTTGAAACATTCACACCTAGCTCCAGCAGACAAGAGTCCTTTGTCCCACCCTGGTCATTCCACAGATATATAAACCCTTTTTCCTAGTTCCAACAGACCTCACTACCTCTGAGGATGCTTGCCATAGATGCAGGGTAAACATCAGGAGAGAATGCCTCTAGACCATGGCCGTATAGCCCGAAAAAACCCTACAACAACCCAGTCATTCTGGCCATGAAAGCCTTCGACAATACAAATCCAAATAGAAATATTGATTCACACCCATTTGTGCTCTTTCTCACAACAATAGACACAAACACCTCACAAACTGCTCTTGAGTGGATATACTTGCCATAAGACAAACTCCCAGAGAAATATTTCTGAAAACACGGGGATTTTCCAAAAACATTGCAGTGGACCTTTGGTTTTCATTGGGGTTTGGTTTCTTTGGATACTAAAATCCATGGATGCTCAAATCCCATTATATGCAATGCTGTGCAAAGTGGTATTCCTTATATCAAAAGGCAAAATCTAGGTCTGGTATTTGGAATTTTTGTAGGGGAAATAGTTTCTATCCATGGATAGACAAACTCACTGATGCAAAATGCGTTGATTTAGATGTCTGACTGTGTGTGTGTATGCATGTGTGTGTGTATCTGTGCGTGTGTGTCTATATATATATCATAGAACCAAAGAGTTGGAAGAGACCTCGTGGGCCATCCAGTCCAACCCCCTGCCATGAAGCAGGAAAATTGCATTCAAAGCACCCCCAACAGATGGCCATCCAGCCTCTGTTTCAAAGCCTCCAAAGAAGGAGCCTCCACCACACTCCGGGGCAGAGAGTTCCACTGCTGAATGGCTCTCATAGTCAGGAAGTTCTTCCTGATGTTCAGATGGAATCTCCTTTCTTGTAGCTTGAAGACATTGTTCTGCGTCCTATATATATCATATGCTAAGTAAAAAAGGTAAAGGTAAAGTCTAGTTGTGTCCAACTCTGGGGTGTGGTGTTCATCTCCATTTCTAAGCTGAAGAGCTGGCGTTGTCCATAGGCACCTACAAAGTCATGTGGCCAGCATGACTGCATGGAGCGCCATTACCTACCTGCAGAAGTAGTACCTACTGACATCTGCATGTTTTCAAACTGCTAGGTTGGCAGAAGCTGGGGCTAACAGCAGGAGCTTGTTCTGCTCCCCGGCTTCGAACCGCCAACCTTTTGGTCAGCAAGTTCAGCAGCTCAGCGGTTTAACCCACTATGCCACCAGGGGGCCCATATGCTAATTATTTATTATTATTTATTTATTTATGCCACTTTTATCCCGCCCATATCAGCCTGAAGGCGACTCAGGGTAGCGTACAAATTGGCACAATTAGATGCCATATAAAAACACATACATTGGTTAAAAGCAAAAAATAAAATAAAAATCACATTACAATAAATTTACAAACTGTAAAAACAATAACAATAAAAATTATAAAAACTATGTCTTCTTGTTCAAGTCCTCAACCGTTCCATTGTCTTAGCGTTCCTAGTTAATATTCCAATTTGAGTTTATCTGGTCATGCTGAAGTTCCAAACACTTGCTCAAAGAGCCAGGTTTTCACTCTTTTTCGAAAGGTCAGAAAGGAGGGGGCCAATCTAATATCCCTAGGCAGGGAGTTCCACTGCCGAGGGGCCACCACTGAGAAGGCTCTGTCTCTCATCCCCACCAGACGTGCCTGTGTAGCAGGTGGGATCGAGAGCAGGGCCTCCTCAAACGATCTCAACTTCCTGGAAAGTTCATAGGGAGAGATGCGTTCGGATAGATAAGCTGGGCCGGAACCGTTTAGGGCTTACAGGTTACACAAGTAGGTTACACATTTTTTTTTCTTAGATATGTATCCTAAGTGTATGGAGGACTGAAGATATGGGACTGTATTGAACTATTCCCAGCAGAAGTTGTCATATGCAGGCTAATTCACACTTCCTATTGGAAGAAAGTACTGCGATATAATAATATACACAAGGTAAAGGAAATTTACTCCAGAGACTCTAGACAGATTGCAGATCCGTTTATGTGTTTACCAGCTGGCACCCTCAGTGCACACAAGCCAACCTGCTATTTAAAGTTGCACTCTCCAACTGCTCAGATTTGGCCATTCCTGGAGAATATCAAGTCTTTTCATTAACAAAAATTGCATCATTCATTCTTTTTCATACTTCATCTGCTACCAACACATTCTGAAATTAACTATGTTACCAAAGAGTTGAAGATAGTGTGGCTTCATTACAGAAATAATGATTATGACTGAAATATGAACTCTTAAAGCACATTCATAAAATTGGAAGGAATGATTATTCACATGCAACAACCTCCACCGTTAGTTCTTTTTCACCACTCCTAATGAGACTGTCACCTGTATTCATTCCAAAAAGCATGCTTAACCAATAAAGAAACATGGTCAAGTGGCACACGCATTTGCCATGACCTTTCTTGTTGGGTCGCAAACCAAAATTTGAAACCACCAACATGGATGCATTGAACTCAATTGGCATGACAAATCAAAATGGTGCTAACGAGTAAAGCTGAAGATGATGAACACGTGCATTCCATTGATTCCCAAGGAAGGCAGAAGGGGTTACCTGGAGAGCCCAGAAATACACATTACCTGCTGCCTCTGGTACGCAGAGAACGTCCTTTCAAGGTCTTCAAGGTCCAGCACCTTAAACACTCGGCCATCATCAATGCCAGTCCACACTGTGCCTTCCAGCTTGTTCTAGACACAGAGAGAAAATAGGCAGAAGAGGGAAGAAATGTCACTTTTGGCTATGTTCCACATGTTTAGTTAATTTAAATAAAAGTTACTGATATGTTCATAAATACAAGCAATTTTCATAAAACCATCTCCTATAAAAATAACCTTGGGTGTATATAACCAATGTGGTATACTGGTTTGAGCATTAGACCATGAACACCCATCGACCTTGGGCAAGTCACACTCTCACAGCCTCAGAGAAAGGCAAGGACAACCCCTTCTGCCCAAATCTGGTCAAAAACAACAACAGCCCCGTGACAGATTTGTCTTAGGGTGTAGGGTGGGCCTGCACAACCTGCAGCCCTCCAGGTATTTGGGCCTCCAACTCTCAGAAGCCCTATCCAGTTTTTTCAATAGTCAGGAATTCTGGGAACTGAAGTCCAAAACATCTGAAGGGCTGCAGATTGTGCAGGCCTGCCTTAGGGTCACCCTATGTCACCATCAACTTGCAGATACTTAACAACAATAATCAAGAGAAACAGATGCCAGCTGTTTCACCATTGCCTCACCACCAGCTACTTTCAGTGGGACAATAAATTCTATGAACACAAAGATGGTGTAGCTATGGGAAGCCCTCTCAGCCCAGTCATAGCAAATTTCTACATGGAACACTTTGAAAAACAAGCCCTGGAAACAGCAACAAAAAAGCCCACTATATGGTTCAGATATGTGGATGACACTTTCACCATTTGGAGCCATGGAGAAGAAGAACTAAACAGGTTCCTGGACCATCTTAACAGCATCCACCCAAACATCCAATTCACCATGGAAAAAGAAAATGAAGGAAGACTGCCTTTTCTAGATGTCCTAGTCATCCACAAACCAGATCAACAATTGGGTCACACAGTTTACAGAAAACCTACACACACAGATATCTACAGAAAAACTCCAACCATCACCCAAGTCAAAAAAGAAGCACCATTAAAGCCTTGGCAGACGGTGCAAAAAGAATCTGCGAATCCCATCTCCTTCAAGGTGAACTGAACCACCTCAACTGGGTTTTACACGCCAATGGATACTCCACCTCAGACATCAGAAGAGCTGCAAGACCGAGAACAAGCCACTAGAATAAAGACGAAGATCCACCCAGAGGAAACGTGTTCTTGCCTTAAATAAGGGGAACCACTGACCGCATAGGGAAGCTGATGAGGAAACACAACATACAAACTATCTACAGACCCACAAGAAAATCCAACAAATGCTACATTCAGCAAAGGACAAGAGGGATCCTCTCACCTATGCAGGAGTCTACCGTGTACCATGCAGCTGTGGACAAGTCTACATAGGGACCACCAAACGCAGCATTGCCCAAACACGAATCAAGGAACATGAAAGGCACTGCAGACTACTTCAACCAGAGAAATCAGCCATAGCAGAACACCTGATGAACCAACATGTAAACCGCATAGAGTCGCCTGTCTGGGCTGAAATATGCGGTATAGAAATAAAGCAAATAAATAAATAAATAAATAAATAAACTTGGACACAGCATATTATTTGAGAACACAGAAATGCTGGACCACTCTCACAACCACCATGTCAGACTACACAGAGAAGCCATTGAAATCCACAAGCATGTGGACAATTTCAACAGAAAGGAAGAAACCATGAAAATGAACAAAATCTGGCTACCAGTATTAAAAAAATTAAAAACATAACAGTAAAAACAGGGAACCTCCAGACAAGAAACAATCAGGGACAGCTAATCACCTCTCAACAAAGGATCCCTAGGCAGTAAGAAGCCAGATCTTGAAATCTTCTAGGCCATTAAATGCTAATCAAGGTGGCCAACTGAAACATTCACACCTACCTCCAACAGACAAGAGTTATTTCTCTCACTCTGGATTTTCCACAGACACATAAACCAAATTTCCCTAGTTTCCAACAGACCTCACAACCTCTGAGGATGCCTGCCATACATGCAAGTCGAAAAGTCAGGAGATAATGCTCCTGGAACATGGCCATACAGCCTGAAAAACTTACAGCAATCCAAAAACCAAGAAAACCAGATGCCAAGTAACTTTCACTTCAATTTCAAGCAAATTAATTTTGGCACCTATGAAGCATGATCCAGGAGATATAATGAGCAAAAGAAGATGATTAACATGATAAACAGATATAGTAAATGAATTAAAATTAAATTTTAGGCTGGGCATCTAAGGAGACAGTTGCCGAAAGAAATTCAACATATCAATCAATTGGAATTTTTGCAAGATGAAGGGAAGGCAAAGGCAAACCAACACTGAATAAAACTTGCCAAGATAACCTCCTCTACCACAAGTCAGAAATAACTTGAAGCACACAACAACAGAATGTAGACATGTGTGTACATCATAGCAAGAACATAGGATACATATGTGGAAGGGGCGGGATGCAGTGAACCAGGCTCCAACTGCCTAACACATTTGGTAGAAAATCTCAATGAATGGTTGGATTGCAGGGTTGCTGTGGGTTTTCCGGGCTGTCTGGCCATGTTCCAGAAGCATTCTTTCCCAACGTTTCGCCCACATCTATGGCAGGCATCCTCAAAGGTTGTGAGGTTTGTTGGAAACTAGGGATTCTGGCCTTTAAACCCTTTGCCAACACAGTTGGATTACAGTTTCCGATGCTTATGCTGATTAGGGTTGATGGAATTAAAGACTCTAAAGGCCACAGATTCTCCATCCCTGCGTGATGGAATTGAAATTGCATGATGCTCAATTGAACGGAAGTTCTGACATCATTGAAAGGCGCCTTACCTCAGGGAGCTTGCACCAATTGAAGGACTTCAGAGCGTTTGTTGGCTGTGGGATGTTTTTCTTCTTAAGTCCCAGCCCCAGTGGGGCTCCTGGAGCCGGAGGCAGTCCTCCCAGTGGAGGGGGTCCTGGTGGAGGCGGGGGGCCACCCGGAGGAGGCGGTGGTGGAGGTGGCGGTGGGAGGAATCCTCCTGGAGGTGGAGGTGGTGGAGGAACCGGGAGGAGAGACCCCAAAGCGGCCGTAGGTAACGGGCCCCCGGGAGCACCAGGAGGCAAAGGCGGGCCCCCAGGTACTGGAGCACAGATTGCTCTCTGCAAGAACAAGCAACAGGAGAAAGATACAGTCAAGTTAAGGGATGTAGGGCAGGCGTGGGCAAACTTTGGCCCATTCAAGTATTTTGGACTTCAACTCTCACAAATCCTAACAGCTGGTAGGCTGTTAGGAATTGTGGGAGTTGAAGTCCAGAACACCTGGAGGGCCAAAGTTTGGGGGTGACTCTATGGCACGCCTGGGTAAACTTTGGTCTTCCCAGACACTGATCAATACTTGCAGTCATATCTTTGTCATTAGTATGTAAACTCGCCAAGCTAAGAAGCACTATTGTTTATGGGAGCATCTACACCAGGCATGGGCAAACTTTGGCCCTCCAGGTGTTTTGGACTTCAAATCCCTTGGAGGTGTCTACCGGCAATGGCAGCTCTTCAGCTCAGAAATGGAGATGAGCACCAACCCCCAGAGTTGGACACGACTGGACTTTATATCAGGGGGAAACCTTTACGTTTACCTATTCTATTCTATTCTATTCTATTCTATTCTATTCTATTCTATTCTATTCTATTCTATTCTATTCTATTCTATAGTATGGGAACCATTGCTGATGTCAATTCTCATAACCTCTATTGCAGTGGTTCTCAACCTGGGGTCCCCAGATGTTTTTGGCCTTCAACTCCCAGAAATCCTAACAGCTGGTAAACTGGCTGGGATTTCTGGAAGTTGTAGGCCAAAACACCTGGGGACCCACAGGTTGAGAACCACTGCTCTATTGCTATCTGCTGCAGGACGGAGGCGACCTGATCCTGATCCATCCCCTTTCCCCACAATGGTTTGCGTTGGACATCATTTGTTGGTCACTCTCATCACAAAATGCAGTGCTGTTTGGGAGTTTGGACAAAACTCCAGAGCAGCCCCAGATGTAGGGCTAAACTGGTTCAGTTCAGTTCTTCACCCCGCATTAAGAACCAGAGGTCCTTCAATGTTGTCTGGACAATCGGGTTTAACTTCTGGACTGTTTTGGGTTATAGAGCTGGTGTAAACAAGCCCTCAGGCACATTCTCATTTTCAGACCCCATTTTTAAGCCAATCCCCTGCAGCAAGTGGTCTTAAAAATAGTATGGAAATCTGGCCCATTTTCCTTGTACCCAGAAATGGCGAAGAGAACCCATTCCCTGGCCTCACCCTGCTGAGTTCGTGGATCTGTGCCGTGAGGTCTACCACTTGCTGTTTGGCTTGTTTATGCTCCGACAGTTCTTTCTCAAGTTTCTCCTTCATCTTGTTCAAGGTCTGCATCATCTCCTCTTTCTCCTGGGCCTTGGCGTCACACTCCCGTTCCTTCTTCTCCAACTTCTGCTGGAGTTCATGATGTTCTTTTGAAAAGGAAAAAGAAGGTTTGACACATCTTTCTCCACAATATTAATTAGAGTGTGACTTTTTAAATCCACGGATCTGATATCCATCTCCTCTCCCCAGAAGTGGTGGTGGGCTCTCTAGGTCATCCAGTGGTATTCTATTCTATGTTTCCTACCCAAGCATACCACAGGATAGCACTGAAGTAATTACAGAGACCTACAAATGGATGTGTTTTGAGACCCCAGGTCCTCCACTGTGAAAATATAGTGTTTGCTAGGCATGTGCAATCCATGGCTCTAAATCAGTGTTTCTCAACCTTCCTAATGCCGTGACCCCTTAATATAGTTCCTCATGTTGTGGTGACCCCCCAATCATAAAATTATGGTTGGGGGTCACAACAACTTCACACCGTAATTTTGTTACTGTTATGAATCGTAAATATCTAATATGCAGAATGTATTTTCATTCACTGGACCAAATTTGGCACACATACCTGATATGCCCAAATCCGAATACTTGGGGGGTTGGGAAGGGATTGGTTTTGTCATGTGGAAATTGTAGTTGCTGGGATTTATAGTTCACCTACAATCAAAGAGCATTCTGAACTCCACCAACAATGGAATTGGACCAAACTTGGCACACAGAACTCTTATGACCAACAGAAAATACTGGAAGAGTTTGGTGGGCATTGACCTTGAGTTTTGGAATTGTAGTTCACCTACATCCAGAGAGCACTGTAGACTCAAACAATGATGGATCTGGACCAAACGTGGCATGAATACTCAATATGCTCAAATGTGAACACTGGTGGAGTTTGGAGAAACTAGACCTTAAAATTTGGGAGTTGTAGATGCTGGGAATTATAGTTCACCTACAATCAAATAGTATTCTGAACTCCACCAATGATAGAATTGGGCCAAATTTCCCACACAGAACCTCCATGGCCAACAGATAATACTGTGTTTTCTGATGGTCTTTGGTGACCCCTCTGATACCCCTTCACGACCCCTCCAGGGGTCCCGACCCCCAGGTTGAGAAACGCTGCTCTAAATGGTTCTAAAGTACTTACAAAACTAAAATTCTGGTGGTGAAAACTAGGGGGCGCTGGTGCTTTGCTTCTACAGTGTTGCTAAAGTTCTGGTGGTGAAAATTTCAGAACTCTAACACAACTTTCAAAATTTCATTATAAATGGCAGTTCCTAATTGGTTCTGTCATAAAAATAATCAATAATGAGATAATAATGAAATTATGAAAGTTTTGTTAGAGTTCTGAAATTTTCACCACCAGAATTTTAGCAACACTGTAGAAACAAAGCACCAGCACCCCCTAGTTTTCACCACCAGAATTTTAGTTTTGTAAGCACTTTAGAACCATTTAGAACCATGGATTGCCCAAGCCTAGTGTTTACCAATTATCCAGTTTTCAAGATATGGGTCTCTTGAAATGCAGCAAATATGAGGGCATATTTTATTTTCAATTGTTGACCAGGATGTTTTGTAAATCATGGTGGATAAGACCTGCATTGAGTGTGGGGACTCATAGCCAAGGAGAACCAGTTCATTGGAAACAGTGACCTTGGTAATGCATCCTCTAAGCCAGTGGTTCTCAACCTGTGGGTCCCCAGGTATTTTGGCCAACAACTCCCAGAAATCCCAGCCAGTTTACCAGCTGTTAGGATTTCTGGGAGTTGAAGGCCAAAACATCTGGACACTCATAGATTGAGAACCACTGTTCTAAGCCAAACTCAAGACCCATGGTTCAAATCCACCCCTTCATGTCCTTGTATGTGGCCCTTCAGATGCTGGACTACAACCTCTGTATTCCTCATCATTAGACAACATGACTAGAACACCTCACTACATCTGAGGATGCTTGCCATACATGCAGGCGAAACGTCAGGAGGTAATGCCTCTAGAACATGGCCATATAGCCCGAAAAAACCTATAACACCCCAGTGATTCTGGCCATGAAAGCCTTCGACAATAAAATGATTAGAACTGATGGGAGTTGGAATACAGTCACATTAGGAAGGTTACAGTTTCTTCTGTTGAGTCAGGAGAGTGAGGTTTGAATTTAGATGCAAGGCTTGTGGATATGATGTCTAACTTTAAAACGTCCTTTAACTTTTCCACAACTTCAATCAAAATGGTATATTGAGTCCCCCCTCGGGGGTTGAGAAGGGCAGAGTAGAAACGCGTGAAATAAATAAATGTGTAGCTGAATTTGAACTAAAACCAGTATGACAAAAATTCCCCAAAAAACATCAACCAAGTCTCCACCACGGAGGTTCGGCCTTCTCATCTCCAACATTTGGGCTTCACATCTCCCTGCTTCCATGTTGTCTTAGAACCCTCAGAGTTCAAGGGTGTGTCTGCACTGTAGAATTAATGCAGTTTGACACAACTTGAACTCCCATGGCTCAGTGCTAAGGAATCCTGGGAGTTTGCAGTTTTACTCGAACTGTAGCCTTCTCTATCAAAGAAGGGCTGATGCTTCACCAAAGTACAACACTTCTTTGTAGGTGAACAGATGGCAACTACTGGATGGCACATGTTCTGTATCAGCAACTAGAGCTGATGTGGTTTATCCAATGCAATTTTCTGAATCAGCAGCCTAAATAACGAAACTGAATCTAAAGTTGCCCAAAAACTGATTCATAACCCTTTTGGTACTGATGTTGGAGAGTGGACCCTGGTCAACGTGGTCCCTGGTCAAGTAGTCAAGGTTGGAAATCACTATTTGCACCCAATGCCTTCAGAATTAGACCTTGACTGTTCTTTCCCTTCCAACTTCTTTTTCAAGAGGGACCTTACGCAAAGCTTTTGTTGCATGATTATCCTACAGCTACTTTTGTTTCCTATACAGATTGAGCATCCTTTAGTCCGAATACCAAAATCCAAAATACTCCAAAAATCCCAAAAATATCAGTTAAGATGGTGACACTTTTCCAGAGTTTAATGTACCTTGTTATGAAAATTATTACAACTATTGTGCATAAAACTACCTTTTAGGCTGTATGTACATGAAGCATAAATTAATTTCTTGTTTAGGTGGCTTCCCATCTCCAAGATATTTTGTCATGCATGTAAAAGCAAATGCAGGTATACCTAAATCTGGAAAAAACTTTTAATCTGAAGCATTTTGGGTAATAGAAACTCAACCTGTATATGATGCCACATCTGTGCCATGTTGCCATGGTCACTGATGGTGCAGCTGGTTGGGAGTCAGATGCATTAAAATCATTATTGACCATATTGGTCATGAGTTCAAAGCCAGTCCGGGTTGGAGTGTTGACCAGCAAGCATTTGTCTAGCGTGCTGTCGACCTTTGAAGCCTGAATTATTATTATTATTATTATTATTATTATTATTATTATTATTATTATTATTATTATTAACTTTATTTGTACCCCGCTAGCATCTCCCGAAGGACTTGATGCGGCTTACAAAAGCCAAGGCCTCAACAAACAATAGCATAACAAATACAACCGAAAGCAAAATCAAAAACATTAAAGCAAAACAATAGAACAACAAAACAATACACCATAACACAATAAAAACTAAGGCCGGGCCAAGTAATGGGTACAGATTAAAAAATGCTGGGTGTGACAGGTGATATGTCAGATTTCAGGGTAAGTGCAATGTGCAGAGAATCTTAAAACTCTAATAAAGTGCTTCTGGGACATAATGCTGGAGTTTCTTATTCTGGAAAGGCACATCGGAATAGTCAGGTCTTCAAGCTCTTCCTAAAGAGTGCCAACGTGGGGGCTAGTGTAATGTCTTTGGGGAGGGTGTTCCAAAGTCAGGGGGCAACCACAGAAAAGGCCCTGTCCCTCGTCCCCACCAAACGCGCCTGCGACGCAGGAGGGATCGCGAGCAGGGCCTCTCCGGACGAACAAAGGGAACGTGTGAGCTCATAAATGGAGATGCGGTCACGCAGGTAGGCAGGTCCCAAACCGTTTAGGGCTTTGTAGGTAAGCACCTGCACCTTGAATTGGGTTCAGAAGGTAAACGGCAGCCAATGGAGCTCCTTAAACAGGAGGGTTGACCTCTCTCTGTAAGGAGCACCAGTTAGTGTTGAAAGACAGTTGCATCTGTCAAGTAGGAAATGTAGGTACCGTTTATACGGGGATGCTAATTTAACTAATTTACAATGCCATAAAACTCTCCAGCAGCGTGCAAAAGAATGAGGAAGTACTGTATCTGTGTCACAAGTGGATGGTGACGCAACAGCTCCCCCAGTGGCCAGAATTCAAAAAGCATACCCTCAAGAAGCTGGACAGTTAAATAGCCTTTGTGTCTCTGTCTATATATGTTGTGTGTCTATGGCATTGAATGTTTGCCATGTATATGTGCATTGCAATCCACCCTGAGTCCCCTGCGGGGTGAGAAGGGTGGAATGTAAATACTGTAAATAAATAAATACATAATCCACTGATGGCTTACTCCATCCACCTTGAACCCATCCTTCTTTAGGAAGCGCCAGAAAGTGTAACAAAAACACATTTTCTCCATTCACCTTTTCTCATTTTTTCCGCTTGTTCTTTCCATTGTTTGACTTCATTTTCATTCACCAACCTAGAAAAGAACAGAGTCGTGATTCCCTCTGGAAAACAATAAGCACTGCACATTTTGCAAGAACAAGGCTCCCCCCAAAAAATGAGGATTAAGCAAATCCCAGAAGATTGTCTCCATATGTATTGGTCTTAATTAGTTCATCTCCCTCCCGCGAAATATTTCACAACGGCAACAGCAGGTTTCGGTTCGTTCATCCCTACCTTGAACACAATTGGATTTCATTAAGTATTCCCAGATTTTTCAAAGAGCAGTTATTCAGCGAACAAAAGGGACTAGGAAGATGTGGTCAGATGGAAAATACTAACTAAAATGAATATCACCCATCAAGGGTTGAAAAGTTTAGCTATGAAATATAGGGAAATTAAAGACATGAAATCCTCTCCAAGTCACCATGTGATTCAATTTACACAATTGGTCAATACACTGATTGGCGGGAACTTTGAATATATTTTAATGTTTTTTAATTAGGAATTTTTAAATAGTGTTTATATTTAATCCTGTTTTAATGTTGCCATATTTGTATGTTTAAAATTGCATGCTGAAGCTTTTATGTTAAGATCTCACTCACTACCTCTGAGGATGCTTGCCACAGATGCAGGCGAAACATCAGGAGAGAATGCCTCTAGAACATGGCCATATAGCCCGAAAAAACCTACAACAACCCAGTGATTCCGGCCATGAAAGCCTTCAACAATACTTTTATGTTAAGCTGCTTTTGAGTCTCCTTTGGGAGATACAAAGTGGGGTATAAATAAATAATAATATGATTGGCGGGAGAGGAAGGGAATAAAACTTTCTTTCCCCGAAGAGATCTTCCATAGTCCTAGTGAACAATTAAAAAAAATATTTGGAAATTAATCTTATTTATTTATTTATTTATTTTGAACTTTTATAGGACATAATAGTTGATTTCTAATTTAATAATGTCTAATTTGGACTGGAATGGGCCACTTCACATCAGATGACCACCAGATCTACTACTGCGGACAAGAGGAACATCGAAGAAATGGAGTAGCCTTCATAATTAATAAGAAATTCGCTAAAGCGGTGCTTGGATACAACCCAAAAAATGACAGAATGATCTCAATTCGAGTGCAAGGAAAGCCTTTCAACATTACAGTGATCCAAATATACGCCCCAACCACAGCTGCTGAAGAAGCAGAAGTACATCAGTTCTATGAGGATCTGCAGGACCTACTGGATAATACACCAAAAAGAGACATTATTTTCATTACAGGAGACTGGAATGCCAAGGTGGGAAGTCAAATGACAACTGAGATCACAGGCAAGCATGGTCTGGGAGAACAAAATGAAGCGGGACGCAGGCTGATAGAATTTTGCCAGGAAAACTCGCTGTGTATAACAAACACTCTCTTCCAACAACCTAAAAGACGGCTTTATACATGGACCTCACCAGATGGTCAACACCGAAATCAGATTGACTACATCCTTTGCAGCAAAAGGTGGCGGACATCCATCCAGTCGGTGAAAACAAGACCTGGGGCTGACTGTAGCTCAGATCACGAACTTCTTATTGCCCAATTTAGAATAAAACTAAAGAGATCAGGGAAAATACACAGACCAGTTAGATATGATCTCACTAACATTCCTAGCGAATATACAGTGGAAGTGAAGAACAGATTTGAAGGACTAGATTTAGTAAACAGAGTCCCAGAAGAACTATGGACAGAAGTCCGTGACATTGTTCAGGAGGCGGCAACAAAGTACGTCCCAAAGAAAAAGAAAACCAAGAAGGCAAAATGGTTGTCTGCTGAGACACTGGAAGTAGCCCAAGAAAGGAGGAAAGCAAAAGGAAACAGGGATAAGGGGAGATATGCCCAGTTAAATGCGCAATTCCAGAGGTTAGCCAGAAGAGATAAGGAACTATTTTTAAATAAGCAATGCATGGAAGTGGAAGAAGACAACAGAATAGGAAGGACAAGAGACCTCTTCCAGAAAATTGGAAACATTGGAGGTAAATTTCAGGCAAAAATTGGTATGATAAGAAACAAAGATGGCAGGGACCTAACAGAAGCTGAAGAGATCAAGAGAAGGTGGCGAGACTATACAGAAGATCTGTATAGGAAGGATAATAATATTGAGGATAGTTATGACGGTGTAGTGAATGAATTAGAACCAGACATCCTAAGGAGTGAAGTTGAATGGGCCTTAAGAAGCATTGCTAACAACAAGGCAGCAGGAGACGACGGGATCCCAGCTGAACTGTTTAAAATCTTAAAAGATGATGCTGTCAAGGTGATGCATGCCATATGCCAGCAAATATGGAAAACACAAGAATGGCCATCAGACTGGAAAAATCAACTTATATCCCTATACCAAAAAAGGGAAATGCGAAAGACTGCTTCAACTTCCGTACAGTGGCCCTTATTTCTCATGCCAGTAAGGTAATGCTCAAGATCCTGCAAGGAAGACTCCAGCAATACATGGAGCGAGAGTTGCCAGATGTTCAAGCTGGGTTTAGAAAAGGCAGAGGAACGAGAGACCAGATTGCCAATATCCGCTGGATAATGGAGAAAGGCAGGGAGTTTCAGAAAAACATCTACTTCTGCTTCATTGACTATTCTAAAGCCTTTGACTGTGTGGATCATAATAAATTGTGGCAAGTTCTTAGTGGGATGGGCATCCCAAGGCACCTTGTCTCTCTCCTGAGGAATCTGTACAAGGACCAAGTAGCAACAGTAAGAACTGACCACGGAACATCAGACTGGTTCAAGATTGGGAAAGGCGTACGGCAAGGCTGCATCCTCTCACCCAACCTTTTTAACTTGTATGCAGAACACATCATGCGATGTGCGGGGCTGGATGAATGCAAAGCTTGGGTGAAAATTGCTGGAAGAAACATTAACAACCTCAGATATGCAGATGACACCACTCTGATGGCCGAAAGCGAGGAGGAGCTGAGGAGCCTTCTACTCAAGGTGAAAGAAGAAAGCGCAAAAGCTGGGTTGCAGCTAAACATCAAAAAAACCAAGATTATGGCAACAAGAATGATTGACAACTGGAAAATAGAGGGAGAAACCGTGGAGGCCGTGACAGACTTTGTATTTCTAGGTGAAAAGATTACTGCAGATGCAGACTGTGGCCAGGAAATCAGAAGACGCTTACTTCTTGGGAGGAGAGCAATGTCCAGTCTCGATAAAATAGTGAAGAGTAGAGACATCAGACTGGCAACAAAGATCCGCATAGTCAAAGCCATGGTATTCCCTGTAGTCACCTACGGATGTGAGAGCTGGACCTTAGGGAAGGCGGAGCGAAGGAAGATCGATGCTTTTGAGCTGTGGTGTTGGAGGAAAGTGCTGAGAGTGCCTTGGACTGCGAGAAGATCCAACCAGTCCATCCTCCAGGAAATAAAGCCCAACTGCTCACTGGAGGGAAAGATAATAGAGACAAAGTTGAAGTACTTTGGCCACATCATGAGGAGACAGGAAAGCCTAGAGAAGACAATTATGCTGGGGAAAGTGGAAGGAAAAGGAAGAGGGGCCGACCAAGGGCAAGATGGATGGATGGCATCCTTGAAGTGACTGGACTGACCTTGAGGGAGCTGGGGGTGGTAACGGCCGACAGGGAGCTCTGGCGTGGGCTGGTCCATGAGGTCACGAAGAGTCGGAGACGACTGAACGAGTGAACAACAACAATGTCTAATTTGGAAATTAATCTTATTTATTTAATATTATCTAATTTTTTTAACAGGAAATAACAGCTGATTTCTAATTTAAATGTCTTCAAAATATTTTAGAAAAGAAAGCAGTCTTTCAGACCCAACTGGCCATAATACAGCTGGTCTTTCACACTTACATGTTTGACTTTTGTGGATTTGATTACTCGTGGTTTTCGTTAAAATGTTATCTAAGGGAATGACAAGGGTCCCTTCTACACTACTATATAATCCAGGATACCAAAGCAGATAATCCACATTATCTGTATTGAACTGGATTATTTGAGTCTACACCTCTATATAATTCAGTTCAAAGCAGATAATCTAGGTTTTATATGGCAGTGTCGATGGCCTAGGTCCTCCAGTGCAACACTATGGTCAACCTCCGGTGGAAGATCTAGTGAGCTGGAATACTGATTCTTAAATTGTGGGTTCCCAATCCCAAATGGAGTCCTCTTAGCTCAATGATGGGGTCATGACAAATTTGGCAAGGGTAAAAGGTTCATGAATGTCACCCATTTACACAAATCTGTTAGCAACAAAGTGCAGTGTTTACAGAGGACTTTGCAGAAAATGTTTCAGCTGTACTCTACACAAAGGAAAATAGGCCTGTTTAGCTAGCCTTGCAAACATTAGCTTAGTATTAGTAAGTGTTTCATTTTATACCTATATTATATACCCAGGGTCATGTAAAAAAAACTCAGGTGGAAAAAGATCATGAGTGGGAAAAAACTAAGGAGCCCTAGAGAACACCTCTCTAGGAGGACCTAGAACATCATATTGAAGAATCTAGAACAATCTCCAGGAATTTCTAGGTTCTCCAATGTAATTTTATGGTCAACTCCAAGCAGAAAGTAATTTTTTTAAAAAAAATCACTTATTTTTACTTTTATGAAATATGAAATGTGGAAAGCTAAATGTCAGTGATTAGAGGTAATGTACTATTTTTTTTGTCGTGTCAGGAGTGACTTCTGGTGTGAGAGAATTGGCCGTCTGCAAGGACGTTGCCCAGGGGACACCTGGATGATTTGATGTTTTTATCGTCCTTGTGGGAGGCTTCTCTCATGTCCCCGCATGAGGAGCTGGAGCTGATAGAGGGAGCTCATCCGCCTATCCCCGGATTCGAACCTGCGACCTGTTGGTCTTCAGTCCTGCCGGCACAGGGCTTTAACCCACTGCGCCACCGGGGGCTCCTAATGTACTAATGAAGTCTAGTTGTTTAAGAGGAACAGACCCCATAGTGCAGTGTTTCTCAACATGTTGGTCCCCAGGTGTTTTGGGCTACAACTCTGAGAAATCCCAACCAGCTTTCTAGCTGTTAGGATTTCTGGGAGTTGAAGGCCAAAACATCTGGAGACCCACAGGTTGAGAACCTCTTCCATACTGCCTACTTGCCCTGCATTATAGGCTTCCACAAGATGAAACATTGACCATGGCAGAAAACAAGATGGAATACCACAACTGCCTTTGATGGGATTACTCTGGTTCATGTTCTTTATGCAAGAAGGGGGCTTGGTTACTACACTTTAGCCCGGGCATTGGTCATCTTTGGCTCTCCAGATATTTTGGACTTCAACTTTTACCATTCCTAACAGCCTACTGCCTTGCCCTGGCCTGCTCTAGCCCCCAAAACCATAAAACAGGAAATGATATTGGACAAAAATACACAAAACAAAAGAATACCCAAATCAAAAGAAATGTCCAAGTCTAGCATTTCAAAAGAGAGGAGGAGATCTTACATTCGGACAACATTTTTAATATTAAAGTTCTCCAAGGGTGTCGAGTCCGGGTCCTGCCCTTTGTCGTTTTGAATAACTATTTGTTGAATAATACGGTCCAGCAGCAACCAGTACTGAACGGTGTTGCCATTTCTCTTATCTAAAAAGGAGAAGAAGAATGAAAAAGGGTGATGAGCAAAGCAAATTGTGTCAACATACAGACAATAAGGCTTATTATTATTATTATTATTATTATTATTATTATTATTATCCTGCTTTCCTCTTTTATATTCAGGTCTGTGGCAATGGAGAAGAAGACAAATTGAAGTATTTTCCCTCTAAATGAGAAATCTGCTCCCCAATAAAATTGTCTCTAGCATTACAAGCATGAGACTCTGATAACACTACGTAACACATTTTTTTGTTCCTGGGTTATAAATGCTATTTCCTAATTGGTCTTATCATTAAAAAGAATTTATTTGTTTATTTATTTACTTTATTTCTATACCGCTTTTCTCAGCCCTCAGGCGACTCAAAGCGGTGAACAACATCAGTACAAAACATCACAAAACAAGTATAGGGCAATTAAAAACGATTATAACATAACTCATTAACATCAGTATAACAATCATTAGTGCCTCAACAGTAAAATCAGAATCCAGTCTCGTCATCCATTACTCCGTATTCCTATGTTCAATTACACTGTTTAATCAAATGCTTATTCGAACAGCCAGGTCTTCACTTTCCTCCGAAACGCCAACAGGGAGGGGGTCAATCTGATATCTGCAGGCAGGGCGTTCCACAGCTGAGGGGCCACCACTGAGAAGGCTCTGTCTCTCGTCCCCACCAAGCGCGCCTGTGATGCAGGCGGGATAGAGAGCAGGGCCTCTCCAGATGATCTTAGTGTCCTAGTTGGTTCATAGGAGGAGATGCATTTGGAGAGGTAAGTATTGTAGCGAGGGAGAGATACTATTTCTTATTAAAGAGAAACCCTTTTTGCTCTTATTATAGTAATTAAGAACATGGAAAAAGCTTATTAAACTGCCAAAATTTGTTTTTGTGGGAGGGACATCCTGTTATAGCACATTTTGCTATAGTTTTTCAATCTCATCGAGTCTCAATCTACGTCAATCTGAACATGAGGAAGAACTTCCTGGCTGTGAGAGCTGTTCAGCAGTGGAACTCTCTGCCCCAGAGTGTGGTGGAGGCTCCTTCTTTGGAGGCTTTTAAACAGAGGCTGGATGGTTATCTGTCGGGGGTGCTTTGAATGTAGATGGGACCGTAGTTATTTGAGCATTCAATTAGGACTCCAGGAGACCAATTAGGACTCCAGGAGTTCGAATCCCAGCTCAGCAATGGGAACCCACTGTATGAGCTTGAGAAAAATACTTCCTCAACATCAAAGGAAAACAATGATAAACTTCCTCTGAAGATATTGTGTCAAGAAAACCCTGCCATAATTTGTACAATGCAATAACAACAAGTGATGGAATAGGCCTCCCCTTCAGATACATTAGTTACTGGACTCTGGCCAAATAATTTTAGTGGTAAAGTGGCTCTATAAACTGCTATTAGTTGTCATGTCTGCACAATTGCTCGGCTATATTGAAGAATGCATGACTGTATTTGAAAATCCAACAGAAGTACTGCATCCAGCCATTAATGCAGGTTAATGCAAGCCTCTTAGGAAGCTGTTTGTTGCTAGTCTTGGCCACAATGTGCCCTTAGCTCCAGTGAGATTTAACCCAGATTAATTGGGTAAATGTAAATAAAGCTTCAGTTATCAGTTATCACTCCCACTATCTCCTTCTCTGGAAGCTTTTAAACTGTGGTTGGATGGCCATCTGTTGACAATACTTTGGTAGTATCTTACTGCATGGTAAGGGGTGGGGCTGGATGGCCTTTGGGGTCCCTTTCCAACTTTATAATTTTACTAGCTTGGGAACCCGGAAGTGCCCTGGTTATTTGAAAAAAGGCATTGTTTGTTTTGGGGTGTTAGATAATATCATTGAGTTACTGGGTTGTTATAGGTTTTTTGGGCTATATGGCCATGTTCTAGAGGCATTCTCTCCTGACGTTTTGCCTGCATCTACAGCAAGCATCCTCAGAGGATACTTGCCATAGATGCAGTCGAAACGTCAGGAGAGAATGCTTCTAGAACATGGCCATATAGCCCGAAAAACCTACAACAATCTAGTGATTCCAGCCATTAAAGCCTTCGACAATACATCATTGAGTAACACTATTTATTAGGAAAAATCCAGTCTTTGATTTGGTTTTTTATGAATGCTCTCATTAGAAAATATACAATGATGTGGGTAAACTACAGTTCCCTGAATCATGGGTCAATCCTCCCCAATCTATGCCTGTATGCACATTTGGCCATGTTGGGTGAGTGTGTGCCAAGTTTGGTCCAGATCTGTTGTCAGCTGGGTTCAATGCTCTTGGGGGGAGGGGGGAGGCACAGTGCTCTGCCATGATGCAGGATGAACTACAACTTCCATCCTGCTGAGTCAGTCCCCCAAACCCATCCAGTCTGTTCAGCTGCTGATCAATTCCTCTGTGTTTGCTGGGTGCCATAGGAAAGGGTTAAGGGAGAGGCAATGGCCAGCGTCATGCAAATTCTACACAAGGAACCCTGGGATGCCAGCCTGCAGTATCTAGGATGAAATTCTCCCTGAATGAAAGCATTCCTTGGGTATTGTTGTATATCAGCCTGTTCAGTATGTGATTGTTTCTGATGTTCATGTTGATATTCATGAAGGGAATGGGGATGATGATCCGGTTCCTGGGCCAGGGTCTGTTGGATTTGGGGGTGAGGGGTCGCTTGGGCCTGAATGGAGTTTAAAAGAGGGTCCTGAGTTGCTGCAAGAGGATTCTCAAGGTCCCAGGCTTGGGAAAGACCTTTCGCCAAGGTTCCCTGAGCAGTCTGAGAATGAAGCTGATTTTGATTTACCAAGTGCAGGAGTTAATGATGAGAGTAACACCTTGAAAAGGAAAAGAAGTTTTAGTAAACAGAGACGGTTTGGGCAGCAATTAAGATGCTCAGCTCGGATTCAACAGAAGATAGATAATAAAACAAAACTAAGAAATAATGTGTTCCTTGCAGTTTTGGAGTCAGGGGAGGATTTATAATGATTTGTGGGAGACAACTGCTTCAGTTGAGGCAACGTCAGAATAATGCCAAGTTTCATGTACCAAGGTTTACCTAGCTCATGTTTTGCCTATGTGATAGGCTTTCTGTGTTGGTCATGGATTCAAGTGCATAGTTTCACAGATTTCTTTTGACTCTTTGTTCCTGTCTTCCTTTGTATCTGATGGGCTAAATTGGATTTTAATCTTTTACTGTGAATTACTTTTTACTGCTTTAGTGACATGAATTCTTAAATAAAATGCTTGCTGATTTTACCCAGCTGGTGTGGTGTTTAAAGTCAGAAGTGATTCTGCTCTGGAGTACAACAGGTAGACCGTAGTGCTTGGGGAGGACATTGGCAGTGTTTGGGCTTCACGTTCATGATGCTCGCTATAATCTGTAACGCCAGCTGAGGGAGGGCCTTTGTAGGCTTCTCAGCACTTAAAACTATAGCACTTAAAACTTAAAACGTAAAACTATTTATTATTTATTGTTTATTGTTTATTATTTATAATGAGACATGCCGCATTATCACGGGAGGTCTGTGCCCTACACCACTGGAGAAATTACACTGTTTAGCCAGTATTGCACCACCTGACATCCGCCGGGAAGTAGCAGCCAAAAGTGAAAGGACCAAGGCAGAGACATCTCCAGCTCATCCCTTGTTTGGGTATCAGCCAGCACGTCAACGAATTAAATCTAGAAATAGTTTTCTAAGATCTACAGAGATACTCGCTGGAACACCCCAGCAAGCGAGAGTCCAAAAGTGGCAGGCTCAAACCCAGAACCTCAATCAATGGCTGATACCAGATGAGAGACTCCCCTCTGGGCACACAGAAAACCGGGCGACTTGGAAGGCGCTGAACAAACTGCGCTCTGGCACCACGAGATGCAGAGCCAACCTTAAGAAATGGGGCTACAAAATGGAATCCATGACATGCGAGTGTGGAGAAGAGCAAACTACAGACCATCTGCTGCAATGCAACCTGAGCCCTGCCACACTGTTCAATGGAGGACCTTTTTATAGTAACACCAGAGGCACTCCAAGTGGCCAAAGGACATTCAATCAACTACCTAACTTCAATCAGCTTGCAAACTTTGTGATTTGTTTGTTTGTTTGCTTGTTAAAAAATGCAATACAACTGACACGATAAATAAATAATTTATTGTCTATATTGTTGTTATAGTGGCATCGAATTGTTGCCAATGTAAGTCGCTCTGAGTCCCCCCCCCCCCGAGGGTTGAGAAGGGAGGGGTAGAAATGTTGTAAATAAACAAAATAATAATAATAGCCTATTTGTGGAGGTGGGAGTTTGTTTATGTAAGTGGACTGGACACATCCACCACATACACAGTTTTCACTTTTATTATGTGTATGTATGTATGTATGTATGTATGTATGTATAAGGGAGCCACTGGTGGCGTAGTGGGTTAAACCACTGAGCTTATTGACTAAAAGGTCTGGGGAGTGGCGTGAGCTTCCGCTGTCAGCCCCAGCTTCTGTCAACCTAGCAGTTCAAAAACATGCAAATGTGAGTAGATTAATAGGGACTGCTCCAGCGGGAAGGTAACAGTGCTCCATGCAGTCATGCCGGCCACATGACCTTGGAGGTGTCTACGGACAATGCCGGCTCTTTGGCTTAGAAATGGAGATGAGCACCACACAACAGAGTGAGACACGATTGGATTTAATGTCAGGGAAAAAACTTTACCTTTACCTATGTATGTATAGATAGATGTGCAGGATACCAAAACAGGACTAGAAGAAGAATACAAATGCAGTCTTACAGGAAAGAGAGGCCAGAGAGGGCGGTAACTAAAAATATAGCAAAGTCTTCCTTGAGCATTTCTTTAGCTATGCATCCAAGGGACAAAAATCACTGCCAACAGTGAATGATAAGTGTTCAACACTGGGACAGAGCAACGTATGTAATGGGCTTGCCAAAGCTGTTTGGAGAAAAATAATATATTTCGCATCACAAACCACAGAGAGAGGCTTCTTGCACGTTTTCCAGTGAAAAGAAGCAGAACGCTGTCAAACAGAAACGATATTAAACATCCTCGTTCAGAGTGTTCCAATAAGACAGCACTGATAGGTCAAAACCAGAAAAGGATGTAGGATTAGAAGGCATTGCAATGGCATTCCAAGAGATTATCTGTACTCATACATACTTAATGATTACAAATGGAATGATGGAGCCCATTCCTGAAAAAGAAGCTAGGAGAAGGAGGAGAGAAAAGATAGGAGAAAATATTGCGAAGGTTGGAGCCTAGATACTAAATCCAGTTGTTAGTCCCAACAACGTTAGATCCACTAAACGAAATGTAAAGTTACTAATTTTTTGATGGATTCAAACACTCTCTCCTGCCAGGATCAACAAGTGAATACAGACCAGTATTTGCAACAAGAAACAGAGCGATTTCAGTGAACGCTGCATTTATTGGAATCGTGAAGGAATGCAAAATCACTCGAAAGCTGTTGTCGGCTATGTGAAATATTTAAGAAGGCAGCACTTTAGGGATTTCTTTGGCAAGAGTCTCCAAGAGGGGAGAGGACTTGGCATTCCTCAGAATACCTTTCCAATTAAGAAAGATGTTTATATACATCTGCACCTTTGAGCAAACAACCAATGCAGGTGAATTGTCGTAACACCATGAGGACTTTCTCAAAATACTGAGTTTCTGGAGACAGTATTGAAGTAATAAGTGGCATCTTAAATAATTTAGAGAAACAAAAGACCATTTAATCCAAGTAGTAGTGAAGGAGAGTGAGACCTTGAAAAGGAAAAGAAGTTTTAGTAAACAGAGGCAGTTTGGGCAGCAATTAAGATGCTCAGCTTGGATTCAACAGAAGATAGATAATAAACCAAAACTAAGAAAGAATGCGTTCCTTGCAGTTTTGGAGTCGGGAAGGGTTTATAATGATTTCTGGGAGACAACTGCTTCAGTTGAGGCAACATCAGGATAATGCCAACATTTGCCATGGATCAATGCTGTGGAAATCATGGGAGTTGTAGTTTTTTGTAGTTGTTTATTCGTTCAGTCACTTCCAACTCTTCATGACCTCTTGGGCCAGCCCTCACCAGAGCTCCCAGTCAGTCGTGGTCAACCCTAGTGCCTTCAAGGTCAAGCCAGTCGCTTCAAGGATAGCATCCATCCACCTTGCCCTTAGTCCTTCCATTTTCCTACTTTCCTTCCATTTTTCCAAGCTTTTCTATCTTCTCATTATGTGGCCAAAGCACCTCATATTTGCCTCTAATATCCTTTCCTTCAATGAGCAGTTGGGCATTATTTTCTGGAGTATGGAGTGGTTTGATCTTTTTGAGGTCCAAGGCACTCTCAGAATTTTCCTTCAACACCACAGTTTGCAGCGAGTTAAACCACTGAACAGCTGACCGAACTGCTGACTGGATTTGGACTGCTGATCGGCAGTCCAAATCCAGGGAGCAGGGGGAGCTCTTGCTGTTAGCCCCAGCTTCTGCCAACATAGCAGTTGGAAAACATGCAAATGTGATTAGATCAATAGGTATTCGCTTTGGTGGGAAGGTAATGGCGCTCTATGCAGTCATGCCAGCCCTTCGGCTTAGAAAGAGAGATAAGCACCACCTCCCAGAGTTGGACACGACAAGGCTTAATGTCAAGGAAAACCTTTACCTTTACCTTTTACCACAGTTCAAAAACATCTATCTTCCTTCATTCAGCCTTCTTTATGGTCCAGCTCTCACATCCACAGGTTACTATGGGGAATACCATTGCTTTAACTATGCGGATATTCATTGTTAGTGTAATGTCTCTATTCTTCACTATTTTATCGAGATTGGACATTGCTCTCCTCCCAAGAAGGAAATGTTTCTAATTTCCTGGCTGCAGTCTGCGTCTGCAGTAATTTTTCAAGGCCTTTATCCTTTTCTGCCAAAGAATGCTGGTGCCTCATCAAACTACAGCTTCAATGATCCCATAGCATTGATCCATGGCAGTTAATGTGGTGCCAGGTTGCATTCATTCTGCAGTGGAGATGTAATTCTGAACACCGCAATTGAAGAGAGATGTTGACAAGCTGGAATGTGTCCAGAGGAGGGTGACTAAAATGACCAAGGGTCTGGAGAACAAGCCCTATGAGGAGCGGCTTCAAAAGCTGGGCATCTTTAGCCTGAAGAAGAGAAGGCTGAAAGGAGACATGATGAGGGCCATGTATAAATGTGTGAGAGGAAGTCATAGGGAGGAGGGAGCAAGCTTGTTTTCTGCTGCCCTGGCAGACGCGGAACAATGGTTTCAAACTACAGGAAAGGACATTACGCCTGAACAGGAGGAAGAACTTTATAACTGTAAGGAGAGCTGTTCAGCAGTGGAACTCTCTGCCCCAGAGTGTGGTAGAGGCTCTTTTTTTGGAAGCTTTTAAACAGAGGCTAGATGGCCATCTGTCGGGGGTGCTTTGAATGCAATTTTCCTGCTTCTTGGCAGGGGGTTGGACTGGATGGCCCATGAGGTCTCTTCCAACTCTACGATTCTATGATTCTATTCAAAGAAAAGGCTTAACACGACATGCACCCTTGTCACAGTTGGATAAGATGGAGGAAAGGCCATTTATGCAGCTGACTTCAATAGTAGGTTGCTAAAAGATATATCTTGGGTGCTCCAAGGAAGTGTGGGGAAAATTTTTCATCAAACTTTGCTTGCACACATTGTTTGGGGGGCCAGGAAAGATATCCATAACTTGAAACAGGATACCGGTTGTGTTCTTCAAGAAAGGAAGAACTCAACAGACTGTACTCACAAACAATGCAGAAATCCATTGGTCATATCAAAATCCGTATTTTGGCCTCCCAAACTTATCCCTGAGTTATACACAAGGCCAACTTATACACGAATATATGTGGCAATTTGTGCAACCTTTCTCATTTACTGTCAGGGAAGTAATTAACGTGGAGCAAGAGAGTTGGAACAGAACTTCTCTCAAATTGGCACAAGTCACAAAGAATTTTTCAGTGGGTTCCTTCCCTTTCCCCCATGAAAATATACTTTGGGAGTTGTGGTTTACCTAGAAATAAAAAGAAAAATAGCTCAAGGGGAAAGGAAGGAAGTATAAGTGGTTAGGAAGAGTATATGCGCATAAATTGGGTCCATTGTTTACTTTCTCTAAGGTTAGGAAGAACTTCCTAACTGTGAGAGCTGTTTAGCAGTGGAACTCTCTGCCCCAGAGTATGGTGGAGTCTCCTTCTTTGGAGGCTTTTAAACAGAGGCTGAATGGCCATCTGTCGAGGTGCTTTGAATGTGATTTTTCCTGCTTCTTGGCAGAATGGGGTTGGACTGGATGGCCCATGAGGTCTCTTCCAACTCTAGGATTCTAAATGGTTGAAGTACTTATGAAACTGGTGGGAAAAAACCCCAAAATAGAAATGAAAACAAACACTGTTAACAAGGAAAATAATGTATTGTCGAAGGCTTTCATGGCCAGAATCACTGGGTTGTTGTAGGTTTTTTCGGGCTGTATGGCCATGGTCTAGAGGCATTCTCTCCTGACGTTTCGCCTGCATCTATGGCAAGCATCCTCAGAGGTAGTGAGGTCCTCACTACCTCTGAGGATGCTTGCCATAGATGCAGGCGAAACGTCAGGAGAGAATGCCTCTAGACCATGGCCATACAGTCCGAAAAAACCTACAACAACCCAAGGAAAATAATATTGCAATAGGAAAGAGATATTAAGAAAAAAGCGAGGCCCACAACTATTCTTTCACAGGAGTATTAAATATGTTAGAGAAAAGTATTGTTTGCTGCAAAACAAAGTTAAAGACCCAGCTAATTTGCCTGGGATCGATGTCAAAGAACTCAGAAATCCTTGGTCATAACTCTTACAGAGCATATCACAGAGACTGGCACTGTTTCCAATTCCAAAACCTCAACTATGAGTATAGATAGAAAAGTCGTATTTCACTCACAAGGCATTTGAAGACAGTGGTGAAGGATAGACATAAAGTGCGGGTAAGCTTCTGTGTGAGTCAGCCTTTTTCTGGTGAGCTCGAACATCTGGGTTGCACTTTTTGTGTCTATATGGACCTGCGTTGTCGCAATGGGGAGACAATACGGTTGAAAGTAAGCTTAGCTGCTCCATAAAGAAATACTGTTTAAAATTCCCACAGATAATCAGAAGTTGTCAGTGGTAATTAGAATTGCTCCAGGACACCAAGCAAGACGTTGGTCAAGTGATAGGCAGGCAAGCACAGAATTAAAATGTAATGAGTTACAAGTTACAAAACTACCGGTAGTTTGGTAGATTGAAGGAGGGCTCAGGAAACAGACAAAAATAAATAAAAAATAATATAATAAATGGGAAATGTTGAGGATTCTTCTTTTGGGTGGGTTTAACTTTTTCTAGCTAAGTTGTTTTTTTTAGTTAAGTTACTCAGTTACTTTGTTAAGAGACATTATAAGCGGAATTTTTCAAGTTTTAGGATTTCTGCTTATAAATTCTAAGGCTTTTAAAGAATGGCCCAAAAATTCACCAGCAAAGCGATTAATTACTTTTTAAATTAGGGAAAATATTTTAGTTAAGTTACTAAGTTACTTTTTAAGAGACATTCTAAGCAGATTTTTTTCAAGTTTCAGGACTTTTGCTTATACATTCTGAGGCCTTTAAAGAAAGGTCTAAAAATTTACCAGCAAAGCGATTACTTTTTTAAGATAGGAAAGATTTATTTTAGCTAAGTTACTAAGTTACTTTGTTAAGAGACATTCTAAGCAGAATTTTTCAAGTTTTAAGATTTTTGCTTATAAATTCTCAAGCTTTTAAAGAAAGGTCCAAAAATTCACAGCAATGTGATTAATTACTTTTTGAAATTAGAAAAAATGTATTTAGTTAAGTTACTAAGTTACTTTGTTAAGAGACATTCTAAGCAGAATTTTTCAAGTTTTAGGACTTTTGCTTATAAATTCTAAAGCTTTTAAAGAAAGGTCCAAAAATTCACAGCAATGTGATTACTTACTTTTTTAAAATGGAAAAAAGATATAATTTTAGTTAAGTTACTAAGTTACTGTGTTTAGAGACATTCTAAGCAGAATTTTTCAAGTTTTAAGATTTTTGCTTATAAATTCTAAAGTTTTTAACGAAAGGTCCAAAAATTCACAGCAATGTGATTAATTACTTTTTGAAAATAGAAAAAAATGTATTTTAGTTGTTACTAAGTTACTTTGTTAAGAGACATTTGAAGCAGAATTTTTCAAGTTTTAGGATTTTTGCTACAAATTCTAAAGCTTTTAAAGAAAGGTCCAAAAATTCACCAGCAAAGCGATTAATTACTTTTTAAAATAGGAAAAAGGTATTTTAGTTACGTTACTAAGTTACTTTGTTAAGAGACATTATAAGCGGAATTTTTCAAGTTTTAGGACGTTTGCTTATACATTCTGAGGCTTTTAAAGAAAGGTCTAAAAATTCACTAGCAAAGCGATTAATTACTTTTTTAAGATAGGAAAAAATTATTTTAGCTAAGTTACTTTGTTAAGAGACATACCAAGCAGAATTTTTCAAGTTTTAGGATTTTTGCTACAAATTCTAAAGCTTTTAAAGAGAGGTCCAAAAATTCACAGCAATGTGATTAATTACTTTTGGAAGATGGAAAAATATATATTTTAGTTAAGTTACTAAGTTACTTTGTTAAGAGACATTCTAAGCAGAATTTTTCAAGTTTTAGGATTTTTGCTTATAAATTCTAAGGCTTTTAAAGAAAGGCCCAAAACTTCACCAGCAAAGTGATTACTTTTTGAAAAAATAGAAAAAATATATTTTAGTTAAGTTACTAAGTTACTTTGCTAAAAAACATTCTAAGCAGAATTTTTCAAGTCTTTGACCTTTTCCTTACACATTCTGAGATTTCTTTAAAAGGTACAAAAATTAACCAGCAAAGCGATCAATTTTTTTAAAAAAATGAAAGAAAGTTACTTATTTAAGTAATTAATTCTGTAATAAAGTATATAAAAAGTAATTTGTTTTAAAAAGAAACTTTCTAAATTTTGGGAGGGATAAAACTTATGGTAAGGTTTTATTTTTTTTAACATGTGAATTATGACAACTCCAAACAAGAACCTTTGAGTATCCAAGATATACCATAATCGTTTGCCAGTATGTCCAATGACAAGGGAACATGGGAAGTATATTTATGTAAATACATTCAATACGTGTATTTATAGAATTTTTGCAATGTTTATGTTTTTTAATTATGCTGTATTCCACCTAGGGAAATGAGGAGAGATGGGTAAGAAATACAATTATTATTATTACTATTACTATTATTATTAAGTGCAATTTAACTACATCTCAAGAGCTATTATTATTATTATTATTATTATTATTATTATTATTATTATTATTATGTGCAATTTAACTACATCTCAAGAGCTATGTATTACCCATCCCTGTTGTATAGAGTGATTCATATTTTTTTTGGTGCTGAGTTAAATTGAGTGTTTGCTTTAGAGCAAAATAGAGAAGTTAAGGGTTCAATATACATACCAGCTCAAACCGTTTTGCAAACTCCAATTCATCTTCATTTCTGAGCATTTCAAAAAAGTCTAAATGCCTGGGAAGGGGGAAAAAAAAGAAAGAGTCATCCAGGAATGGATCAATGGGAGAAACTTTTATCAACTGATGCAAAAAAAAAAAAGTTATGTTACTTGGTAATTTTTAGACTAAGTGAGCCATGGGACTGGGACCAATGATTTCACCTACCCACACCTGACAAAGTACCCTAACCAGCAAAGTACCCTAAACGACTCCGGTCCTGTTTACCTCTCCGAATGTATTCTCCCCTACGAACCATCAAGATTATTAAGATCATCTGGAGAGGCCCTGCTCTCGGTCCCACCGGCCTCGCAAGCGCGCCTGGTGGGGACGAGGGACAGGGCCTTCTCGGTGGTGGCCCCGCGACTCTGGAACTCTCTCCCTCTGGAGGCCAGAACCGCCCCATCCATCCTAACATTTAGGAAACGGGTGAAGACGTGGCTGTGGAGTCAGACCTTCGAGGAATGAGACAACACCATAGGACTCTGGATGGAAGTGGATATAGATCCATCTTATTAGGACGACTGACCACTGTAGTTTTATATTTAGTGTATTTTAAAGTTGATGTGTAATTTGTGATATATGATATTTTAATGAATGTATATGTTTTTATGGCTGTAAACCGGGCTGAGTCCTTCAATGAGGTTGAGAAGCTCGGTATACAAAACTGTGAAATAAATAAATAATAATAAATAAAGTATGTCCTCTCTGGGTATTTTCTAGATCTTTCCACGTGAAGTTAAAAAGAACCATCCTGGAGGAATTAGAGAGGAATTTGCAAGGTCCTCCAGGTTGACTCTATGGAAACTTTGAGCAGAAGTCACTCATTTAAACAAAAAGGTTTGCAATGATCCATAGTTTCCAAAGTCCACTGTAAGTCCAGGAGCACCAGGATTGTGGCGCAACTGGTTGAGTGTCAGCTGCATTAAGATCACTCTGACCAAAAGGTCATGAGTTCGAAGCCAGCCCGGGTTGGAGTGGGTTTCCAACCAATTGTGTAGCCTGTTGTCGACCTTTGCAACCCGAAAGACAGTTGCTTCTGTCAAGTAGGAAAATTAGGTACCACTTTAAAGTGTGGGGAGGCTAAATTAACTGATTGATGAGGCCATAAAGACTTCAGCAAAAAGCATGCGTGGAATGCGGAAGTACTTCATCAGTGTCGCAGATGGACGATGAAAGCGACAGCTCCCCTGGCGGCCAGAGAAAGTTAAATAGCCTCTGTCTATGTCTGTATATGTCGTATGTCAAAATTGGCATTGAATGTTTGCCATGTATGTGTACAATGTAATCTGCCCTGAGTCCCCTGCGGGGTGAGAAGGGCAGAATATAAAAGCTGCAAATAAATAAATAAATAAATAAATATCACCTGTAGGTACAGGAGTCACATTGTAATCTAAATTTTTTCTCTTATTGACTCCAATCCTTGCCCCAATTTAAACAAAGGAAATGAACAGTAAGAAGGCCTTCTTGGTCTACCATGAGGGTAATAAGCAATTTCCAGAAGCAATGATTTGTGCTGTTCTGCTAACATTTCAAAAGGACCTAACTCTATATAAAGGTAGAGCTCATCTTATAGATCTGACCTCCTCTTTCTCACAACAATGTGCTGATTTCATGGCCAGGATCAATAATATCTATCTATCTATCTATCTATCTATCTATCTATCTATCTATCTATCTATCTATCTATCTATCTATCTATGTAAACAAACAAACAAACAAACAAACAAATAAATAAAATGTAATGTTTGTTTGTGGGATTAACAGAACTCAAAAACCACTGGGGGAATTGACACCAGATTTGGACACAATACACCTAACAGTCCAATGTATGTCCTTCACTCATAAAAACACTAAAAAACATAGCAGAAGGGACTTAAAAAGCCCCTAAAAAGCTAAATGACAATACAGAAAAAAGGGAAGGAAGAAGGAAGGGGAAAAAAAGAAAGAAAGAAAGAAAGAAAGAAAGAAAGAAAGAAAGAAAGAAGGAGGGAGGGAAAGAAAGAAGGAAAGGGAGAAGGAAGCATGGAAGCAAAGAGAGGTAGGGAAGGAAGAAAGGAGAGAAAGAGGGAGGGAAAGAAAAAGGGGGAAGGAAGGAAAGTTAGAGAAGGAAGGAGAGAAGGAAAGAAAAAAGAGAAAGAAGGAAGGAAACGGAGCGAAGGAAGGGGGGAATATGTAGAGAAAGAGTGAGGGAAGGAAAGAAGGAAAGAGAGAAGGAAGAAAAGAGAGGTAGAAGAGAAAGAAAAATGGGGAAGGAAGGAAAGAGATAGAGAAGGAAAGAAGAAGAGAAGGAAAGATGGGAAGGAAGGAAGGAAAGAGGGAGTGAAGGAAGGAGGGAAAGAAGGAGAGAAAGAGGGAAGGTTGGCCACACCAATGCGTGGCAGGTACAGCTAGTATGTGTGTGTGTGTGAATACATACATACATACATACATACATACATACATACATACATATTCTGCCCTATTTCCCTAAGGGGACTCAATGTGATTTTCCCTATCCAAATGATTGGATTATTTTAAACTGGGGAGAGCAAAGTACTTTGGGCAGAAATACATCACAAAATTGCCCAAAGACCTTAGAAAATGGCTAGAAATGGGCTAATTTGTTGGATAAGGATAGATGAAATCATGAATGCCAATACCAGATCTTGGGGGAGGCAGGGGGAGGTCATACTTCATGTATAAAATCCAGGGAAAAGGATAAAAAGAAGACCATCACACACATGATAGCTCGTGTCAACTACAGAAACTTACCTATCTAATGTGGAATTTTCATGCTCTCGTAATTTGTCAATGACAGGCTGAATTCCAAGCATGAGGAATTCGTATCTCAGGTGGAGTCTAAAGTCCAGACTTTCCTGAAAAAGAGGAAATAATGAAAAGAGTGTTTAGCAGAATGACTTTGCTGAATCAGTTTACATATCCAGCAAGAGTGAATTTATGGCTGGAGGTTTCTAAAGGGTATCTCAGTTCTTGGGGTCTAAGCAGACTTTTTGGCTATTCTGGCATCTCTGGCAAATGCGTGACCACACCACCAATATTTGGTAAATAAGGAATGGTTCCATTCTGGATTTTATTTCAACCTGAAATAGAACTATCCAAGGTGCTGAATCTGTTTCGGGGATAGAACTCAATATCTTGGTGAGCAACATATAAGCTTGCGCTATAAGGGACTCTATTCCAGAGTTGGTAGCCCCATTACTTTTCAGATATATATCAGTCTATGGGGCCCAAGGGACTTGAATGGAAAATTTCAGACATCTGCTGAAATTCCTTAAAGGAATATTCGCCGACTTGTTACCCATCATCCACTGAGCCCGTATCCAAGACTGGGAATTCCCACACTTACCACACCAGCTCCTTGGCTTAGAACTGCATTGATGAAGGACATGATGGCTGTCTTGAGGCTCACTTCATCCCGGTATCGCCCTGTACTTCTATCCAGGTCATTTATTAATGTCTGTGGAAGACACAACTTTAATTATTACAGTCTCATTACTTCGTATAGATGAGAAGAAGGGAAACACTCTCAGTGCAAACTACTTGCCTCTATAGTTTACTTGTATTTTATCATGGGATCAAGACATGGCAGTTAAAGTGGGCTCAAGGTACTATAATTGCAGAATGTGGACATAGGCAGTATTAGAGACAAAAGACAATGTTATAGGAAAGTTAGAGGTGACTTGGAAAAAATGCTTATCTCACTTTTATCTCCAACGTAAGAGATTTCCAGAATTTGGGGCTACTTTAAAAGCCTCCCAAGGCCTTGTAGATAGAGGTCACAGAGGGAAGTCTGACTTGGCCACGATAGTCCACGCTCTTGTTACATCCCATATAGACTACTGCAACGCTCTCGACAGGGAGTTGCCTTTGAAGACTGTCCAGAAGCTTCAACTGGTCCAACGGACAGCAGCCAGATTGCTAACTGGAGTGGCTCTCAGGGAGCATACAACTCCCTTGTTGCGCCAGCTCCACTGGCTGCCAGTTCGCTACCGGGCACAATTCAAAGTGCTGGCTTTAGCCTATAAAGCCTTAAACAGCTCTGGCCCAACTTATCTGTCCGAACGAATCTCCCCTTATGAACCTGCAAGGACTTTAAGATCATCTGGAGAGGCCCTGCTCTTGGTACCGCCATCATCACAAATACGGTTGGCGGGAACGAGAGACAGGGCCTTCTCAGTGGTGGCCCCTCAGCTATGGAACGCCCTTCCTAGGGAGATTAGATCGCCCTCCTCGCTCCTATCATTCCGGAAGAATCTTAAAACATGGCTATTTGAGCGGGCATTTGAAAATATGGAGTAACGGATATAATAATGGAATAACTATATGGCGGAACTGGACATTGTTTTAATGATTATCGACTGAAGTATGTTTCATTATAATGTTTGATTTTATTGTTGCTGATGTTTTTTATACTGTATATTGTAATTGTGTCCTTGGTGGCATTGAATTCTTGCCTTGTAAACCACCACGAATTGCCTGAAGGCTGAGAGGGGCGATACAGAAATGTACTAAATAAATAAATATCAGGCGGGGGAAGGCTAAGTCCAGCCTTTCAGGTGTTCGGAAAATGCAACTTCCATCAACATTATGCAGGATAATTGATAGTGAGGAATGCTGGGATATGTAGTCCAATAACATCTGGAAGACTTTGCTTCCTTGTGATCAAGGGTTTCTCAAACCAGTGCCAAAGCCTACTTGTGACTCTCCAATTTACAAACAAAAAGCCCAAAATCTAATACCCCCAAAATACAGAATATTTCCTTTCTGGAATACAACTCCCAGGCTCCCCAACTAGCTGGCAATTTTGGAAGTTGTAATCTCCTCAATAAGGAGAACAGGACACTTAAGTCAATGTAACCCCTTAAATTCCCAACCAAACAAAGTGTTAAGAAGCAATTCTGTACCTGAAACCGAGTCCGTTCACTGGCGTATTTTTGGTAATGCACCATGGCCTCCAGCACCTTTTTGTGACCCCCGGGAACCAGGCACACAGCGCCCATGATTTCCAGCACTGCCACCTTGGTCTTAATGTTCTCCGTGCTCAGACTCTGAGCGATTACATTAATGCTCTCCGAGTGCGCCAGGACATGAGCTCTCCCCAGAGAGTTATTCATCAGTGCTTTGATGCATCCAATGAGAGAGGTATGTATCCGAGACTCGGAGGTCTCGTAGTCCATGCTCTTCAGGAAGTTCAAGATGCAGCTCAAGCCATCCAGGTCGATGAATCTGGTTACAAACCTGGAGGGGGAAAAATACAGGGGTATTCCACCTCAGCAAGCGAGAGTCCAAAAGTGGCAGGCTCAAACCCAGAACCTCAAACAATGGCTGATACCAAATGAGACTCCCGCCTGGGCACACAGAAAACTGGGTGACTTGGAAGGTGCTGAACAGACTACGCTCTGGCACCACGAGATGCAGAGCCAACCTTAAGAAATGGGGCTACAAAGTGGAATCCACAACATGCGGGTGTGGAGAAGAGCAAACTACAGACCATCTGCTGCAATGCAACCTGAGCCCTGCCACATGCACAATGGAGGACCTTCTTGCAGCAACACCAGAGGCACTCCAAGTGGCCAGATACTGGTCAAAGGACATTTAATCAACTACCAAGCTTGCAAACTTTGTGTTTTGTTTGTTTAAAAAATGCAATACAACTGTTTGGTTTGCTCCTGACATGATAAATAATGGGTCTACTCAGAGTTGAACAACCAAGCGAAAGCCAGATGATATGATTAAGTCTCAACAACAAAATACAAAATAAGACACTCACCTCATAGGTTTGGTCCTCAGTGCTGTCTTCAGACTTTCGATGGTTTTGTTTCTCTCCTCTTCATCTTCTTTCTCCAGCGCGATCAACGATTTTCTCTAAAGGATAATATGAGCACAAACTATGAATGACTCACAAGCCATTTATTAATGTGTTTAATTTATTAACAAATACATTACGCTCTGAGCAGTTCACAGAAATGAGGTGAATATGACAATTCCCTATACCAGTGGTTCCCAACCTTCCTAATGCCGTGACCCCTTAATACGCTTCCTCATGTTATGGTGACCCCCAACCATAAAATTAGTTTCATTGCTACTTCATAACTGTCATTTTGCTGCTGTTATGAATAGTAATGTAAATATCTGATATGCAGGATGTATTTTCATACACTGGACCAAATTTGGCACAAATACCCAATACACCCAAATTTGAATACTGGTGGGATTGGGGGAGGGTATTGATTTTGTCCTGTGGGAGTTGTAGTTGCTGGGATTTATAGTTCACCTACAATCAAAGAGCATTCTGAACTCCACCAATGATGGAATTGAATCAAACTTGGCACACAGAACTCACATGACCAACAGAAAATACTGAAAGGGTTTGGTGGGCAGTTTGGGAGTTGTAGTTCACCTACATCCAGAGAGCACTGTGGACTCAAACAATGATGGATCTGGACCAAACTTGGCACCAAAACTCAATATGCCCAAATATGAACATTGGTGGAGTTTGGGGGAAATAGACTTTGACATTTGGGAGTTGTAGTTGCTGGGATTTATAGTTCACCTACAATCAAAGAGCAACGATTGAATTGGGCCAAACTTCCCACACAAAACCTCCATGACCAACAGAAAATACTGTGTTTCCTGGTGGTCTTTGGTGACCCCTGTGATACCCCCTCGCGACCCCTCCAGGGGTCCCAATCCCCAGGTTGAGGAACACTGCCCTATACACTATCACATTGACAAAGAAGAGGGCTTTTTCTGTGGCACCCCCATGTTGGAATATTCATCCTTCGAGGAAAGATAATAGCCAAAATTTAATGATTAAACTGTTCCTGGTAATGGATTTGGAGGAATGGAAGGATCTGTTTTCTCCATACAATCCCAAAATCTGCTTTACTGGACTAGCAAACTATTCAGAGCTGGCTTTTGGAGCTGCGCTCCTAATGGGGTATAGGATAGTGATTGTTATTTTCTTTCTAATTCAGGTATTTTTCTGTTGGTGAACAGGATAATAAAAATTACATGGAACAGTGATGTGTGTCAGTGTATTTGCAGATGTACACTTACTTCCTTCTTATTATAAAATAAATAAATCACAATACAATACAGGATTATATGTAGGAAAGGAGTTTCATGACCCTGAATTAAGAGAATGGCAACTAGGGACGACTTATTTTAAAACAACCATAATCCTGTGTTCTACCATGGAACCAGAAATCAACCTTCTTGTCTCTAAACCACCTGGATCTGCTTTTAAAGTGCCACCTTGGGTGCATCTACACTGTAAAATTATTGCAGTTTGACACCACTTGAACTGTCATGGCTCAATGCTATGGAATACTGGAATACGGGCCAGGCTTTAGCATAGCAGGTTAATCACCCGCTGCAGCTGCAGTAAATCTTGCCAACTGAAATCTTGCAAACCAAAACGTTGACAGCTTGAAGCCTGAGTCAGGGTGAGCTGCTGACCTTCAAGCCAGCTCCCCGCCCACCTAGCGGATTGAAAACAACCATGTGAGTAGATAAATAGGAACCGTATTAAAGAAGGGAGGTATTTTAGGCATGGCATTTCCATCAAAAAAAGGAGGAAGGAGATGGAGCGATAGCACCCCCCTGTGGCTGGAACTGAGCACAGTTCCAAAGATGCCGAAAGATGGGAAAAGCACACAGACACACACACCTCTATCAGTTGTTTGTTTAGGGCCAGGCTTTCGCGCAGGTGGCAAACCACCAGCAATTATAAGATCTATCAATGGAAAGGTTGCCAGTTTGAAGCCCCAGATCAGTGTGAGCTCCTGAAAGTCAGCCCAGCTTGTTATTGACCTAAGCAGTTTGAAAACAGCTTGAGATGTGAGTAGAGAAATTAGGTACTGCTAAAACAAGTGGGGGAGGTATTTTATGCCACCATAAAGAAAAAGATCAGAAAATGCCCAATGACCAAAAGGAAGGAGGAAATCCTGATGGCTCTTCATCATAGAGGATGGAGCCACAGCACCCCCCGTGGCTGGATTTAAGCACAACCTCCAAGACGCCAAAAAGCTGGACATCAAAACAATATACCTCCTTTCTGTTCTGTCTGTCTCTGTTCTGTCTAACCAAAAACGGCATTGAATGTTTTTCGTGTCTGTGTACTGTGATTTGCCCTGGGTCCCCTTGGGGAGATAGGGCAGAATATAAATAAAGTGCTATTATTATTATTATTATTATTATTATTATTATTATTATTATTACTACTTGGTTGGGTGAGAGTATGCAGCCTTGCCGTACGCCTCTCCCAATCTTGAACCAGTCTGTTGTTCCGTGGTCAGTTCTGACTGTTGCTACTTGGTCCTTGTACAGATTCCTCAGGAGAGAGACAAGGTGGCTTGGGATGCCCATCCCACCAAGAACTTGCCACAATTTATTATGATCTTTGATTATAGGTGAACTATAAATCCCAGCAACTACAACTCCCAAATGACAAAATCAAATTTTTTTGAGTGATGGACATACATTGGGTTGTTAGGTGTATGCTGTCCAAATTTGGTGTCAATTGGCCCACTGGTTTTTGAGTTCTGTGAATCCCACAAATGCATATTACAATTTTTATTTATATAAAAATGTTGTAAAATGTTATTATCTTGTCATTGTATAATTGGCATTAAATGTTTGCCTTATATGTGTTATGTGATCTGCCCTGAGTCCCCTTCTGGGAGAGAAGGATGGAATACAAATACTGTAAATAAACAAATAAATATAGCTTGGAGAGACAACAGCATTCACTGTCAGGGAATGCTAAAAATGTTGTAAAAGTACAGCTCCCAGGACCCCATAACATTGAGCCATGGCAGTTCAAGTGGTGCCAAACTGTATTAAATCTGCAGTATAGATGCAATCCCATTTGGCTCCTAAAATAAAAGGAAACAATATTCACCCATCTGTGGATAATAAAACTGGGAGGGGTGGCTCTTTTATTCTGCCCTTGTTTTCCTGAAATGTTGTCATTGTTTCCGCTCAAGCTTTCTCTAAGCTGGTGATGCAATGGGACAGCTGTCACCCGGGAAGTTAAAGGAGGAAGGTGTCTTGCAGAAATATTTAACTAATGATGTCACCTTTTCATGCTGGCAATTCACTGTAAGAAATCCAACAGGACACACTTTTCTCAAAGCACAACCAAAGTACTTTAGACACAACTGAGAAAAAGAACATCGGCATTTCATGGTTTCAGAGGAGGAATGGCCACATCTGAGAACTGCCGAAATGTGGCAGCCATGCCCACAAGGCTAGATCTTACCGCAAGGGATGGATACTTAAAATAAAAATAAAATATTGCAATTGTGGCTTCCCACTTGACCCCACAATCGAGACTTGAAGCTTTCCAGTTATGGCTTCTTTCTTTATGTCAAATTTGGTTTTGCCAAAGCAATTCCAAAAGTTCAGGTACAACAGGTAAGCCTCCTACCTGAACCTTTGAGACTGTGACTCTGCTCTGGAGTTTAGTCTGAATTCCCAGAAGTTGTTGAATCTTAAATGCTCTTTGTTGCTGTTGTTCATTCATTCAGTCATTTCCGACTCTTTGTGACTTCATGGACCAGCCCACACCAGAGCTCCCTGCTGGCCGTCATCACCCCCAGCTCCTTCAAGGTCAATCCAGTCACTTCAAGGATGCCATCCATCCATCTTGCCCTTGGTCAGCCCCTCTTCCTTTTCCCTTCCATTTTCCCCAGCATCATTGTCTTCTCTAAGCTTTCCTTTCTTCTCATGATGTGGCCAAAGTACACATCTTGGCCTCTACTATCCTTCCCTCCAATGAGCAGTTGGGCTTCATTTCCTGAAGTATAGACTGGTTTGATCTTCTCGCAGTCCAAGGCACTCTCAGAACTTTCCTCCAGCACCACAGTTCAAAAGCATCTCTCTTCCTTCCCTCAGCCTTCCCGATAGTCCAGCTCTCACATCCATAGGTGACTATGGGGAATACCATTGCTTTAACTATGCGGATCTTGGTTGCCTTTGTGATGTCTCTACTCTTCACTATTTTATTGAGTTTGGACATTGCTCTCCTCCCAAGAAGTAAGCGTTTCCTGATTTCCTGGCTGCAGTCTGTGTCTGCAATAATCTTTGCACCTAGAAATACAAAGTCACTGCCTCCAAATTTTCTCCCTCTATTTCCCAGTTGTCAATCATTCTTGTTACCATAATTTTGGGTTTTTTTATGTTTAGCTGCAACCCAGCTTTTGCGTTTTCTTCTTTCTTTTCCTTGATTAGAAGGCTCCTCAGCTCCTCCTCACTTTTGGCCATCAAAGTGTTGTCATCTGCATATCTAAAGTTGTTAATGTTTTTTCCAGCAATTTTGACCCCAGCCATGCATTCATCAAGCCCTGCACATCGCATGATGTGTTCTGCATACAAGTTGAATAGGTTGGGTGAAAGTATACAACCCTGCTGTACGTCTTTCCCAATCTTGAACCAGTCTGTTGTTCCGTGGTCTGTTCTTACTGTTGCTACTTGGTCCTTATACAGATTCCTCAGGAGAGAGACAAGGTGATTTGGTATGCCCATTCCACCAAGAACTTGCCACAATTGCTCTTATGTTTGGCAATTTTGATAGCTTCTTTCAAACTGAATCGCAGCTGAAAACAGAGGCTATTCAACCCCTCTGGGTCACCAAACATCACTCAAAAAGTGTGCCTCTGAATGTGGGCAAAGGGAGTCCTTCATCTCCAAAAGGAATTGCAACAGACCCTTCCCTTTTTAGGGATTTGCTCATCTTCCAATGTAATTCTATGGAAACTTCCAGGGGTAATATGAAAAAAAAAAACCAAACAAAACTCGGGAGGACCTGGCAAAATCTTAGAGAGACCATTATTTTCAGATAATTTTGAAATGCATTTATTGCAATAACTTGTAAGCCACTGGGTTGCTGTATGGCCATGTTCCAGAAAATTTCTCTCCTGACATTTCAACCACATCTATGGTAGGAATTCTCAGAGGTTGTGTGGTCTGTTGGAAACTAGGCAAATGAGGTTCATATATCTGTGGAATATCCAGAACTCTTGTCTGCTTGAGGAAATTGAGAATGTTGCAATTGGCCACCTTGATTAGTACTGAATGGGCTTGCAGATATATAAACCCCACTTACTTCAAAGCCTGGCTGCTACCTGCCTGAGGGATAATTTGTTGTGAGGTGTTAGCTGGCCCTAATTGTTTCATGTCAGGAATCTCCCTGACTTGAAAGAAACAGAAAGGAGGAAACCATGAGACTGAACAAAATCTGGCTACCAGTATTAAAAAGAATTTTAAAATCAGGACAGTAAACAAAGAGCAATACTAAAGCAACTGGGGAATTCCTGACATGAAACAATCAGGGCCAGCTAACACCTCCCAACAAAGGATTTCCCCTACCAGGAAGCAGCCAGCCTTTGAAGCTATAAGGCTATTCAATGTGAATCAAACTGCTCAATTGCAACATTCACACTTGCCTCAACCAGACAAGGAGTTCTTTCTCCCACCCTGGACTTTCCACAGATATACTTTGTTTCCAACAGACCCCTGAACCTCTGAGTATGCCTGCCATAGAGGTGGGCAAAATGTCAGGAGATAATGCTTCTGGAACATGGTCAGACAGCCCGGAAAACTAACAGCAACCATTGTTTGATAAAACAATGTGGACACCACTTTGAATCCAGGGCAAGATACTCATCAGGACAAAAAAGCAGTGGGCTGCCTGTCTACTTTTGTGCATACGATGCAACAATACATTATTCTGGGACACTAGATTGCCCCAGGCAAGAGCATGAGGGTTAATAGATTTCTGAACAATTCCTTCTTCAATCTAAGCAGCATAGCACTAGCAATGGAAGCTACAAGAACACAGGTGTCAAACCCAAGGCTCGGGATTGAATCTGGCCCTCCATGTCATTTGATGGAGCTGAAAAAGTGGGACAAAACTGAAATAATTAGAACTATCTGTTGTCACTCAGCTGGAACCACAGACTGACAGTGTTGTAACGCAGATGGGGTCTCAGGGTGACTCTGATGAGGATGATGGAATTCAGGTTCACATTCAGGTTCAAAATGTTCCTGTTGTAGACAATGAGGAACAGGATGCGCAAGTTCAGTTTCCCACAGCAGGGAATGATATTTTTGATACTGACACTAGCCAGGTGCAAATTGACTCAGGTAAGGAGGACAGTACTCGGTCTGATAGTAGGCAGGAAGGCAACCAGGCTGACACTAATGAGCAGCCTGACCTTGATGAAACGGGAACCTTAGATCGAGCTGACTGTTTGGAATTCAGAGTTCGAAGGAGTGTGAGAATAGCCAACAAGAAGGAGGTCAGAGGCTAAAGAAATGCTTTCATGTATTGCAATGGGTATTAAGCAGTGTGTTTAAAAACAAACCTTTGTCAGAGCAACTTTGCGCTCAACTAAGCAGCTTGGGCTCGTTTGCCTGGATTATCTTGTGGTTCTTGTGTCCATGTTCTCATGAGAGATTGTTTTGTTAGTGACTCTTGGAATCCTGGTTTATAGTGCTATGCCTTATTGATCTTTTGGAACATTACTTGCTTTTATGAACTTTTATCTTTTGTTTTTCAATAAACTACAAAGACTTTGGTCTGTGTGCAGTTTTGGTGATTTCAGCAAGGTGAATCTAACCTGAGGTCCAACACTATTCCTATACAATTGGAATGCTTGACATGTATGCTATAGTACAAGACTATTAACAGAGCAATAATAAGAATCTTAGAGTTGGAAGAGAGTACAAGAATCATCCAGTCCAACTCCCTTCTTCCAGGCAGGAACATACAATCAAAGCACACCCGACAGATAGCCATCCAGCCTTTGTTGAAAAACCTTCAGAGAAGGAGACTGCCAAAATCCCAGGCTGTATATGTCACTGTTAACAGCTCCAGCATCAGGAAGTTCTTCCAAATATTTCGATGGAATCTCTTTCCTTGCAATTTGAATACATTGCTATGTTTCCAATCTCTAGACTGCAGAAACCAAGTTTTTCCTCCTCCTCACCTTTTCAAATATCTAAAGAGGGCTATCATGTCCCCACTCAATTTCTCTTCTTCATCCAGTTCCCTAAGCTGCTCCTCATAAGGTTTCCAGAGCTTTGGTCATTTTGGTCGCTCTTCTCTGGACACCTTTCCAGCTTGTCAATATCCTCCTTGAACTCCTTTTCCCAGCAGTGAGGTCTGACCAAAGCAGAAGAGAGTGGCACTAGGACTGCTTTTGATCTTTACACTATGCATGATGCAGCCAAGTATTGCATTGGCTGTTCTTGTTGCTGCATCACACTCTTGACTCATGTCCAGCTTACTTACTTACTTAGGCGATCCCTCGTTGTCCAAGTAGGATAATCCTCCAGAGTGGGTCTGTAGGTGACTGTGGAGCCCTATTCTTGACCTGCATCTTCTCCTGCAGTGAGGACATTGGTTTCCAGGTAGAAGGCGGTCCCGGTCGGGGTTGGCTTGACATGCCTTCCTCTTGGCACGTTTCTCTCTTTCTCCCTCTATTTGTGCCTCTTCAAATTCTGCAGCACTGTTGGTCACAGCTGATCTCCAGCTGGAGCGCTCACAGGCCAGGGCTTCCCACTTCTCAGTGTCTATGCCAGAGTTTTTAAGGTTGACTTGAGTCCATCTTTAAATCTCTTTTCCTGCCAACCAACATTTCGTTTTCCGTTCTTGAGTTCGGAGAAGAGTAACTGCTTTGGGAGACGGTGGTCAGGCATCCAGACAACATGGCCAGTCCAGTGGAGTTGATGTTAGAGGACCATCGCTTCAATGCTGGTGGTCTTTGCTTCTTCCAGCACACTGACATTTGTCCGCTTGTCTTCCCAAGAGATTTGCAGGATTTTTCGGAGGCAGCACTGATGGAGTCGTTCCAGGTGTTGCATGTGACGTCTGTAGACAGTCCACGTTTCGCAGACATATAGCAGGGTTGGGAGGACAATAGCTTTATAAACAAGCACCTTGGTATCCCTACGGATGTTCCGGTCCTCAAACACTCTCTGCTTCATTCGGGAAAATGAGCTCAGGCAATGTTGTATTTTGGTGTTGATGTTAACTTTGGTGGAGAGGTGGCTGCCAAGGTAGCGGAAATGATCAACATTTTTTAATGTTACACCATTAAGCTGTATCTCTGGCATTGGAGAGGGGTTGGCTGGTGACTGCTGGAATTGCACTTTGGTTTTCTCTATGTTCAATGACAGGGCGACCTTCTTGTATGTTTCTGCGAAGGTGTTTAGAGTGGCTTGTAGATCTTCATCTGAATGCGCACAGATGACATTGTCATCAGCATACTGGAGTTCTATAACCTTGGTTTTGGCTTTCATTCTACAGAGGTTAAATAGCTTGCCATCTGTATGATAGATGATTTCCATTCCGGTGGGAAGTTTCCCATCAACAAGGTGCAGTATCATAGCAATGAAGATGGAGAATAAAGTTGGGGAATAACACATCCCTGTTTGACATCTGATTCCACCTTAAATGGGTCACTTGTCCAGCTGGTGGTCTATTAAACCCCCCAAATCTCTTTCCTATATATTATTTTCAATCCAGGTGTCATCCACTGCTTTTAACTTTCCTCCCAATAGTGTACACAGGACAAGCAATGAACGGGAAAGGACCTGCATGCTTCTAGTGAACTCTGACCCTTTGCAATCCCTTGGAGATTCCTGCAGAGAAGACACGATGCCAAACTCCCTTGCTGAATGAACGGCAGATGTTATGCTTGGGTGGGGGGTGAAGAAAAGGGTTGAGGAGAAGCCCTCTGTGTTTGTAACCCTCTGTAAAATTCCCACTTGCCTCTGCCAGCTAAGAGCTCCAGCTGGTGGAAGGGCCTATAAATCAAGTTTCCTTACAGACAAGCAAGGTCTGTTTCCTTTGATCAAGGGGCTTTTGTTGGAGGCCCTGGAAGGTCTGCAGAAACAAACCATCCCCACATTTACACGCATGAACATGTGGCTCTTGGCCACTGCAGTTGCTTGGACAGCTGGAAAGCAGAGCCCATCTTCAAGTTTTTCAGCCCTATATTTAATCACCTGGTGTCTTCCTGGCAAATCTCAATGCCCTTCACACTACTCTTTGCACACTAAACCATTGGTAACCTACAACATCTAATGCAGTGTTTCTCAACCTTCCTAATGCCGCGACCCCTTAATACAGATCCTCATGTTGTGGTGACCCCCAACCATAATACTATTTTTGTTGTTGCTTCATAACTGTAAATTTGCTACTATTATGAATTGTAATGTAAATATCCAATATGCAGGATGTATTTTCATTCACTGGACCAAATTTGGCACAAATACCCAATACACCCAAATTTGAATACTAGTGGGGTTGGGCGAGGGGTTGATTTTGTCAATTGGGAGTTGTAGTTGCTGGGATTTATAGTTCACCTAAAATCAAAGAGCATTCTGAACTCCACCAATGATGGAATTTAACCAAACTTGGCACACAGAAGTCCCACGACCAACAGAAAATACTGGAAGGGTTTGGTGGGTACTGACCTTGAGTTTGGGAGTTGTAGTTCACCTAGATCCAGAGAACACTGTGGACTCAAACAATGATGGATCTGGACCAAACTTGGCACAATCCTCAATATGCCCAAATGTGGCATTTGGGGAAAATAGATCTTGACATTTGGGAGTTATAATTGCTGGGATTTATAGTTCACCTACCATCAAAGAGCATTCTGAACCCCATCAATGATAGAATTGGGCCAAACTTCCCACTCAGAACCCCCATGACCAACACAACATACTGTGTTTTCTGATGCTATTTGGCGACCCCTCTAACACCCCCTCGCAACCCCCTCAGGGGTCCCGACCCCCAGTTTGAGAACCACTGATCTAATGGGAAACTGGGACCAGTCACATTTTTGGACTACAGATCTGATCATCTTTCTGCTTCTACAAATCCCAGGATCCCATAGCATGGAGCCATGGCAGTTAAAGTGGCATCAACCTGCATTAATTATACAATGTACACCAGGCCTGGGCAAACTTTGGCCCTCCCTCCAGGTCAGCATTTCTCAACGTGGGGGTCGGGACCCCTGGGGGAGGTTGCGAGGGGGTTTCAGAGGGGTCACCAAAGACAATTAGAAAACATATTTCGGAAAAGATTGAAAACCTGGCTTTCTGAGTAAGCTGCATTGTTGTAGGTTCTTTGGGCTATATGGCAATGTTCTAGAAGCATTCTCTCCTGGTGTTTTGCCTGTATCTATTGCAAGCATCCTCAGAGGTTTTTGAGCAAGCGTTTGGAATTTTAGTGTGACCAGATAAACTCAAATAGGAGTATGACCACAGAACGGCTAAGACAATGTAAACGGATGAGGAATTGAAACGGAATACATTGTTTTTATAGATTTTTATAGTTTTTATTGCTTCTATGGTTTTTATATGTATTTATGATGTAATGTAATTGCTTTTATATATATATATATATACACACACACACACACACACACACACACACACACACACACTAGCTGTCCCTGCCACACGTTGCTGTGGCCCAGTCTGTTGATGTGGAAAATAAAGTAACGAGAAAGTGTTGGTTTCTAATATATGTAATTTCTTTATGCTTGTGGGTAAACAGTATTTCTCCCTGTTTCTTTGTCAGTATTGATGTAGAGAGTGTCTGGTTTGCCTACTCTGGAACATGCAACATATAATTGCCCTTCTTCAGGGGTCCCTTTCAAATCTATGATACTATATCTGTGTGTGTGTGAATCATATCTATCTATATCTATGGCTGGATGGCTCTTTGTCAGGAGGGCTTTGATTACGTTTTCTCACCCTGGTGAAGGAAGTTGGACTGGATGGCCTTGAGTATTTTCTGCTGGTCATGGGGGTTCTGTGTGGGAAGTTTGGCCCAATTCTATCATTGGTGGGGTTCAGAACGCTCTTTGATTGTAGGTGAACTATAAATACCAGTAACTACAACTCTCAAATGTCAAGGTCTATTTTCCCCAAACTCCATCTGTGTTCATATTTGGGCATATGGAATATTCGTGACGAGTTTGGTCCAGATCCATCATTGTTTGAGTCCACGGTTGTCTCTGGATGTAGGTGAACTACAACTCCCAAACTCAAGGTCAATGCTCACCAAACCCCGTCTAGTGTTTTCTGTTGGTCATGGGAGTCCTGTATGCCCCGGTTGGTTCAATTCAATCCTTGGTGGAGTTCAGAATGCTCTTTGATTGTAGGTGAACTATTAATCCGAGCAACTACAACTCCCAAATGACAAAATCAACCCCCCCCCCCCAACCCCACCAGTATTCAAATTCGGGCGTATCGGGTATTTGTGCCAAATTTGTTTCAGTGAATACATCCTGCATATCAGATATTTACATTGCGATTCAGAACAGTAGCAAAATTACAGTTATGAAGTAAACTGTAAACGGGGGTCACCACGACATGAGGAACTGTATTAAGGTGTCACAGCATTAGGAAGGTTGAGAACCACTGATCTGGAGGAAGGGGTTGCGACCTTAGGAAGGTTGAGAAAAACTGCTCCAGGTGTTTGGACTTCAACTCTCACAATTCCTAACAGCCGATAGGCTGTTAGGAATTGTGGGAGCTGAAGTCCAAAACACCTGGAGGGAGGGCTAAAGTTTGCCCAGACCTGGGTTAAAGGATCTAAATATCCTAAAGACACCACGTCCCATCTTATCTTGTTATACAATGCACAAATCTGCATCATTCATGCAATATTTTGATCTTCTAACCTATGAACACATACAATCTTGATCATGCCACAAACCCTCTTTACATAAGCAAGAGTTTAACTTCCAAGAACTCTACTTACAGCAGCCATGGAGTTAAGCTGATCAATATAGAACTCTGGCCAGCTTGTGGCGCCTTTGTTTTCTTCTTGGTCCTGAAATAAACAGATGAGAGAACAAGGTCAAAAAACATAGGTTATGCTACTCATATTTTTTTTTGTTATTTTATATTCATACCTATAATAAAGAAACTGTATTATTAACTTGATTTCTATCCCTCCCTTCTTTCAAAGCAGCTTAAAATCTTACTTAAAATGAAATAGGTAAAAGCAACTTAGCAGGTGTGGACTGGAATAGCCAAGGAAGACAGACCAGTTGGACCAGTGGTTGTCCTTTCTGGAGATGGTGGGAATTGTACTTCAACAGGTCTATGAGGGCATTACACTATGGAATACACCTATTCTCCCTGGTTTATAAATGTCATTTCCTAATTAGTTCTATCATAAAAATATTGGGGGGGGGGGGTGTTATTCAACTGCAAAAACTTTGTTTCTTCGGGACATCCTGCAGCACATTTTGCTATAGTATTTCAATGACTGTTAGAAGTTTTCCCATACTGAGTTGTTGCKTTGCAAGGTCTCTAGCCAAAGAGTGATTGAGGACCAGGACATCCGTAGGGATACCAAGGTGCTTGTTTATAAAGCTATTGTCCTCCCAACCCTGCTATACGATTGCGAGACGTGGACTGTCTATAGACATYGCATGCGACTGATGGAATGATTCCATCAGTGCTGCCTCCRGAAAATCCTGCAAATCTCTTGGGAAGACAAGCAGACAAATGTCAGYGTGCTGGAAGAAGCAAAGACCACCAGCATGGAAGCGATGGTCCTCCGCCATCAACTCCGCTGGACCGGCCACATTGTCCAGATGCCCAACCACCATCTCCCAAAGCAGTTCTACTCCAAACTCAGCACTGGTTGACAATGATGAGCAGAGAATGTCCCAAGAATCTTATATACACATATAGGGTAGATTTGAGATAGAATAGCAAATTGTACCCCTGTGCTTGTTTATAAAGCTATTGTCCTCCCAACTCTGCTATATGCCTGTGAAACGTGGACTGTCTCCAGACGTCACATGCAACTCCTGGAACGATTCCATCAGTGCTGCCTCTGGAAAATCCTGCAGAACTCTTGGGAAGACAGGTGGAGAAACATCAGTGTGCTAGAAGAAGCAAAGACCACCAGCATTGAAGCGATAGTCCTCCGCCATCAACTCCACTGGACCGGCCACATTGTCTGGATGCCTGACCACCATCTCCCAAAGCAGTTGCTCTACTCTGAACTCAAGAACGGAAAACGGAATGTTGGTGGACAGGAAAAGAGATTTAAAGATGGGCTCAAAGCCAACCTTTAAAACTCTGGCATAGACACTGAGAACTGGGAAGCTCTGGCCCTTCAGCGCTCCAGCTGGAAGTCAGCTGTGACCAGCAGTGCTGCAGAATTTGAAGAGGCATGAATGGAGGGCGAAAGAGAGAAGCGTGTCAAGAGGAAGGTGCGTCAAGCCAACCCCAACCGGGACCGCCTTCCACCTGGAAATCAATGCCCTCACTGCGGAAGAAGATGCAGATCAAGAATAGGGCTCCATAGTCACCTACGGACCCACCCTGGAGGATTACCCTACTCGGACAACAAGGGATCGCCTAAGTAAGTAAGTAAGTAAGAAGCCAAAGAGTGCTTGTGCCTCATCAAACTCTACCTCCCAGATTCCATAACATTGAGTCATGGCAGTTACAATGGTGTCAAAACTGCATTAATTATATAGTGTAGGTGTGTCTTATTGTGTATTCCATCCAAAGAGTGCTGTGAACCCAACTGATGATGAATCTGGATCAATCTTGACATGCATGCCCAACATGACCAACTTTGAATACTGGCAGCATTTGGGGAGAACTGAGCCAGGATAATGGGGGTTGTAGTTCATTATACATTTTCCTAATGGGACCATTCATAAAATCCTAAAACAAACAATGACTACTTCTGATATTTATTATTATAAAAGGCCTAACCTGGGCATTGCTGGGTACCTAAGTGAGTAAATAATACAAAAAAGAGAGAGAAAGGAAGAGGCAGAGATGGCAATCTTTGAAGAAATCCAGGCTTGCAAGGGGATCCGTTCCCTTTGGCCGACAAAGCCGGCACATTCACATTCACTTCCCGCCATCCCTGGGGAAAGCTGGGCACACCAAGATACCATGAGCAGTGGATATCGCCAAACAATTCACAGCAGGAGAATTAGGTCACTCGCAGACAAAACCCGTTCCTACTCGGCTGGCGAAGAGCCAAGAGCTGGTGTGAGCGAGTTCACAGGAACAGAAAACAGTTGTGCTTTCATGCGGCAAGCTCCAGCCCCAATGGAAGCTGAATTGTGGTGGCAGCAGAGGCTCAGAAAATAATCAAAACACAAGACAGAAGCTTAAGGTGCATCCGCACTGTGGCATTAATGCAGTGTGACATCACTTTAACTGCTACGGCACAATACTATGGGATACTAGATATGAAGCACAAGCACTGTTTAGCAAGGCATGCTAAAGACCTTGCAAAGTCCTATGATTCCATAGTATTGAGCCCTGCCAATCAAAGTGCCAATCAAACTACAAGAAAGGAGATTCCATCTGAACATGAGGAAGAACTTCCTGACTGTGAGAGCTGTTCAGCAGTGGAACTCTCTGCCCCGGAGTGTGGTGGAGGCTCCTTCTTTGGAAGCTTTTAAACAGAGGCTGGATGGCCATCTGTCAGGGGTGATTTGAATGCAATATTCCTGCTTCTTGGCAGAAAGGGGTTGGACTGGATGGCTCATGAGGTCTCTTCCAACTCTTTGATTCTATGAAAGTGGTGTCAAACTGCATTGATTCTAAAGTGTGGATGCACCTATAGACCCATGTTTCTCATATCCTGCTTTAAGCTATACACCTTTGGAAATGTATATTACACATCCATGGTAGGCTCGTTTGTTTACAGGGAGACTTTTGATATGGAGACACTGGGAATGGATAAGATGGAGGATTTAGAGAGGGAGAGTGCTGCCTCGGAAAAGGATAGATCTATATTTTTCTTTGTTGGGAATCCCAACAAAGGATTCCCCCAGGCAAGAAGCAGCCTGGCTCTGAAGCTGCAAGGCCATTCAATGCTAATCGAGGTGGCCAATTGCAACATTCAAACTTGTCTCAAAGATAAAAGAGTTCTTTCTTTCTCCCACCCTGGACATTATTCCACAGATATATAAACCCCACTTGCCTAGTTTCCAACAGAACTCACAACCTCTGAGGATGCCTGCCATAGATGTGGGTGGAATGTCAGGAGATAATGCTTCTGGAACATGGCCATACAGCCCGGAAACGTATTTTCCTTATTATTTAGACTTTGCCCTCCCCCTCCCCCAAAAAAGTTGTGTGATGTGCAACTGTGACTTAATGAAAGAAAGCTTGAAAAGATTGGCTACTAACAATTTTACTCTAAGTAATTAGGAGCAATAGCTACAATTTCCAAGTTGTCTTCAAAAGAAGCCCCACAGAGAATGCATTGCAGTAATCCAACCTGGATATACCAAAGGTATGAACCGTGTTAGGTTGGTAGAAGCTGGAGCTAACTGTGGGAGCTCACCTCACTCCCCAGATTCAAATCACCGACCTTTCAGTCAGCAAATTCAGCAGCTCGGCGGTTTAACCCATTGTGCCACCAGGGGCTCCATTTATAGTATAAGGTAAAGGTAAAAGTAGTCCCCTGACATTAAGTCCAGTCATGTCTGACTCTGGAGTGTGGTGCTCATCTCCATTTCTAAGCCGAAGAGCCAGCGTTGTCCGTAGACACCTCCAAGGTCATGTGGCTGGCATGACTGCATGGAGCGCCGTTACCTTCCCGCCGGAGCGGTACCTATTGATCTACTCACATTTGCATGTTTTTGAACTGCTAGGTTGGCAGAAGCTAGGGTTGGCAGCGGAAGCTCACGCCGCTCCCCGGAATCGAACCTGCGATCAACAAGCTCAGCAGCTCAGTGCTTTAACCCACTGCACCACCGGGTTAAAGCACTTTTATAGCATATAGATTGCTTATTCATAGGTTTGTTTACTGTGTATTTAATAAAATACAGGTTACTCTTTATGGTAGTACATTACAAAAATAACCATAAAGGAAATACCTGCTTGACAGCCATTATCATCACAGTCTGTCTAATGGAAGAATTACATGCAAATCCACCCTCTGCCATTTCTGAGTATGCCAGTATGACAGAGGTGCTTTTCCCCAACCACTAACACACAAGATTTTGATGCTAGCAAATTATTATTTTTTGTTTTTGAATCTATTGCTCCTGAAATGTGTTTTGTTTTTATTTATCTCAGCTGTTGAGCTCTAAGCAAATGTTGTGATGCTGCTGAGCTCTTCAATTCTTCCCTGGTAATTATAGCATCACCCAAGAAAAGCTGGAAGTAAAAAAAAAAAAAAAAGAAATCACTCCAATGATCTACTTTGAAGCAATCCTTTGGGACAAGAAAAGAACATCGCTGCAATTTCTTCTCAGGCTGTTGACTCTTCTTATCTACACTGTTGCCACACAACTTAACACTTGTGATAGCCAAATGAATGGCCGCTGTTTCGTCCTATTGAATACTTATCCTTGAGCAAAGTACAAGCAAGTACATTTGAATGCAATATTTGAATGCAACAAGAGAGGAGATTCCATCTGAACATTAGGAAGAACTTCCTGACTGTGAGAGCCGTTCAGCAGTGGAACTCTCTGCCCCGGTGTGTGGTGGAGGCTCCTTCTTTGGAAGCTTTTAAGCAGAGGCTGGATGGCCATCTGTCAGGGGTGATTTGAATGCAATATTCCTGCTTCTTGGCAGGGGGTTGGACTGGATGGCCCATGAGGTCTCTTCCAACTCTTTGATTCTATGATTCTAAGTGCTCAATATATTGACAAGCTGGAATGTGTCCAGAGGAGGGTGACTAAAATGATCAAGGGTCTGGAGAACAAGCCCTATGAGGAGCTTAAGGAGCTGGGCATGTTTAGCCTGAAGAAGAGAAGGCTGAGAGGAGATATGATAGCCATGTATAAATATGTGAGAGGAAGCCACAGGGAGGAGGGAGCAAGCTTGTTTTCTGCTTCCATGGAGACTAGGACGCAAGGGAACAATGGCTTCAAACTACAAGAGGAGATTCCATCTGAACATGAGGAAGAACTTCCTGACTGTGAGAGCTGTTCAGCAGTGGAACTCTCTGCCCCGGAGTGTGGTGGAGGCTCCTTCTTTGGAGGCTTTTAAACAAGAGGCTGGGTGGCCATCTGTCAGGGGTGCTTTGAATGCAGTTTTCCTGCTGCTTGGCAGGGGGTTGGACTGGATGGTCCACGAGGTCTCTTCGAACTTCCTGACTGTGAGAGCTGTTCAGCAGTGGAACTCTCTGCCTGGAGTGTGGTGGAGGCTCCTTCTTTGGAAGCTTTTAAACAGAGGCTGGATGGCCATCTGTCAGGGGTGATTTGAATGCAATATTCCTGCTTCTTGGCAGAATGGGGTTGGACTGGATGGCCCATGAGGTCTCTTCCAACTCTTTCATTCTATGATTCTATGATTCTAAGTAAGGCACTCCTGCCATTTTGCCATTTGCATCCCAGTCTGGGTCTTAGTCCAAACTTTAAAGGAGTTATTACAGTAATATAATAATAATTTTATTTGTGTACCCCACCTCCATCTCTCTGAAGGGACTCGGGGCGGCTTATACGGGGATGAGCCCGATCAACACAGTTAAAATATAACACATTAAAATACATAAACAACAGCATAAAACAGAATAAAACTAGCATTATAACAAAACATAAAAGCGAATATCAACAAATAAGCAATGATCAGTTTCTGAGCACGGGTGCAAATCATTTGGACTGCTGCAAATCAATTGCAAGGATAGGGGTGATGGATAGTGTGTAAGTCAATTGGCAACAGAAAGGATAGAGGGCAATGTGAGATGGAGCATCATAACTTGGGTACAGAACAATAGCAAAATGCAAGGGTTCTATTATACTCAATTAAGTTCAGTACCTTGGATAGCTCCTTTATTTTACATAGCTCCGAGATCCTCTGACATTTAGGGTATGAGTCTCCAGCAGGAGAGATAAAGCAAGGTATAAATACAGAAGGAGGAGGAGAAGAAGAAGAAGAAGAGGAGGAGGAGGAGAAAGAGGAGGAGAAAGAGGAGGAGGAGAAAGAGGAGGAGGAGACTTTCCATGGACAGTTCCTTGAGAGTAAAATTGACAAAGAAAAAACATGGATGTGGCTCACAAATGGAACTTTGAAAAAGGAGACGTAGGCCCTGATTCTGGCAGCCCAACAACAAGCAATTAGAACCAATGCCATCAAAGCCAGAATTGAAAAGTCAATGACAGATTCCAAGTGTAGACTCTGCAAATAAGCAGACGAAACTATGGCTCACATCCCCAGCTGCTGCAAGAAGATTGCACAGACAGATTATAAGCAGAGGCATAATACTGTTGCACAGACGATCCATTGGAACTTGCGCCACAAATACCATCTGCCTGCAATCTGGTGAGATCACAAGCCTGAAAAAGTTACAGAAAATGAAAACATCAAACTACTCTGGGACTTCCGAATTCAGATGACAGAGTTTTGGAGCACAATATACCTGACCTCACAATCATGGGGGAAAAAGCAAAGTATGGATCATTGATTTTGCAATCCCAGGTGACAGCAGAATTGACGAGAATCAATTGGAAAACCTTACACTATATGAGGATTTAAAGATAGAACTGCAAAGACTCTGGAACAAGCCAATCAAGGGGGTCCCAGTGGTGATCGGCACACTGGGTGCAGTGCCTAAAGACCTTGGCTTGTACTTAAAAACAATCAGCACTGGCAAAATCACCATCTGCCAGCTGCAAAAGGCCACCCTACTTGGATTTGCACACATTATTCGTCGATACATCACACAGTCCTAGACACTTAGAATCATAGAATTATAGACTCAAAGAGCTGGAAGAGACCTCATGGGCCATCCAGTCCAACCCCTGCCAAGAAGCAGAAATACTGCATTCAAAGCACCCCTGACAGATGGCCATCCAGCCTCTGTTTAAAAGCTTCCAAAGAAGGAGCCTCCACCACACTCTGGGGCAGAGAGTTCCACTGCTGAACGGCTCTCACAGTCAGGAAGTTAATTCTTCATGTTCAGATGGAATCTCCTTTCTTGTAGTTTGAAGCCATTGTTCCCTTGCGTCCTAGTCTCCATGGAAGCAGAAAACAAGCTTGCTCCCTCCTCCCTGTGGCTTCCTCTCACATATTTATACATGGCTATTATATCTCCTCTCAGCCTTCTCTTCTTCAGGCTAAACATGCCCAGCTCCTTAAGCTGCTCCTCATAGGGCTTGTTCTCCAGACCCTTGATCATTTTAGTCGCCCTCCTCTGGACACACTCCAGCTTGGGAAGAGTCCAACATGTGATCCAGTACAATAGCCAGCATAGTGATCTTGTTTGCTGTGTACTAATCTTGTTGTTGTTGTTGTTGTTGTTGTTGTTGTTATTATTATTATTATTATTATTATTATTATTGGACTAAAACCCAGACCAGGTTCATGACAACGCTCCCTCATTCCACTGACACAGAAACTAGCAACGGCCACTACTATGCTCTTTATTTTCTGACAACCAACATAATAAATCTTTGGGAATTACTCTCACTGAATGAAGGAAACAGGTTTAGTTTCTGGAAAAGTTCCCTCTTTTGAAAAGCCAATTCAGTACTTGATTTGATTTTTTCCTCCACAGCAGCCACAGGTTTCCTACATGTTTTATCCCTGCCAATCTCCGTTACATTTCTGGCCCTGTTGAGCAGCACACATTAAAACAGCTGCCTGCCAAAATACTTGGGTTTGGCCGGCTGAATTCATCGTTTCTGAAGAAAGAGGCCTTCACAACTGTCAGGAAATCTAACACCTACTGTTTAAAAGCCAAGGAATGCCATTCATTTCCGACAGGATCCATGGAAGGCTGTGTTTGTTCCCTCTTCCTGGAGAAGGCGAATGTAAGAGCAGTTCCCAATGTAAGAACAGTTCAGCAATGGAACCAATTGCTTGGAGAGATGCTGAGTTCAAAAAGAGCTCCTCAAAAAGAAACTGGGCAGCTAGGGGATGATTGCACTAGAGCCCCTGCTCTGAGCAGGGGCTGGACTAGATGGCCCATGGGACCTCTTCCACCAACATTTCCAGTGATGGAGAATGACACACCTTTTGATATGAAACACTGTCAAAATGGGTTGTCCTACAGAAATGGCATTCATTGATGGACTTCAGTGAAAGATCTATCTACCCATCTATATAGCCATCCAGTTGTATCTCCTAAAAGTACCAGATCCTATTTATTCTTGGAAGCTAAGCAAGATCAGTCCTGGTTTGTACTTGGATGGGAGGCCACCAAAAAATACCAGGTGCTTTCAGAAGAAGGGACTAGTAAAAACAACCTGGTTCTAGAGCAGTGGTTCCCAACCTGTGGTCCGTGGACCACCAGTGGTCCCCAAGAACAAAAATATGGTCTGTAGTCTCACAATTACTACACCGTTGCCTCAAAACCATGCAGCAATGAGAGCAACTAGTCGCGTGAAACTCTCTTATAGTGTCGAGGCAATGGGGATGTTGGGACGAGAGAGGTCGACTACCCACGAAAGATTACTAGAATCATAGAGTTGGAAGAAACCTAATGGGCCATCCAGTCCAATCCCATTCTGCCAAGAAGCAGGAAAATACTACTACCGTATCAGCTCTAGATTATATGGTTTTCTGTGGACAAGCAGATGGCGCCTACTGGATGGCATATGTTTTGTATCAGAAACTAGAGCTGATGTGGTTTTCAATGCAATTTTCTGAATTAGCACTCCAAATAGCCAAACTGAATCTGAATTTGACCAAAAACTGATTTGTAACCCTTTTGGTACTAATGTTGGAGAGTGGTCCCTGGTCAAAGTGGTCCCTGGTCAAGTGGTTCTTGGTCAAAAAAGGTTAGGAATTACTGTTCTAGAGACAGAACCACAAAAGGGATTGCAAGGACCTTCACTTCAGCTTACTATCAGAATTAATCTTGGTCACTAAAGTACCCAAGAAGGTGCTTTATTTAAGAAATAAAACTCCAAAAGATAGTCCATTACCTTCTGAAATAGTGCCCTTACCTAGAAATTCTTCCTAAGATTTAGTCAGAATCTTTTTCTTTGTCATTTGAATCTACTCGTTTGTGTCTTAACTTCTGCAACAGACATGGACTTATTTGATGTTCCAGATACTTAAAGAGAGCTATCATGTCAACTCTTTGTCCTCTCCTCTTTTGGCAAAACATACACAGCTTCCTAACCTGTTTCTCATAAGGCTTGGTTTCCAGAACTTCACCAAGGTGAATACCCTCAAATCTGCATATTCAGTGAAGTATGTTGGTGGTGGGTCCAATAACTGATTGTTCCTTGGGTGCTTCAGACAAATAAACAGGCACAGCTCCATCATACTCAGATGAAAGGCCCTCCCACCATCCCAACTGACATTGCCCTGGCCTCAGAGGGAAAGAAAAAGATGAGGGCACAGCTCCACCACTCCTAGGTCAGTCCAGACACAGATAAAAACTGGTGGCCAACTGCCACTGCCCTGATGTTGAAAGCAGAGAGGAACCAAGAACTTGGGTATCTGCTGGACTTCATCCTCTTTCACACTGCCATTCCCCTTTACTTTTGTGTTGTGTTTTATTTAGATTATAAGCCTAAAGACAAAGGAATTGTCAAATTAACCATTTGTAAACCATGGTGGTCCACGTTCTCATTACACCCAGGATAGACTACTGCAATGTGCTCTACGTGGGGTTGCCTTTGAAGACTGCTCAGAAGCTTCAAATAGTCCAATGAGAGGCAGCCAGGTTTGAGAGACCCTCTTTGAGTCCCCCCAGGGGTGAAAAAGGCAGTATATAAATACTGTAAATAAATAAATAAATAACTGGGGTGGCATACAGGGAGCACACAACTCCTATGTTACGCCAGCTCCACTGGCTGCCAGTTTGCTGTTGTGGTTGCTCATTCGTTCAGTCATTTCCGACTCTTCGTGGCTTCATGGACCAGTCCACGCCAGAGCTCCCTGTCGGCCGTTACCATCCCTAGCTCCTTCAAGGTCAATCCAGTCATTTCAAGGATACCATCCATCCATCTTGCCCTTGGTTGGCCCCTCTTCCTTTTTCCTTGCATTTTCCCCAGCATCATTGTCTTCTCTAAGCTTTCCTTCCTTCTCATGATGTGGCCAAAGTACTTCATCTTGGCCTCTACTATTCTTCCCTCCAATGAGCAGTCAGGCTTTATTTCTTGAAGTATGGACTGGTTGGATCTTCTTGCTGTCCAGTTTGCTACCGGGCACAATTCAAAGTACTGGCTTTGGCCCCGGCCCAATTTACCTGTCCAAACGCATCTCTCCCTATGAAACATTGCAGAGATTCTCCGGGGAGGCCTTGCTCTCCGTCCCACCATTGTCACAGGTGCGACGAGAGACAGGGCCTTCTCGGTGATTGCCTCCTGGCTATGGAACTCCCTTCCTGGTGAGATCAGATCGGCCCCCTCCCTCCTGTCCATCAGTACTCAAAATAAGGAAATATGTTTGTTTAGCAAGCATAGCGATTTTACATCACAAACCCATATGAAGGCAAAACCGAAGCCTCTTTGAACACGCTGTGCTTCAAATCCCATTATTAAGATTTTTGTCCTGATTGTGACATGGAGGCATGGAACAACAAAGGATGACCAATGCATATATTCCTCCATTTAATGAAATAAGAATGAAATAAAAATGAAACCATTTCCTTTTTCCTAGATGATGTTCAGGCACTGAGCCATCCTGCTTATCTATTCAAAAAACAAAACAGAAAATAGGGAGAAGAGGATGTACTGGCAAACTTGAGGAAACCTCAAGGTCTTAGATAGCTTTTTAAAAAGGTTGAATGAGAAGGAGATGTGATTATATTCAGCAGCTGGGCTGTTAATGAGATGGAAGAGAAACATGGAATGGGGAGGCTCACATCCCAAGAAAGATGTGCCGTGGACTTTGGCCTCATCTATATTTATTTATTTATTTATTTACTAGCTGTACTGGCCACGCGTTGCTGTGACCATCCTTCCCTCCCTCTTTCTCTCCTTCTTTCTTTCTCTCCTTCCTTCCTTCCTTCCCTCTTTTCCTTTCCTTTCTTCTTCCTTCCTTCTCTACCTGTTTCTTTTCTCATGTCCTTTGCTATTTGGTTCCATCCTTCCTTTTCTTTTTCCTTCCTTCTCTCCCTCTTTCTCTCCTTCGTTCCTTCTCTCCCTCCTTCTCTCATTCACTTTTTTATTTCATTCTCTCCCTCCTTCTCTCTTTCCCTCCTTCCTTTCTTTCTTTCATTCTCTCCTATTTCCCTCTTTCCCTCCCTCCTTCTCTCCTTCCTTCCTTTCTTCCCTACCCTTCTTTCTTTCCTTCTTTATTTCCTTCCCTCCTTCTTTCCTTCCTTCTCTACCCTTCTTTCTTTCCTTCCTTCTCTCCTTCCCTCTTTTTCTCCMTCCTTCTCGCCTTCCTTCCTTCTCTCCCCTTCTTTTTTCCTTCCTTCTCTCCTTCCCTCCTTCTTTCCCTCTTTCTCTCCCTCCTTCTCTCCTTCCTTCCTTCTCTACCTTTCTTTTTTCCTTCCTTCCTTCTTTCCCTCTTTCTCTCCCCCTTCTCTCCTTCCTTCCTTCCCTACCCTTCTTTCCTTCCTTCCTTCCTCCTTCCCTCCTTCCTGTGTATGTGTTTTGTGTGTGTATATGCATATATGTGTGTTTGTGTATATATATGTGGTTTTGTGCGTGCGTTGTAATGTATTTTTTTTGTTTTTTGGCTTTTTAAGTCCCTTCTGCTGTGTTTTTCAGTGTTTTTATGAGTGATGGTCACTTGGTGGCCTGAGAGGCATCTTGTGTCCAAATTTGGTGTCAATTTGTCCAGTGGTTTTTGAGTTATGTTAATCCCACAAATGAACATTACATTTTTATTTATATAGGTTTACAATATTTATAGCACGCCTTTCTCAGCCATAAGGCAACTCAAGGCGGGTTACAGATTGGCACAATTTGATGTCAGGCATTCATAAAAGTGCCATTAAAAACAATCAACATTACAGTATAAAATATAAATAAAAATGTTAAAGCATATAATCATTAGTGTTGTCTTGTTAAAAACATTATCCAGTAATATCATCTGGCCATGCCATGTTCATTATTCATAGTTCCATGTTATCTATTCCGCTGCATTCTCAAAAGCTTGCTCAAAGAGCCAGGTCTTTCCTTTTTTTCAGAAAGTCAGGAGGGAGGGGGCCGATATAATATCCCTGGGAAGGGAGTTTCATAGCCGTGGGGCCACCACTGAGAAGGCCCTGTCCTTCGTCTCTGCCAATTGCACTTGCGAGGCAAGTGAGATCAAGAGCAGACGATCTTAAGCTCCTAGATGGTTCATAGGAAGAGATACATTCGGACAGGTAAGCTGGGCTGGAATACTGACATGTAGAGGAAAGTTCTGAGACCGCAAGATGATCAAATCAGTCCATACTTCAAGAAATAATGCCTGACAGCTCACAGGAGGGAAGGATATTAGAGGCAAAGATGAAGTCCTTTGGCCACATAATGAGAAGGTAGGAAAGCTTGGAGAAGCGAATGAGGCTGGGGAAAATGGAAGGAAAAAGGAAGAGGGGCCAACGACCAAGAGCAAGATGGATAGATGGTATCCTTGAAGTGACTGGCATGACCTTGAAGGAGTTGGGGGTGGCTACAGGAGTTCTGACATGGGGTGGTTCAGGAGGTCATGAAGAGTGGGAAGTGATTAAACAAATATTTATTTGTCGTGTCAGGACAACCAGTCAAATTATATTACATTTCTAACAGAACAAAGCAAACAAACAGACAAAATACAACATTTATGAGTTTGGTAGTTGATTAAATGTCCTTTGACCAGTATCTGGCCACTTGGAGTGCTTCTGGTGTTGCTGCAAGAAGGTCCTCCATTGTGCATGTGGCAGGGCTCAGGTTGCATTGCAGCAGGTGGTCAGTGGTTTGCTCCTCTCCACACTCGCATGTCGAGGATTCCACTTTGTAGCCCCATTTCTGAAGGTTGGCTCTGCATCTCGTGGTGCCAGAGCACAGTCTGTTCAGCGCCTTCCAAGTCGCCCAGTCTTCTGTGTGCCCAGGGGGGAGTCTCTCACTTGGTATCAGCCACTTGATTGAGGTTCTGGGTTTGAGCCTGCCACTTTTGGACTCTCGCTTGCTGAGGTGTTCCAGCGAGTGTCTCTGTAGATCTTAGAAAACCATTTCTAGATTTAAGTCGTTGACGTGCTGGCTGATACCCAAACAGGGGATGAGCTGGAGATGTCTCTGCCTTGGTCCTTTCACTATTGGCTGCTACTTCCCGGCGGATGTCAGGTGGTGCAATACCGGCTAAGCAGTGTAATTTCTCCAGTGGTGTTGGGCGCAGACACCCTGTGATAATGCGGCATGTCTCATTAAGAGCCACATCTACTGTTTTAGTGTGGTGAGATGTGTTCCACACTGGGCATGCATACTCAGCAGCAGAGTAGCATAGCGCAAGGGCAGATGTCTTCACTGTCTGGTTGTGATCCCCAGGTTGTGCCAGTCAGCTTTCGTATGATAAACAACAACAACATACTGACATATAATACTGTTTCAAATTCATATAATGCACTAGATGGAAATGGAGATGAGGACTCAGCTGCAGGTCACATTGATTAAATTATAGCGAGGCAAAGGGAGGTTCTTGCAAGTGTCATTTCTGAAGGATGTTGGCCAGTTCCTACCAGATTTGGCTAATGTCCACATAGAATGCATTCCTGCATTCCTTTGCAATCTGTCTTTCTGCAATCAATGTGGAAAGAAGTTTAATACATGTAGTAAGTTTTGAAAAAGGGCTGCGCCCGAGCCAAAGAGAACAATGGACAATGCATCAGACTGCAAGGAACCGTCTGGAAGCAGCCAGTGAATCAAATCCCAGGGAAGTCTGAAGGCCCGACAGCTCTTTGACAGATGATCACTTACCAGGAGAACACAAAGTGGGCTTCCCCCATATTAATTACGACTATCTGACATCTCCTGACCAGATCACAGTTTCGATCTCATCTAATTAAACAATGCATGAGAACAATGTCTGCAAGAACAGAGAGTCAACTGTAGGAGAGAGAGAATAGCAAGATTCATCATGCTGAAGTCAGCCTTATTGGGCTGTGAAAATGATCATATTTTAATGTATTGTCAAAGGCTTTCATGGCTGGAATCACTGGGTTGTTCTAGGTTTTTCGGGCTATATGGCCATGTTCTAGAAGCATTCTCTCCTAACATTTCGCCTGCATCTATGGCAAGCATCCTCTGAGGTTGTGAGGTCACAACCTCTGAGGATGCTTGCCATAGATGCAAGTGAAACGTCAGGAGAATCATAGAATCATAGAATCAAAGAGTTAGAAGAGACCTCATGGGCCATCCAGTCCAACCCCCTGCCAAGAAGCAGGAATATTGCATTCAAATCACCCCTGACAGATGGCCATCCAGCCTCTGTTTAAAAGCTTCCAAAGAAGGAGCCTCCACCACACTCCGGGGCAGAGAGTTCCACTGCTGAACAGCTCTCGCAGTCAGGAAGTTCTTCCTCATGTTCAGGTGGAATCTCCTTTTTGTAGTTTGAAGCCATTGTTCCGCGTCCTAGTCTCCAGAGGAGCAGAAAACAAGCTTGCTCCCTCCTCCCTGTGGCTTCCTCTCACATATTTATACATGGCTATCATGTCTCCTCTCAGCCTTCTCTTCTTCAGGCTAAACATGCCCAGCTCCTTTAGCCACTCCTCATAGGGCTTGTTCTCCAGACCCTGGATCATTGTAGTCGCCCTCCTTTGGACACATTCCAGCTTGTCAACATCTCTCTTGAATTGTGGTGCCCAGAATTGGACACAATATTCCAGGTGTGGTCTAACCAAAGCAGAATAGAGGGGTAGCATTACTTCCCTAGATCTAGACACTATGCTCCTATTGATGCAGGCCAAAATCCCATTGGCTTTTTTTGCCACATCACATTGTTGGCTCATGTTTAACTTGTTGTCCACGAGGACTCCAAGATATTTTTCAGGAGAGAATGCTTCTAGAACTTGGCCAAATAGCCCAAAAAATCTACAACAACCCACTGATCATATTTTGTCAGAAAGTGTGGATACAGGGGCCAAATTATAAACAGCCTTTCCCCCAAGTACCTATGAAATGGCATTACATAACTATGATTCCTCCTTAGCTGCCATCCTTTTGGGGTGTGTAGTCTAAGGAAAAGATATCTGCCCAAGAGAACTAGTTTCACTACAAATCCCATGACTCCATAGGATACAGTCTTGGCAGATTTGAGTGGAAAGGGCGCCCGAATATCCCAAAAAGCCAGACCTTATCCTAAGTCCCCTAAAGCACTCTTCTCTTTTCAATTACGAGATCTTAATTGGTACGGAGTAGGGGAGGGGTGGGGGAGAAAACCCGAGAGGCTTCATTAACGACAAGGGGGTGTCACCAAATGGCAATAGGCCATTACCCCGACCCTGACCTCCCGGACTTCCTCCCATCTGGTAGTTTGTGTCTGGAGGGGAAGAGAGGTTAAATGAAAAGATTTCCTGAGAGGCTTTGATAGATAGATAGGGAAACCCAAAGTACAGGAAGGGCTAGAAGAGGCAGAAAGAGAGAGAGAGAGAAACACGGGAGGGTGGGAGGGAGGGAGGAAAAGGAAGGAAGGCAGGCAGGCAGGACATACAGACCAACTTGCCTATTGACTGACCAAGACTTAATGCACAATTGGCAATAGCATTTTAACTCAGCTGGAGAATCAGAGACTTGGAAGACAGCCCAAGGGCCACCCACAGAATCATAGAATCATAGAGTTGGAAGAGACCTCGTGGGCCATCCAGTCCAACCCCCTTCTGCTAAGAAAATCGCATTCAAAGCACTCCCGACAGATGGCCATTTAGCATGTTTAAAAGCCTCATGCGATGTGCGGGGCTTGATGAATACAAAGCTGGGGTGAAAATTGCTGGAAGAAACATTAACAACCTCAGATATGCAGATGACACCACTCTGATGGCCGAAAGCGAGGAGGAGCTGAGGAGCCTTCTAATCAAGGTGAAAGAAGAAAGCGCAAAAGCTGGGTTGCAGCTAAACATAAAAAACCAAGATTATGGCAACAAGAATGATTGACAACTGGGAAATAGAGGGAGAAAACGTGGAGGCCGTGACAGGGTTTGTATTTCTAGGTGCAAAGATTACTGCAGATGCAGACTGTGGCCAGGAAATCAGAAGACGCTTCCTTCTTGGGAGGAGAGCAATCTCCAGTCTCGATAAAATAGTAAAGAGTAGAGACATCAGACTGGCAACAAAGATCCGCCTAGTCAAAGCCATGGTATTCCCTGTAGTAACCTACGGATGTGAGAGCTGGACCTTAGGGAAGGCTGAGCGAAGGAAGATCGTTGCTTTTGAGCTGTGGTGTTGGAGGAAATTCTGAGAATGCCTTGGACCACAAGAAGATCCAACCAGTCCATCCTCCAGGAAATAAAGCCGCTGCTCACTGGAGGGAAAATAAATAAATAAATAAATAATTCCCCGTATGAGACAACAGGAAAGCTTAGAGAAGACGATGCTGGGGAGAAAGGAAGGAAAAAGGAAGAGGGGCCGACCAAGGGCAAGATGGATGGATGGTATCCTTGAAGTAACTGGATTGACCTTGAAGGAGTGGGGGTGGTGATGGCCGAAAGGGAACTTTGGTGTGGGCTGGTCTATGAGGTCACAAAGAGTTCATAAATTCATTCCACATTGTCAAATCCTATCAATTCTAGTAGTCATTGTCCTTTGTCTATCTGACACATTACCCAAAGGCCTGGTCTCATATCCATGTTTTTAGTTTCCTTCTGAAAGAGAGGAGGGATGTTGATGATCTGATTTCTCCGGGAAGTTAATTCCACAGGCGAGGGGCCACCACCGAGAAGGCCCTGTTCCTCGTCCCCACCAATCTCACTTGTGATAAAGGTGGGGCCGAGAGCAGCCCCCCCCCACAGAAGATCCTAAACTCCGAGGTGGGACGTAGAAGGAGATGCGTTCAGACAGGTACGCTGGCCCGGAGCCGTATAGAGGGTTTTGTAGGTCAAAACCAGCACTTTGCATTGTCCTCGGAACTGGATCGGCAGCCAGTGGAGCTGACATAACAGAGGGGTGGTATGTTCCCTGTATGACGCTCCGGTGAGTAATCTGGCCGTCGCCCACTGGACTAATTGAAGTTTCTGAACAGTCTTCAAAGGCAACCCCACGTAGAGTGCATTGCAGTAATCTATTCGGGATGTAACAAGAGCGTGGACCACCGTGGCCAGATCTGAACTCGGCTGCTATTGGAGGGAAGGATATTAGAGGCAAAGATGAAGTACTTTGGCCACATCATGAGAAGACGGGAAAACTTAGAGAAGACAATGATGCTTGGGAAGGTAAAGGTTTTCCCCTGACATTAAGTCCAGTCGTGTCCGACTCGGGGGGTTGGTGCTCATCTCAATGTTTAAGCCGAAGAGCCAGTGCTGTCCGTAGACACCTTCAAGGTCATGTGGCCAGCATGACTGCATGGTGCGCTTCCTACCTATTGATCTACTCACATTTGCGTGTTTTCGAACTGCTAGGTTGGCAGAAGCTGGGGCTGACAGCGGAAGATGCTTGGAGAACACTATGTTGTGAATGGGTTACACACACACACACAAACACACACAAAGTGTATTTTGAAATGTTTTCAAATAATGATGCCCACAAAGGAATGGTTTATTCCTAAAAAAAACCCCAATCAGCATTTATGATGCTTCCCTCAGCATCTTTTATAGCAATCGAAAGCAATTAATCCCAAGGCAGGCATTAAACATTCCAACCATAAAAGGATAAAGGCATCTGTAATAGAAACAGGCAGCAATCTTTTAACCCAATTTTAGAATGATTGCAATTCCCAGGGGCTGGCAATCACATTCGCAAACTGGGCCCAACAGAACCATTGGCTACATGAGGCTTCTTGCTTCATGCACACCCGAGAGTCTGTTCATAGAAGAAGGGCGCCTAATTGCCTCAGGCCAATGCTGCAAGGGGCTTTGATGCTTTCATTGCAAAAAAAGCAGAACAGTTATCATCTCCTGTCACTATCTTGCCCTCTCTTTGCTCCACAATCCTATCAGTGCAGATATTCTGTTTGCAGCTGGAGCAAAGGGAGAATCAAAAGTACTAACGTGAGGTATCAACAATATGTTCTTGTGGGTTTTTTCGGGCATATATCTATCTATCTATCTATCTATCTATCTATCTATCTATCTATCTATCTATCTATCTATCTATCTATCTCAACAATATGATTTACCCCATCAGCACAAATCTATCTAATCTATCTATCCGTCTATCTATCTATCCACACACACACACACACACACACAGAGTATGTGTAGCTATCTATGAATCTATCTATGTTGATATCTCTTCCCCATTTTCCTCTCTGAAGTGAGACTCAAATTGTTGTCGAAGGCTTTCATAGCCGGAATCACTGAGTTGTTGTGAGTTTTCCAAGCTGTATGGCCATGTTCCGGAAGCATTCTTTCCTGACATTTCACCAACATCTGTGGCAGGCATCCTCAGAGGTTGAGACGTCTGTTGGAAACTAGGCAAGTTTATATATCTGTGGAATGTCCAGGGTGGGAGAAATAACTCTTGCCTGCTTGAGGCAAGTGTGAATGTTGCAACTGGACACCTTGAATGGCCTTGCAGCTTCAAAGCCTGGCTGGATGCTGCCAGCTCACATTTCCCAACAAAGGATTCCCACAGGCAGGAAGCAGCCAGGCTTTGAAGCTGCAAGGCCATTCAATGCTAATCAAGGTGGCCAATTCCAACATTCACACTTGCCTCAAACAGACAAAAGTTCTTTCGCCCAACCTGGGTATTTCACAAATTCGCAAACACCACTTGCCCCGTTTCCAACAGACCTCACAACCTCTGAGAATGTTTGTCATAGATGTGGGTGAAATATTAGGAGAGAATGCTTCTGGAAGAACCTGGAAAACTCACAGCAACCCAGAGACTTAAACTGTCTCACAACAGCTCAGTTTGAATGGGTTCATAAGTGTTATAGGTTATGAATTGGAAAATAACTGACTTTACACATGTATATAATTGTATTTATATTTTAGGAAGAGTTATTCCTCTGGACTACAACTCCCAACAGGGCCAACCTGGGAAAGGAATTCACGCAGCTGCCTCCAAAAAGTGACTCATCCAAGTTCTGTTTTTTGCCGAGAAACATTGACATGAAAAACAACATCCCCACCGAAACTTGGCTCCGCTCTCCTTCCAAACAGGGCAGTAGGCAATAAGACAAAGTGGGAAAAGATCCTCCATCTCTACACCTGCGGCTCAGGCCCGGCTGTGGGCTCATCGCCGCTTCCTGTGTTTTGCCGAAGTGCAGACAGAACAGGACGCAGATCTGTACCACCCCAATCCAGGGTCAGGAGGAAAAGACAGGTGGCCAAGCTGGGCTTAAGCCTAGAGGCGGAAACAAGGGAGCGGAGGGAAAGAAGGTCTCCAAAAGGGAGAAAGGTGAGGGAGGCACACAGCGGCTGCGCTCCAAATTCTGCAGCTGAAACGAAGAGTGATTTCCTCCTTCCTCACCTCGGTTTCCTCCTCAGAGAGATGGCGCACAAGGATACTACTCTCAACGAAGCACAACAAAATTTGCAACCGGGAAAGCTAATTTAACACAGATTGCCATCCCTGTCGGCTGGAATGCATTCAAGGGCCCAGGCCAGGGGTGGGAATTGTGTGGTTGTCCAGATGCTGCTGGACTGCAACTCCCAGGGGCCGCAGTCAGTATAACAGATAGTGGAGAAAGCTGGGAGCTGCAGTTTGACAACATCTGTGGAGATTCATGATTCTCAATTCTACAACAGAGGAAAGACACTGCTCCTTCAAAGGGCAATCTGTAAAATGCATTGCTGTTCTGTCATACGCTTCTTACTCATGACAACCCAAAGGTGGCCCTGTCATAAGGTTTCTGTTCCGTCTTCCAGGAGCATAGTTTGCCTTACCTTTTAGTTGCATGGGATTAGTGTCCTTTTGCATTTCCCCAGGACTGCTACAGACCCAGCAGCACCCTGGAAGTTAAACAGTATCAGAGTCTGCAAAGCCAGACAGCAGGCCCTCTGCAGTTATTGGAAGCTTTTAAACAGGGGTTGGATGGCCATCTGTCAGGGGTGATTTGAATGCAATATCCCTGCTTCTTGGCAGGGGGTTCGACTGGATGGCCCATGAGGTCTCTTCCAACTCTTTGATTCTATGATTCTATGATTCTATGACTTCTGTAACTGCTATGGCTCCATGCTATGGAATCAAGGTCTTGTCGTCACTGCCAAAGATTGCTGGTGCCTCACCAAACAATAACTCCCATGACCCCAGAGAATTGAGCTATTGACAATTAAAGTGGTATCAAATTGCATTAACTCTACAGTGTAGATACACACAGTTTTGTTGTCAAATCTAATAAATGGAAACATTCAGATTAAAGGATGCGGTAGGCATGGCTCCAATAAGAGCTGGGCATGTTTAGCCTGCAGAAGAGAAGGCTGAGAGGAGACATGATGAGGGCCATGCATCAAGATGTGAGAGGAAGTCATAGGGAGAGTGGAGCAGGCTTGTTTTCTGCTGCTCTGGCAACTATGACACAATGGAGGAATGACTTCAAGCTACAGGAAAGGAGATTCCACCTCAAAATTAGGAAGAACTTCCTAACTGTGAGAGCTGTTCAGCAGTGGAACTCTCTGCCCTGGAGTGTGGTAGAGGCTCCTTCTTTGAGGCTTTTAAACAAAGGCTGAATGGCCATCTGTCGGAGGTGCGTTGAATGTGATTTTTCTACTTCTTGGCAAGGGATTTGACTGGATAGCTTACAAGGTTCTACGACTCTATGATTCTATAAGTAAGTTACTAACTAAGGAATTCAGAGTCTGCAGCCAGAGACATCCTGTACAACTTTCTAATTTCACTGGCTACATGCAGAAACTTGCCCAGGATGGAAGATTCTGGGAACTTCAATGCAAAAAGTAACTTTTTGGAAAGACAGGCAGATGTGCACTTTTGCAAACTGCCAGGACTGTCAATGTTCGTGACACTGCAGTTTAAAAGCGCTCTTTGCTCAGGAAAAACATAATTTTTCCTTCTTTTTTAGCTTAACAAGTTTTACCTGGGAACAAGTTTCATAGGGATGGTGTACCAATGACAGCTGCCTATTTTGACCTTTAAAGAAATCAGCTGCAAAGGATTCCTAGAGTCAGCCCAGCCCTGTTCCTGCAGCAGAACATTTGGGTACACAACCTCCTGGCACAGCAGCAAAGACAAGATAAGCCACCCAATACTCCTGATGTAGGACAAAAACACACTGTTGCAATAGGTTTAAATAAAGGAAAGAGAAAATGCAAGGGTGAGTTACAAAGAGACAAAAACTCTTAACATTTATTTAGTTTATTTTCATCCTTGCCTTATCCTTAGTTTATCCTTTAGTTTAGTTTATCCTTTATCCTTTATCCTTGCTTTTCTCCTGATATTGCAGGCATGAGCAAACTTGGGTCCTCCAGGTGTTTTGGACTTCAACTCCCACAATTCCTAACAGTGAGGACCTCACTACCTCTGAGGATGCTTGCCATAGATGCAGGCGAAACGTCAGGAGAGAATGCCTCTAGAACATGGCCATATAGCCAAAAAAAAAAAAAACAAACCCCTACAACAACACATTGGAAGGAACTTCTTGAAAGTCAGAGTGGTTTAGTAATGGACTGAGGGAGAGGGAGAGGGAGAGGTCTCTTTTTCTGCAGGTTGAAGTCAAAAACACCTGGAGGGCCCAAGTTTTCCCATGCATTTGATATAGGGACTCCAGGAGGCTAGGCTTCATTTTGGACTTATGGTGACACTTATTGTTGCTTTATTTGTAAGATTGGTTCTGAAGGATGGTGTTGTTGCCTCATTCTGACTTAGAATCATAGAATCAAAGAGTTGGAAGAGACCTCATGGGCCATCCAGTCCAACCCCATTCTGCCAAGAAGCAGGAATATTGCATTCAAAGCACCCCTGACAGGTGGCCATTCAGCCTCTGTTTAAAAGCTTCCAAAGGAGGAGCCTCCACCACACTCCGGGGCAGAGAGTTCCACTGCTGAACGGCTCTCACAGTCAGGAAGTTCTTCCTCATGTTCAGGTGGAATCTCCTTTCTTGTAGTTTGAAGCCATTCTTCCGCGTCCTTGTCTCCAAGGAAGCAGAAAACAAGCTTGCTCCCTCCTCCCTGTGGCTTCCTCTCACATATTTATACATGGCTATCATGTCTCCTCTCAGCCTTCTCTTCTTCAGACTAAACATGCCCAGCTCCTTAAGATGCTCCTCATAGGGCTTGTTCTCCAGACTCTTGATCATTTTAGTTGTCCTCCTCTGGACACATTCCAGCTTGTTAATATCTCTCTTGAATTGTGGTGCCCAGAATTGGACACAATATTCCATATGTGGTCTAACCAAAGCGGAATAGAGCATGGGGAGCATTACTTCCCTAAATCTAGACACTATGCTCCTATTGATGCAGGCCAAAATCCCACTGGCTTTTTTAGCCGCCACTTGCCCAAATGGGTTTCATAGCTGAGAGAGGATTCAAACTCTGGCCTCCCAGAATATCCAGACCACACTGATTCCATACTTCCATTTTAGCATGGTACTGTCTCCATATGCCCACAGCATCCCAAAGTTGGGGAGGGCACTTTCATGAGGTTTCATGAGGAAACAATACTTCCTGTTGGTAAAAAATTACTTTTGCGGTTGCTGTGTACACTTTGGTCCCTATGTTGACCCTAATGCAAACCTATAGCCGAATTTTTCTCAGCAGCATTACTTTAGAGGGGGTTTGCCTTTCTGAAGGTCAATTTCTCAAGGTCAATCAGTGGGTTTCCATGGCCAAGCAGGGATTTGAAACCTGGACTCCAAAGTCACAGTTAACACTCAAATCACTGGGATAAAAATGTGCCAAAATTGTCCCAAATAACTTGGGCCCCGGCACAGCTGGTTAATCGCCAGCAACAATAGATTACTGCCGAACAGAAGGTGGCAAATTCAAAGCCCGAGTCAGATTGAGCACCTGACTATTAAGCCTAGCTTACTCATAGAATCATAGAGTTGGAAGAGACCCCATGGGCCATCCAATCCAACCCCCTACACCCCCGACAAATGGCCACCTAAGGAGTTCGAAAACAGCTGAACTGTGAGTAGAGAAATTAGTCACTGCTTAAAGTGGGGAGGTATTTTACGACCCCATAAAAATGTTGGGCAATCAAATAACAAGGAAGAACTATTAAAAGGGCTCAGAGTCATAGTGGATGTAGAAATAGCATGCCCTGTGGCTGGAATCGAGCATAACCTCCAGACATCGAAGTTGGAAATGTCGAAATATCCCTATTTGTCTGTCTGTCTTGTATGTCTAAAATTGCATTGAATGTTTGCTGTGGATGTGGGCATTGTGATCTGCCCTGAGTCCCATGTGGGGTGAGAAGGGCGGAACATAAATACTGTAAATAAATAAATACTGTAAATAAATAAATAAACATTTTAGGGGATGTTTGGAGGCAAACTCTTGTGTCCTGGGAAAACGCATGTAGGTCTGTCATTATCCACTCCATTCATATCCTGCCAGTATGGCTAAAAGTGTTGGATGATGGGGGTTGGAGTCCAAGAACATGCAGAAAACCACAGATTGCCCACTTTTGTTTGCATTTAATGACCCTTGTGTGCACAAAAAGGATGATCATTTTGTATTATTTACAGACAAGATATTGTTGTTCCTATTCTCCTTAATAATAATAATAATAATAATAATAATAATAATAATAATAATAATAATAATCTTCAACCAACTGGCCCAATGTGTTTCCTCTTTTCCCTCTTCATTTTTGTTGACAATCTGGCTTTCCAAAGATCTGGCCAGAGGGCACGAACATGGTGACATTTCAGATCCATGCCTGGAATTGTCACTTTTTCCTAAAGAACTATCCTGACAGATGTGCCAATTTGCTCATTTTCACACCACGGCTTTTGAAGGTCAAGAGTATATTGCTACCCAAAGAGTCACTTGAAAAAAAAAAAGATGAGCTGATTTCATATCAATTGCTGCTGCCCTCGAGCAAAACTGGCAAACGAGAGGCCGAGAACGTCTCATTAACTGTGGCAGGCTTTCCAGGAAAATACAGCTGGGTGTTCAAATATCTTTGGGGAAAACAGCATGGCTGTGATACATCCAGTGTCAAAACCTGGACCGGAATGAAATGAGACCATTCAACCTGTGAACTTCCTGGGGCCCATTCAGTAAAAGCATCTGGCACAATCGGTATGGCAAACGGCACAGTAGGTTAACTGCAGCAGGGATGTTTCTCCAGAGACGGCCTGAAATTATCCACCTGTGTCCTGTCAAAGGGAAGGAACTGCCCAAATGAGAAGAGGTGGATTGAACTAGAGAGAACAATTCAAAGAGCAAGGCAAAGTCTATGAAGCAATGTAGCAAGGACCATCAAAACAAAGATGCACAGAGACTGCAGTGGCCTTGGCTGTGCTAGCTACAAATTATTACAGCTGGCCTAATTATCTCAGCATGTTCCTTTTAAGGTCAGCCAAGGCCTCTCCTGCTCTTTGGAGGATGATTTCCACCATGATCAGAGGCATGAAATGGCTCCATATCTGGCTCTTTGGGCTTCTCTACACCATGTAAATAACCAAGCTGCAGTTCAGATTGATCAACCCCAGAGCTGCTCTGGATTCACTCCAGTAATGCCACACCTATTTGTAATACACCACACTGAAACTGTATTTCCATCCTCATCCCAATTTCCAATCAGAATAGTTTTTTTGTATTGTTGAAGGCTTTCATGGCCGGAATCACTGGGTTCTTGTAGGTTTTTTCGGGCTATATGGCCACGTTCTAGAGGCATTCTCTCCTGACGTTTCGCCTGCATCTATGGCAAGCATCCTCAGAGGATGCTTGCCATAGACGCAGGCGAAACGTCAGGAGAGAATGCCTCTAGAACATGGCCATATAGCCTGAAAAAACCTACAACAACCCAGAATAGTTTTTTTTATTTTTCCTTATCCTCCAAAATGATTTTCCTGCTCCCAAGGACCTTCCCAACAGAGCCCAGGTGGGAAAGTTACATGCTTGGATGCAGAATAATGCATCCAATCTATGATTATCCCACTCATGGTTGATCTCAGGGCTGTGCATCTCATTTTGAGCCTTTGCCATGGGGCTATGATGGTATCCTGTTCGGATGGGAAGGCAGCAGTGGCAGGGGACCCAAGCAGAAAGGAAAAGTCAGGGACACCCTCCTGCCACTTCTGGGTGCAAAAAAACCCAACATAAAATAAAATAAAGGAAGGCAATGGTAAATCAATTTGGAGGGAGTGATTTGCCATTGCTTCCAACCCACCACTGCTTCTCAGTGCCACTTAAACTGCCATGGCTCAGTGGTATGGAATCCTGGGAGTTGTCATTTGGTGAGACACCTGCACTCTTTGGCAGAGAAGCCTAAAGACCTTGTGAAACTACAGCTCCTATGATCCCATAGCACTGATCCTTGGCAAATAAGGTGGTGTTAAATTAATTATTCCTCTGATCCATGTCACGGTCCTTGAAACAACCTTTGTTTATTATATTGGGGGGAGGGATAACCAGCAAAAATGGGAAAAATTGCTTTCCTCCTTCAACTCCCCCCACCATAAAATCAACTCTGTCTGGACCCCTTTTGGAGTCCGCCCAGATAATAAAACAGTACCAGTTAAACATGAGCCAACAATGTCATGTGGCAGCTAAAAAAGCTAATGGGATTTGGCCTGCATAAACAGGAGTCTAGTGTCTAGATCCAGGGAAATCATGCTACCCTTCTATTCCGCATTTCTGACCGCATTTCTGTGTACGAACCCACAYGTTCTCTTCGATCATCTGGAGAGGCCCTGTTCACACTCCCACCTCCATCGCAGGCRCGATTGGTGGGGACGAGGGTAAGGGCCTTCTCGGTGGTGGCCCCTTGACTCTGGAATTCACTCCCTAAGGACATCAGACTTGCCCCAACACTGGTAGTCTTTAGGAGGAGCCTGAAAACGTGGTTGTTCCAGTGTGCCTTCTCAGAATAAGGAGAACTCTTAGYAATATGTCCTCAAATGCACTTTAATACTGACTTAGGATTGTCTGTGCGCCCTTATCTTTCTCTGAAAACCCTATTCCAATTTGCCTTACCTTGTTCATGCCCAGCACTTTTTGATTTTAAATTTGAATTATTACATTTGGCCCGGCCATAGGTTTTTARATGCTGTATATTTGATATTGTTATTGTCTATTGCTTATTGTGTATTTTTCTGTTTTTGAGTTATTTTAACTGTTTTGTATTGATTATTGTTATTGCTTTTGTTTATTGATGTATTGTGGGCTTGGCCTCATGTAAGATGCACTGAGTCCCTTGGGGAGATGGTAGCAGGGTACAAATAAAGTTTTATTTTATTATTATTATTATTATTATTATTATTATTATTATTATTATTATTATTATTACTATTATTATTATATTGTTCTGCCTTGCTCAGACCACACCTAGAATCACACTGTGTCTGATTCTGGGCACTGCAATTGAAGGGAAATGTTGACTCTAAGCTGGAATGTTTCCAGAGGAGGGTGACTAAAATGATCGAGGGTCTGGAGAACAAGTCCTATGAGGAGCGGCTTAAAGAGCTGGGCATTTGTAGCCTTCAGAAGAGATGGCTGAGAGGAGACAAGATGATGGCCATGTATAAATATGTATAAATACGGAGGTGGGAGCAGGCTTGTTTCCTGCTGCCCTGGAGACTGGGATGTAATGGAACAATGGCTTCAAAGTACAGGAAAGGAGATTCCACCTGAACATGAAGAAGAATTTCCTAATTGTGAGAGCTGTTCAGCAGCGGAACTGCCCCGGAGTATGGAGGAGGCTTTTAAACAGAAGCTGGATGGCCATCTGTCTGGGCTGCTTTGAATGCGATTTTCCTGCTTCTTGGCATTATGGGGTTTGACTGGATGGCCCGTAAGGTCTCTTCAAATGCAATGATTCAATGATTCTATGATTCTATTATTCTATGATCTAATCTGGTCAGGATTCAAACCAACATCACACAAGCCTATATGTTTCCCCTCCTTCCTCTACTTCCAAATAATTCAATTAGGTTTCATTCGCCATCCCTATGTCTCTTCTCTTTCCCAGGTTTCTATGCTGGTGTTCCCCTAACACCACCACGATCATATATATGTATAACAATAAGCAAATGCAGCATGACCAAATACCGTTCATGGTCAAATGGCTCACTGTTGAAAAAAGCTTTGGTTTAAACCCTAAAGATTGCTAACAGATGCACTTTTTGGCAACGGAGTGGAAGCCCACCCTGGAAAAGAAAACCCAAAACCAAGAGCAGGTACTGCAAGTGGAACTGTGCAAAAGGAGAGTCTTTTAAAAAAGATTCAATGCTGAAGAGATGTTGTATGGAAACAATACCATCCTACACACATCATATGCTAGATAGGAGGAAGGGTGTTATCTAATTCTCCTCTGAGCTTTCGAAAAGTGACTGGGCGAGATGCCTCCGAGAAAGAGAAAAACACAGTTTGGAGAGTAATGGCCATTATACCAGGTTCTTCTCTCCAGAAATTGCTAGTCCTGTGAGCTTCAAATGTAATTTTGATCACATTTATTTGATTTTGTACTTTATTGTTTGCTGAGCTCTGTCTCATGTGTGCTATGCTAGAAATGATGTGCCCGTACAGTGCCAGACCCTGAGAACATCTTCTTAAACACCAAACGATCTGTGCTGGTCACACAGACCTTACCTAAGGATTACTATGTGCACATTAGATATTGTTCATGCACAGTCTGTCTTTCTGTGCAACTCTGAAGCTTGGCTTTCCTTTGGCCAAAATTATGGTGTGTTGTCTGTTTGCCTTCCTGGTCATTCTAGCTTCATGTCTCATCTAAACTTTAGAGATGAGATTTCAGATCCTACCAAACAATGGGACAGAGGAGAAATGCTAGCATTTTAATTGTTGTAGGTTTTCTGATAACAGTGATAAAGAGAGATATGCCCAGTTAAATGCGCAATTCCAGAGGTTAGCCAGAAGAGATAAGGAACTATTTTTAAATAAGCAATGCATGGAAGTTGAAGAAGACAACAGAATAGGAAGGACAAGAGACCTCTTCCAGAAAATTAGAAACATTGGAGGTAAATTTCAGGCAAAAATTTATATGATAAGAAACAAAGATGAAGATAATAATATCAAGGATAGTTTTGACGGTGTGGTGAATGAATTAGAACAAGACATCCTGAGGAGTGAGGTGGATTGGCCCTTGAGAAGCATTGCTAACAACAAGGCAGCAGGAGACGACGGGATCCCAGCTGAACTGTTTAAAATCGTGAAAGATGATGCTGTCAAGGTGATGCATGCCATATGCCAGCAAATATGGAAAACACAAGAATGGCCATCAGACTGGAAAAATCAACTTATATCCCCATACCAAAAAAGGGAAATTCGAAAGACTGCTCAAACTTCCGTACAGTGGCCCTTATTTCTCATGCCAGTAAGGTAATGCTCAAGATCCTGCAAGGAAGACTCCAGCAATACATTGAGCGAGAGTTGCCAGATGTTCAAGCTGGGTTTAGAAAAGGCAGAGGAACGAGAGACCAGATTGCCAATATCCGCTGGATAATGGAGAAAGGCAGGGAGTTTCAGAAAAACATCTATTTCTAAGTTCTTGTGGGTTTTTTCGGGCTATATGGCCATGTTCTAGAGGCATTTCTCCTGATGTTTCGCCTGCATCTATGGCAATCATCCTCAGAGGTAGTGAGGACTACCTGTGAGGATGCTTGCCATAGATGCAGGCGAAACGTTAGGAGAGAACACCTCTAGAACATGGCCATATAGCCCGAAAAAACCTACAACAACCCAGTTCTTTCGAATCTTTATACATGGTGATGATGTCTTCTCTCAACCTTCTCTTCTAAAGGCTAAACTGCTCTTTAAGACACTCCTCAAAGAGATTCATGGTCTCCGAAGCATTGACCATTTTAGTTGCTCTCCTCTGGACACCTTCCCGCTTGCCCATATCGCTCTTAAATTGTGGTGTCCAGAACTGGACACAGTATTCCAGGTGAAGTCTAACGTTAGTCTCTTAAAGTCCACTCTGCTGCATTTGTGTGCCCAATAGGCTCCATAACGTTGCTTTATTTGGCCATGCTGCCCAAGGGAATTCTGGCAGCAGTGGTCCAAAATAAAAGAAATGTTTCTAAGCTTTCATATAAAACTTGCAAACTGGAGAAAACCACTTAAAATTAAGGAAAAAAACTGATTCCAAGGTATCACTTGATCACAGTTCTCTATACATACAAAGAATTCATTATTGCCAGTATAGGGCCCTGGGATTTTTTTTTATTACACGCTTTCTGGTCACTAGGATTTTTATCCATTAATGTAATTTGGTTTCAATTACCTGAATTGAGTGGTGTGTGAGAGAAAGAGGCTCTGTTTTCACTTTTGCACCAAATGGGGTTGCTAATTTTACAGCGGTAAGGGAAAAGCCGGTTGCTTTTTATTGTTAAGTAACTCAGCTTAGAAATGAACATTTATACAAAGGTGCTCAAGTACTGAAAAAGAATCCTGGTTTCAGTGTAAGCAAATACAAGAACGATTTTGTAAAGACAAAATATGGGGATGTACAGAACAAGGGTCTGGAGAACAAACCCTATGAGGAGCGGCTTAAAGAGCTGGACATGTTTAGCCTGAAGAAGAGAAGGCTGAGAGGAGACATGACAGCCATATATAAATATGTGAGAGGAAGTCATAGGGAGGAAGGGGCAAGCTTGTTTTTTGCTGCCCAGGAGAATAGGACTAGAGACTTTCCCTTCTTCCTTCGCTCCCTTTTTCCTTCCTTTCCTTTTCTCCTTTCCTTCTCTCCTTCCTTCCTTCTCTACCCCTTTCTTTCCTTCCCCCTTTTTTTCTTCCTTTCTCTCCTTTCTTCCTTCTCTACCTCTTTCCTTCCTTCCTTCACTTTTTGCTTCCATCCTTCCTTCTGTCTTTCCTTCCCTCCCTCTTTCTCTTTCTTCCCTCTCTACCTCTTCCCCTTCTTCCTTCGCTCCCCCTTTCCTTCCTTTCCTTTTCTCCTTTCCTTCTCTCCTTCCTTCCTTCTCTACCCCTTTCTTTCCTTCCCCCTTTTCTTTTCCTCTTTCTCTCCTTCCTTCCTTCTTTACCTCTTTCCTTCCTTTCTTTGCTTTTTGCTTCCATTCTTCCTTTTGTCTTTCCTTCCCTCCCTCTTTCTCTTTCTTCCTTCTCTATCTCTTTCCCTTCTTCCTTCGCTCTCCCTTTCCTTCCTTTCCTTTTTTTCTTTCCTTCTCTCCTTCCTTCTTTCTCTACCTTTTTCTTTCCTTCCCCCCTTTTCTTTTCCTCTTTCTCTCCTTCCTTCCTTCCTTCCTTCCTTCCTTCCTTCCTTCCTTCCTTCCTTCCTTCCTTCCTTCCTTCCTTCCTTCCTTCCCTCTTTCTTTCTTTCTTTCTTTCTTTCTTTCTTTCTTTCTTTCTTTCTTTCTTTCTTTCTCCCCCTCCTTCCCTCTTTCTTCCTTCCTCCCTCCCTCTTTCTTCCCTTTTGTTCTGTATCTCCATTTAGCTTTTGGGGGGTTTAAAGTGATGGTCACTCATTGGTCTGTTAGAGGCGTAGTGTCCAAATTTCGTGTCATTTCATCCAGTGGTTTTTGAGTTATGTTAATCCCACAAACGAACATCACATTTTTAGGTTGTTGTAGGTTTTTTTGGCTATATGGCCATGTTCTAGAGGCATTCTCTCCTGACGTTTCGCCTGCAGCTATGGCAAGCATCATCAAGGAGGTCAGTTGAAACATTCACACCTAGCTCCAGCAGACAAGAGTCCTTTGTCCCACCCTGGTCATTCCACAGATATATAAACCCTTTTCCTAGTTTCAACAGACCTCACTACCTCTGAGGATGCTTGCCATAGATGCAGGCGAAACGTCAGGAGAGAATGCCTCTAGAATATGGCCATATAGCCCAAAAAAACCTACAACAACCCAGTGATTCCGGCCATGAAAGTCTTCGACAATACATTACATTTTTATTTATATGGAAGATATATGTGTAAATAGCTTGACTTTCTTTCTTTCTTTTCTCTTTTAATCTTTTTGCATTAGCCCTTCCTTCATCCTACCCCCAAGCTACTCAAACAGCTTTTGGAGCTAGACAGAATGCATTTTGGTCGTGGTCACTTCAAAACAAAGCCCCTTCTCAAAAATATTAGATTTAGAAAGAACAGGGGATTTATTCTTCAAAATCCAACTGAACCATTCAGCCATTTCCAACCGGCCAATTGCGCTTAGTTACCAAAGATGATCGTAATCTCGCTTTGACCGATGCTCAGGTTATTCCACATTCTTCATGCACTCCCTGTTCTCATTTTACAGATAACATGCATACCCAGATTCAAGCAAAAAACAAAACAGAACAAAACAAAACAAAAACGATTCGCCCAACCACGCTCTTCAAGTGTTACTAAAACAGTCTTTTCCTTTCACAATTCCGGTGCGTATGTTGGTGTCTCAGAGTCTATATTGTTCACTTATCCACTTTAGCATAAATGCAAGTAAAATGAGATGGAAAGTGGAGTGTTCCAGCAAACAATGCAGAAGGTATTTCAAGGATCCGACAATAGAAATGGCTCTTTCTGGTGTCATTGGCAAATTCTATTATCAGTGGGGTGATAAAATGGCTTTGATTCAGTGTGGGAAGTCCTGAAAATGACTGGGGAAGGAAAGGAAGCAAAATACACTTTTTTTCTTGTGGTATAGATCAGGGGGTGTACATTTTTATGAAAGACCGCATTATATAGGCATGCATTTTTGAATATGATCATTCATAAAATCAAAAGATAGTTTTCTAAGATCTACAGAGACACTCGCTGGAACACCTCAGCAAACGAGAGTCCAAAAGTGGCAGGCTCAAACCCAGAACCTCAATCAATGGCTGATACCAAATGAGAGACTCCCCCCTGGGCACACAGAAAACTGGGCGACCTGAAAGGCGCTGAACAGACTGCGCTCTAGTACCAGGGGGGTTTCCAGCATAGTAAGCATTGCACTTACCGACATAAAAACATACAAAAACATTATAACCATATAAGCATAGTACCATATCATACGAAAGCTGACTGGCACAACCTAGGGATCACAACCAGACACAGTGAAGACATCTGCCCTTGAGCTATGCTACTCTGCTGCTGAGTACGCATGCCCAGTGTGGAACACATCTCACCACACTAAAACAGTAGATGTGGCTCTCAATGAGATATGCCGTATTATCACGGGGTGTCAGTGCCCTACACCACTGGAGAAATTACACTGTTTAGCCGGTATTGCACCACCTGACATCTGCCGGGAAGTAGCTATCAACAATGAAAGAACCAAGGCAGAGACATCTCCAGTTCATGCCTGTTTGGGTATCAGCCAGCACGTCAACGATTTAAAGCAAGAAATAGTTTTCTAAGATCTACAGAGACATTCACTGGAACACCTCAGCAAACAAGAGTCCAAAAGTGGCAGGCCAAAACCCAGAACCTCAATCAATAACTGATACAAAATGAGAGACTCCTTAATGGACACACAGAAAACTGGGCGACTTGGAAGGCGCTGAACAGACGGCACTCTGGCACCACGAGATGCAGAGCCAATCTTAAGAAATGGGGCTACAAAGTGGAATCCATGACATGCGAGTGTGGAGAAGAGCAAACTACAGACCACTTGCTGCAATGCAACCAGAGCCCTGCCACATGCACAATGGAGGACCTTCTTATAGTAACACCAGAGGCACTCCAAGTGGCCAGCAACTGGTCAAAGGACATTTAATAGAATGCCAAGTTTGCAAACTTTGTGTGTGTGTGTGTGTGTGTGTGTGTGTGTTTAAATACAATACAACTGTTTGGGTTTGCTCCTGACATGATAAATTTCTACAATTTATACTCAAAGCAAGCAATGAGTATTTCTAATAGTCATTACAAAATGCTTAACCTGAGCTAAACTGGGTATATATGCTAGTTCTCTACGAAAATTAGACAAATAACTTATAACAAAGTAGACCGCCACAGTCATATTTCACAAAACCAGACTTTTAATAATCTGTTCAAATTAAAACACTTATGTATGATGTATGTATGACTTCATTGCAGGCACCAACACATAACTGTGCAAAAAGAACACCCCAAGTCTGTACACTTTTGCACAGGAAACAATTTTCCACAAATAAATACTGTTTTCTTCACAATAATGAAGAACCCATGAAAATGAACCAAATCTGGCTACCAGTATTAAAAAACTCTAAAATTAGAACAGCACAACAACAGAGAGGAAACAAACAAGGACATCTAATCACCTCTCAATAAAAGATTGCTCCAGGCACTGCCAGGCTATCAAATGCTAATCAAAGTGGTCAGTTGAAACATTCACACTGAGCTCCAGCAGACAAGAGTCCTTTGTCTCACCCTGGTCATTCCACAGATATATAAACCCTTTTTCCTAGTTCCAACAGACCTCACTACCTCTGAGGATGCTTGCCATAGATGAGGCAAAACGTCAGAAGAGAATGCCTCTAGAACATGGACATATAGCCCGAAAAAACCTACAACAACCCAATGATCCCCCCCCCCCCCACATTCTTATATTTAGAGATTTATTTTACACTTTTGTGAGGACCCTGCAACCCAAACCCCTGCAAATGTGGAAGGCTAGGCTCCAACAGACCTTGAAAAAGTTACTTTTCTTGGACCACCATTCCCAGAATCCCACATCAACACGGCCAATGAGTATTCAGCAAATTCTCATACAAACACATTGAGATGGATCTAAATATACCAAAATACCAACCCAAACTGTTGTTTAAAAGCCAGATGATTAGCTGATGTTTCTTTTTCTCAGGGAGTTAGGGCATTTCCCCATTATTCTATAGAATAATTCTAATATAGTCTGCTGGATTTTCTTCTCAAAACAATCCAGTTTTCAAAGAAAGAGAGAACTGGGAGAAGGAGAGTTGTGGAGTTAATGTTTGTAGGCTTCCTTACCTTCTTCTTGCTACAGTAGATCTGCCATTTCTTTTCTGCTGGAAGTGCAAACATGGCTTCTCTATGCTTATCTGTAAGGTCAAGCTCATCCTGCAAAGAAAGAAAGGAAAAATGAAAAGCCATGTCTCATAAAAGCATCAAATTAATCGTACTGGAAGGCATTACAATTGAGGAAGGGATTTCTTTATCCCTCAAAGTGGCTCAAATTGATTTAGCCTTGCTTCTGCAATTATCCCAACATCATTTCTAACCTTATTGGTTCAATGAGATTACTGGTTCAGCAGAAGGTTCAAGGTAGCTCTTGCAAGTGAGCTAAAGAGCCAGGCTGTGCTTAAAGACACAGATCTAATAACTTTCCAGAGGAAAAATACCTAATATATATGCATCTGTAAATTTCTTTGGTTCCTATTGCATCTACAAACCGAGTCTCAAGTATTTCAAATGAGGGACGCAGTTAATGCAGTTTGATTCTATATCATTGAGCCATGGCAGTTAAAGTGGTGTCAAATCTCATTAATTCTATAGGGTAGATCAGTTATTCCCAAGCTTTTTTTTACCAGGGACCACTTGACCAGGGACTACTTGATCAGGGAGCACTTGACCAGGGACCACCTTGACCAGGGACTACTTGACCAGGGACTATTTGATCAGGAACCACTTTGACAAGGGAGCACTTGACCAGGGACCACTTTGACAGGGACTACTTGAACAGGGACCACTTGACCAGGGACCACTTGACCAGGGACTACTTTGACCAGGGACTACTTGACCAGGAACCACTTTGACCAGGGACTACTTGACCAGGAACCACTTTGACCAGAGACTACTTGACCAGGAACCACTTTGACCAGAGACTACTTGACCAGGAACCACTTGACCAGACACTACTTGACCAGGGACCACTTGACCAGACACTACTTGACCAGGGACCACTTGACCAGACACTACTTGACCAGGAACCACTTTGACCAGGGACTACTTGACCAGGGACCACTTGACCAGACACTACTTGACCAGGAACCACTTTGACCAGGGACTACTTGACCAGGGACCACTTGACCAGAGACTACTTGACCAGGAACCACTTTGACCAGGGACCACTTGACCAGGGACTACTTTGACCAGGGACCACTTTGACCAGAGACCACTTGACCAGGAACCACTTTGACCAGGGACTACTGACCAGGGACCACTTGACCAGACACTACTTGACCAGGAACCACTTTGACCAGACACTACTTGACCAGGGACCACTTGACCAGAGACTACTTGACCAGGAACAACTTTGACCAGGGACTACTTGACCAGGGACCACTTGACCAGAGACTACTTGACCAGGAACCACTTTGACCAGGGACTACTTGACCAGGGACCACTTGACCAGAGACTACTTGACCAGGAACCACTTTGACCAGGGACTACTTGACCAGGGACCACTTGACCAGAGACTACTTGACCAGGAACCACTTTGACCAGGGACTACTTGACCAGGGACCACTTGACCAGAGACTACTGGACCAGGGATCATTTTGATCAGGGACCACTTTGACCATCATCCCATGGTATTTGCATATCATCCCATCCAATAATTCTTTTTGTGGTATAAAATAAACCACGTGTAGTTCACGCTTGATCAGCCCACACACTGCCATGCCAGAGAAAAAAAATATGCCACGCAGGTGAACAGTAAAGAACAAGTAGTTTACTCTTCTTAGTTCAGAACAACATATGTACAAATATGATCAGTTGCACCAACTCTCACAGTGTCCTTTTATGAGAGGTTTAAAATAGTCGTTTCTTTTCCCATGTTGGATAAACTCCTTCAGCAGCTCATGAAGCAAGAGTCCACTCCAAATTCTGTCCCTCTCTGCGTCTCTCTTCAAACTGCATAGCTCAAGCCTGAACAAAAATGTAACAGTATCTAAAAGTTCCAGGCTCAGCCATAACCCCGTGCATTGACTCCTTGCATTCCCCAACACTTTTATTCACAGTACTTTCTCTAACAACTGTTGTATGATATGCATGTATGCTGCATATAATAAATTTGGAATACCCTGATTTCAGAATTTGAGATAAGGGACGTTCAACCTACATTGAAACCGAGGGGAAGGGGTAATCTCTCTCTTGTCTTCCTCTCATTCAGAAGAGAAATGACCTGTAATTATCTATAAGAACTAAGTCAAGATATCACCACGGTTCACTGAAGAGCTTGATGAGGACATTTCCCCAAATTAATCCCCGGAGCGGAGGTCGCGCCATGAATCTCTCTCTAAAAAAGAGACATGTTGGCATACGTGATAAATAAGGTGGCGCGTGCATAATTCCCCGAACTCCTTCACCTCGCTTTCTGTGTGTTTATTACTCAGCCATCCTCTTCCTATCCATCAAGCATTAAAATCTTACAAGGGACACTCATACAATGAGTTTGGTTCTGCTGACTCAAAACATTGCTATTCATCAAAAGCGTTGGAGCCAAATTTCCTTTTAGCCTTTTGAGCTGTTTAACTTGCCAACTTCTTTAATATGGGTTGTAAGTTTTTCGCGCTGTATGGCCATGTTCCAGAAGCATTCTCTCCATGTTCTAGAAGCATTCTCTGATCCTCAGAGGTTGTGAGGTCTGTTGGAAACTAGCAAAATTGGGTTTATATATTTGTGGAAAGTCCAGGGTGGGAGAAAGAACTCTTGTCTGTCGGAGGTAGATGTGAATGTTGATTAGCATTCAATGGCCTAGCACAGTGATTCTCAACCTTCCTAATGCTGCGACCCCTTAATTCAGTTCCTCAGGTTGTGGTGACCCCCCAAACATAACATTATTTTTGTTGTCATTTCACAACTGTGATTTTGCTACTGTCATGAATCGTAATGTAAATATCTGATATGTAGGTTGTATTTTCATTCACAGGATCAAATTTGGCACAAATACTCAATATGCCCAAATTTGAATACTGGTGGAGTTGGGGAGGGGATTGATTTTTGTCATTTGGGAGTTGTAGGTGCTGGGATTTATAGTTCACCTACAATCAAAGAGCATTCTGAACTCTACCAATGTTGAAATTGAACCAAACCTGGCACACACAATGCCCAAAACAAGGGTTTGGTGGGCATTGACCTTGAGTTTTGGAGTTGTAGTTCACCTACATCCAGAGAGCTGTGGACTCAAACAATGATGGATCTGGACCAAACTTGCACATACTCAATATGCCCAAATGTGAACACTGGTGGAGTTTGGGGAAAATAGACCTTGAATATTTGGGACTTGTAGTTGCTGGGATTTATAGTTCACCTAAAATCAAAGAGCTTTCTGAACCCCACCAAGGATAGAATTGGCTCAAACTTCCCACACAAAATCCCCATGACCAACAGAAAATACTCTGTTTTCTGATGGTCTTTGGCGACCCCTCTGACACCCCCTCGCGACCCCCTCAGGGGTCCCAACCCCCAGGTTGAGAAACACTGGTCTAGCAGTTTTCAAGGTTTAGCTTTTTACTGCCTGGGGGAATCCTTTGTTGAGAGGTGATTAGCTGTCCCTGCTTGTTTCCTGTCTGGAGTTCCCCTGTGTTTGAGTGTTGTTCTTAATTTACTATTATAATTTTAGAGCTTTTTAATACTGGTAGCCAGATTTTGTTCATTTTCATGGTTTCTTCCTTTCTGTTGAAATTGTCCACATGTTTCTTGTGGATTTCCAATGGCTTCTCTGTGTAGCCTGACATGGTAGTTATTAGAGTGGTCCATCATTTCTGTGTTCTCCAATAATATGCTGTGTCCAGGCTGTTTCATCAGGTGCTCTGCTATGGCTGACTTCTCTGGTTGAAGTAGTCTGCAGTGCCTTTCATGTTCCTTGATTCGTGTTTGGGCATGCTGCGTTTGGTGGTCCCTATGTAGACTTGTCCACAGCTGCATGGTATACGGTAGACTCCTGCAGAGGTGAGATGATCCCTCTTGTCCTTTGCTGAACGTATAATTTGTTGGATTTTCTTAGTGGGTCTGTAGATAGTTGGTAGGTTGTGTTTCCTCATTTTAAATGGGTCACTTTGGGTGTTCTGCTTGCAACTGGCAAGTCTGGAGAACAAACCCTATGAGGAATGGCTTAAGGAGCTGGGCATGTTTAGCCTGAAGAAGAGAAGGCTGAGAGGAGATATGATAGCCATGTATAAATATGTGAGAGGAAGTCATAGGGAGGAGGGAGCAAGCTTGTTTTCTGCTTCCCTGGAGACTAGGACACGGAACAATGGCTTCAAACTACAAGAAAGGATTTTTATTTATCGTGTCATCAGCAACCATTGTATTACAATTCTAACAGAGCAAAACAAACACAGAGATTAAAAAGAAAAAAAAAAGAAAAAAAACCACACAGATTTTGCAAATTTGGTATTTGGTTAAATGTCCTTTGACCAGTATCTGGCCACTTGGAGTGCCTCTGGGGTTGCCGCAAGAAGGTCCTCCATCGTGCATGTGGCAGGGCTCAGGGTGCATTGCAGCAGGTGGTCAGTGGTTTGTTCTTCTCCGCACTCGCATGCCGAGGATTCCACCCTGTAGCCCCATTTCTTAAGATTGGCTCTGCATCTCGTGGTGCCAGAGCGCAGTCTGTTCAGCGCCTTCCAAGTCGCCCAGTCTTCTGTGTGCCCAGGGGGGAGTCTCTCATCTGGTATCACCCATGGATTGAGGTGCTGGGTTTGGGCCTGCCACTTTTGGACTCTCGCTTGCTGAGGTGTTCCAGCGAGTGTCTCTGTAGATCTAAGAAAACTATGTCTTGATTTAAGTCTTTGACGTGCTGGCTGATACCCAAACAGGGGATGAGCTGGAGATGTCTCTGCCTTGGTCCTTTCACTATTGGCTGCTACTTCCCGGCGGATGTCAGGTGGTGCAATACCGGCTAAGCAGTGTAATTTCTCCAGTGGTGTAGGGTCGCAGACACCCTGTGATAATGCGGCATGTCTCATTAAGAGCCACATCTACTGTTTTAGTGTGGTGAAATGTGTTCCACACTGGGCATGCATACTCAGCAGCAGAGTAGCATAGCGCAAGGGCAGATGTCTTCACTGTGTCTGGTTGTGATCCCCAGGTTGTGCCAGTCAGCTTTCGTATGATGTTGTTTCTAGCGCCCATTTTTTGTTTGATGTTCAGGCAGTGCTTCTTGTAGGTCAGAGCACGGTCCAAAGTGACTCCCAGGTATTTGGGTGCGCTGCAATGCTCCAGTGGGATTCCTTCCCAGGTAATCCTCAGAGCTCGGGATGCTTGTCTGTTCTTAAGGTGAAAGGCACATGTCTGTGTTTTAGATGGATTAGGAATCAGTTGGTTTCCCCTGTAATAGGCAGTAAGAGCACCTAGAGCTTTGGAGAGCTTCTGTTCTACCATCTCAAAGCTCCCTGCTTGAGCAGTAATGGCACAGTCGTCAGCATAGATGAAGCTGTCTGTCCCTTCTGGCAGTGGCTGGTCATTTGTGTAGATGTTGAACATGGATGGAGCAAGCACGCTCCCCTGAAGCAGGCCGTTCTTCTGTTTCGCCATCTGCTTCTCTGGCCCTGGAACTCAACAAAAAAGCTCCTGTTTTGTAGCAGGTTTCCTATGAGGCGGGTGAGGTGGTAGTCCTTTGTGATATTATACATTTTTCTCAGGAGGAGGCGTGGTTCACAGTATCATAGGCTGCTGACAGGTCTATGAAGACAGCTCCTGTGATCTGCTGCCTTTCAAAGCCATCTTCTATGTGCTGAGTCAGGTTCAGCACTTGCGATGTGCAGCTTTTGCCTTTCCTGAAGCCAGCTTGCTGTGGGATCAGACAGGGGTCTATTTTTCCATAATTCTATGCAAAATAAGTCTCTCCAGAACTTTGTAGAGGTGGCACAACAGGGAGATTGGTCTGTAGCTTTTTGGGTCATTACGGTCTTTGCCTGGCTTCAAGAGGGCGATGACTCTTGCTTTCCTCCAGATTTTGGGGATCTGACAGGATGCAGTGCAGTTGTTCATCAGCTCCAGCAGCCAGCGCCTTGCTTTTGGACCAAAGTTCTTGATTTGTTCCATCCGTAGATCATCCAAGCCAGCTGCTTTGCCATTCTTACATTTGTTGAGAGCCATGTCCAATTCAGTAGGTGTAAAAGGTTCATGGAGGTTGTTGTTCTCAATCTCTGGTTGTCTGGCTATTGGTTTCTTTCCTACTTTGGTGGCAAGGTTGGGTTTCCCATTCTTCAAGAGTTGGTGTGCTATCTGATCTGCCTTTATGTTGGCATGGGTATTAGTTTGTGAGGGATCGTTGCTCAGCCGTCTCAGCAGCCTCCACGCCTTCTGGCTGCTCCTGCCCATGTCGACCTCTGTGATCAACTTGATCCACTGTTCTTTCTTGGCTTCAGAGATGGAGGACACAATGCTCTGCGCTGCCTGAAGAGTCTGCTCACTAAATGGGTCTTCGTTGTGGAGCCTGTAATAGTTTTCCAACAAGGAAGCTGTTTCAGGAATAATGCCCTGGAGGTAGTGGGTTCTGCAGCCTCTCGGTATAGAGGCCCGTGAGCAGGTTTTCACTATTTCAATAAAATGTTCGTATTCCTCAGGGATTGGCGCGACCGATGTGATCATGTCGTCTAACATGTCTGAGAATTTAGTCCAATCTGCCTTTCTGAAGTTGTATCTTCGTTTAAATCGAACTTCCTGAGGCCTTATTGTTGGGAACTACAAGAGAGGAGATTCCATCTGAACATGAGGAAGAACTTCCTGACTGTGAGAGCCGTTCAGCAGTGGAACTCTCTGCCCCAGAGTGTGGTGGAGGCTCCTTCTTTAGAAGCTTTTAAACAGAGGCTGGATGGCCATCTATCAGGGGTGTTTTGAATGCAATATTCCTGCTTCTTGGCAGAATGGGGTTGGACTGGATGGCCCATGAGGTCTCTTCCAACTCTTTGATTCTATGATTCTATGATTCTGTACAAGCAAAACAATAGATCTATGTGTTTGGGCACCAAATTGGAAAGCAAAGTAGATGCTAGTCAAAGAAAAAGCCAACCCTAAATGCTTTTTGGAAAAAGCCTTCAAGTCTCTTGCAGGTCCAAGAAAGTTCTGTTTACTTAGGCAAAGCTTACCTGCCCGGATGGTTTCACTTCACATGTGCAAATTGTTAGTTCTGAATGAAATATTTGCTGAAATGCACTTGAACTGCCTGACTTATTTTGTGGCAAAAAGAATCTATTCTTTCCATGTTATTTCTACTTCTGGCACCCAGTTCTCCGTTAAAGAAGTCATGGCCAAGAACACAACTGCTTTGTTAAGTGATATATAACTTGCTTCAGAGAGATGCCATTAGGATCTCGCCAATCTATGAAGTTATTCGCCTAGAGGTGCTCACAGGTATCCACATTTCTTAGGGAAATAATACGAATATGCCATGGCATTCGATCTATGGTTTGGATGTAGCACCAAGATGCCAAGATCTTTTCCCCACGTCCTGCTGTTGAGCCAGGCATCATCCCCCATTCTGTATCTTTCCTTTTCATTTTTCCTGCCTAAGTGGAGTATCTTGCTTTTGTCCCTGTTGAACTTCATTTTGTTCGTTTTGGACCATCTCTAACCTGATAAGATCATTTTGAATTCTGCTCCTGTCTTCTGGAGTATTAGCTATCCTTACCCAATTTGGTGGAGCCCCCGGTGGCACAGTGGGTTAAACCCCTGTGCCGGCAGGACTGAAGACCGACAGGTCGCAGGTTCGAATCCGGGGAGAGGCGGATGAGCTCCCTCTATCAGCTCCAGCTCCTCATGCGGGGACATAAGAAAAGCCTCCCACAAGGATGATAAAAAAAGCATCAAATCATCTGGGCGTCCCCTGGGCAACGTCCTTGCAGACGGCCAATTCTCTCACACCAGAAGCGACTTGCAGTTTCTCAAGTCGCTCCTAACACGACAAAAACAACAACAACAACCTAATTTGGTGTCCTCTAGCATGATTTTTGCTTTCATAGAGGTCCTGTACCCCTAACTCTGGCAAATTTGGAGAGCTGACTGTACATTTTTTTAAAAAAAAATTGACGAATCCCCAAAGAGGATCTGTCCGTACTTCAGCTTGGAGTCTGTTTGTTTCTCCACGACAAGTGGGGAAATGTAATATCTCAGAATCTTTCTATTTTGTTTTGTGTTTTTCCATGATGCCAAACTTGGAAGTTCTCCCATTTCAGCTCAATGACACGATGCCTGCACAAGATAATGTCTACCTGGCAGTGGGATATCTAAAATAACATGGCACTTTTTATAGGAAATCCCCATATTTTTGAGACACCGCCGATAACGACCTAATGCATGGACAGACATGTAGTCATGGGGCAGAAATTCAGAGCTCTTGCCAAGGCAAATGAAGATGGCAGTCACTTTTTGCCCTAAAATCAGACTGAATTGTCAAAGAGAAAACACCCTGCAAAACCAGAATCCAGTATTTTCCTATCCTGAGCAGAAATTCTGCAGCAAAATCCCTCCAGCGATTTACGCACAAGTTCCATCCCATGCCGTTTCAATTAACAATCATGAAGCGGGCTAATTAGTGAGCAGGAGATGCCAATTGGCAATTAGCTTTATGGCCCATCTGCAATTTGTTCTTTGACTGGGCAGGATTAGAGCCTGCACAGAAGAATGAGGAAAGCAGGCAAAAGATAAACAGGCGCATTGCAGGCGGATCCTGTCTGGCGAAGAACAGCGCTGCTTGGAAACTCCAAAGGAAATCAAAATCACTCCAAATGAACCTTCTCAAATCTTGGGTTTTCCAAGCCAATTTCTTCAATTAGGGTATCTTTAAGAAACATAGTCTGGGAAAGTTTTTTTCCCTTATCCATTTGGGGAAAATGTGGTAGCCTTTCAGGGATGTCAAAGCTTGAGGAGTAAATATATCAAATTTGGTTGAGAACAAATGTTTGGATAGAACTAGAGGGCATACTGGGATGTTCACTCTCTTCCTAGGTACATCTTCGTTATAGAATTAATGCAGTTTGACATCACTTTAACTGCCAAGGCTCAATGCTATGGAACCTTGGGATTTTTAGTTTGGTAAAGTACCAGATCCTGCAAGGCAGACTCCAGGAATACATGGAGCGAGAGTTGCCAGATGTACAAGCTGACTTTAGAAAAGGCAGAGGAAAGAGAGACCACATATCCACTGGATAATGTAGAAAGACAGGGAGTTTCAAAAAGATATTTGTTTTATTGACTAATCTAAAGCCTTTGACTGTGTGGATCATAATAAATTGTGGCAAGTTCTTGGTAATATGGGGATCCCAAGCCACCTTGTCTGTCTCCTGAGGAATCTGTATAAGGACCAAGTAGCAACAGTAAGAACTGAACATGGAACAACAGACTGGTTCAAGATTGGGAAAGGTGTACAGCAGGGTTGTATGCTCTCACCCAACTTATTCAACTTGTATGCAGAACACATCATGCGATGTGCGCAGCTTGACAAGGCTGGAGTTAAAATTGCTGGAAGAAACATTAACAAACTGCAGATGATATGCAGATGATACCACTTTGATGGCTAAAAGCGAGGAGGAGCTGAGGAGCCTTCTAATCAAGGTGAAAGAAGAAAGCTATAAAAAAACTCCAAGATTCTGGCAACCAGACTGATTGATAACTGGGAAATAGAGGGGGAAAGCGTGGAGGAAGTGACAGACTTTATATTTCTAGGTGCAAAGATTACTGCAGATGGAGACTGCAGTCAGGAAATCAGAAGACATTTCCTCGATAAAATTGTGAAGAGTAGAGACATCACACTGGCAGTGAATATCCGCATAGTCAAAGCCATGGTATTCCCTGTAGTCACCTACGGATGTGAGAGCTGGACCATAAGGAAGACTGAGCGAAGGAAGAGAGATGCTTTTGAACTGTAATGTTGGAGGAAAGTTCTGAGAGTGCCTTGGACCATGAGAAGATCAAACTGGTCCATACTTCAGGAACTAAAGCCTGACTGCTCACTGGAGGAAAGGATATTAGAGACAAAGATGAAGTACTTTGGCCACATCATGAGAAGAAAGGAAAGCTTAGAGAAGACAATTATGCTGGGGAAAATGGAAGGAAAAAGGAAAAGGGGCCGACCAAGGACAAGATGGATGGATGGCATCCTTGAAGTGACTGGCTTGACTCTGAAGGAGCTGTGGGTGGTGACAGCCGACAGGGAGCTCTGGCGTGGACTGGTTCATGAGGTCATGAGGTCACGAAGAGTCGGAAGCGACTGAAGCGACTGAACGAATGAACAACAAAGCACCAGCACTCTTTCTCTGAGAATGTAAAAAAGTCTGTAAATCCACAACTCTCATGATTCCATAGCATCAAAGTGATGTCGAAGTGCGTGAATTCTACATGTAGATGCACGCTCTCTCTCTTTCTCTACTATTGATGTGATTCACAGAGACCACAAAGAAGAAATATAAATATATTACTTTCCAGGATGCTTCACTGTAATTTGCTTCCAAAAAATAGAGCAATCACCTTTATGTGACGATCTTTCTTGTCCTTCTATGGACCGTTGAATTGTAGGCCACTTTTGAGTCCTAATTTTGTAGGGAAAAGTGGGATACAAATATATGTAATCATAATGCAAATTCATTTTGCATGGGAATAAAATCAGAGAACTGTAGGAAACTGCTGAGTCCACAACTTGCATCCCAAATATTTCTACATCCTTGATCGGAAACTTTGAAAAGTCAGACGAGTAACTCTCTTTCGAAGATACAGCATGCCATGCACACCCTACAGAAGGTTACTCACGGCGTCCCCTCCTTGTTAGTAAGCAGCTTATGCTAAAAACTTCTGATATAAAAGCATTGCCTGGCATTTCTTCCGTTGGCTTGTCAACAATCACTCCCTTCCAAGAAAGCAATCCAAGCTTTCTTTATGCATGGGGTTGGAAGCTAAAGAAAGAGACATCCTTGGCTTATAAACTCAAGGGGTTCTGTGGAAATATGAACATGTTGTGATTGGCATACGCTTGCTTCCATGGACTCCAGCCCAATTTGCTGGACCCATGTGATGAAGTGGTTTCAACCCCATGAAAGTTTATGCTCAATAAACCTGTTTTATCCTTTGAAGGTGTCTCAGTATATGTGTGTGTGTGTATTGCACCAGACAAATCTAGGTACTTATTTATAAGCTAAGTTAGAGAAACAAATAAAGTTAGGGTTTCACTTTTGAGGATTTGACCACTATGTTCTCTCCAGGAATCACTAGGTCATTCAGTCCAGGGGAAGTTACTCAAAGAATAGCACTGGAGGGTCTAGAGCAGTGGTTCCCAACCTTTTTTTGACCAGGGACCACATGATCAGGGACCACTTTGACCAGGGACCACTCTCCAACATTACTCCCAAAGGGTTAAGAAACAGATTTTTGTAAACTTTAGATTCAGTTTGGTTTTTTGGGGTGCTGATTCAGAAAATTGCATTGGATAGACCACATCAGCTCTAGTTTCTGATACAGAACATATGCCATCCAGTAGTTGCCATCTGCTCACTCACAGAGAAGCATATTTAATAAGCCCGAGCACTATAAGAGGGTTTTACAAGACCAGACACCCTCATTGCAACCCTGTAGTAATGGTGAGGCAACAGACCATATTTCAGCTCTTGTGGACCACTGGTGGTCCATGGACCATAGGTTGGGAACCACTGGTTTAGATAATATCTCTAGGGGTGCATCTACACTGTGGAATTAATGCAATTGGCTCAATGCTATGGAATCCTGGGAGTCATCGTTTTATACAAGCCTTCTCTGCCTCACCTAACTACAACTCCCAGGAATCCATAGCATAGAACAGGCATTCTCAAACTGTGGTCCCCCAGATGTTTGGGCCTTCAACTCCCAGAATTCCTGACAATTGAACAAGCTCGGTATGGCTTCTGGGATTTGGAGGCAGTTTGAGGATGCCTGGCATAGAGCTACGAGAGTTGAAGTGGTGTCAAAATGCCTTCATTCTACAATGTTGATCCATCCTGAGTCATTCAATGTTCAACTTGAGAAAGCTGTGCTGGAAGACCTAGTGACTACATTCTGAGGACTAGATTATTTGCAGATCTGATTAATATGTCCTCTTTAGAAATCTCTAGGTTCTCCAGTGAAGATATATGATCTTACAATGCAAGTTGGCCATAGCATATTGCTGGAGAATCTAGAGTACACCTTGGAGAACCTAGGTCCTCTGGTGCTATTTTATGGAACTGCACTGGAGGACCTACAAAAATCCTGAAGAAATGTTCTTGCAAATAGCTTTTCTGAAAAAATCACGGTTTCCCCACTTTCTCAGGAGTCCTGGAACCCTAATCCCCATGAAAGTGGGACCAAAGGTTAGTGAAATCTCGTTCTCTTTGGCCAAAATGAAACATTTCCAAAATTTTGCCCTGCTTGGCAACAGTAGAAGAACACATTTGCATGTTTTCCAATGATTTCTTGCACTTGTTTTTAGCTTTCCCCATCCCTATCTACAGGATATTAATTCATGGATGAGTAAAGGCAGTTGACCTAATTTAAAAGTATGAACAGAGAACAGGTAAGTTTAGCAACGAGAATGAAAAGGTCTCTGATAGCAACGGCAACTCAAGATGGCAACGGCGACTCAACTCAAGCCTTTCTATGTTATGAGATCCAGGATTGGATTAAGATATAATAAGGCCGTGAGGTGCTCAATTTTAGGCAGCTGCTCAACATTTCCATACCCTCCACAAGTGTATTATTCTAACAATTATGTCAAATTTGAAGAGGATGGGAGGCGGAGTATCAAGAACTCCCCTCCTAATATGAGGAACTGAACTACATTAGCTCATGATGAAATCCAGCTCAGACAAGACTCAAGATGGATGTAAAGCCTAGACAACAAATTATCCTGACTGAAGGAATATTTAGCTTGGAACAAAATCAGGAGACAGAGACAAGGGTTGATCATCATAGGAAAACCGAACATGTCGATGTATATTCTTTGGCTCCTAAAAGTGAGACTGGAAGCCAACTGCAGACTCTGGTTGCCAGACTGAAAACTGGAAAGGGCGCCTACATCTTTGTTGTAGTGTGTTTTCAACTCATTTCCGACTTATGGCAACTCTAATGCGATTCTATCACAAGGTTTTCAGAGGCTGTCACCATGTGATTTGCTCGGGTAACACAATGGGGGTTTTCGTGGTCTTTGAACCCTGGTCTCCTAAATCATAGCCCAATGCTTTAATACGTTCAATGATTGTAAAAATACAGAGCAGACATTACTTGTCATGCAACCAGACAACAACCCACACAGAGTGAATTCCCCTCTTCTACAAAGCCATCAAAGAAATACTCCAAAACTGACCACACGGGTGGATGAGATGGTGACTCCTTGACTTTCTGATGATTCAATGTACACATAGTTTATGTCATGCAGAAATTATTTTTATTAATTGTGAATAAGATGGCCTTCAGACAGGCCCGTAGCCAGGATTTTGATTCGGGGGGGGGGGGGGGGAGTCTGAGTGAAAGAGGGTCTACCCTAGCAAACCTTTTGTATCGTTACCCCAATACCCCCATGCATATGGGATATATTGAGTATGTGATCAGATCATGATATGAATAAACATAACAGTTTAAATAATGCACCAGTAAGGCCTTTTCGCGAACCACCATGAGAATTTCGGTAGGGGCTGAAGCCCCCCGAGCGCCCCCCCCCCCCCCGGCTACATGCCTGCCTTCAGGTTATGTGTTTAGGATTGATTTTTGGCTCATTCCCATTGCTTTGGAATATGTAGGGCCCCTTCAGAGCTGTTTCACAGTGGAATACACTGCTGTGAGAGTCCTTCTCTGGAGGTATTTAAACAAAGACTGGATGACCATCTGTCAGGAGGGCTTGAATTTTGCATGGCAGAATGGGGTTGTATTGATGGCCCTTGGGGTTTGTTCTATGATTTAATTATTTGGGGAACATATCCAGAGATTTATATTGTCTTATCATATTAAAAAGTGGCTGGCATGTGCCCTTTTCTGTACAGTATTCCTTTCACTATTGGCTGCTACTTCCCGGCGGATGTCAGGTGGTGCAATACCGGCTAGACAGTATAGTTTCTCCAGTGGTGTAGGGCGCAGACACCCCGTGATAATGCGGCATGTCTCGTTAAGAGCCACATCCACTGTTTTAGTGTGGTGAGATGTGTTCCACACTGGGCATGCGTACTCAGCAGCAGAGTAGCATAGCGCAAGGGCAGATGTCTTCACTGTGTCTGGTTGTGATCCCCAGGTTGTGCCAGTCAGCTTTTGTATGATATTGTTTCTAGGACCCATCTTTTGCCTGATATTCAGGCAGTGCTTCTTGTAGGTCAGAGCACGGTCCAGAGTAACTCCCAGGTATTTTGGGTGTGTTGCAATGCTCCAGTGGGATTCCTTCCCAGGTAATAATCCTCAGAGCTCGGGATGCTTGTCTGTTCTTAAGGTGAAAGGCACATGTCTGTGTTTTAGATTTATTAGGGATCAGCTGGTCTGTACAGTAAAAACTAGTATTATCTATGGTGCCAATTTTCCTCCATCAAGACTGCCATATAAAGGAGACCCTAAGAAGAGGGAATACTGTTGCATTATGGACATACCATGAGAAGATATCCCCCACTTGGAAAGACCATATTACTTGATAAGGAAGAAGGTCACAGGAAAGGAAGTGGACCACACTTCAGATGGATGTATTCAGTCAGGGAAGTAACAGTTGCTCTGAGTTTGCAAGACCAGAGCAAGGCTGTCGATATCAGGGTGACTTGGAGGTCTTTCATTCATAGGATTGCCATAATATGAAGTCAATGGCAATTGATAACTGGAAAACTAGAAGGTGATGAGAGTCCTTGGGAGTTGCAAAATGAAGATGTTGGAGCTATATGCCACGTATGGGTTAAACTTTCCCTCTTGGCCTACCACGGAAAACTACAGGTCTCCAATGTTTCAGACAAGAGTCCTTCTCAGCTGTACATGTTCTGCTAGAAAACTGATCTTCCACTTAGGGTGCATCTACATTATAGAATTAATGCAATTTGACACCACTTTAACTGCCATGACTCAATGCTATGAAAGTTGTAGTTTGGGGAAGCACCAGCACTCTTTGGCGGAGAAAGCTAAAAACTTTGTAAACTGTAGCTCTCATGATTCCATAGCATTGAGCCATGGCAGTGAAAGTGGTGCCAGAATGCATTCATTCTACAGTATAGATCAGTGTTTCTCAACCTTCCTAATGTCACAACCCTTTAATACAATTCTTCATGTTGTGGTGTTTGTTGGATGGCCATCTGTCAGGGGTGATTTGAATGCAATATTCCTGCTTCTTGGCAGGGGGTTGGACTGGATGGCCCATGAGGTCTCTTCCAACTCTTTGATTCTATGATTCTATGATAACTGTAATTTTGCTACTGTTATGAATCTTAATGTAAATATCTGATATGCAGGGTTTATTTTCATTGACTAGACCAAATTTGGCACAAATACCCAATATGCCCAAATTTGAATATTGGTGGGGTTGTGGGGGGATTGATTTGGTCATTTGGGAGTTGTAGTTGCTAGCATTTATAATTTTCCTACAATCAAAGAGCATTCTGAATTCCACCAACGATGGAATTGAACCAAACTTGGCACACAGAATTCCCATGACCAACAGAAAATACTGGGAGGGTTTGGTGAACATTGACCTTGGCTTTTGGAGTTGTAGTTCACCTACATCCAGAGAGCACTGTGGACTAGAGCAATGATAGATCTGGACCAAACTTGGCATGAATACTCAGTATGCCCAAATGTGAACCCTGGTGGAGCTTGGGGGAAATAGACCTTGACATTTTGGAGTTGTAGTTACTGGGATTTATAGTTCACCTACAATCAAAGAACATTCTGAACTCCACCAACGATAGAATTGGGCCAAACTTTCCACACAGAATCCCCATGCCTTGAAGCGACTCGCTGGCAAGAACCTCCCTCCAGTCTTGTACGCTCTCACTCGCTTGCACATGCACACCATGTTGCCATGCGCTGAGCACGCCTGCTCTCCCCTCCCCACTTGATGTCTCCGAAACAGCCCTCCCTTGGCTGAGAGGCTGGACAATCACAGTGAAGGAGGGCTTTTGGTGGGACGATTCATCATCTGTTTCCAAAAAGGAAGAGAGTGGATTGGCAGATAAATCTTCAGCCTTCTCTGCCAAAGGGATTCCTAAGACCATCAGAAATATGTTTTCTGATGGTCTTTGGTGACCCCTCTGAAATCCCTTCATGACCCCCCAGGGGTCCTAACCCCCAGGTTGAGAAATGCTGGGGAAGATGAATCCTTAGCTACACTTCTTACTCGTGCTACTTGATATTCTAAATTAGTTAGAAGCATTTTTTTCTTGCTTTGGCCCATGGCAACTCTCTTTAAATGATTACCATGTGTTTACAGCTAAGAAAAAACATATCAAAATACATTTTAGATGTTAGAAATATAGAAGTTGTAGAAAATACACATACACATATAATTCAGGAGCAAAACACTTTAAGAAACGCTCGGAATCCTGCCAGTTTCAAGCCCTGATGGGCTGAAACAATCCGAGGGATCGAATTGAAGTCAGTTTATCTCGCCCAGTGTTTAATTTATGAGAAGATAGTGTTGCTGCAAACACAGCTGACACCACTTGAAGCTCTGGAGTGAGCGAGGGAGGGAGGGCGATGGCATAAAAGGGGATAAGTGGCTCCATATCGATGAAGCAACACCCTCCACTTCCAAGGCTGAGCCGTGATGCGGGACATGCATTCCACCTGCCTCCATAAAATCCAAACATCTGGCATCCAAGTTGTTGTTGCTCTTGCTGCTTGGATAACCTCACTCCCTGTATTAGTGTGACTGAAACGGACCTTAATCGTACTTGCCATTTCAGAATGATAAAGGAAGGATTGAATGAAGCATGCCAGAAATTGTTTGCCACCCAGAAACATTTGGCATCTTTTCTCAGAGCAGTAAATGTTGTTGCTCCAAAAAAAATTGTAATTTTTCTTGGAAATTTTCCAATTTAGAAGCCCATGCGTTTCCAACATTATCTATGCCTAAATTTGAGCTTCGGTGTAAGGAAATTGGCACTAAATCAGACCAAATATCTACAGGATTTGGGCCCACATTTCACTCACATAAGAACAAGTCAAGGTGCATCTTATCCTGATTTGCCCTTCAAGAACAGTCTTAATATAATGTTGAAAGTAAAAGAAAAATTCTTTACTTCTGCAAACACAAAAGAACAGCAAATGCAGTAGAAAATTGCAAAAGAAATAAAGGAAGTCTTAATACAGACATGGTCAATTCGCAAATCCAGGGAGAGTGCGGATGAGCTCCCTCTAACAGCTCCAGTTCCTCATGCTGGGACATGAGAGAAGCCTCCCACAAGGATGGTAAAAACATCAAAACATCTGGGTGTCCCCTGGGCAACATCCTTGCAGACGGCCAATTCTCTCACACCAGAAGCAACTTGAAGTTTCTCAAGTTACTCCTGACATGACAAAAAAAATGCAGACACAAAACTAAAGTCTCTGATAAAGTCCAAAAGAAACAGCAGTCTTACATCAGACAACACAGAATGATCACTAAATCCTTAGAAGCAGACTCGAAGCAGGTTCAATTGGAACAAAAACATCAGCATCAGAGTCATTATTACCAGTGAAAGCTAACTGCTCCTACTTCTGATTTATAGCCCTGAATTCCCCACACAGGAGGTGCTAGGGTGGCTCCCAATTACCTCGGCGTTTCTAGCAGCTATTCTAGCTGAATGTTGCCTGTGCTCTGTTTCCTTTAACCTCTCTATAAATGTGGGCACTTGCAAAACCTCATTGTCTGGTTCCTTTTCCTCCTCCAATTCCTTGCTCACATTCCTCTTCTGAAGATGAGGAATCCCTAACACATCTACACTGTGGAGTTAATGCAGTTTAACACCACTTTGATGGCTCAATGCTATGGAATCCTGGGAGTTGTATTTCTACAAGGTTTTAAGCCTTCACTGCCAAAGAGTGCCTCACCAAAGTACAGTTGCCACCATTCCTTAGTGTTAAACTATTGACAAAGTGGCGTCAAAGTGCATTAATTTCACATTGTAGATAGGCAAACTTCGGCTCTGCAGGTGTTTTGGACTTCAACTTCCACAATTCCTAACAGCCTCAGGCCCCTTCCTTAAGCGGCTGAGGGGCAAAAGGAAGGGGCCTGAGGCTGTTAGGAATTGTGGGGGTTGAACTCCAAAATCCCTGAAGGGCCAAAGTTTGTCCAAGTCTGTTGTAGATGCATCCTTGAACTTTCCTTTCCAAACTGGACAACTGGGTGGACATGTCACAGATGGACACACCTCCATGAATTTACCCAATTTTCTCTTCTCTTCCATAAATGTGTCTCATTCCTTTGCAAAATAATATAAGATAGAGACCACCCCCACTGACTGTATTTACTCCATGTCCTTCTGTCAGATACCAAGCTTATGGTTAGATCAAGACTGATCCATAATGCATGATCTAATGATTAAATGGCTTTGTATCGGTGATGGTTGCAGCTGGCATGAGAGGTTGACGTAGCCTCAAAAACCCACCGGGTTAATCTGCCCCTAAGCTACTTGTACCATACCTTTCATCTGCAATGAGGGACATCGGTACCCATATTGCCTCCGCTGTATTATAGCTACATCCTGCCTTGTTACGCTAAAGGGTTATATAGCTTTAATCGATAGCCAAAGGGGCCACATAAGCTTTCATTATAAGGAACCAAACCATTCCTTAACCAGCCTTAACTAGTATACTTAAAGATGAGGAATACTATGAGTTGCAAGCCCAATGACATTTGAGAGTCTCAATGCTTCCTACAGAAGGGACAAAGTTTCATCTATGCTGATGACTTGCCATCACCACTCAAGCAAGAAGCTTTGAAATGGTTGAACAGAAGCTCTCCAAAGCTTTAGGTGCTCTTACTGCCTATTACAGGGAAAACCAACTAATCGCTAATCCATATAAAATGCAGATGCGTGCTTTTCACCTTAAGAACAGACAAGCATTTTGAGCTCTGAGGTTTACCTGGGAAGGAATCCCACTGGAGCATTGCAGCACACCCAAATACCTGGGAGTTACCCTGGATCGTGCTCTGACTTACCAGAAGTACTGCTTGACTATCAAGCAAAAAGTGGGTGCTAGAGATACTATCATACGAAAGCTGACTGGCACAACCTGGGAATCACAACCAGACACAGTAATGACATCTGTCCATGCGCTTCGCTACTTTGCTGTGCCCAGTGTGGAACACATCTCACCACATTAAAAGTGGATGTGGCCCTTAATTTATTTGTTTGTTTGTTTGTTTGTTTACAGTATTTATATACTGCCTTTCTCATCCCTGGGGGGACTCAAAGCAGTTTGAAACATGCCACATTACCACAGGATGTCTACACCCTACACTACTGGAGAAATTATACTGTTCAACCAGCATTGCACCACTTGACATCCATTGAGAAGTAGCAGCCTGTAATGAAAGAACCAAGGCATTGACATCTCTGGCCCATCCCCTGTTCATATATCAGCCAGCATGCCAACGACTTAAATCAAGAAATAGCTTTCTAAGATCGACAGAGATACTCGCAGGAACACCTCAGCAAGCGAGAGTCCAAAAGTGGCAGGCTAAAAACCCAGAACCTCAATCAGTGGCTGATACCAGATGAGAGATTCCCCCCTGGGCACACAGAAGACTGGGTGATTTGGAAGGAGCTGAACAAACTGCGCTCTGGCACCACGAGATGCAGAGCCAACCTTAAGAAATGGGGCTACAAAGTAGAATCCACGACATGCGAGTGTGGAGAAGAGCAAACCACAGATCACTTACTACAATGCAACCTGAGCCCTGCCACATGCACAATGGAGGATTTTCTTACAGCGACACCAGAGGCACTCCAAGTGGCCAGCTTCTGGTCAAAGGATGTTTAGTATAATGCCAAGTTTTTAACTTTGTGTTTTTAAATACATTATAACGATACCCTCAACTCACTTCTGACATGATAAATAAATCAATAAATGCTTTCTACAGAAACTTGGAAGGAAATAAGACCTTCAGGCCCTCCATGCAGAGAACAGAACGACCCTAAACTATTGTATTTTCCATTGCTTGTAGGTGCATTGTCTTAACACAAAGGTGGCACACCTCTTTCCCCAGAACTACTTTTGTACTCACGATGAATTTAAAATAATCTAACACTTAGATAATGAAACAGGTGGCTATGTTTAGTTTTTATTAGATGGCTATTGTAATTCTTGACATTTCAGGATTTTCTCTAGGTCCTTCATAGCCATCTTTCCAAGTTCTAGAGTGTATTATTATTATTATTATTATTATTATTATTACTATTAGATGCACAACAAGATTAGTACACAGCAAACAAGATCACTATGCTGTCTGTTGTATTGGATCACATATTCGACATCCTAAGTGTCTAGGAGTGTGTGATGTATTGGCGAATAATATGTGCGGATCTGAGTAGGGTGACCTTTTGTAGCTGACAGATTGTAGTTTTGTAAGCGCCAATTGTGTTTAAGTGCAGGCCAAGGTCGTTAAGCACTGCACCCAGTATGCCAATCACCACTGGTAGCACCGTTACTGGCTTGTGACAGAGGCTTTGCAGTTTGATCTTTAAATCCTTGAATCATGTCAGCTTTTCCAGTTGTTTCTCTTGGATCCTGCTGTCGCCTGGGATTGCAATATTGATGATCCATATTTGGTTTTTTAAAAACGATTATGAGATCAGGAGTATTGTGCTCCAAAATTCTGTACATCTGAATTTGGAAGTCCCAGAGTAGTTTGATGTGTCCATTTTCCATAACTTTTTCAGGCCTGTGATCCACCAGTTCTTTGTCAAAGACAGATGGTATTTGTGGCAAAAGTTCCAATGAATCATCTGAGTAATGGTGTTGTGCGTCTGCTTGTAATCCATCTGCATGATCTTCTTATAGCAGCTGAGGATGCGTTCTATAGTTTCATCTACTTCCTTACAGAGTCTGCACTTATTATTGTTATTATACGTCAACGACTTAAATCAAGAAATAGTTTTCTAAGATCTACAGAGACACTCGCTGGAACACCCCAGCAAGCGGGAGTCCAAAAGTGGCAGGCTCAAACTCAGAGCCTCAATCAATGGCTGATACCAAATGAGAGACTCCACCCTGGGCACACAGAAAACTGGGCGACTTGGAAGACACTGAACAGACTGCACTCTGGCACCACAAGATGCAGAGCCAACCTTAAGAAATGGGGTTACAAAGTGGAATCCACGACATGCGAATGTGGAGAAGAGCAAACCACTGACCACCTGCTGCAATGCAACCTGAGCCCTGCCACATGCACAATGGAGGACCTTCTTGCAGCAACACCAGAGGCACTCCAAGTGGCCAGATACTGGTCAAAGGACATTTAATCAACAACCAAGCTTGCAAATTCTGTGTTTTGTCTGTTTGTTTGTTTGTTTGTTTTTGTTAAAAATGTAATACAAATGTCTGGTTGCTGATGACATGATAAATAAATAAATAAATTATTATTATTATCTTTATTTATTCTTCACTTTCTTTCTCCCTAAGGAGACTCAAAGCGTCTTAACATAAAAACATTAAAACACAATTTAATCTACACTGTAGAATTAATGCAGTTTGGCATTACTTGAACTGCCATGGCTTAGGGCAATGGATTCCTGGGAATTATAGTTTGATGTGGAACTAGTACTCTTTGACAAAGACTATGTAAAAAAAAATCCTACAACTTCCAGGAATCATAGCACTGAGCCAGGACAGTGAAAGTGATATCAAATTCCATGCATTTACGATCTAAGCCAATATGACAAATAACTGGCCATTTACTTACACGAGGAAGAACCTCCTAACAGTAAGAACTGTTTAACTGTGGAACAGACTGTCTGGAAAATGGTGGATTCTCCTTCGTTAGAGGTTTTCATCATATATTGGATGCCCATCTGTCAGGGATGCTTCAGGTATGGATTCCTGAACTGGCTGATGTTGGAATCAAAGATGTTGGGATCCTTTCCAATTCTGTGATTCTAAGTCAGTGTTTCTCAACCTGGGGGTCGGGACCCCTATGGGGGTCGTGAGGGGGTGTCAGAGGGGTCACCAAAGACCATCAGGAAACATGGTATTTTCTGTTGGTCTGTGGGTTCTGTGTGGGAAGTTTGGTCCAATTCTATCATTGGTGGGGTTCAGAATGCTATTTCATTGTGGGTGAACTATAAATCCCAACAACTACAACTCCCAAATGTCAAGGTCTATTTTCCCCAAACTCCACCAGTGTTCACATTTGGGCATATTGAGCATTTGTGCCAAGTTTGGTCCAGATCCACCATTGTTTGAGTCCACAGTGTTCTCTGGATGTAGGTGTAGGTGAACTACAACTCCAAAACCCAAGGACAATGTCCACCAGACCCTCCCAGTATTTTCTCTTGGTCATGGGAATTCTGTGTGCCAAGTTTGATTAAATTCCATCATTGGTGGAGTTCAGAAGGCTCTTTGATTTTAGGTAAACTATAAATCCCAGCAACTCCAGCATTCCGAAATGACAAAATCAATCACCCCCATCCCACCAGTACTCAAATTTGGGCATATCGGGTATTTGGGATTTGAAAATATATCCTGCATATCAGACATTTACATTATGATTCATGTTGTTGTTGTTCATTAGTTCAGTCGTCTCCGACTCTTCGTGACCTCATGGACCAGCCCACGCCAGAGCTCCCTGTCGGCCGTCACCACCCCCAGCTCCTTCAAGGTCAGTCCAGTCACTTCAAGGATGCCATCCATCCATCTTGCCCTTGGTCGGCCGCTCTTCCTTTTGCCTTCCACTTTCCCCAGCATAATTGTCTTCTCCAGGCTTTGCTGTCTCCTCATGATGTGGCCAAAGTACTTCAACTTTGTCTCTAGTATCCTTCCCTCCAGTGAGCAGTCGGGCTTTATTTCCTGGAGGATGGACTGGTTGGATCTTCTCGCAGTCCAAGGCATGATTGCTAACAGTAGCAAAATTACAGTTATGAAGTATGAAATAATGTTACGTTTGGGGGGTCACCACAACATGAGGAACTCTACTAAGGGGTCACAGCATTAGGAAGGTTGAGAAACACTGTTTTAAGTGATTTTGGAGATTCCAAAACTTGGAAACTAGTCTATTTTTTTAACTCTAAAAAGCACCCTGGTTTGAATATCAGAAGAAGGCTCAAGATAATGCAATTCATCTGCCCATCGGTACTGATGGGCAGATGAATTGGTGGCATTATATGGACGTCATTGCCAGATGGTGCTGCAACAAAGGGAGACTAGGAGGGGGGAAACATTCCATAGAAGAGCATCTAAATTGGAGGTGTCTTCAAAAATAAAGCCCGACTTGACCCAAGCATTGCAATATTTAATGGGTCACTGTCAGAAGTTCCTCCCAGTCACAGCTTTTGCCCCAAGTGACCTTTCGTCCTCCCCTATTCCCCTTCTTCTTGAAATATTCAGAGGGCATTCATCCAGCAAGTTGTGGCAAAAGACTGAAAATACTGGAAAGCAGCAAGGCATGTCCCCGTCATCGCCGGTCCAGGGAAAGCTTGTAGGTTTCCCCAGCAACGCTGAGCCTTTCCAAAGCCGCCGGGAAATGCCGGCATCAACAAAAGCGGCAGCTGACCAGGCTCCGGCAGCCTTTTGTGAATGTTTCTTTCCACCCAGCCCCCTTTTCTCCCTGTGTGGCAGCAGTGAGAGCAGACGTGGCCCCGGCAGACAACAAGGGGACAAGGGGCTTGCCCTGCTTGGATGGAGATTCGGATCCGCCTGTGCCAACTACCTCAAAATACCCCGGCGTATGGCCATTCATGCTTTTGAAGGGGGCTTGGCAGGAGGAGGAAGCCTTCTTGGCAGCACAACCATACTGGCACTCGCAGGCTTCACCGTGACCGTCCTCGGCTGGCAGAAAGTGGAAAACTCTACAGAAGAGGTCAGTTCTTGTGGGTTTTTTCGGGCTATATGGCCATGTTCTAGAGGAATTTCTCCTGACGTTTCGCCTGCATCTATGGCAAGCATCCTAAGGATGCTTGCCATAGATGCAGGCGAAACGTCAGGAGAAATGCCTCTAGAACATGGCCATATAGCCCGAAAAAACCCACAAGAACTGAGTGATTCCAGCCATGAAAGCCTTCAACAATACATTCTACAGAAGAGGCTTAGAATCAGGGAATCAGAGTTGAAAGAAACCCCAATGGCCATCTAGTCCAGTCCTCTTCTGCAATGCAGGGAAATGCAAACAAATCCTTTCACTTGACTTAGCTGATGGTTTGGCCACTTTGGCCACATCATGAGGAGACAGGAAAGCCTAGAGAAGACAATTATGCTGGGGAAAGTGGAAGGCAAAAGGAAGAGGGGCCGACCAAGGGCAAGATGGATGGATGGCATCCTTGAAGTGACTGGACTGACCTTGAGGGAGCTGGGGGTGGTAACGGCCGACAGGGAGCTCTGGCGTGGGCTGGTCCATGAGGTCACGAAGAGTCGGAGACGACTGAACGAATGAACAACAAGCCGATGGTTTGTTGACCGAAATAAAGGCTACTGACTGACTGACAAATCCTTCCCAACAAATGCCCATCCAGCTTTCGTTTAAAGATTTAAATGAAACTCTCTGCCCCGGAGTGTGGTGGAGGCTCCTTCTTTGGAAGCTTTTAAACAGAGGCTGGATGGCCATCTGTCAGGGGTGATTTGAATGCAATATTCCTGCTTCTTGGCAGGGGGTTGGACTGGATGGCCCATGAGGTCTCTTCCAACTCTTTGATTCTATGATTCTGTGATTTATTTATCATGTCAAGTGAGAACCAAAAAGTTATATTGCAATTTAAAAACACACACAAAGTTTGCAAACTTGGTCTTTTATTAAATGTCCTTTGACCAGTATCTGGCCACTTGGAGTGCCTCTGGTGTTGCTATAAGAAGGTCCACCATTGTGCATGTGGCAAGGCTCTGACTGTATTGTAATAGGTGGTCTGTGGTTTGTTCTTCTTCACACTCACATGTCGTGGATTCCACTTTGTAGCCCCATTTCTTAAGGTTGGCTCTGCATCTCGTGGTGTCAGAGCGCAGTCTGTTCAGTGCCTTCCAAGTCGCCCAGTCTTCCGTGTGCCCAGGGGAAGTCTCTCATTTGGTATCAGCCATTGATTGAGGTTCTGGGCTTGAGCCTGCCACTTTTGGACTCTCGCTTGCTGAGTGATCCAGCAAGTGTCTCTGTAGATCTTAGAAAACCTTGATTTAAGTCATTGGCATGTTGGCTGATATCCAAATAGGGGATGGGCCGGAGATGTCACTGCCTTGGTTCTTTCATTACAGGCTGCTACTGCCTGGCAGATGTCAGGTGATGCAATACCAGCTAAGGAGTGCAATTTCTCCAGTGTTGTAGGGTATAGACATGTTTAGGCATGTTTAGCCTGAAGAAGAGAAGGATGAGAGGAGATATGATAGCCATGTATAAATATGTGAGAGGAAGCCACAGGGAGGAGGGAGCAAGCTTTTTTACTGCTTCCATGGAGATTAGGACAAGGAACAATGGCTTCAAACTACAAGAAAGGAGATTCCATCTGAACATGAGGAAGAACTTCCTGACTGTGAGAGCCGTTCAGCAGTGGAACTCTCTGCCCCAGAGTGTGGTGGAGGCTCCTTCTTTGGAAGCTTTTAAACAGAGGCTGGATGGCCATCTGTCATGGTGATTTGAATGCAATATTCCTGCTTCTTGGCAGGGGGTTGGACTGGATGGCCCATGAGGTCTCTTCCAACTCTTTGATTCTATGATTCTATAGACAGAATGTAGTTGTGTAGTGTTTAATGTTATATATCCAAAAGTTGTTTACTTCTTTTGTCTTGTTGCTATTCCTTGAATAAAAAGTGCTTTTTATTCAAGGAATAAAGAAAGCCTGAAACACATATTGCATATCACAGTGGACGCAAAGGCAGCTACTGTCTCCCAAATCAATGTGTATACACGTGAATTTGCTTTTGGAGTCTACCCCAACCTTGAAGGAGCTCTCCAAAATGCCGAGCCCTATTTCTGGGACAGTGCGCAACTCCTTTGAACTAAAACTCATAGAGGATTCATACCCCAGTTCTATACGGAATGATCTGCAGGCCATAAGCCTACAAGATAAATATAAGAAGAAGGGCGTGTGGAGGCAGGGAGTCCTTCTGTTGGGGATTCCAGATTTTAAAAAGAAAACCTCTGTATAATTGCCAATCTTCGTTGCCAAAGATATTTCACCTCGTTTTTTCTGTAAAAAGTGAGACAATTAAATCACAGGTGGCAAGCACTTCCACCATGCCAATGGGTGTAGCCGTGCTACCGGAATTTATTTAAAGAAGAAATCTCCTTCTAAGCCTCTTCTGACCAGGTTCCAAAAGCTAGACAGGGAAGCTACACCTGGGACATTTTCCAAGGTGTTTAGTTAAGGCTCAGATCCAGTATGCAACTTTTTGTGGAAGCACAGCACTATTGTTCAGCAGTGGGAATTGTGGCCCATTGGTCTTTTGAGGAAGTCTTTAGAGAAGTGAGACAGAGTGATGGACCCCATCCCCAAAACAGATTTATCACCTCCTTTAAAATTCAAACTATAGTTGCCCCTCAATATTTATTTGGATTTGATGAAGAATTTTCCTTCCATCCCTCCCTTCCACCTTTCATCCTTCCTCTTCCCTTTGTCTCTTCCTTCCCTCTTTCCTCCCTCCTTCCCTCTCTCCCCTCTTTCTCCTTCCACCTTATCCTTCCTTCCCTTTTCCATCCTTCCTTCCCTCTTTCCTCCCTCCCTCCTTCCCTCTCCTCCCTCTTTTCTCCTTCCATCCTTCCCTTCCACCCTTTCTCCTTCCTTCCCTTTCTTTCCTTTCCTTTCCCTCTTTCTTCCCCCCTTCCCTCCTTCTCCTTCCTTCCATCCTTCCCACCCTTTATCCTTCCTCCTTCCCTTTTGTCTTCCTTCCTTCCCTCTTTTCTCCCCCTTCCCTCTCTCCTCTTTCTCCTTCCATCCTTCCCTTCACCCTTTCATCCTTCCTTCCCTTTTTGTCTTCCTTCTTCCCTTTTTCCTCCCTTCCCTCTCTCCTTTTCTTCCTTCCATCCTTCCCTTCCACCTTTCATCCTTCCTTCCTTCCTTTTGTCTTCCTTCCTTCCCTCTTTCCTCCTTCTTCCCTCTCTCCCTCTTTCTCCTTCCCTCCTTCCCTTCCCTTTTGTCATTCCTTCCTTCCCTCTTTCCTCCCACCTTCCCTCTTTCCCTCCTTCTCCTTCCATCCTTCTTTCCTTTCATCTCTCTTTCCTTTCTCCTTCCCTTCCTTCCTTCCAGCACCGGGAAGCCAGCATGCGGCCCCAAAGTTAGAAAGTTTGCCCATGCCTGTACGATATCCTTCATCCATTTGCCCCTTCAATTTGATTTCTTTCTTGATCTTTCCCCAAATTATAACCCCTCACAAGACAAAACCAGTACTCACCACCAGCTCACTGAACATAACATCCAGTTCTTCCACCGGCGGCATTGGAAAAGCCGGCTCCATGGTTTGCAGGGCAAAGTTGCTGTCATTCCGCAGCCGGTACGTGATCTCGGGGTGGTCATTACTTCGGAAGCAGCAGAAGATGAACGAAATCCCTCGTCCACTCCTTTTTCTTGGGGCCATGGCGGAAGCCCTTACGGTTTTCCCTTCCAGTCACTAGATCCTAAAAGAAGACGGAAAAGAAGGGGGAGCATTAAAATTGGGGCTAGTGAGTTTCACAAACGGAATCTGGGAGGACACGGCACTCGGCAGTTTATTTAACAACACAGCGCTGGAGTGGACACTGCCTTGGAAACCCAAACAAGTAATTAAACCAATTTTATATAGAAATCTCCCAAAACATATGGCATCAACAGAGCAACAAAAACCTACAACTCCCACATGAAGTCAACCATAAAAATGCAAGCACTGTTTTCAAACTATGCACGTCACATTTGTTCTTTCTATCGTATTTTGGCATTTCAGCTGTTATTCTATTGACAGGGTATGTCAAGATGTTTTGAAACATGGCTCCAAGTTTAACTCGCCTTGGAATCAATCAATAGAAGCATACAACCTATTTATGCCTAAAGCAAGCTGTTCTCTTCCACATGTGATACGTGTCGCTTCTAGGACTTTGCAGCTCAGGCTTCACTGGGGAGTCATGGGGCAGACTTGTTAAGCGTACAATTTATGGGGTTACTTGGCCTTTCCCAACAACAGGTAAGATGGCATTGCACTTGGAAATGGAGTGTAACTGATAACTGTGCAGTTAACCTACTATTCATTTCTTGCAGATTAGCAGCTTTTTAAGACTGTTCTGGAGCTGAGGAGCCCTCTAAACAAGGTGAAAGAAGAAAGTGCAAATGCTGGGTAGCAGTTAAACATAAAAAACCCCAAGATTCTGGCAACCGGACTGATTGATAAATGGCAAATATAGGGAGAAAACATGGAGGCAGGGACAGGGTTTGTATTTCTAGGTGCAAAGATTACTGCAGATGCAGACTGCAGCCAGGAAATCAGAAGACGCTTACTTCTTGGGAGGAGAGCAATGTCCAATCTCGATAAAATAATAAAGAGTAGAGACATCACACTGGCAACCAAGATTCGCATAGTCAAAGCAATGGTATTCCCTGTAGTAACCTATGGATGTGAGAGCTGGATCATAAGGAAGGCTGAGTGAAGGAAGATAGATGCTTTTGAACTGTGGTGTTGGAAGAAAATTCTGAGAGTGCCTTGGACTGCGAGAAGATCCAACCAGTCCATACTTCAAGAAATAAAGCCCAACTGCTCACTGGAGGGAAGGAGATTAGAGGCAAAGATGAAGTACTTTGGCCACATCATGAGAAGACAGGAAAGCTTAGAGAAGACAACGCTGTTAGGGAAAATGGAAGGAAAAAAGAAGAGGGGATGACCAAGGGCAAAATGGATGGATGGTGTCCATGAAGTGACTGGCTAAACTCTGAAGGAGCCGACAGGGAGCTCTGGCGTGGGCTGGTCCATAAGGTCACGAAGAGTTGGAAGCAACTAAACAAAAAAACAACAACAAGTACTGCTCTACCCAAAAGGCAGAGTAAAAAGGGAGTTGGAAAAAAATCACTTTCACCCAGGACAGTTGGACAGAGTTCCTTCCTGAGAAACAGCCCTCCCATATAGGCATGGGAATTATGAAGAGCTGTCATTGCCGTGTGTGGTTTGGGTCCAGGATATCTGTTGGATTGCGTCTTCTGATATGAGCTTGCCTCAACTTCAAAATATCCAGGGAGAGGGGCATTTTTCACAATCTACCATGCCTCCATAATGTCTAGGCCCACAAAAAGAAAACAATCCCTCCCGCCATCTTAACGGCCACTGCCCCGGCCTTGGAGGAGACATGACAAGGGACAATCCCACCACACCTAGGCCCTGAAGGAGATGAAAAACCTTCCTTCTATCACAACTGTGACTGACCTGTCCTCAGAGGGATATAAGCTCCCTTAGCCTGGGACTCACAGCAACCCAATCTATTCTAGTGTTTCTCATGCTGTAGGGGACAGGTAATCATGTTAGTGTCCACTGATTACAACAGTTCCTTCTTTTTTTCAAATTGGAAACCCATTACAGATTCACCACAAATGACTTGATGTGCCAAGTACAAATAGCACATAAGGACACATGACAATGCTCTTTATTATTTGGAAAGTGGAGTCTGGATGACCTCTTATTTGTTCCTATGGATTTCACACAATTCAACAGGCTTTTAAAGAATCATAGAATCAAAGAGTTGGAAGAGACCTCATGGGCCATCCAGTCCAACCCCATTCTGCCAAGAAGCAGGAATATTGCATTCAAATCACCCTGGAGAGATGGCCATCCAGCTTCTGTTTAAAAGCTTCCAAAGAAGGAGCCTCCACCACACTCTGGGGCAGAGAGTTCCACTGCTGAACGGCTCTCACAGTCAGGAAGTTCTTCCTCATGCCTAACTCCTCTCTTCTATGAGTTTGTAGAGTAACAGGGCTTCTGTCTCCAGATTTCCCAAGAGTCTAATGCTCCTTGGGAACCATCTCCTCTTGAGAAGGAGAAAACCCTGGGGTTTAAAAGGGGGCATCTTTCCCTCGGCTTGCCCCTCCTTCTCTCAGTTCTTCAGCCAGCTGGTCTGCAGAGTTGATTCAAGAAAAACCACAAAGTAATAGTTGCTCCTCAGTGAGCTCCACTTTTCTACACACCACTCCCTGCTTCCCCAAACATTAAACACAAGAAAGCTTAGAGGGTAAAAACCATGCAAAATTCAGGAATGTCAAGTTCGGGGGGGGGGGGGCATTAAAATACAGGCGGCAAACTGTTCAGCGCTTCAGTGTCAAGTGGCTGGCATCAGTAGGCATTCAATCAGAATGCTGGAATAAGAATTAAAACTGGAATAAGAATATGCACTTCATGCAGTACATAGTTAAACCACAACATTCATCATTAACATAGGCTTACAATCTTATTGCAGAGTTGTGCATTAACTGTGCCATGCATCCCTTATGCTGAATGATAACACCGCACAATTAAACAAAGACAACAAATGTGCATCTACATTACGGAAGTTTAGGGAAGACTATTTAGAATTCTCAGCCAGTGAATTCTTCTACACCAAACTACAAATCTCAGCATTCCACATGATGGAGTCAGAAGATTGAAATAACAGGAGTGTGACAACTGTATTCTGCAGCATTTCTCAAACTGGGGATCAGGACCCCTGGGGGAGTCAGGAGAGGGTGTCAGAGGGGTCACCAAAGACCATCAGAGAACACAATACTTTCTTTTGGTTGTGGGGGTTCTGTGTGGGAAGTTTGGCCCAATTCTATCATTAGTGGGGTTCAGAATGCTCTTTGAATGTAGATGAACTACAAATCCCAACTACACCCCCCCAACTCCGCCACTATTCAAATTTGGGCATATCTGCCGGTATTTGTGCCAAATTTGGTCCAGTGAATGAAAACACATCCTGCATACTATATATTTACATTGCAATTCATAACAGTAGCAAAATTACAGTTATAAAGTAGCAACAAAAATAATGTTATGGTTGGAGGTCACAACAAGATGAAGAACTGTATTAAGGGGTTGGTATAGTGTCTTATTTAGGTTAAATGTTTATTTACTTATTTCTTCCTTATGTTTATGGAACAAGTTGGGTATCCCTTATCCAAAATGATTGGGATCAAATGTGTTTTGGATTTGAGGATACTGTTTACAGTGCTGGGAGTTGAAATCCAAAACACCTGGAAGGCTGAATTTTGCCCACATCTTCCCTATACACATAGCTGAAAAGCAAATGAATACCTTTTAAAGTAATGTTGACATGAAAAAAAAGTTTGTTTACACAGAACTATGAGAAAGCAAAGGTGCCACTAACTCAGTCACTTGGGTGGGCAACTTCAGATTTTGGAGTATTTCAGAATTCCATTTAAGAGATGCTCAACCTAAATATCCCACTTTCCTTTCACTGAGGTCAAGGCCCTTAACTTTTCTCTCTTACTTTACCCCAGGTATGGGCAAACCTAGGCCCGGGGGCTGGATGCGGCTCCTTGGACTCTTTTCTCAGGTCCTCCTCTTTCTCACCATCCTATCCTTCCTTCCCTCTTTCCTTCCTCCTTCCATCCTTCCCTTCCTTCATTCCTTCCTTCCATCTTTCTCCTTCCTTCCTCCCTCCCCCCCTTCTTTTGCTTCCACCCTTTCGTCCTTCCTTCCCTCTTTTCTCCCTCCTTCCCTTTCTCCCTTTCCCCTTCCTTCCTTCCTTCCTTCCTTCCTTCCTTCCTTCCTTCCTTCCTTCTTGTCCTTCCTTCCCTCCCTCTTTCCTCACTTCTTCCCTCTCTCTCTCCTTCCTTCCTTCTCTCTCTTGCTCTCCTCCAATGGTGGCACGCACCCCCGGCCATGGACCTTATTTTATGCCTCGCACCCAGCAGTGGGTCACGGCCCACAGGTTAGGAACCACTGGTGTAAAGGATGATTCTCCAAAGGAAGAAAAAGAGAGTGAAAATGAGAGGTGGGTGTGAAGGAGAGAAAGTCTATCTTCCCCTCTGGGCAGCCAGTCCTCTTGGGAGGGAGGGGATTTAGGGAAGACCTCCTCCCTCCTGGCCTGCTCATCCCGCTCAGGTCCGCCATGCGGCCCCCAAGTTAGAAAGTTTGGCCATGCCTGCTCTACTCTCACAACGGCAATCCTACAAGGTGGATCAGGATGGGAGGAAGTGACTGTCGAAAAGCTGTTCAGGAATTTCTTGATTCAAGGGAAACCAAACTCTGGATTACGCAGATTGTGGTCCAACACTGAAACTGCTGGCTCAGTTTCTTGGCCAAGCAGAAATTCTCATAAAACTCCAAACTGAGAGGCATACATAGCATTTACAAAACATAAAAGATATCCATTCTATAATAGAATAAACTCTTAGAGGTTATGGAAGTTGGGAAGTTTCTGATTACATGTAATCTAGGAACAAAACGGCAACATTTCTTTTTTCAAAAGACACAAGTTTGCATAAACTGTTTAGGAAAGTCACTCCGTGTTCCAACAACATTGTGTAAAAGATAGCTGGCATTGGACGCTGGAGTCACAACCTTGTCCATCTGCAAATTATGAAACACATACTCTGGCTGCTGTTGCGGTTGCAGTCATGTTACTCCTTTATGCAGCAAACCCTCCACTTTTACCAGAGTTAGGGGCGCAACACCCCTGAAAAAGTTCTCTTTACTTGAGAGAACTCCTCTTCAGGAATCTCTAGTGCCGTTCTATGGTCAATTTTATTCAAATTCTGCTGGAGAACCCAAAAATGCCTAGAGAAGTGTTCTCTGTACGAACCTCTAGGTCAGTGTTTCTCAACCATCCTAATGCCGTGACCCCTTAATACAGTTCCTCTTGTTGTGGTGACCCCCAACCATAACATTATTTTCGTTGCTACTTCATAACTGTAACTTTACTCCTGTTATGAATCATAATGTAAATATCTGATAAGCAGGATGTATTTTCATTCACTGGACCAAACTGGGCACAAATACCCCATACGTCCAAATTTGAATACTGGTGGAGTTAGTAGTGGTTGATTTTGTCATATGGGAATTGTAGTTGCTGGGATTTATAGTTAACCTATAATCAAAGAGCATTCTGAACTCCACCAATGATGGAATTGAACCAGACTTGGCACACTGAACTCCCGTGACCAACAGAAAATACTGCAAGGATTTGGTGGGCATGAACCTTAAGATTTGGAGTTGTAGTTAACCTACATCCAGACAGCACTGTGGACTCGAACAATGATGGAACTGGATCAAACTTGGCACAAATACTCACTATGCCCAAATGTGAACACTGGTGGAATTTGGGGAAAATAGAACCTTGGTATTTGGGGATTGTAGTTGTTCACCTACAATCAAGAGCATTCTGAATGCCACCAATAATAGAAGTGGGCCAAGGAACCCCCATGACCAACAGAAAATACTGAGTTGTTATAGGGTTTTTTCGGGCTATATGGCCATGTTCTAGAGGCATTCTCTCCTGACGTTTCGCCTGCATCTATGGCAAGCATCCTTGCGGGTGAAATGTCAGGAGAGAATGCCTCTAGAACATGGACATATAGCCTGAAAAAACCTACAACAACCCAGTGATTCCGGACATGAAAGCCTTCGACAATACAGAAAATACTGAGATTTTTGATGGTCTTTGGCGACCCCTCTGACACCCCACTCTTGACCCCCAAGCGGTCCTGACCCACAGGTTGAGAAACACTGCTCTAGGTCCTTCAGCATGATTCTGTGTAGTTGGCTTCTGGTAGAAGTCATGCTGCAGAATCTAGTGATTCTTAGAGAGAACACATTAATCAAATTCACAAAAGATAATGTCACAAAAGATCATGTGCCAACTGTCCATATATCAGCCTGAAGAATGATATGGGAGGCTTCCTCTGTATCTCATTTGTAGAGAGCAAATTGTGGGAGGACTTTGGAGAGGACCTTCTTGGCTACAGTATTGAATTCATTCCCATTGGAGGTCCAACTAGAGCCAACATTGGCTTATTTCCAGTGACAAAACATGGCTGCATATTAAAGCCTTTTGGGTGTGATTTAAATATACATCAGCATGACTTTGAATTTCTGTAGAGTTTCAAGCTGTTTTAATCTATGAATGTATGCATGGCTAATATTATAGGTATTTTGGGGTAGGCTGAATAGGTCACTTCATGCTTCTAGGTCAAATCTGGATTCTATCCCTCCATGACTCCCAGAATCCAAATTTCATATTAAGCCTTCTCAGATACTAGTCCTCAGAGCTTCCTATTGGATCTCTCAACTTTGTGTGGGGTTAAATGCTATTATATGAGGTGTAAACAAGCCTCTACACAAATATTTGGGGGGTTCTGCATGTTAAGATATAAGATGGGTGACACCTGACTTGACAATAGTATGTAGGAAAGGGATCTAGGAGTCTTACGTAAAGCTAAACGTTTCCCCTGACATTCAGTCTAGTCATGTCCGAATCTGGGGGGGGGGGGGGGCTTGTGCTCATCTCAATTTCTAAGCCTTTGTCTCCAAGGTCATGTGGCCAGCAAAAGCGGTAACTATTGATCTACTCACATTTGCATGTTTTCGAACTGCTAGGCGGGCAGAAGCTGGGGCTAACAGGGAGAGCTCACTCCACTCCCCAGATTTGAACTGTTGACCTTTCGGTCAGCAAGTTCAGCAGCTCAGTGGTTTAACCCACTTAGTACACCACAAATCGAACATGAGTCAACAGTTTAAAAACCCAGTGTGATTCTAGGCATCATCAACAGGAATATGATGCCTAGATCAAGTGAAGTAGCAGTCCCACTTTCTTCTGCTTTGGTCAGACCTCGCCTAGGATAACCCTGTGTCCAGTTCTGGGCAAAACAACTCAAGAAAGACATTGACAAGCTGAAACATGTCCAGAGAAGGGTGACCAAAATGGTCAAAACTTTTGGAAGCAAAGTCCTATGAGGAATGGCTGAGGGAGCTGGGTATGTTTAGCTTGGAGAAGAAAAGGCTGAGAATGGACATGACAGCCAAGATTAAAGGATGCCACATTAAAGAGTGGTAGGCTTGTTTTCCTCTGCTTTTGATAATAAGACACAAAGCAGTGGATTCAAATTTTAGAGAATCTAGCTAAATCTTAGGAAGCACTTCCAAGACAGTAAGAGCTGTTTGAAAATGAAATAGGTTGCCTGAGAGTGTGATGGAGTCTACTTCTCTGGTGGTTTTTAAACAAAGGCTGGTTGGCCATCTGTCAGAAGGACTTTGATTGGGTTAAACTGGAGGGTTTTGTGGTCTCTCCTAATTCTATAATTTCCAGACAGAATGAAATTTTTGCTAGTTAAACCCTCTGGCTGTTGTCCAGTATGTGTTGCATTCCAACAACTATTTAAATATGTTGATCAATGCGGACTGATTCCAACAGTTCTGTTGAGTTGTGTTCTATTGATCCATTCTTTAATGCTTGCTTTGACCTTGTTGCTATCATTCAGTGTACTGCCCATGACCTCCTATCTCCTGCCTTAGGGGGTCTGGCTTTCCTCTGGCCAGACCACGATCCTCAGAGAGCAAAAACAATGCCTAAATATTTATTTTATTCATTTATTTAGAACTTTTACATCCCGTTCTTCTCTACCTCCGTGGAGGGATTCAGAATGGCTAACAGCAAAAATTCAATGTTATACACTAAATAAGTTCTAAAATACATATAAAAGACAACTCATCAAATTAAAAACATCATCCAACTCAATCCAAATGTTGTGGTCATTTGTTGTTGTTCATTCCTTCAGTCGTCTCCGACTCTTCGTGACCTCATGGACCAGCCCACGCCAGAGCTCCCTGTCGGCCGTCACCACCCCCAGCTCCTTCAAGGTCAGTCCAGTCACTTCAAGGATGCCATCCATCCATCTTGCCCTTGGTTGGCCCCTCTTCCTTTTACCTTCTACTTTCCCCAGCATAATTGTCTTCTCTAGGCTACTCCACGCTATTCTTCTCTTCTCTTCTCCCTCTCTCTCTCTTTGTCCTGCTGCTGTTGTTTTTGTTGTTGTTGTTGTTTGCCTTCAAGTCATGTCCAACTTATGATGACCCATTGAGTTTTCTGGGGCTCAATGTATGTGACTCACCTAAGGTCACTCAGTGGGTTTCCATGGCCAAGCCAGAGTCAAACCCTGGTTTCTAGAGTTCTTGTCCATTATTGAAAGAATAAATAAAGAACAAAACTCAAACACAAGGGAACTCCGGACAAGAAACAATCAGGAACACCTGATCACCTCTCAACAAAGGATTCCCCCAGGCAGTAACAAGTCACACCTAAAAACTGTAAGGCCATCAAATGCTAATCAAGGTGGCCAGTTGAAACAGTCACATCTACCTCCAATAGACAGGAGTCCTTTCTCCCATCCTGGACCTTCCACAGATATATAAACCCAATTTTCCTAGTTTCCAACTCACCTCACAACCTCTGAGGATGCTTGGCACAGATGAAGGCAAAACACCAGGAGAGAATGCTTCTAGAACATGGCCATACAACCCAAAAAAACCTACAACAACCCATTATTGAAACCATTAAATTCTACCTCCTCATACTTGTGCCTCTGAGTCAAAGTAGATGCCATAGATTCAAAACTGGGATAATGTATGGATAAGAAGGAACGGCAGATGTATGCCATTTTCTCCTGAAGCTAAACATCTGCTCCTTGCTTGAATCCTTGGCTCAGGCATACTTATACTTCTTCCCGCATGACTGACCAAATTTCCTTCGACATCGTATAACAAACCAAACAATACAATTCAAAAACATAGTTTAAATCAATAAACTTTTAAAGCTAACTCATACAGTGGACAAACAGGATTTTTTTCTTTCCAGAGTGGCAGAGACAGATACTATATTTGCATCCATTACAACTATTTCTTTCAGGGAAACAGGCTACGGACCACCAGCAATGGCTAACAGAGAAGGCTATGGGCCACTTCTTTTGACTGCTGTTGGTTGACACAACTACAGCTGCATTCAAGCTCAACAAGGCAGTGTTGTGTGGTGATCTGGATGCTTGGCTACGACATTATGAGACCAGGTTCAAATCCTTACTTGGCCATATAAAACCACTGGACAACCTTGAGGAAGTCACATCTCACACGCTGGTTTGCAAAGGCACACCAATTGTTCTAGAGCAGTGTTTCTCAACCTGGGGGTCGGGACCCCTGGGGGGGGTCACGAGGGGGTGTCAGAGGGGTCCCCAAAGACCGTCAGAATATACAATATTTTCTGATGGTCATGGGGGTTCTGTGTAYGAAGTTTGGCCCAATTCTATCATCGGTGGGGTTCAGAATGCTCTTTGATTCTAGGTGAACTATAAATCCCAACAAGTACAACTTCCAAATGTCAAGGTCTATTTTCCCCAAACCCCATCRGTGTTCCCATTTGAGCATATTGAGTATCCGTGCCAAGTTTGGTCCAGRTCCATCATTGTTTGAGWCCACAGTGCTCTCTGGATGTAGGCAAACTACAACTCCCAAACTCAAGGTCAATGGCCACCAAACCCTTCCAGTATTTTCTGTTGATCATGGGAGTTTTCTGTGCCAACTTTGGTTCAATTCCATTGTTGGTAGGGTTCAGAATGCTCKTTGCTTACATGTTAACTATAAATCCCAGCAACTACAACTTTCAAATGACAAAATCAATCTCCCCCAACCCCACCAGTATACAAATTTGGGCATACCGGGTATGCTCCAGTGAATGAAAATACATCCTGCAGATGTATTTTCATGGTGATTATTTACATGGTGATTCATAATGTTAGGGTTATGGTTGAGGGTCACCACAACATGAGGAACTGTATTAAGGGGTCGCGGCATTAGGAAGGTTGAAAACCACTGGTTTAAATCAATACTTTTAAAGCTAACTTATACATTGGATGAACAGGATTTTTCTTTCCAAAGTGGTAGAAACCAATACCATATTTGCATCCATTGCAACTATTTCTTTCGGGGAAACATGCTAAGGACCACCAGCAATGTCTAACAGAGAAGGCTATGGGCCACCACTTTAGACTGCTGTTTGTTGACACAACTACAGCTGCATACAAGTTCAACAAGGCAATGTTGTGTGGTGGTCTGGGTGCTTGGCTATGACATTATGAGACCAGGTTTAAATCCCTACTTAGCCATGTAAAACCACCGGACAACCTTGAGGAAGTCACATCTCTCATGCTGGTTTGCAAAGGCACACTAATTGTTCTAGAGATACAATTCACAGCGCTCCAAAAACCATGCCAGCCTCCAAAGAACAGGATAACATTCTGCTTATTTAACCGAATCAAGGGAAAACAAACTTCCTAACACAGCAGCTGTTGGAAGGTATTAAACACAACCCCAACAAACCTGTTATAATCCAAAACAATTTCAAAAATGCTGTTTCAAGTTACCCAGGCTGGAATGAGTTTGTTTCTATAGTGACTCGCACAGAAACCGATGCACACACCCAAAAGGTTTGGGGGGATTCTGAGCGATTTGGAAATTCTGATTTATCTGCCAGATAAGAGGCTTAAGACAGGGAAAGCCTGCATAGTTGTCCGGCCGAGTCTTCCAATTTGTCGCACCCCGGGGATTAACGGGCGAAAGACAGCGAGCAGCGAAACGGAACGTCCAGCAAAGGCAGCTTTGTGTTTGGCAAATCAAGGCCCACACAAATGGACTCATGGTGCTAAAAGTAATTAAGAATGCAATCTCCCTTAACTAAAGCAAGCAGGCAACAACAAAAGCGCAGCCCTTTTGTCATGTCATTGATGCAGCTGAACGGAGTGGAAATAATTCCCTGGTTTTCATCTGCCTGATTTTAACAGCCATGGGAAGGAGGACTACACCATTCCCCATTTTGCAGATTTCCACCAGCCCCCCAGACCTGAAACCTCTCCTTGTTGCAACACTGTCTTGAATGTTATTATTCTCCCTTGCTGATAGCGCTCAAGGATTATATGAGATACAAGGCTGGTTCTTCCCCATTCAGTACTTCTTTGTGAGTGGGAAAACAACCAAATTCAGTCTCACATATTCTCATTTTATAAAGCTGGCAGTGGAAACAATTATTTCTCTCCCAGGCCACCGCTACCCCAAGCCACCCAGCTAGTGCATGGGAAGCCAAAGACATGGACTCATGCCTGCCAGGTCTGGCTGTGGCACACTCTGTTGGCTGGATCATAATGAGGTTTTCACATCTGTAGAGTAGCAGAGTTGGATGGGGGGTCCCAAAGGATATCTAGTCCACCATCCATCAATTCAGGGCCCCACAGTGAAAACAACTTTAACAAGTGACTATCTAACCTCCATTTGGAAGCCCCAGGTGAAGGAGACTCCACCACCTTCTGAGGAATTCCAACCCTACAGCAAAACAAGATCCGCCTAGTCAAAGCCATGGTATTCCCTGTAGTAACCTACGGATGTGAGAGCTGGACCTTAGGGAAGGCTGAGCGAAGGAAGATCGATGCTTTTGAGCTGTGGTGCTGGAGGAAAGTGCTGAGAGTGCCTTGGACTGCGAGAAGATCCAACCAGTCCATCCTCCAGGAAATAAAGCCCGGCTGCTCACTGGAGGGAAGGATGCTAGAGACAAAGTTGAAGTACTTTGGCCACATCATGAGGAGACAGGAAAGCCTAGAGAAGACAATTATGCTGGGGAAAGTGGAAGGCAAAAGGAAGAGGGGCCGACCAAGGACAAGATGGATGGATGGCATCCTTGAAGTGACTGGACTGACCTTGAAGGAGCTGGGGGTGGTGACGGCCGACAGGGAGCTCTGGCGTGGACTGGTCCATGAAGTCACGAAGAGTCGGAGATGACTGAACGAATGAACAACAACAAGCAAAAACAGACATGACAGGTGGTTATCTAGCCAAGATTTAGATATTCCAGGTGAAGGAGACCCCACCACCTTCTGAGGGAGTCTAACCCTACAGGAAAAAACAACCATGACAGATTGTTAGATGGTCACCTGTTAAAACAACTTTAAGAAACCCCAGGGGAAGGGGACTCCACCACCCTCTGAGGGAGTCCAACCCTATAACAAAAACAGCCCTGACAGGTGGTTATCTAACCACAATTTAGAAAATCCAAGTGAAGGAAACCCCACCACTTTCTGAGTTGCTCTCCTCTGGACACATTCCAATTTGTGTCCACATTCCTTCAATTGTCGTGTCCAGAACTGGACACAAAGTGATTCCAGATGGGGACTGACCAAGGCAAAATAGAGGGGTAGCAGAACTTCCCTGGATCTAGACACTAGACTCCTATTTATGAAAGCCAAAATCCCATTGGCTTTTTTAGCCTTCACATGACATAGTAACCTACGTTACTATGACGTAGTAACCTACATAGTAGTAGTTCACATGACGTAGTAACCTACGGATGTGAGAGCTGGACCTTAGGGAAGGCTGAGTGAAGGAAGATCGATGCTTTTGAGCTGTGGTGTTGGAGGAAAGTCCTGAGAGTGCCTTGGACTGCAAGAAGATCCAACCAGTCCATCCTCCAGGAAATAAAGCCCGGCTGCTCACTGGAGGGAAGGATACTAGAGACAAAGTTGAAGTACTTTGGCCACATCATGAGGAGACAGCAAAGCCTAGAGAAGACAATGATGCTGGGGAAAGTGGAAGGCAAACGGAAGAGGGGCCGACCAAGGGCAAGATGGATGGATGGCATCCTTGAAGTGACTGGACTGACCTTGAAGGAGCTGGGGGTGGTGATGGCCAATAGGGAACTCTGGCATGGGCTGGTCCATGAGGTCACAAAGAGTCGGAGACGACTGAACGAATGAACAACAACAACAATGACATTGATTGGGAGCAGCCGGAAGCATCTATACCAGTGAGGCAGTAAGCCCACTCTGGGTTTTAGTCTGAATTTTATAGGGACTATCTGGGATGCTTAATCAAATTCTCCCTGTCAGTTTAGCCAGTCTAGAAGTTCCCACTTCTGTTCCTTCACCACTGGTTCCATTCTGCAACCAAGCTAGAAGTTAGCTTTCCAAATATCTATGCTTATACAGTTGTTGACTATTTCAGCCTCTTTGAACTTGTGAGTATGCTTTTCGTTTTCAAAATTATTTTTATTGCTATGTGCCAACTGATTTCATTTGCACACCGCCCTGAGATTTTGCGATTAAAGATAGGACGTAAATGTTTCACCAAAATAAAAATTAATACATCCATGCCAGCCCAACACGCCTGGCTTGCTTTTACAAGAAAACCAGAAAGAACAAGCGTCTTCCGGCACGTGCAGAGCCAGATCGGCAGGAAGGGTGAGATTTGCTGGACGGGTTGAGCCAGCATCGGATGCCAAACCTTGAAGGCCTCGATCGGGAACATCAGAAGTTACTGTAAACGCAGAAAAATGCTTATGGGACCCAAAAAATGTTTCCTAATGCATGGCACCAGGCCAGGAAAGTTCTTGTGTTGTCAGCATCCTTGCTTTGGGAGGAGTTGAAATGAGGAGACGGCAGCAGCTTCAGGATTTTTTATTCTGAGTCACCAATAAGTTGTTTACAGGGAAGTGCTTCTCCTGCTGCTAATGATGTGTTTGACTTTTCAAGGCCTATCTTTAGATCAAAGTCTGCACTCACACAAGCACACAATTCAGCTCCAGCCCTTTTATCACGTCTCCCCAGCAGACAAGGTGACTGAAGGAAAACATTTGGTTCTGAGGGAGGAACAAGAAGAAATTCGAGGAGAAAATCATTTCCATCATGATATAAGAGCTGGCCTCTCTCTTAGCCTCCTTCGAGACAAAGAAAGTCTTCCAAAGTAAAAGAGAAGTCAGAGACAACTTCACAGGAGTCTGCAGGGAACCAGGAAAAATGCAAGTCTGGAGGTCAGCCCCAGGGTACCGGTCACCGTGAACTCCTATTTGTCCAAATTTTAAATAAATGTAAAATCCTGTTCCCAAAAGAGATCCTTTAAAGTTGAAGATAATATCTGGAATTGATTCATTGCCCCACTATTTTGTATAGTATCAGAAGTGAACCAAGGGTGCAGTTGTAATGTATTTAAAAAAAACACAAAGTTTATAAACTTAGCATTATATTACGAGGGTTGAATGAAAAGTAATGCCTCCACCTTCATAACTCCTCAACAGATGGCAGTACTGGTATGGGGCAATTACTGGCTTGTTCAGTAGACTCTCCTCTACAGATCCATTTTGGTGGGAAGCCTTAGCATTGAGCAGTTTTGTTGTTAAACTGCAAAGTATAGAACCCTGCGCGGACGGTCGGTCAATGCAACTTAGAAATTCTTGACAGCAGAAGGTGTCACCCTGAAGGAGATTCATCACAGAATGCAAGCTGTTTATGGAGATTGTGTTGATGTGAATATTGTGAGTCGTTGCGCGAGTAAGTTTAAAGATGTTGAGGTGGGAACATCTGACTTGCGTGACAAACAAAGAGTTGGACATCCTGTGACAGCAACCACTGAGTTTCAGAAGCAAAAGGTCGAGAGATTGATTCAGGACAATCGTCATATCACTCAGAGAGAAATTTCAAGCATAATCGGCATTTCACAAGAATGTGTGGGTCACATTATTGCTTTGCTTGGATATCGGAAGATCTGTGCACGATGGGAACAAAGCAGAACTTCAGAGACTGTGAGATGCTGGTTGTAGAAACAGAGTGTCGACTTCTGACAGCTTCAGAAAACTTGTTCATTGTTGGCAGAAATGTATCCAATTGTCTGGTGATTATGTGGAAAAGTGATTAGTGGTAGTTAAAGAGCACATTCTAAGGATTATCTCTGTGTTTGATTTTATTAAAATATTCCCATCCAAACCCAAGTAACGAAGGTGGAGGCATTACTTTTCATTCAACTCTTGTAAATGTCCTTTGATCAGAAGTTGGCCACTTGGAGTGTTTCTGGTGTTGCTATAAGAAGATGCTCCATTGTGCATGTGGCAGTGTAGCCCCACTGTGTAGCCCCATTTCTGAAGGTTGGCTCTGCATCTCAGGGTGCCAGAGCACAGTCTGTTCAGCACCTTCCATTGCCCCACTGATGTGGAAGCTTATTAGATGGAGAACTGGAGTTTGCAAGGCAAACGATATGTCACCCAAGAGGACAGCCAATCTAGGAAGCCTGGCTAGACCACCCTTCCTGGAATGCCTTCTGTGCCATCTACATATTCAATGGACACAAATGTCTATTTACATTTCGACTTCCTCGACAAGGCAGACCCAACATTTTATACTGAGTAAACATGAAGAAATCCAGGGAGAGTCACACTTTGAAGATCGATTATGCATTTGGGGCAGAGATAAATTCTTGCTCTGCCTTTCCCCAATTCCCTTCTACACCAGTCATCAGTCAGGCTGCCATCTCCACCCATGTATCCATCAGGACATTTCTAGTCCAGTGTCTATCTGTACATCAATGTAAAGGGTTGAAGTGGGAGGAAGAAAGAGCAGGTAGAGCAAACTTCCTATCTGCTTCAATGGTAATAGGCGTATAGCAGGCATGACCAAACTTCAGCCCTCTAGGTGTTTTGGACTCCAACTCCCACAATTCCCAATAGTTGGTAGACTGTTAGGAATTGTGGGAGTTGAAGTCCAAAACACCTCGAATTTTGCCCATGCCTGGCGTATAGGGACAACCAGAGTTAAACATAGGTTGCCATCAGAATGGAAGAAAAGATTGTAGGTCCTACTGACCATGACTGTAGAGAAAATTTGAGGCTATACATATGGACTGGTCAACATACCATAGTGGTTCCATAACATACCATAATCTGGCAAAAAATACCATACCAACATACCATAATCTGGCAAAAATATATAGTTGGTGCTACAAATCCATGGATTCTGTATCCATGATTCAACCATCCATGACTTGAAAATATTTCCAATTCCATTACGCAAACTTTTTTTGACATTTTACTCCGATTGTGGATATTATGATACTTGAATGTCCACAGATTTTGGTATCCATGGAATTCTCTGCAGACACCACTGTATAACACTTAGGGCCCTTCCACATAGTCTATATCCCAGAATATTAAGGCAGAAATTCCCACATTATCTGTGTGTGGACTCAGATAACCCAGTTCAAGGCAGATATTGTGGGATTTTCTGCTTTGATATTCTGGGATAAGGGCTGTGTGGAAGGGCTCTTAGTTTCTACATCCAGAAGACCCATTTTCACATTGGATGAGGAATATTGTTACACTCCAGCACAGGAAAAGGCCTCTAACTGTAAACACCACACCGTTGATTGGAAAACAATCCTTTTATTGGAGATAATTAAAAAACAGCAAGTAAAAAGCACTTTAAAGAAATAGGTAAATCCAATTAGTTAAGAAGATAAGCAGGAGCAAAAATAGTCCAGTGTAAAGTTCAGCCAATTCCATAAAACAAAGTCCACACTTCTCTAATATAATTCGGGAAAACAGTAAACACTAATCCAAGGCATGAGTAGGCATTCATACAATCCAAGAATCCAATCCATGAACAAGAAATACTTAGACAAGAATCTTCCAACAAAGCTTCCATGAAACAAGGACGAGAACTACACTTGATTCCAACAATGCTTCATCTGACTATATTTCCCATACTTGGAACTTTTATCCCTTCATTAAGCTATTCCACGCACTCAGAAATTAGTTATGCTTTACTTGAGATCCCCTTATCTTTTTCTGTCGGAGCCTGGCAGAACGCGGAAGGCATTGTTCAGCCTGTCTGTTTTGACTAATTTCCTCTCGCCTATCTATTTTTTCATTAAGTCTTGCAGCTGAGCCAGGTGCCCAGTTGTTTTCAAGCCCCAACTCCTGGGAACTGTCTGGTAGCAATTCAGGGAGTACACTATCATCCCCATACTCTTCAGGGACATTCTCATGGGAAACTACACTTTGCACAGGGGTCTCCTGGTCCTTCTCTGCATCAGTATCATTGACCAAACCACTGCCATCTTGGAATTCATTGGCATCACTTCCCACATCCAAAGCACTCTGATCCTGAAACACAATCACAGGCTGAAGTCCAACAATTATATGAAGTTCAAGCTACTAGCTGAGCAATAGAGCATATCAAATTCCAAGACTTGAAAGGAATAAAAGGATCTAGGGACTTTAGGAGACCACAAGCTAAAACATGAGTCAATGGTGTGAAGCAGACGCCAAGAAGTTGAATACAAGTTGAGCCTGTGTCAACAAAGGAATAGTTTCCAGATCAAGGCAAGGAACAGTGCCACTCTATTCCACTTTGGTTAGACTTTACCTAGAATATTACATCCAGTTCTGGGCACTATAGTTCAAGAAAGATGTTGACAAGCTGGAATTTGTTCAGGAAAGTGTGACTAAAGCGATCAAAGGTCTGAAAACGAAGCATGATGAGGAACAGCTTAGGGAGATGTTTAATCTGGAGAAGCTGGAGAGGTGATACTGCATCCATTTTTAGATATCTGACAGAATATCATGAATAAGAGAGAGAAAGCTTGTTTTCTGCTGTTCCAGACTTGGTTGTGCCTTTGTTGTTCATTCGTTCAGTCGTCTCCGACTCTTCGTGACCTCATGGACCAGCCCACGCCAGAGCTCCCTGTCGGCCATCACCACCCCCAGCTCCTTCAAGGTCAGTCCAGTCACTTGAAGGATGCCATCCATCCATCTTGCCCTTGGTCGGCCCCTCTTCCTTTTGCCTTCCACTTTCCCCAGCATAATTGTCTTCTCTAGGCTTTGCTGTCTCCTCATGATGTGGCCAAAGTACTTCAACTTTGTCTCTAGTATCCTTCCCTCCAGTGAGCAGCCGAGCTTTATTTCCTGGAGGATGGACTGGTTGGATCTTCTCGCAGTCCAAGGCACTCTCAGAACTTTCCTCCAACACCACAGCTCAAAAGCATCGATCTTCCTTCGCTCAGCCTTCCCTAAGGTCCAGCTCTCACATCCGTAGGTGACTACAGGGAATACCATGGCTTTGACTAGGCGGATCTTTGTTGCCAGTCTGATGTCTCTACTCTTTACTATTTTATCGAGATTGGACATTGCTCTCCTCCCAAGAAGTAAGCGTCTTCTGATTTCCTGGCCAGTCTGCATCTGCAGTAATCTTTGCACCTAGAAATACAAAGTCTGTCACGGCCTCCACATTTTCTCCCTCTATTTTCCAGTTGTCAATCATTCTTGTTTTGATTACTTCAAAGGTAATCACCCCAAAATAGAATATAAATAAAGTGTAGTAGTATTCCCTCACTTATCGCGGGTGTTACGTTCCAGGACCACCCACAAAAAGTGAAAATCCACGAAGTAGGGATGCTATATTTATTTTAATATGATACATTATTTTAGTAGTTATACACTATTTATAGTCTTTATAAGTCCTCCCCACATAACCCTCCTTGAACATGTTGTTCATGTAATCCTCGGCTCTGGCTTTATCCGCAGAGGCAGCAAAACCCAAGAAACAGCAAAAATACCGCAATAAATATTTTACATTAATATTTATTGCGGTATTTTTGCTGTTTTGTGGGTTTTTGCGGTACTCGGCCATTGACATCGACTGGTTTTCCCACCAAATCAGGCAAATTCACTTCCAGCAAGGGCTGGTTTGATAAATAAATATTTTACATTAATATTTATTGGAATTTATTGCAGTTTTCCAATAAATATTTTACATTAACGTTTATTGAAAAACCGCAAAATAGCGAGTCCGCGAGAAGCGAACTGCAAAGTAGCGAGGGATTACTGTATCTCCTGGAGGAGATTGTTTTGCTATGTGCCTTCAAACAGATTTCATTTTTTTTGTGACCCTATCTCAGCTGTGAAGATTTATGTAGAGGAGATTTGCTATTGCAAATCTTGAGCCTTGCTCAAGGTCACTCTGTGAGTTTCCATGCTGAGTAAGGATATAAACCTTGCCTCCTGATCAGACACTCAAACAACCAGATGTCCTAAATCCAGCTTGATGTTCACTCCTGCACTCTTTGCGCCCATAAAATGCATTGCTCAGATCTTCCTGTTCCAAATCACTTCCAACTCCCAAATGCTCTCTCCTTTACTTTGCCCTTATAAAGGAGCAATTGATGTCCGAAGCCAAGAGGCAAACATCCAGAAGAGACGGAGATGGATGAACCTCTCTGGCATGTACCCTGAAGGAACTTGTCTTCACAGCTGAAAGAGCTTATCTGTCACCTAATAAAGGAATCAACCCCACTTACAGCTTTGACCAATATGGTTCTCTTTATTAAACAGGCCCTTGGTTTAAGGCAGAGTAGAGGTTCTTTGCATCTCCATATTCTGAATTATATGCCAGGCAACAGAACAAACAGAATAACCAGAGTCTAGGATGCAGGAGAGATCAGAAAATCAAACATCTCAAAAGTTAAATGTGTTGTCGAAGGCTTCATGGCCAGAATCACTGGGTTGCTGTGAGTTTTCCAGGCTGTATGTCCATGTTCCAGAAGCATTCTCTCCTGACGTTTCACCCACATCTATGGCAGGCATCCTCAGAGGTTGAGAGGTCTGTTGGAAACTAAGCAACTGAGGTTTATATAGCTGTGGAATCATGTCCAGGGTGGGAGAATGGAACTCTTGTCTGCTTAAGCAAGTGTGAAATGGCTACTCTGATTAACATTTAATGGCCTTGCAGCTTCAAAGATTGGCTTGTTACTGCCTCTCAGCCTTCTCTTCTGCAGGCTAAATATGCCCAGCTCTTTAAGCCGCTCCTCATAGGGCCCGTTCTCCAGATGTTTGATAATTTTAGTCACCCTCCTCTGAACACATTCCAGATTGTCAACATCTCCCTTCAATTGTGGTGCCCAGAATTGGACACAGTAATCCAGTTTACAGATATCCTTCTTCGATTGGCCATGAAAATTCAAGAAGCATGCCCAGGTCAGAATGAGAGAGATGAGAGACAAGATGAACCCTCTCGTCTGGCGGGGACGAGAGAGAGGGCCTTCTCGGTGGTGACGTTAGAATGGACTATGACTACGAACTTGGCCATGACCCCAGGATCAGACGAAGCGGATTTTTAGTATAAGTATATGTCGTAGTAGTAGTTTGTTATGTATTGTGATGATTTTTGTATGCTGTCCTTTCATGTTGCTGTTCACCGCCACGAGTCGCCCCTAGGGCTGAGAGTGGCGGTCAATAAGTACAAGAAATAAATAAATAAATAAATAATTATATCCAACCAAAGACTGTCTTCTGAGAATTTGTTTTGGGCTTTTGACCTCTGAAGATGGTCAGGATGCCTATTCAAGAGAAGAGCCCTCTGTTATAGAATCATAGAATCATAGAGTTGGAAGAGACCTCATGGACCATCCAGTCCAATCCCATTCTGCCAAGAAGAAGGAAAATCAATTCAAAGCACCCCCAATAGATGGCCATCCAGTCTCTGTTTAATAGCCTCCAAAGAAGGAGCCTTCTCCACACTCTGGGGCAGAGAGTTCCACTGCTGAACAGCTCTCAAAGTTAGGAAGTTCTTCCTCATGTTCAGGTGGAATCTCCTTTCTTGTAGTTTGAAGCCACTGTTCCATTGTCTCCTAGTCTCCAGGGCAGCAGAAAACAAGTTCACTCCCTCCTCCCTATGACCTCCTCTCACATATTTATACATGGCTATCATGTCTCCTCTCAGCCTTCTCTTCTTCAGGCTAAACATGCCCAGCTCTTTAAGCCGCTCCTCATAGGGCTTGTTCTCCAGACCTGAACCGCTCTCTCCGTTAGGAAGTGCTTGCTAATATACAGATGGAATCTCCTTTCCTGTAGTTTAAATCCAGGAAAGGAGATTCCACCTGAACATGAGGAAGAACTGTATTGTCGAAGGCTTTCATGGCTGGAATCACTGGGTTGTTCCAGGTTTTTTGGGCTGTATGGCCATGTTCTAGAAGCATTCTCTCCTGATGTTTTGTTTGCATCTATGGAATGTATAATTTTACTAGTTTCCAACAGACCTCACAACCTCTGCTGATGCCTGCCATAGATACAGGCGAAACATCAGGAGAGAATGCTTCTCAAACATGGCCATACAGCCCAAAAAACCTACAACAACCCTGAGGAAGAACTTCCTAACTGTGAGAGCTGTTCAGCAGTGCAACTCTCTGCCCTGGACTTGTCCCCACAAGCCCCTTCACGCTACACAATGATAGTGCTCTGACTCCACTTTAACTGTCATGGTAACATGTCTCAACCCTAGACACCCCCAGGATAGACTTGCTTTACAATCACCATAAGTCAGAAACAACTTGAAGGCACACAACATCAACAAGTTACAATATCTTTCATGCAGGAATGCCCTAAGACCTGGAAATTATTCCAAGGGCTCCCCTGAGGAGGTCAAGAAAGGCATCTCTAGCTACTCCCAGGAAGTACTGACAGCAAACTAGACTTCCTGCATTAAGGGGAACATTGAAAATGACATGAATAATGAAAGAAACATAATCAGCAACAGAAATGCCAGTGGATTCCATTAAATTCTTAGCATTACGGGGACCGTATTTAAAAGCTTCAAAATAGAGAGAAAAATACATACCCTACAATGACCTCGTATAAAGCTAAGAGGTGGCACTCCCTTCCCCACGTCTTCCCAATGACAGAAATATGTTGGGTATGACAGACGTAGCATGTTAATTCCTCCATGCTATTCGGTAATGAAGAACAGGAATGGGTGGCTATCATGCTAACACATTAGCATCCAAAATAATTATTTATTATTTATATATTCCATTCATATACCACTTTTCTCACCCCTATGGGGACTCAAAGGGATTCACAACATAATTAAGGGCAAAGATTCAATGCTTCACATCCATATAAAGAAAACATAACATTACAAATCGAAAAGCAATCACATATAACTATTAATATCAACTATTCAAACCATCAGACTTAACCATAAAACATTAAAACATTTAGGCATTGCATCAATCCAGTGGTTTCCTTTAACTGCTTACGTATTGCTATCATTCGTCGAATGCCTACTTGCACAGCCAAGTTTTGAGCTGTTTTCTGAACCAATCTGATCTTGCCAAGGAGGGAGTTCCCCAGCCGAGGGGCCACCACCGAGAAGGTCCTGACTCTCGTCCCCTACCATTCTACCTATGAAGGACCGACCTCCTCCGCTGATCTTAACGCTCTAACTGGTTAATAAAGGAAGATGCGTTCAGATAGGTAAACTGGACCAGAACCATGTAGGGCAATGGTTCTCAACCTGTGGGTCCCCAGATGTTTTGGCCTTCAACTCCCAGAAACCCTAACAGCTGGTACACTGGCTGAGATTTCTGGGAGTTGTAGGCCAAAACACCTGGGGACCCACAGGTTGAGAACCACTGATGTAGGGCTTTATAGGCTAAAGCCAGCACTTTAAATTGTGCTCAGAAGCAGACTGGCAGCCAGTGGAGCTGACGTAACAGAGGAGCTGTATGCTCCCTGTACCCCGCTCCAATAAGGAACCTAGCGGGTGCCTGTTAAGACTACTTGAAGCTTCAGAACAATCTTCAAGGGCAACCCCACATACAACACATTGCAGTAGTCTATTCGAGATGTAACAAGAGTGTGGGCCACCATGGCCAAGTCGGACTTCCCAAGGTATGGGCACAACTGACATACAAGTTTTAATTGTGCAAATGTCCCGCTGGACACTGCCGAAACCTGAGGTTCAAGGCTCTGAGATGAGTCCAGGAGAACACCCAAGCTGTGAACCTGTGTCTTCAGAGGGAGTGTAACCCCATCCAGCACAGGCTGTAACCCTATACTCTGTTTGGCCTTTCGACTGACCAGGAGAACCTCAGTCATGTCTGGACTCAATTTCCATTTCAATTTGTCCGCCTTCATCCAGCTACCAAGCACCAGTTTAGGACCTTAAAAGCTTTCTTAGCAGCAGATGGAAAGGAGTAATAGAGTTGAGTGTCACCGATGTACTCAGAGCACCATAGAAACATTGAGTTGGAAGAGACCTCGAGGGCCACCTGGTCCAGCCCCATTCTGCCGAGAAGCAGGAAAATCTCATTCAAAGCAACTGATGGCCATCCAGCCTCTGCTTAAAAGCCTCCAAAGAAGGACCCTCCACCACACTCCGGGGCAGAGAGTTCCACTGCTGAACAGCTCTCATAGTCAGGAAGTTCTTCCTCATGTTCAGATGGAATCTCCTTTCTTGGAGTGTAAAGCTATTATTCCATTGCGTCCTAGTCTCCTCATAGGGCTTGTTCTCCAGACCCTTAATCATTTGAGTCACTCTCCTCTGGACACCTTCCAGCTTGTCAACATCTCCCTTCAATTACAGTGCCCAGAATTGGACACAGTGTGATTCCAGGTGTGGTCTGAACAAGGCAGAATAGAGGGGGAGCAGGACTTCCCTGGATCTAGGCACGATCACTCTAATCTTTGACATTTCTATAAGATGACAAATGATGATGATGATGATGATGATGATGATGATGATGATGATGGGAAATCATCTATCTGACAGATGGCAAGCTATTCAACCTCAGCAGACTGAAAGCCAAAACCAAGGTTACAACAACATCTGTTATAGAACTCCAGTATGCTGATGACAACATCGTCTGTGCACATTCAGATGAAGATCTACAAGCCACTCTAAACACCTTCACAGAAGCATACGAGAAGCTCGGCTTGTCACTGAACATTGAAAAAACCAAGGTGCTTTTCCAGCAGGCACCAGCCAACCCCTCTCCAATGCCAGTGATACAGCTTAATGGTGTAACATTAGAAAATGTTGATCATTTCCGCTACCTTGGCAGCCACCTCTCCACCAAAGTCAACATCGACACCGAAATACAACACCGCCTGAGCTCTGCAAGTGCAGCATTTTCCCGAATGAAGCAGAGAGTGTTTGAGGACCGGGACATCCGTAGGGATACCAAGGTGCTTGTCTATAAAGCTATTGTCCTCCCAACCCTGCTATATGCCTGTGAGACCTGGACTGTCTACAGACGTCACATGCAACTCCTGGAACGATTCCATCAGCGTTGCCTCCGGAAAATCCTGCAAATCTCTTGGGAAGACAGGCGGACAAACGTCAGCGTGCTGGAAGAAGCAAAGACCACCAGCATTGAAGCAATGGTCCTCCGCCATCAACTCCGCTGGACTGGCCACATTGTCCGGATGCCCGACCACCGTCTCCCAAAGCAGTTGCTCTACTCTGAACTTAAGAACAGAAAACGGAATGTTGGTGGACAGGAAAAGAGATTTAAAGATGGGCTCAAAGCCAACCTTAAAAACTCTGGCATAGACACTGAGAACTGGGAAGCCCTGGCCCTTGAGCGCTCCAGCTGGAGGTCAGCTGTGACCAGCAGTGCTGCAGAATTTGAAGAGGCATGAATGGAGGGCGAAAGGGAGAAGCGTGCCAAGAGGAAGGTGCGTCAAGCCAACCCCGACCGAGACCGCCTTCCACCTGGAAACCAATGCCCTCACTGCGGAAGAAGATGCAGATCAAGAATAGGGCTCCACAGCCACATACGGACCCACAAGAACACTGGAAGACAATCATCCTCAGAAAGTGAGGGATCGCCTAAGTAAAGTAAGTAAGTAAGATGATGATGATGATGATGATGATGATACACTTCATTTATATTCTGGTCTATACTGATGTTACATTTATATGAGAAGTTGTAGTACAAATCAAGGTTACGATGCACACACGTAGACAGATACAAATAACACCACTTATTTTCCTTTTTTTTAATATTCAGGGAGAGGACAAGACTGGTGCTTTTCATAATCCATAATGTACTCAGGCTAATGGCCTGTTGCAGGCTAGGAAGTATGCGTTACCACCTAGGAAGGTTTGGGAGTCAACCCAAAGCAATTCAATAGCTGGCTTTTTACCTCAGGAAAGTCAACTCCTGGGTGAGTTATTCTTGGCCATTCAGAGTGTGGTTGCAGGGCTTGACTGAAATGCCACCCACCCAGTTTCAGCCAAACCCAATACAGAAACCCATTTTTATTTGCTTTGACATAAAGGAAGCATTTCCCTTGCAAAGAAAACACACACAAAAAAATGGGATTTGCAAGTTGAAATGCTTAAATGAGTTTTTTGTTTTGGAAAAAAATGTATACCCAGATGTGCAGGAACTTATGAAAGACACAGATCTTGCACAAATTACCTGGGAGAGGAGTTATTTCTCCAACTCTTCTTGAAAATTCCTGGCAATTGGAGAAAATTCCCCATCTGAATGCGAAGTTAATGAAAGTCCACTCAAGAAAGCCAGCATGTGTGGGACAGAGAAACATTTGTTTTGGCTGGAACTGAAAATTCGGAGAGCTTTTCCCCTCATTGCTACCTAAAGACCTGCTTCTTCGTTGATTCCTTGTGAGTCAAAGGGTGCTTCTACATTGTAGGTTGGTTTTTTTTTTGGGGGGGGGGGGGTGTTGTAGGTTTTTCCGGACTCTCAGCCTCAAGTTGAATGAACAAACATCCTGAGCTTATTTGTCGAAGGCTTTCATGGCCGGAATCACTCAGTTCTTGTGGGTTTTTTCGGGCTATATGGCCATGTTCTAGAGGCATTTCTCCTGACGTTTCGCCTGCATCTATGGCAAGCTTCTTCAGAGGTCTGCTGGAGCTGGGAAAAAGGGGTTTATATATCTGTGGAATGACCAGGGTGAGACAAAAGTCTTTTGTAAGTTGGGCTAGGTGTGAATCTTTTCAACTGACCACCTTGATTAGCATACAATGGGCTGACAGTGCCTGGAGCAAACTCTTCTTGAAAGGTGATTAGATGTCCCTGCCTGTTTTTCTCTTTGCTGTTGTAATTTTAGAATTTTTTTAATACTGGTAGCCAGATTTTGTTCATTTTCATGGTTTCCTCCTTTCTGTTGAAATTGTCCACATGCTTGTGGATTTCAATGGCTTCTCTGTGTAGTCTGACATGTGGTTGTGAGAGTGGTCCAGCATTTCTGTGTTCTCAAATAAAATGCTGTGTCCAGTTGGTTCATCAGGTGCTCTGCTATGGCTGACTTCTCTGGTTGAAGTAGTCTGCAGTGCCTTTCATGTTCCTGGATTCTTGTTTGGGCGCTGCGTTTGGTGGTCCCTATGTAGACTTGTCCACAGCTGCATGGTATACGGTAGACTCCTGCAGAGGTGAGAGGATCCCTCTTGTCCTTTGCTGAACGTAGCATTTGTTGGATTTTCCTGGTGTGTTTGTAGATTGTTTGTATGTTGTGTTTCCTCATCAGCTTCCCTATGCGATCAGTGGTTCCCTTAATGTATGGCAGGAACACTTTTCCTCTGGGTGAATCTTCATCTTTACTCTCGTGGCTTGTTTTTGGTCTTGCAGATCTTCTGATGTCTGAGGTGGAGTATCCATTGGCCTGTAGAGTCCAGTTTTTTTTTGTCATGTCAGGAGCGACTTGAGAAACTTCAAGTCGCTTCTGTTGTGAGAGAATTGGCCATCTGCAAGGACGTTGCCCAGGGGACGCCTGGATGATTTTTGATGTTTTTATCATCCTTGTGGGAGGCTTCTCTTATGTCCCCGCATGAGGAGCTGGAGCTAATAGAGGGAGCTCATCCGCCTCTCCCCGGATTGAACCTGCGACCTGTCAGTCTTCAGTCCTGCCGGCACAGGGGTTTAACCCACTGTGCCACCGGGGGCTTAATTGTAGAATTAATGCAGTTTGACACCACTTTAACTGCCATAAATAGCTCTGCACTATGCAACTATGCCATCTGTCAGGGGTGCTTTGAATGCGATTTTCCTGCTTCTTGGAAGGGGGTTGGATTGGATGGCCCACAAGGTCTCTTCCAACTTTATGATTCTATGATTCACCCACATCTATGGCAGGCATCCTCAGAGGTTGTGAGGTCTGTTGGAAACTAGGAAAATGGGGTTTATATATCTGTGGAATGTCCAGTGTGGGAGAAAGAACTGTTGTCTCTTTGAGATAGGTGTGAATATTGTAATTCGCCACCTTGATTAGAATTTAATGACCTCCCAACAAAGAATTCCTCCAGACAGTAAGAAGCCAGACCTTGAAACTCCTGAAGCAGGCAATAGTTCTTCCTCCCACCCTGGACATTCCACAGATATTTGTTGTTGTTGTTGTTGTTGTTGTTCATTCGTTCAGTTTCCGACTTTTCGTGACTTCATAGACCAGTCCACGCCAAAGCTCCCTGTCGGTCATCACCACCCCCAGCTCCTTCAAGGCCAATTCAGTCACTTCAAGGATGCCATCCATCCATCTTGCCCTTGGTCGGCCCCTCTTCCTTTTTCCTTCCATTTTTCCCAGCATAATTGTCTTCTCTCCTTCGCTCCACCTTCCCTATGGTCCAGCTCTCACATCCGTAGTTGACTGTGGGGGAATATCATTGCTTTGACTATGCAGATCTTTGTTGCCAGTGTGATGTCTCTACTCTTCATTATTTTATCGACATTGGACATTGCTCTCCTCGCAATATATTCCACAGATATATAAACCCCATTTTCCTAGTTTCCAACTAATCTCACAACCTCTGAGGATGCCTACAATAGATGTGGGTGAAATGTCAGGAGAGAATGCTTCTGGAACATAGCCATACAGCCCAGAAAACTCACAACAACCCAGTGATTCTGGCCATGAAAGCCTTCGACAAGATATATGTATTACATAGTGGTCAGTGTTCTTTCGTTTTTGGGTCCCCAGATGTTATTGAATAACAATTCCCATCACTTCTGATTACCTGCCATGTGGACTGGGGATAATGGGAATTGCAACCCAACAGCACTTGTAGCTCTGAGGATGGAAAGAGGTTAAAGAACATTTGAACGTCAGGTATCATATCCACAAGCCTTGTATCTAAATTCTAACCTCACTCTCCAGACTCAACAAAACAAACTGCAGCCTTCCAGATGTTACTGTATCCCAACTCCCATCAGCTGTAGTCATGATGTCTAATGGAGCTGGAGTCCAGCATCTGGGGGTGACACATGTGCCATAAACCATGTTGTTTTCTCTTTTGCCAACATCCAGTTCCTTTGACACTGAAATCCCAGTGGTTTGCAAAATAATAAATGACTGTGAAAATTCCACTGGTGGGAAGAGACTTGATAGGATGGGCGCTGGAACTGATACCTAGCTGGTCCTATGTCACAGCTGTCAAAGACAGGGCAAGTGTATTGAATTAGCTTGACAGCGGTTGTTCAAGATATCACCTTTCTTCCCTTGCATTCTCTCATGGAAAAGTGGCATCCGGAAAAAACAAATAGCCTGATTTCCACCGTTTAGCTTTTCAGATCTATCAATGCAATCACATTAAGAGTAAAGGAGAGGAGCGCACCGTTCATCTATCTAGCTCTTACCCCAAGGCCTAATGTGTTGCACTCCAGGACAGGAAAAGCCCCCTGGCTTTAAACACCACACCGTTGGATGGAAAACAATCCTTTTATTGAAGATAATTAAAAAGCAATAAGGTAAAAGAACACTTTAAAGAAATAGGTAAATTCAATTAGGTAGGAAGATAAGCAGGAACAAAGTAGTCCAGGATAATGGTCCAGCAAAGTCCATAAAAACCAAGGCAAAACTTTCCAAATAACATGCAAAGAATCAGGAAACATGAACTCAAGGCATGAATATAGAGTGTAAAATCCAAGAATCAAAACCATGAAACAAAGGCACTTAACACATTTCTTAAGCAAAACTTCCATGAACAAGAACGAGATCTTGACTTGATTCTAAATGATGCTTTATCTGACTACATATCCTGTACTTGGGACTTTTATCTCATCGTTAGCTATGTCTCTAGCACTCAGAAATTAAGTTTTGCTTTAGCTGAGAATTTCTTATCATTTTCTCTCGGAGTCTGGCAGACTGCCGAAGCCACTGTTCGGCTCACCTGTTTTGACTAATCTCCTTGTGTCTATCTATTTGCTCATTATCCATTAGCTCATTAACTTCTGCAGCTGTACCAGATGCTGAACTGTTTTCATGTTCATGGGAACTCTTTGGTAACAATTCAGAAAGCACACCATCATCCCCACACCCCTCAAGGACATTCTCATGGGAAACTACACTTTGAACAGGGATCTCCCGGTCATTCTCTGCATCAAGATCACTGACCAAACAATTGCCATCTTCAAACTCATCATGAAACTCATTGACATCACTCCCCACATCCAAAGCACCCTGATCCTGAAACACAATCACAGGCTGAGCTCCAACACTATGTTTGCCCATGATTTCTACTAATGTCTTTCCCAACCTGATGCCGGCTGAGGATGATGACAACGACAATTATGATGATAATGTACTTTATTTATACCTTGCCTTTCTCCCCTGAGGACTCAAAGCAGCTAACAATGATAGCACTCAGGGCAGATGCAATTGATGCCTTTCACATAAAGTTATGAAAACTATTGGACACCGATGCACCACATCTGCATTCAGTTCAAACTCATGGAAGTGGAACTGCGCATGCACTGCTTGTATTTGCGTGTACATTTTTGGCTGATGCATGTCCGTCCGCCCTTGCTGAAATTGGTGATGGCACTCCTTCGGCTGAGCATTTAGTGGTGCAACATTGCCATTCAACACAAGGGTTACACAAGCACAAACATGAGTAAACTCCACCTGTGGACATAACAACCATGCAATTATGACGCAGAATCTTGGCCAATGTATTCTCAATGCATGGGAAATGTAAGGCGTACAAATGAGCAGCGGCCACACTATCCATGGGTGTACTATCCAGATGTTTTGGATTTCAACTCCCACAATTCCTAACATCCTCAGGCCCTTTCCTTTCGAGGTGTTAGCTGGCCCTGATTGATTACTGTCTAGAAGTCCCCTGTTTTTTGAGTGTTGCTCTTTATTTACTGTCCTGATTTTAGAGGGTTTTTTTTAATACTGGCAACATCTCCCAACAAAGGATTCCCTCAGGCAGGAAGCAGCCAGGCTTTGAGACTGCAAGGCCATTCAATGCTAATCAAGGTGGCCAATTGCAATATTCACACTTGCCTCAAGCAGACAAGAGCTCTTTCTCCCACTCTAGACATTACACAAATATATAAACTCCACTTGCCTAGTTTCCAACAGACCTCACAACCTTTGAGGATGCTTGCCACAGATGTGAGCGAAATGTCAGGAGAGAATGCTTCTGGAACATGGCCATACAGCCTGGAAAATTCACAGCAATCACAGAAGATGCCTTGTTTGAGGAATTAGTGGGTTATAGGAGTTTAATACCCCTTGAAAGGGACATACCATAATTAGTTCTCCCAAACACATGGGTATTTTCCCAGTGAATAATCGACTTGTTCCCAATATTTTTAAAGCATCTTGAATCCTTCTGTATTTAATTTTAGTGGACATGTCGCAGTTTCCCCCCTTTCTTTGATGTTTTTAAACTAATATTGGCCTCTTTCTCAGTTTGCCTTCTATTGTATTGCATGGGTTCTTGTATTTGTATCTTGACTACTCTGTAATTAGGCTTGGGCAATCCATGGTTCTAGATGGTTCTAAAGTACTTACAAAACTAAAGTTCTGGTGGTGAAAATTTCAGAACTCTAACAAAACTCTCAAAATTTCATAATAAATGGCAGTTCCTAATTGGTTCTGTCATTAAAATCACCAATAATGAAATAATAATTAAATTTTGAAAGTTTTGTTAGAGTTCTGAAATTTTCACCACCAGAACTTTAGTTTTGTAAGTACTTTAGAACCATTTAGAACCATGGATTGCCCAAGCCTACTCTGTATCCTTGGATTAAATAGCTTGAAAACAACTTTTTTTCAAATTCCCAAAAGCAAATCTTGATATCTCCATATTATACTCCAGAAGGGATATCGTTTTACTATTCCTTCATATCAAATGGAGGTTGAGCAGCCATGGATTATGTGATTTTGCCTCTCAACAAGCCTAAAAAAGGCTTCATTTGTGTCCAACTTAATGCATAGGCAAACATCAACAGAGGAGGCCGTGTTACCTGGAATTCGCCTTTTTCAAAAGAAAAAAAATAAGGGAAAATATCATTTGCAGTCCAAAACCCCAATGGATGAAAGAGAGCAGGGTGGGGTGAGATTTGGGGAGAGGGACGGAGGCAACTGTGGCGAAGTCTTTGAATGGCCTCCAAGCACAATGTTTTCCTTCCCCCATCGATTACTGGCAAAGCTCTTGATTCCATCTCGCTAATGCATGCAAATAACGTGGCTGAAGAATGCTGCATTCAGAAGGCAGCACAGAGCAGAGCCTCAAGAAGAAAGTACTGTTCCAAAGAAGTAGTAGCACACGCATATCAGGAGATGGAGAATTAAGCCTTATTTGGAGCTTGTGTGTACATTCGTAGCCATAGTGGCACATCTACAGTGATGACCACTTTGGTCAAAGTGAACCCAATAGAGAAGGATACGACTTTAGTAGACTTTCAACCAGAGCTTTCCAAACTGTGTGTCACAAAACATTTGTGTATAGGTGTCTTGCCCAAACATAATGAGAAAACTGCTGCGTTTTCAAAAATATAACTGAAAGGTTTTCTGTATTGTCAAAGGTTTCCATGGCCGGATTCACAGGGTTGTTGTAGGTTTTTTGGGTTGTATGGCCAAGTTTCTAGAAGTATTCTCTCCTGGCGATTTGTCTGCTTCTATGGGAGATATAATTTTCCTAGTTTCCAACAGACCTCACAACCTCTGACGATGCCTGCCATAGATGCAGGCAAAACGTCAGGAGAGAATGCTTCTAGAACAGCGTTTCTCAACCTAGGGGTCGGGACCCCTGGAGGGGTCACAAGGGGGTGTCAGAGGGGTCACCAAAGACCATCAGAAAAAACAGTATTTTTTGTTGGTCATGAGGTTTCTGTGTGGGACGTTTGGCCCAATTCTATCGTTGATAGGGTTCAGAATGCTCCTTGATTGTAGGTGAGCTATAAATCCTAGCAACTACAACTCCCAAATATCTATTTCCCCAAAACTCCACCAGTGTTCACTTTTGGGCATATTGAGTATTAATGCCAAGTTTGGTCCTGATTCATCACAGTTTGAGTCCACAGTGCTCTCTGGATGTAGGTGAACTACAACTCCAAAACTCAAGGTCAATGCCCACCAAACCCTTCCAGTATTTTCTATTGGTCATGGGAGTTCTGTGTACCAAGTTTGCTTCGATTCCATCATTGGTAGAGTTCAGAATGCTCCTTGATTGTAAGTGAACTATAAATCCCAACAAGTACGATTCCCAAATGAAAAAATCAACCCCACCCCCCCGCCAACCCCACCAGTATCCATATTTGTGTCTATTGGATATTTGTGCCAAATTTGGTCCAGTGAATACATCAAATCTTTGCATTACAATTGATAACAGTAGCAAAATTACAGTTAAGAAGTAGCAACGAAAATGATTTTATGGTTGGGGGTCACCACAAGATGAGGAACTGTATTAAGGGGTCATGGCATTAAGAAGGTTGAGAAACACTGTTCTAGAACATGGCCATATAGCCCAAAAAACCTACAACAACCCAGTGATTCCAGCCATGAAAGCCTTCAACAAGACAAAAGAAAACAAGTTCTCTCTATCATCTCACCATAATCTTTTTGTATGTTTTCATGTCAGGAGAGAATGCTTCTAGAACATGGCCATCCAGCCCAAAATACCCTGAAAAGTTTTCATGAGATAGGTTTGTCCCAATACATGTCCCAAAACTGAGTTACTGTGTCGTGAAATGATGCACCTCTAAAAAGTGTGACACCAACATGAAACATTTGGAAACTTCTGCTTTAAACTGTAACAGTTGTTTGTGCATTTTCCCCTACAAGGACACACAAACATTTGGGGAGGGTCTAAATATCCCAAAGGCATCAGATCCTGTCCAATCCTGATCCCGAAAGTAAACAAGGTCAACTCAGGTTAATACTTGAAGCTATATTTCTAGAAGCTATATTTCAGAGAAAGAAACTGGCAAAACCATTTGTGAGTTTTCCTTGTCCAAGAAAACCCTGAAAAATTCTGGTTATATCCAAAGTATGACAGCCTCAGGTTAGTCATTTTGGCTTCTAGTGAGAATCCAGAACAAATGTGCTACAAAAGACAACATATCTCTGGCATTTCAAAAAAAAGGCAATGCTGCTTCTGTTTTCATCCATATCTACAAATTATAGTATTTAAAAATGGTTCAAAAGTCATTACAAAACGGGGAGTGGGGGAGGGGCGCTGGTGATTCATTTCTAAAGTGTTTCTAAAATATACTTAGTGAAAATATCATTACTATAACAAGAGTAACAATATTTTGTTACTATTGTTATAGTAATTGCGCATAATTAAATTGGGGAAATTTCAGGTGCTCCTATCTCCCTCGCTTTGAAAGTTATTGAGGTGAAACTTGTTACAACGGTAGAACACATTTACCACTGTTAGCCCACCAAATTTATGAACGTTTCACTTATCCAAAGATATTTGGTGAATTTTCAAAATTAACATTAAAAAACATTTTTAATAATAAAGAAAATATTTTCCTATTTTGAAAGTGTTCTTTCCTGTTTAATTTGTGTGGTCTTTACTTTGAAAGTAGTTCAAAGTAAAGAACTGATTGGTACTTTCTGATGCTGATGCAGTTTGGTAAATGTAGTTTAGAGCAGGGCCTTTTGAATTCTCTGGCATAGGGCTCCTCCCTTCCCAAACTACATTTCCTAGGGTTCGGTTCTGTTCCCAAAATGCACTGCTCCCTCTTTTGCCTACTGCTAATGACAAGTTTGGGAGCCTTCAGAGATTTACAAAAATGAAAAAGTTTGTGGTAAGTTTTAATTCTAAAATATTTGGTGTGGGCCACGCAAATGCTTCAAATATGGCTTCCAACTTACAAAATTTCTGATTTTCTTACGATTTCTGAAACTTCCAATGCCTAGCATTTAGATCAGTGGTTCTCAACCTTCCTAATGCCGTGACCCCTTAGTACAGGTCCTCATGTTGTGGTGACCCCCAACCATAATGTTATTTTCGTTGCTAATTCATAACTCTAATTTTGTTACTGAGTCATAATGTATGAGTTAAGAGTCATAATGTAAATCTGCAGGATGTATTTTCATTCACTGGACCAAATTTAGCACAAATACCTGATACCCCCAAAATTTGAATACTGGTGGAATTGGGGGTGATCGATTTTGTTGTTTGGTAATGCTGGAGTTGCTGGGATTTATAGTTCACCTTAAATCAAAGAGCCTTCTGAACTCCATCAATGATGGAATTGAATCAAACATGGCACACAGAATTCCCATGACCAAGAGAAAATACTGGGAAGGTCTGGTGGACATTGACCTTGAGTTTTTTGGAGTTGTAGTTCACCTACATCCAGAGAACACTGTGGACTCAAGCAATGATGGATCTGGATCAAACTTGGCACAAATACTCAATATGCCCAAATGTGAACACTGGTAGAGTTTGGAGAAAATAGACCTTGCCATTTGGGAGTTGTAGTTGTTGGATTTATAGTTCACCCACAATGAAATAACATTCTGAACCCCACCAACGATAGAATTGGACCAAACTTTCCACACAGAACCCCCATGACGAACAGAAAATACTATGTTTTCTTATGGTCTTTGGCGACCCCTCTTGACACCCCCTCATGACCCCCAGGTTGAGAAGCACTGATTTAGATATTAGTGTGCATTTACTGCTATACAGACACTGCAGTGCTTTTATATTTTGGGTGATTGCATTATTTCCAAATGAGCCAGTTCATACAGGATATGCCTCCATAAAACTAGCCCTTGGGCAATGAGTGCAAGCTGTCCACGCCTACAATTTAGGGCTAGAGAAGAAACAGCTTGAACCCAAAATCTGTGAAAACTAGTTCTGTAATAAAAGAACTGGTTTCATAAAATAGATTTCTCACTTGACCTTGTTCCTTCAGGTCATTTTGCTGATTCTACAATACATTTAAATGGGGTAGTTAAGCCCTCTCAAACGCAATGCGTGCACAGATGTGATGTGCAAATGTTCCCACTACACCCAACATGACATCAGAGATCCTTTAAATCTTTGAATAAAGCCTGCATGGTGCTGTGCTTCTTGGTTTAGTAAAGGTAAAGGTTTTCCCCTGACATTAAGTCCAGTCATGTCTGACTCTGGGGTGTGGTGCTCATCTCCATTTCTAAGCCGGAGAGCCAGCGTTGTTCGTAGACACCTCCAAGGTCATGTGGCCGGCATGACTGCATGGAGCGCCGTTACCTTCCCGCTGGAGCGGTACCTATTGATCTACTCACATTTTGCATGTTTTCGAACTGCTAGGTTGGCAGAAGCTAGGGCTGACAGCGGAAGCTCACGCCGCTCCCCGGAATCGAACCTGCGACCTTTCGATCAACAAGCTCAGCAGCTCAGTGCTTTAACCCACTGCGCCACCGGAGAGGGGAAAAAAACCTTTTAGAAATAAAGAAAGAAATCCAAATATAGAAGAAAATAATTCCTCTGTTAGATCAAGGTTTCGTGGAGCCACATACTCAGATTTCAGTTTTCAAAGACGTTGATATTTTTTTTGTGCTATATATTTTTACACCCTCACTGCTATTTTTTAAATGCCTTTTATGTGATTTTAAATGAGTGGTGCTAATAAGATCTCTTGTTTAATGGTTTTACTTTTTTATCCTTGTTTTTTTTGTTATACTTTGTTCTCAGTCTAAGCTGTTCTTGGATCCCATACTGAGAGAAATATATATAGTCAGTGGAGATATTTTCTGGGGTTTGGGGTGCAGGACCCCACTCCCTGAAAATGGGAGGGAACAACACAAATATAAAAATGCTAAATATTTAACTTCATGAAAAGTTTGCAGACAACACCAAATTGGGAGGGATAGCCAATACTCCAGAGGACAGGAGCAGAATTCAAAACGATCTTGACAGATTAGAGAGATGGGCCAAAACTAACCAAATGAAGTTCAACAGTGACAAATGCAAGATACTCCACTTTGGCAGAAAAACGAAATGCAAAGATACAGAATGGGGGACAATGCCTGGCTCGAGAGCAGTACGTGTGAAAAAGATCTTGGAGTCCTCGATGGACAACAAGTTAAACATGAGTCAACAATGTGATGTGGCGGCAAAAAAAGCCAATGGGATTTTGGCCTGCATCAATAGGAGCATAGTGTCTAGATCCAAGGAAGTAATGCTACCCCTCTATTCCACTTTAGTTAGACCACACCTGGAATATTGTGTCCAATTCTGGGCACCACAATTCAAGAGAGATATTGACAAGCTGGAATGTGTCCAGAGGAGGGCGACTAAAATGATCAAGGGTCTGGAGAACAAGCCCTATGAGGAGCGGCTTAAGGAGCTGGGCATGTTTAGCCTGAAGAAGAGAAGGCTGAGAGGAGACATGATAGCCATGTATAAGTATGTGAGAGGAAGCCACAGGGAGGAGGAGGGAGCAAGCTTGTTTTCTGCTTCCCTGGAGACTAGGACGCAGTGGAACAATGGCTTCAAACTACAAGACAGGAGATTCCATCTGAACATGAGGAAGAACTTCCTGACTGTGAGAGCCGTTCAGCAGTGGAACTCTCTGCCCCTGGAGTGTGGTGGAGGCTCCTTCTTTGGAAGCTTTTAAACAGAGGCTGGATGGCCATCTGTCAGGGGTGCTTTGAATGCAATATTCCTGCTTCTTGGCAGGGGGTTGGACTGGATGGCCCATGAGGTCTCTTCCAACTCTTTGATTCTATGATTCTATGAAAACCTTTCTCGAAACCCTAGGTCCACCAATTTTTAAAAAAATCCAAAATATGGAGCAAACCTAATCCTAAGCATTTCGGATGAGGGTTACCCAACCTGTACCAACTCATTTGGAGCCACATGCTGCCAATTCGACACAGATGTCTCCATGAAGAGTTAGAATCCCTTCTACCGAGGTTTGAGTTAATACTGATCCAGCCCTGGTTTTATGCAAATCCATCTGTTATTGGCAGCATGTGAGCAGTAGATTCATTAGATCCCAGCAAAGAAGAACACGAGCGCAAATATGCTCTTCATTTAGCTTTCCACCAGCTTCCCAATAAGCCCGAGATCAAAGGCCTTTATTGCCTTTGTCTGCCCAAGTTCTGCAGCTCACTTTGGACCAAACAAAAAAAAAATGAAAGGCCTTCTCCTGATCTATAGCTGCCATGATCAAAGCCATCACCTCCCATTTGAAGTCCATCTGGAAACTTCGCTTCCATGTGTGCAAATTCCTTCCCGAAATTTAAACCAGCCCAGAGTTTGTTCTTTCCACAAAGAGGGCAGCTTCAACTCTCCAAAAGTTTGTTCTGTCACATTCAGGTACGGCACATTTTCGCTCAGAAAGGCTGGGAATGCACACCTGCACCAGAGAAAAGGTGAAAGCCAGCCAACCAAGGACAGCCAGGAGGAAGAAGATTTCACCAGTGTTGAAGAACGAACCTTGTTGTCTTCTTCTGTACTTCATACCTTTGTTCTCGTTCTTCATGAAACTGCAATTTACTATCCACTATTGAGGATTTGACCTCTGCAGACATGATTAACTTGTGCTCTTTAGGAATCTCTAGTGTCCTTCATTTCAATTCTACGTTTGCTGGAAGTCATGCTAGATGACCTAGGAATGCTCAGGAATCTCCAATCCAAAATTGCTATCCTATAGTTAACGAGTTGATCGTTATAGTTGATCATTCAACTGTCGAGGTCCTGAACCGGTGCTTGGCCGCTGTGACGGTCTGGATGGGGGCGAACAAATTGAAATTGAATCCAGACAAGACAGAGGTACTCCTGGTTAGTCGCAAGGCCGAACAGGGTATAGGGTTACAGCCTGTGTTAGATGGGGTCGCACTCCCCCTGAAGACGCAGGTTCGCAGTTTGGGTGTGATCCTGGACTCATAGCTGAGCCTGGAACCCCAGGTTTCGGCGGTGACCAGGGGAGCATTCGCACAGTTAAAACTTGTGCGCCAACTGCGACCGTACCTTGGGAAGTCTGACTTGGCCACGGTAGTCCACGCTCTGGTTACATCCCGTCTTGACTACTGCAACGCTCTCTACGTGGGGTTGCCTTTGAAGACAGCCCGGAAGCTCCAATTAGTCCAACGGGCAGCAGCCATGATTCTAACAGGAGCGGGGCGCAGGGAGCATACAACTCCTCTGCTGCACCAGCTCCACTGGCTGCCGATCTGCTACCGGGCTCAATTCAAAGTGCTGGCGTTGGCCTTTAAAGCCCTAAACGGTTCTGGCCCAACTTATCTATCCGAACGTATCTCAGCCTATCAGCCCACCAGGACCCTAAGGTCTTCTGGGGAGTCCCTGCTCTCTATCCCGCCGGCTTCCCACAGTGCGGCTGGCGGGAACGAGAGACAGGGCCTTTTCTGTGGTGGCCCCTCGGCTTTGGAACACTCTCCCTATAGAGGTACGATCAGCCTCCTCGCTGATGGTGTTTCGGAAGAGATTAAAAACATGGATGTTTAAACAAGCATTCGGTTAATCCGTTGCAACGAATTTTGATGACTAAAGGATTGGTAATCATAGACGACGAATATTGGATTGTGATTTTAGTTACGAGATGCATGGGATTATTATTGGTGGCCCAATAATTGTATTGTATATGTGTTTTATGTTTTAAATTGAATACTGTTTTTAATTGTTGTAAACCGCAATGAGTCGCCGACTTAGGCTGAGATATTAGCGGTATACAAGTGTATAAATAAATAATAAATAA
>NW_026844366.1:11344780-11422303 GCF_025583915.1 Anolis sagrei ordinatus | reverse complement strand
CTCAAGTCGCTCCTGACACGACAAAAAAACCCCTATTATTATTATTATTATTATTATTATTATTATTATTATTATTATTATGGCAGTCAAAGTGGTGTCAAACTGCCTTAATTCTGTAGTACCCTTAGAAAGTATCTCCTTGTAAGAGCTGGGATGCATTACAAAAAACCCAACATGGTCTACACAGCCTGCTTCGAAATAAAATACCATCATTTTGGGATAGTCATTTTAATCGCAACTAATGAACTTTTCTGAATATGTTTGACAACAAATGGGCATATTTTGGACACAAACCTCAGAAACAAATACTTTTAATCTCGAGCTGACAATCTCTCTCCCATCTGCAGAATGTGATGCACAATTTGTAATTTCATCATCTGATAAGCACCACATGGGATCTCGGTGACTGGTTTCCCCACCTCCAGGGAGTCGGGAAGAAAGAAAGCAAGCAAGAAAGAAAGTTGTAAGGAGGAGGGAAAAAATCTTAAATGTTTTGCCTAAAGCTCCGTCACTGGAGTGTGTGCAGTCTTTTGGAGATACACGGGAGGAATGCATTAATAGGGTAATTCTTATTCAGCTCCAGGCAGGAAGGTTGTATGATAAATGCTTTGCTTCTTAACTGAAGGTAAACTCAGCAAGTGCAACGCATAATAGGCTGTTATCACAGAAAACACGGCTCAAAACAGACAATTTGTTTTTAAAATGCAAGGAGAGGTAAATGGAAGGCGGTCACAGGTCTAATATACCCGAAGCTTGATTTGTGATGACAAATCAAGCCTTGGGTATAAGTCTGTGCAAATTTGCAGGCAATAAAAGAGAGCACTTTATATCTCGCTGGCTATTAGTAATATGAGGAGTTTCACTTCCAATAGGTCATATTCAATGGCCAAAATCCCACATCAAAGAGAGGACTATAGTTTACAGTCAATGGGAGAAGCAGTAATGATGATGATTGGGTTGTTGTAGGATTTTCGGGCTATATGGCCATATTCTAGAGGCATTCCCTCCTGATGTTTCACCTGCATCTATGGCAAGCATGCTCACTACCTCTGAGGATGCTTGCCATAGATGCAGGCGAAATGTCAGGAGAGAATGCCTCTAGAACAGTGGTTCTCAATCTGTTTTTGGGGAACAATCATGGTGAGGACTCCCTCTCTTGTTCCCACCAACCGTGCTTGTGATGGGGGTGGGATCGAGAGGAGGGCTGCCTCCATTGACCACAGTACATGAGATGGACTGTATTGGGAGATGCGATTAGACCAGTGGTTCTCAACCTGGGGTCCCCATATGTTTTTGGCCTTCAACTCCCAGAAATCCTTACAGCTGGTAAACTGGCTGGGATTTCTGGGAGTTGTAGGCCAAAAACATCTGGGGACCCTAGGTTGAGAACCACTGCTCTAGAACATGGCCATATAGCCCAAAAAAACCTACAACAACCCAGTGATTCCGGCCATGAAAGCCTTCAACAATACAATGATGATGATAATAATATTTTAATTTTTATTATTTAATTTGTTACCCGCCTCTTCTCATAGCTCGAGGCAAGGTAAAACATTGTTAAAAAACATAGGTAAAACGAAGGACCATAAAAATATGTGCATTTTAAAAACATAGAATAAAATATCAATGTTCATAATATGTGATGGCACAGTGGGTTAAACCGCTGAGCTGCTGAACTTGCTGACTAAAAGGTCAGCGATTCGAATCTGGGGAACGGGGTGAGCTCCCGCTGTTAGCCCCAGCTTCTGCCAACCTAGCTGTTGGGGTTCAGCCTGTGTGTGAACCTGAACCTGATTCTCTGATTGTATTTCCTGATGCAACTGAACAGGCTACTGAACATGTTTTTTTCTCCTGATGGTTTGGAAACTGTTGATTCTGAGGTCAGTGGCTTGGAATGTGAAACTGCATTTCCTGATGGGAATGTTTCAGAATCAAGCGGTGATAGCTCTCCAGAGGAGCTAGCACCTGCCTTTTTTAAATGAGGATAGTAAAGGACAGATTTGGAAAAACAGGAGTGAATCGCAGAGTCTGCAAAGGTCAAGCAGATTAAAGGAAAGGGAGGCACAGGCTTCAAAGCCTGGAGGCGTGTCCCGAAACAGTTTCTTTAGTTTAAAGTGTCTCTCCCCGGGCTGTCTCGTTAGATCAAGCATCGTTTAGACTGAGGCAATACCTTGGCACATTTCCCATTGCCCATGGCCTGCATTCCCAGAGGCTTCTAGTTTCCAAGTACGGTTAGTGAAATGCCAACAGGTTCCAGGTATTGCTTTTGGAATTTTGATCTAGTTCTGAGATATTCCTGACTGCTGAGTTTTACTGTGGCTTTTTGACTTTGTATTTTTTCCTCTATTTTGTAACCATTTTTCCTCTATTTTGTAACAAAAGGATTGTTTTTCCCACAGTCAAATGTGGTGGATTAATCTTATGGACTCGTTTCCTGATCTGGGTTGCGACACTAGCCGTTCCAAAACATGCAAATGTGAGTAGTACTGCTCCGGTGGGAAGGTAATGGTGCTCCATGCAGTCATGCCAGCCACATGACCTTAGAGGTGTCTACGGACAATACCGGCTCTTCAGCTTAGAAATGGAGATGAGCACCACACTCCCAGAGATGGACATGATCGGACTTAATGTCCGGGGAAAATCTTTACCTACTAATAATATGTAAATTTAAAATCCATAGTTTGAAACTGACTGGGTAGTATGACCCCCGGTATTCATGGCCTGACAAATTATGTAATCTCTATGTTTTGGTTTGGTTTTGTTGTTTTTTTTAAAAAGACAGCTAATAAATCTTTCCAAAGTTCACCAACTTCTAAATAAAGAGGAGAGTGGAAAACACATCCAGACACATTCACACAGCATCGTGTGCCAGCCGAGCTCAGGTGCCAAGGAGTTTTTCCGCACCCTCTCCGACTTGCCTAAGCCCTGGGACAGCTTCAAAAGATCAGATGTTGTCTCAAACGATTAAGCAAGCTTCAGACCAAAAACAGGCTGAAAGGTAAATACGCCCTTTGAAAGCTCCGAAAGGAAAACAAAACACACACATGCGGCAGACAGTAAATTATTATCCTGGCTAAGTTTTTTAAGGACTGAACACAACTAAACTTGATCTAGCAAGTCAGCAATTATGAGCAAACATGGATTTATTTGGGTATCCTTTACCTAATGAACATTGTTATTGCTTTTAAATCTTAGAGTAAAGCAGTGGTTTTCAATGTTCCTAATGCCGCGACCCGTTAATATAGTTCCTCATGTTGTGGTGACCCCTAGCCATTAAATTATTTTCATTGCTACTTCATAATTGTAATTTTGCTACTGTTATGAATTGTTATGTAAATATCTGATATGCAGGATGTATTCTCATTCACTGGACCAAATTTGGCACAAGTACCCAATATGCCCAAATTTGAATACTGGTGGGGTTGGGATAGGAGGATTGATTTTGTCATTTGGGAGTTGTAGTTGCTGGGATTTATAGTTCACCTACATGCAAAGAGCATGCTGAACTCCACCAACGATGGAATTGGACCAAACTTGGCACACAGAACTCCCATGACCAACAGGCAATACTGGAAGAGTTTGGTGGGCATTGACCTTGGGTTTTGGAGTTGTAGTTCACCCACATCCAGAGAGCACTGTGGACTCAAACAATGATGGATCTGGATCAAACTTGGAACAAATATTCAATATGTGAACACTGGTGAAGTTCGGGGAAAACAGACCTTGACATTTGGGAGTTGTAGTTGCTGGGATTTATAGTTCACCTACAACCAAAGAGCATTCTGAAGCCCACCAACGATAGAATTAGGCCAAATTTCCCACACAGAACTCCCATGACCAACAGAAAATACTGTCTGTGAGGGTCTTTGGCGACCCCTCTGACACCCCCTTGCGACCCCTCTAGGGGTCCCGACCCCCAGGTTGAGAAACACTGGTCTAAAGGGATGGAACTTTTCCATTGCCCTATAAGACTTCTGCCAACACTAGCTGGGCCAAAGTTAAAGATTTTGCCAAATAAGCATTAGAGATATCACAGCTTTATCAAAGACCCAAGAATGGAATAGAGGGATTTTCAAATTAGCAGGTGACTCCAAATTGGGAGTAGTAACTAATATTCCAGAGGTCAGGTTCAGAATCCAAAATAAATAAATAAATAAATAAATAATAAAACTTTATTTATACCCCGCCACCATCTCCACAAGGGACTCGGAGCAGCTTACATGAGGCCAAGCCCAACAACACATCAATAAAAACAACAAGTAATAAGCAAAATAAACAATATAATTAATATAACTCACACATAGACAATAACACACAATGCTTTAAAAACCTTAAGACATTAGAGCAGGCTTTTTCAACCTGGGGGTCACAAGTGGGGTGTCAGAGGGGTTGCCAAAGATCACCAGAAAACACATATTTCTGATGGTCTTAGGAACACAGTGCTTTCTGGAGGTAGGTGAATTACATCTCCCTAAATCACTGTCAATTCCACCCAAATCTCTCCAGTATTTTCTGTTGGTCATGGGAGTTCTGTGTGGGAAGTTTGCCCCAATTCTATTCTTGGTGAGGTTCAAGGCATTATTTATGGAGCCCCTGGTGGCGCATTGGGTTAAACCCGTGCGCCAGCAGGACTGAAGACCAACAGGTTGCAGGTTCGAATCCGGGGAAAGGCGGATGAGCTCCCTCTATCAACTCCAGCTCCTCATGCGGGGACATGAGAGAAGCCTCCCACAAGGATGATAAAAAGATCAAATCATCCAGGCATCCCCTGGGAAACGTCCTTGCAGACGGCCAATTCTCTTACACCAGGAGCAACTTGCAGTCACTCCTGACACGACCAAAAGGCATTGTTTGATTGTAGGTGAACTATAAAACCCAGCAACTACAATTCCAAAACGCCAATGTCTATTTCACCCAAACTCCAGTGTTTACATTTGGGCATATTGAGTATTCATGCCAAGTCTGGCCCAGATCCATCATTGTCTGAGTCTGCCATGCTCTCTGGATGTAGGTGAACTACAACTCCAAAACCCAAAGTCAATGCCCACAAGACCTTTCCAGTATTTTCTGTTAGTCATGGGAGGTTTGTGTGCCAAGTTTGGTTCAATTCCATTGTTGGTGGGGTTCAGAATGCTCTTTGATAGTAGGTGAACTATAAATCCCAGCAACTACAACTCCCAAATGACAAAATCAATAACCCCCATACCCCACCAGTATTCAAATTTGGGTGTATTGGGTATTGGTGCCAAATTTGGTCCAGTGAATAAAAATACATCCTGCATATCAGATATTTACATTTCAATTCTTAACAAGTACAACAAATTACAGTTGTGAAGTAGCAACGAAAATAATGTTATGGTTGGGGGTCAGAATGACACTGTATTAAGGGGTTGCGGCATTAGGAATATTGAGAAGGTTAYGTGTATTACATAAAATATAAATAACCTTGGTGCTTAGACTTGGGTTCGATCTTCAAGCTATATCATCATGTATGCGTATATGTACAAATACAGCTATTCCAAAATCTGGGGGGGGGGGGGGAATCTCAAACATTACTGGTCACAAGCATTTTGGATAAGAGATCATTCCCTTTCGGATCTATATAGAATTCTTTGTATGCAAACCTTCAGAACTGAACAGTCCTTGTYGCTAAGGGTTTCTCACCCATCTTTAGATTTCCAGGTCCTACTTCTAGCCATCAGAAGCTCTACATTGTAGAAGCTAAGATGCTTCTCCTCTGCTTTTATCCCCTCCTTTTTGGATGTTTCCCCCTACACAGCCCAGAGCGATAGCTTCTACCTTAGCTGTGGGTTGGTGGTATTACGAGACATTGAGTCAGCAATGTCCTCTAAAGAAAAACAAGTGGAGAATTCCTTGTCTGTATTGCTCCAGCTAAACATTGGGTAATCATGTGTATCTGCTTCAATCTCACTTGCTGCTGGCTATAGAGATATTTTTTAATGTTTCTGAGATTGGAAGTTTCTAAGAACTGGGGGCTGGAGCTAAACTGGCGCTCCAGGAGCAGCAATCCATCCCAACAAATTTGGGGAGCAGTCTTGGGGTTTTGGAAGGGTCAGTAATGGATGGACTGCTGAATTGCAACTTGCAGAATCTAGGTTCTCTTAAGGAATGCTATGGGGGCTGTCTAATATTTAAATATAATTTTGATTTAAACTTTTACACACATTACACAATATTTAATTGTTTTCAATTTTTATATTCAAATTTAAATGTCTTTCCCTTGTTTATAAATTCTACTGTATTGTGCCATGTCACTACTGGCTGCCTTAAATCCCTATCAGGAAAAAGGCGAGTAAAACAAATTAAAAGTAAAATAAATAAATAAACAAATTCACAAATAATATTGGGTTGTTGTAGGTTTTTTCGGGCTGTATGGCCATGGTCTAGAGGCATTCTCTCCTGACGTTTCACCTGCACTTTGGCAAGCATCCTCAGAGGTAGACCTCACTACCTCTGAGGATGCTTGCCAAAGTGGAGGCGAAACGTCAGGAGAGAATGCCTCTAGACCATGGCCATACAGCCCGAAAAAACCTACAACAACCCAGTGATTCCAGCCATGAAAGCCTTCGACAATACGCAAATAATATTTTTAAATATATACTTTAAAATATTTAAAATATTGGGAATATCTTTCCCAAGAAAACCTGAATATTACCTATTAAATATTACGGATTCAGCTCTTACTTTAGATCCAAACATGAATATTTTATTTACTTATATCTCGACGGCAGCAAGGATATCATATGCAAGAATTTGGAAAATGGACAATATTCCGGAAACAGAAGATTGGACAAATAAGCTGCAGGAGATTAAAGATATGGACAAATTAACCTTTTTTTTGAAGAAGAAGAAGAGCTCGGGAAAACCAATAAAAGAGACAAACTGGTCATTGTTTGAAAATTATTTAAAGGAAAAAAGTCAAGAGAACAAGTAATAACAAAATTGATTTTCGAGACTTACTAGATATATGAGGGTAGAAGAAAAAAAATCTCACAGAGAAAGGAGAAGAGACAATTCAAATTTGATAAAGCGGAAATATATTATAAGCGAAGACACAGAATGGAAGTCAAACAAATCTTATGTGTGTGCTTTTTTTTCTTTTTTTCTTTTTGGTGTTCTTTTTTGGGTTTTTTGGGGGGGTGTTCCGGTGGCACAGTGGGTTAAAGCACTGAGCTGCTGAGTTTGTTGATCGAAAGGTCACAGGTTTGATTCCGGGGAGCGGCGTGAGCTACCACTGTCAGCCCTAGCTTCTGCCAACCTAGCAGTTCAAAAACATGCAATGTGAGTAGATCAATAGGTACCGCTCCGGTGGGAAGGTAATGGCGCTCCATGCAGTCATGCCGGCCACATGACCTTGGAGGTGTCTATGGACAACGCTGGCTCTTCGGCTTAGAAATGGAGATGAGCACCACACCCCAGAGTCAGAAATGACTGGACTTAATGTCAGGGGACTACCTTTACCTTTTTACCTCTGTTTTTTTTTTTGGGGGGGGGGGGTTGTTCTCTTTCTTTTTCTTTATAATGATTTCTAAAATTTCCTACTATCCTATAACCAAATGTTCCCCCACTTTCCCTGTAAATCTTTCTTTTTTAAAAGCATTTGTAAAACTTAATAAAACTGGTATAAATAATAATAATAATAATTTAAAATATTTTGTGCATGTACAAAGTTTGTGCACATTAAACTATATTTAAAAAGTGACCAAGAGGAAGACTACCAAATCAAGGCATGGCCTGTAATTGTGTGCTTTCAAGTCACAGCCTTTCTCCAAAGCTAATAGCCCGTGATCGCCCTAGATTACTGGCACAGAAAATTTTTGGATGGCCACCAACTCATGCCATGGCCACCCCAGCATTGGTTTATATAAAAATAGATGAATGCTAACCAGGTGGAGTTACCCACTGCTGTCTTCTGCAGTGAGAGAAAGCATTTTGCAAATGCATCACCCATTAACACTATGCACACATTCATTATACACTATACACAAGCCAATACAAATCTCTCACTGTCAGATTGGCAACAGATGACATTTTGGAAGCAGGAGTCCCAACGCAGGACAGAACAATCAGACCGTGATGTTATATAGAGCAAACCAAACCCGCAAGGCACGAGTACTTGATGGTTTTGTTCATTATTGATTCATGGAAAACGCCCCCAGAAAGCAGCTCATGCAGATGATCCCTGAGACACAGAATGAAAGTCTGGTGTCTACAATGTTGACCTATTATAGAAACATGCCCAAATCAGTAGGTCACGACGTGTTGCTGGCCAAAGGAAAGAAAGGCTGCCTCTGCACACAAAATGTGAGTGCGCCGGCATTTGTTTTCGTGGTTTTGTGCAGCATTTACATCCAATCCGTCATCCTTTCCCTTGCTGGTCTTTGGTGACGACAAACTCTCAAGTGTTGCTCAGGCCAACTGGCCTTTCTCTAGGCACATCAGACCACAGCCCAATTTACAGAGTATGTCTTATGTGGCTTAAGCTTTTGTGGACAGCTACCCAGTGGGCTCATGCCAAATCCCCTTGTTTGCATTTAAGTACTACTAGCTTTTTGTTTGTTTGTTTGTTTCTACTTCAACAGACAGAACAGATTCATAATGGGTTCTATATACAGTACAACTCCATGTCTGCAGGGATATATTCCAGGATTTCATATGGATAAACCACAAGTCATAAAGCAAACCCTATTGAATGAAGACTTTCAACAGAAAGCACACTATAGAGTAGGCTTCAGCTCAGATCTGTTTTTTGCTGTTTCCTTTGGCCAATTGGGCTTCCTCCATTTGTTCGGGTGCCCATAACGGCAAGGGCTCAGCCGTCACTGATTCCCCTCCGTAATGGGAACACGTGGCCCTTGCCGATCTCGGCTCCTCCTCCCCTTTTCGGCATCACAGTTTAATCTTTTTTCAATTTTCCTTTATAGTTTGTTACCTCTCCTCTAGGGCAGAAAGTAGAAACAGCTTTAAGGAATGTATTGTCGAAGGCTTTCTGGGACAGAATCACTGGTTTGTCAGTTTTTGGGGCTGTATGGCCATGTTCTAGAACCTACAACAACCCAACTTTAAGGAAACATTAAACATGAAGCAGAAAGCAGAAACAGATTGAAACATGAGAGATTCAAGAGAGATAGTGACAAGCTGGAATGTGTCCAGAGGAGGGCGACTAAAATGATCAAGGGCCTGGAGAACAAGCCCTATGAGGAGCGGCTTAAGGAGCTGGGCATGTTTAGCCTGAAGAAGAGAAGGCTGAGAGGAGATATGATAGCCATGTATAAATATGTGAGAGGAAGCCACAGGGAGGAGGGAGCAAGCTTGTTTTCTGCTCCTTGGAGACTAGGATGCGGAACAATGGCTTCAAACTACAAGAGAGGAGATTCCATCTGAACATGAGGAAGAACTTCCTGACTGTGAGAGCCGTTCAGCAGTGGAACTCTCTGCCCCAGAGTGTGGTGGAGGCTCCTTCTTTGGAAGCTTTTAAACAGAGGCTGGATGGCCATCTGTCAGGGGTGATTTGAATGCAATATTCCTGCTTCTTGGCAGAATGGGGTTGGACTGGATGGCCCATGTGGTCTCTTCCAACTCTTTGATTCTATGATTCTATGATCTGCAGTAGAGAAAAAAGACAGGTTTTTTAGGAAGCCTGGGGAAGATTGCCCCAGGTCATCGCTCTTCCTTCCCTGGGCCTTCTTAAAATGCCTTGGAAAGCTGTGTGAGATGGTGCAGGGAGAGAAAATACACACCTGCTTGCAGTGCCTCTGCTCTAGAGTAGAAACAGATTTAATGAAGGATTAAGCCCAGTCTCCTCTACAGACAGAAGGGAGAGGATCGCAGAAAGAGTATCTCAATTCTGATGCTTTTAATCCAGGTTTTAATGAAGGATATGAAAGGGGAACTAGTGTGAAGTGCTCTCCATAATGGGCCAGATAGGGAGCTTTCTTAACCCTGCTGCTGACACACAGACTCCCTTGAAGGACAAAAGGAAAGGCTACCAAGAATGGAAAGGGGAGCCTCAAAGGTTCCCCATTGCCACTAATGGGCTGGATCTAGCCGCATTTTTTGGACACGGACTGAAAACAGCTATCCAACTACCTGCCCGTTTTCGGGAGACGTGCAAGAATGGATACGGAGGTAACTGTAACTGTAATAACTGTAATTTTGCTACTGCAATTCAGCAAGCAGAACCAGCTCGATATTCAGCCGAAACGCACAAGCCTACTATAGAGACTTTCTGGAGAACCTAGGACCTATTTTGTCAGAGTAAATGAAACAACTGATAATGGTACTATGGATATGAGGAGTTGTACTGCATTTAGAGGTTTCAATTGCTTTCCATTTTCCTTAACGTTACTCTTTCAGAATATATTCCCATATTTTGCTTTCTTTGTAAGTATCAGGAACAGACCACAGTGACCAGCATAGAAAATCAATCAGAAAGGCTGAGTAAAGTGTATTACCATTCCAGTGCCAGCAGCCTTTTCCAAATGCACCTCTTCAGAAGATATCCATTTGCAGTGGAACAATCAGTCCAGTTCGACTCTAATAACCTTCGACTTGCCAAAGACTTTAGATTCCCACTCCCACAATCCTGAGCCTATGAAAAGGATGTCGTGTAGAAATGCTAGAGGAGTAGCCTCTCTCGGCATTTTCCAAGTCTTCTAGTGCAGTTCTATGATTTATTTAGTTGTTTATTTCAGACATTTGTATCCCATCCTATCTCGACCTCCGCAGAGGGATTCAGGGCGGCTAACAACCGGCACGCCATGGTGCCCATAACCAAAAGCATAAATATACAATTGAAATAAAAACAATATAAAAACAGTATAAAAACATTCAAACAGTCAAACAGTTGTCGATTTAAGTCATCGTCCTAAAAGTAGTCCGTCACATCCATTAAAGCCATTGCTTTGCCAGCAGGTGAGCCTAGTCTGCAAAGGCCTGATCCCATTGCCAGGATTTCACTTGTTTCCAAAAGGTCAGGAGGGATGGAGCAGATCTAATTTCGAGTTCCACAGCCGAGGGGCCACCATAGAAAAAGCCCTGTCCCTTGTCCCCACCAAACGCAACACACACCTGCCAGATGTAATTCATTTCAACAGGCTTCGCAGTTCTCCCCAGTTTCATGTTTCTATGATAAGTCCAAGAACATACGACCCCAGAGATATGACTGAGTTTAATATCTATTATACAGTTGTCCCTACACATTTGCGATATTGACTTCTGCAGATTTTATTATCATGGATTAGATATAAAATGTACTTTCAAAGAATCTCTAGATCCTTTCAAAGAATCTCTAGGTCATCCAGCAACATTGTGTTGGATGACCTCAACATTTCTGGACAAGTGATCTCCCAGGCTTTATTTGCAGTGTTTCACTTACAGAACGGGAGACGCATGGCTCGAGAGCAGTATGTGTGAAAAAGATCTTGGGGTCTTCATGGACAACAAGTTAAACATGAGCCAACAATGTGATGCGGCGGCAAAAAAAAAAAAGCCAATGGGAATTTGACCTGCATCAATAGGAGTCTAGTGTCTAGATCTAGGGAAGTCATACTACCCTTCTATTCTGCCTTGGTTAGACTACACCTGGAATACTGTGTCCAATTCTGGGCACCACAATTGAAGAGGGATTTTGACAAGCTGGAATGTGTCCAGAGGAAGGCGACTAAAATGATTCAAAGTCTGGAGAACAAGCCCTATGAGGAGCAGCTTAATGAGCTGGGCATGTTTAGCCTGAAGAAGAGAAGGCTAAGAGGAGGATGAGGGTCATGCATCTTTATGTGAGGGGAAGTCATAGGGAGGAGGGAGCAAGTTTGTTTTCTGCTGCCTTGGAGACTAGGACACAACAGAAAAATGGCTTCAAACTACAAGAAAGGAGATTCCATCTGAATATGAGGAAGAACTTCCTGAGTGTGAGAGCTGTTCAGCAGTGGAACTCTCTGACCCTGAGTATGGTGGAGGCTCCTTCTTTGGAAGCTTTTAGACAGAGGCTGGATGGACATCTGTCAGGAGTGTTTTGGATGCAATTTTCTTGCTTCTTGGCAGGGGGTTGGACTGGATGGCCCATGAGGTCTCTTCCAACCCTTTGATTCTATGATAAGCCCAGTAAATGAGGGTGCCTGACTGCAGTATTATTTCATTTCAACTGACTCCCAATTTGGAGTCCTTTAGACTCTCTCAGAAGACTTACCATTTTAGATTCAGCGGAAGAAATTCAGCTGCTGTTAGGAATTATGGGAGCAAAACACTAGAGGGTTGAAGTTTGCTCATACCTGTGCTAGTGGCTTCAGACCCAACGTTCCCCAGAGGTGGCACATAGAGCAATATGGTGACGACACTGGAGACGAATCTGGTCCTCCCCCCCCCCTTTTTTTTTTTAACTTACAGATTCGGCATTAGAAACCCAATTCCTACCCTTTGTCAAGACTCCAAGTTTCTCTATGCGTCATCTTTGGATGATGTTGTGTCTAAATTATCAGCAGCTGACTGTCTTCCACCCAGCATTGAATCTAAACTGATAAGTCTTATGAGAGAGACCAAAGAAAAGAGGCCTTCAATGGAGAAAGAGAGAGAGAGAGAGAGCTACAACTGTGCCGGAGCAAAAGCAAAAGGGAAAGGACCCAGGTGTTTCCTTTCTGGCCAGGCTTTGGTGCTCAGACAAGATGACAGATGGCTTCCCATGTAAAAGGAAGCTTGCTTCCCCCAGTAACACACAGTCCAGGGGAGGAGGTTAAAGGAGTCACCCTCTTGTCTCCGCTTTGCTTCCCACCGGAGCCTGGTCATTTCCGACCAACTGAAGCCTCGGGCCACGGCGCTATATTAGATTCCTTTTTCTGAAGGGAGATGCTCTCGCGGCATCCATTCCTCTCTGTTAAGGCTGGCTGAATTGTTAGGAGGAAAAAAAACATCACTATGTAACAAATTTTGAAACATTTTCTGTTCCTGGTTTGAAAGTGTTACTTCCTGTTTAATTCTGTGGTACTTGCTTTGAAAGTAGTTGTTATACTCCAGAAACAGAACAGAACAGAACAGAGAAGCATCCCGAGCTCTAAAGATCACCTGGGAAAGAACCCCACTGGAGAATTGCAGCGCACCCAAATACCTGGGAGTCACTCTGGACCGTGCTCTTACCTACACGAAGCACTGCCTGAACATCAAGCAAAAAGTGGGTGCTAGAAACAATATCATACGAAAGCTGACTGGCACAACCTGGGGATCACAACCAGACACAGTGAAGACATCTGCCCTTGTGCTGTGCTACTCTGCTGCTGAGTATGTATGCCCAGTGTGGAACACATCTCACCACACTAAAACAGTGGATGTGGCTCTTAATGAGACATGCCACATTATCACGGGGTGTCTGCGCCCTACACCACTGGAGAAATTACACTGCTTAGCCGGTATTGCACCACCTGACATCCGCCGGGAAGTGGCAGCCAATAGTGAAAGGACCAAGGCAGAGACATCTCCAGCTCATCCCTTGTTTGGGTATCAGCCAGCACGTCAATGACTTAAATCTAGAAATAGTTTTTTTAAGATCTACAGAGACACTCGATGGAACACCTCAGCAAGCAAGAGTCCAAAAGTGGCAGGCTCAAACCCAGAACCTCAATCCAATGGCTGATACCAATGAGAGACTCCCCCCTGGGCACACAGAGGACTGGGCGACTTGGAGGCACTGAACAGACTGCGCTCTGGCACCACGAGATGCAGAGCCAACCTTCAGAAATGGGGCCACAAAGTGGAATCCTCGACATGCGAGTGTGGAGAAGAGCAAACCACTGACCACCTGCTGCAATGCAACCTGAGCCCTGCCACATGCACCATGGAGGACCTTCTTGCAGCAACACCAGAAGCACTCCAAGTGGCCAGATACTGGTCAAAGGACATTTAATCGACTACCAAACACACAAATTGTTGTATTCTGTATTTTGTATTTTTGTATTTTGTCTGTTTGTTTGCTTTGTTCTGTTAGAAATGTAATATAACTGACTGGTTGCTGATGACTCGATAAATAAAAAATAAATACTCCAGAAACTTCATTTTTGTGGCTGCCACAAACTATATCGAATTGGTTGAGACTCAATGAGATACTCATTGAAAAACCATAGCAAAATGTGCTGCAGGATGTCCCGCAAAAACATAGTTTTTGCAATTTAACAAACCTTTTCCATGTTTTTATAATAGAACCTATTGGGAAATGACATTTATAACCCAGGAACAAAAAGTCACCTGACGCAGTGTTGGCACCATTAAGAAAATTCATCATCTTGGTATCCATGTCCTTGGTTAGTTTGCAAAATCATTAAAATGCTTTGTCGAAGGCTTTCATGGCTGGAATCATAGAATCATAGAATCGAAGAGTTGGAAGAGACCTCATGGGCCATCCAGTCCAACCCCCTGCCAAGAAGCAGGAATATTGCATTCAAATCGCCCCTGACAGATGGCCATCCAGCCTCTGTTTAAAAGCTTCCAAAGAAGGAGCCTCCACCATACTCCGGGGCAGAGAGTTCCACTGCTGAACAGCTCTCATATTCAGGAAGTTCTTCCTAATGTTCAGATGGAATCTCCTTTCTTGTAGTTTGAAGCCATTGTTCCGCGTCCTAGTCTCCAGGGAAGCAGAAAACAAGCTTGCTCCCTCCTCACTGTGGCTTCCTCTCACACTGGGTTATTGTAGGTTTTTTCGGGCTATATGGCAATGTTCTAGAGGCATTCTCTCCTGACAGTTCGCCTGCATCTATAGCAAGCATCCTCAGAACTCACTCCCTCTAAGGATGCTTGCCATAGTACGCAGGCGAAATGTCAGGAGAGAATGCCTCTAGTACATGACCATATAGCCCAAAAAAACCTACAACAACCCATTAAAATGCTATTTTTAAATATATATATCTGGAATGATGGAAAATAACCAGAAGTATTTACCCTATTTATACCCCACTTTTCTCTACCCTGAAGAAGACTCAAGGTGGCTTACATATATTCATATGTTGAGGGTTGGATACTGGAGAACAGGTGAGTTACTGATGAGTTACTAGGAAAGGAATTATATTCATGTTTAGCCTGAAGAAGACAAGATTAAGAAGAGAAATGATAAAGTAAAGGTAAAGGTTTTCCCCTGATATTAAGTCCAGTTGCGTCCGACTCTGCAGGTTGGTGCTCATTTCCATTTCTAAGCCGAAGAGCTGGCATTGTCCATAGACACCTCCAAGGTCATGTGGCCGGCATGACTGCATAGAGCACCATTACCTTCCTGCCGGAGTGGTACCTATTGATCTACTCACATTTGCATGTTTTCGAACTGCTAGGTTGGCAGAAGCTGGGGCTAACAGGAACTCACGCCGCTCCCTGGATTCGAACCTGCAACCTTACGATCAGCAAGTTCAGCAGCTCAGCGGTTTAACCCACTGCGCCACCAGAGGCTCATGACAAAGACATGATAGCCATGTTTCCATCAGCGCTGCCTCCGGAAAATCCTGCAAATCTCCTGGGAAGACAAGCGGACAAATGTCAGTGTGCTGGAAGAAGCAAAGACCACCAGCATTGAAGCGATGGTCCTCCGCCATCAACTCCGCTGGGCCGGCCACGTTGTCCGGATGCCTGACCACCGTCTCCCAAAGCAGTTGCTCTACTCCGAACTTAAGAAGAGAAAACGGAACGTTGGTGGACAGGAAAAGAGATTTAAAGATGGGCTCAAAGCCAACCTTAAAAACTCTGGCATAGACACTGAGAACTGGGAAGCCCTGGCCCTTGAGCGCTCCAACTGGAGGTCAGCTGTGACCAGCAGTGCTGCAGAATTTGAGGAGGCACGAGTGGAGGGTGAAAGAGTGAAACGTGCCAGGAGGAAGGCGCGTCAAGCCAACCCCGACCGGGACCACCTTCCACCTGGAAACCAATGCCCTCACTGCGGAAGAAGATGCAGAGCAAGAATAGGGCTCCACAGCCACATACGGACCTACAAGGAAATCCATAATGGAAGACCATCTTACTCGTCCAATGAGGGATCGCCTAAGTAAGTAAGTAAGTAAGTAAGTAAGTAAGTAAGTAAAGTAAGCCATGTTTATAAAGAATTTGAAAGGAGGTTGTATTAAAAACAGTGCAGGCTTGGCTTCTCTTGTTCCAGAGATTAGGACACAAGAGCATTGGGCTCAAACTATAGGAAAAGAGATTCCCCCCCCCCCCCAAACACTAGGAAGAATTTCCTCATAGTATGAGCTGTTTGGCAATAGAATACATTGCTGCTTCTAAGTCTCCTTCTCTGGAAGTTTTCAAAGAGAAGATGGATGGCCATCTGTTGGGAAAGTTTTGATTGTATTCCTGCATGGCGATAGTTTGGGCTAGATGACCTTTGGAGTTTTCTTCCAACTGCGAGTCTATATTTCAAGCCTTGAGCCGTGGTGGCACAATGGTTTAAACCCTTGTACCGGCTGAACTGCTGACCTGAAGATTGGTGGTTCGAATTTGCAAGACAGGGTGAACTCCTGTCTGTCAGCTACAGCTACCCTTGTGAGGACATGGGAGAAGCCTCCCACAGGATGGCAAAACATCCAGGTGTCCCCTGGGCAATGTCCTTGCAGATGGTCAATTCTCTCTCACCAGAAGCGACTTGCAGTTTCTGAAGTTGCTTCTGTCATGGAAAAAAAGGCAACATGTAGTCTAGCCTAGTCTCACAATGCCTCAATACTAAGGAAACCTGGAATTCCATGCTAGTTTTTCCACTACAAATCCCATAATCCCCAACCCATTGCCAAGATGAACAGGGAATTAGGGGATATGCATTCCAAAACATAACCTGCTCGGTCCTTTGTCTTTTAACACATTCACTTTGGCTGCTGACTTTGTCAGTTTAGGTTTTTCATCTGCTATTTTTTATTATAAACACCCTTGGAACATTTTTTTCCAAAAGGGATAGTAAAAAAATACATTTACATGTATTTTTTAAAAGCTACTTTTTCCCCTCTGTAGACACCCACCAGGCCTGTTCCACTGGGACAAAGAATTTCTCTCTGTCATTGCAACCCTTTAAGGATCAATCCTTTGTTTTATTACACATTTCTAGAACTCCTCAAGAGCCATTTGGGGACAGAGAGGAAGGAAGTTCTTCAAGTGCATTTTTAAAAAGGGGTTTTATTATTTGTTTCTGAAGAGGAAAAGGAAGGAATAATTTAGATTCAGAGAAAAAAACTCTTTGAAGTCCATGGGTTTTTCTGTCTGGGATACAAGTGACGCTTCATAGTGGCATATTCTTCAACATGCACAGCTTTAAAATATGCAATTAAAAAATTCCAAAACCTTTATTTTGCCAATTTATATAAGGGACGCTATTTTTCTATACAAATAGATGCTTGTTTATAAAGCTATTGTCCTCCCAACCCTTTCATAAGGCTGCAAAACGTGGACTGTCTACAGACGTCACACGCAACTCCTGGAACGATTCCATCAGTGTTGCCTCTGAAAAATCCTACAAATCTCTTGGGAAGACAGGCGGACCAATGTCAGCATGCTGGAAGAAGAAGCAAAGACCACGAGCACTGAAGCGATGCTCCTACATCATCAACTCCGCTGGACTGAATGCCACGTTGTCCAAATGTCCAAAGATCACCATCTTCCAAAGCAATTACTATACTACAGTGGTTCCCAACCTTTGGACCTCCAGGTGATTTGGACTTCAACTCCCAGAAATCCCAGCCAGCTTACCAGATGTTAGGAACTGTGGGACAGTGGTTCTCAAACATTGGGCCAAAACACCTCAAGACCCAAAGTTTGAGAACCACTGCTATATTCCCAACTCAAGGATGGAAAACAGAATGTTGGTGGACAGGAAATGAGACTGAAAGATTGACTTTAAAACAGTGGCATAGACACCGAGAACTGGGAAGCCATGGCCCTTGAGCGAACTAACTGGAGGTCAGCTGTGACCAGCAGTGCTGCGGAATTTAAAGAGGCATGAATAGAGGGTGAAAGGGAGAGGAAGGCATGTCAAGCCAACCCTGTCAGGACCACCTTCCATCTGGAAACCGATGCCCTCACTTTGGAAGAACATGCGAGTCAAGAATAGGGCTCCACAGTCACCTACGGACCCATCGCCAAGGCCATCATACTCTAACAATGAGGGATCGTGTAAGTAAGTACCTGTCCGAACATATCTCCTTCTATGTCCCGTCTAGGAATTTAAGATCTTCTGGAGAGGCCCTGCTCTCAGCCCCACGTCTATCACAAGTGAGGCTGGTGGGGACGAGGGACAGGGCCTTCTCGGTGGTGGCCCCCTGCCTGTGGAATTCACTCCCCGGGTAAATTGGATTATCGTCATCCCTCCTCTCATTCAGAAGGAAATTAAAAACATGGATATGGGACCAGGCCTTTGGGTAATCTGGCAGACTGACAAGGACAATGATGACTAGAGCTTTGGAAAGGATTATGATAATGCTTTACAGAACTCGGTGAAACGTTGGCCACCAGACTGGCTTTTCTTTTTCTATTAGTTGTTATTGTATTAATTGAATGTTTGAATTATTTATAATTATTGTTGTAGGCTGTTAGGAATTGTGGGAGTTGAAGTCCAAAACATCTGGCGGACCCAAGTTTGCCCGTGCCTGGTCTACACTATAGAATTAATGCCTGGTGGAGATGCACCCCAAGGCAAGGCTATATAGAAATATATACCTTCCATGGCAGATCAGACTTGAAAGCTGCCATGCTTTCCTGCTGGATGCATGGCCCTGGCTATTCCTTTTCTCTTCAACCAAATGGAGTGTCAGAGTTGCTCAATGTTTCAAAGATAAAGACAGGGTTTCTCTAACAGCTGAGTGGAAGTTTTAGCGCTGCCTTTGGCAGGTCAGAACGTGCCCAAAGGAGTTTCGCCGGGCATTAAGTCACAGCCGTCTCCTGGAAATTACATCTCTAGGATCCTTGAGCACTTAAACATCTCTAGGATCTTTGAGCATTTAAAAGACACGAGAATTCAAAAACATGCACTACCTTGAAGTGTGTGTGTGTGTACTATACATACAGGGTGGGCGCATGTGAATATGTACTGTATTTCTTTGATTCTATAACACATCCCCCCCCCACACACACACACACAATATAAACATATCTGAAAGCAGAGTACATAATTGAGTGATAATACAAGATATATATACATCTATATATATCTATATATATATAAATGCTCTGTGCATAATGAGTACCTTAAAAACAAAAGAACCAATGAATGAAATCACACCAAATTTGGCAACAAAACGTCTCACAACACAAGGAGTGACCATCACTCAAAAAATTATGATTTTGTCATTTGGGAGTTGTAGTTGCTGGGATTTATAGTTCAACTACAATCAAAGAGCATTCTGAACTCCATCAACAATGGAATTGAACCAAACTTGGCACACAGACTCCCATGACCAACAGAAAATACTGGAAGGGTTTGGTGGGCATTGACCTTGAGTTTGGGAGTTGTAGTTCACCTACATCCAGAGAGCACTGTGGACTCAAACAATGATGGATCTGGAGCAAACTTGGCACAAGCACTCAATACGACCAAATATGAACACAGATGGAGTTTGGGGGAAATAGACCTTGACATTTGGGAGTTGTAGTCACTGGGATTCACAGTTCACCTACAATCAAAGAGCATTCTGAACCCCACGAATGACAGAATCAGGGCAAACTTCCCACACATAACCCCCATAACCAACAGAATATACTTAAGGCCATCCAATCCAACTCCCTTCACCAGGGCAAGAAAACGTAATCAAAGCCCTCCTGACAAAGAGCCATCCAGCCATATAGATAGATATATATGATTCACACACAGAGATATAGTATCATAGATTTGAAAGGGACTCTTAAAGGAGGACAATGATATCTTGCGTGTTCCAGGGTGGGCAAACCAGACAATCTCCACATCAACACTGACAAAGAAACATCAAGAAATACTGTTTACCCACAAGCATAAAGGAATTACATAGATTAGAAACCAACACTCTCCCATTACTTTATTTCCAGATCACCAGACTGGGCCACAGCAATGCGTGGCAGGGGACAGCTAGTATCTATATATAGAGAGCGAGCATTTTTTCAGCTGGTGGTATTAATGTGTGTCTTATAACACTATGTAAAAAAAATGAAAGTGTTATCTCCTATTTAATTGTGTGGTGCTTACTTTGAAAGTAGTTGTTATACTCCAAAAACTTTGTTTTTGTGGCTGCCATATTGAATTGGTTGAGCCTCTGTGACAGTGGTTCCCAACCTGTGGGCCGTGGGCCATGAGTGAACCATGAAACCTAAAATAAGGTCCGTGGCTCTAGATTATTAAATATATTTTTCTGTGGACAAGCAGATGGCGACTACTAGATGGCATATGTTCTGTATCAGAAACTAGAGCTGATGTGGTCTATCCAATGCAATTTTCTTTATTCAGCACGCCAAAAAACCAAACTGAATCTAAAGTTGACCAAAAATTGATTTGTAACCCTTTGGTACTAATGTTGGAGAGTGGTTCCTGGTCAAGTGGTCCATGGACAAAGTGGTCCCTGGTCAAAGTGGTCCCTGGTCAAAATTGGTCCCTGGTCGAAGAGGTCCCTGGACAAAGTGGTCCCCGGCCAAAGCAGTCCCCAGTCAAAGAGGTCTGTCCCCAGTCAAAGTGGTCCCCGGACAAAGTGGTCCCCGGTCAAGGTGGTCCCTGATCAAAGTGGTCCCTGATCAAAGTGGTCCCTGATCAAAGAGGTCCCTGGTCGAAGAGGTCCCTGGTCGAAGAGGTCCCTGGACAAAGCGGTCCCCGGTCAAGGTGGTCCCTGGTCAAAGTGGTCCCTGGTCAAGGTAGTCCCTGGTCGAAGAGGTCTCTGGACAAAGCGGTCACCAGCCAAAGCGGTCCCCAGTCAAAGAGGTCTGATCCCCAGACAAAATGGTCCCTGGTCAAAGAGGTCCCTAGTCAAGGTGGTCCCTGGTCAAAGAGGTCCCTAGTCAAAGAGGTCTCTGGACAAAGCAGTCCTTGGCCAAAGTGGTCCCTGGCCAAAGAGGTCCCTGGTCAAAGTGGTCCTTTTCTCCCACCCTAGACTTTCGACCGATATATACACCCAATTTTCCTTGTTTCCAAAAGACCTCACAACCTCTGAGGATGCCTACCATAGATGAAGGCGAAACGACAGGAGGGAATGCTTCTAGAACATGACCATACAGCCCAAAAAACCTATAACAACCCACTATCTGAAAGCAGCTCAACATGACTTAAACTGCTCAGCAGCAGTGTTGCTTCGGGCTACTTGAACTCAAAAGGATTTTGACATCATTGGACTCTCAGGAGAATCAATCCTTCTATGAGGAAAGCCTCGGATCCTTCTCTCTGAGCTGCTAAAGCAGAGACAAGCCCAGCCTCTGCCAGATTAGCATGATCCAATGCTTCCTGTTGCAAACCAACAGCCCTTCAATCATCCTCTTGGTTTAATTAAAGATACTGGCCTCTGCTTCCCACACTGTTTCTAGCACAGCCTGTCCTTTGGCTTCAATGGGTGCATTGAGTCTTCTGGGGGAGAAATAGCCTGTTTTATCATCATTTATTTCCTGCTCAAGGAAATAAAAAATAAGTATGTATCACTGTTTTTGCTCTTTATGCATCCCACCCTTGTATAAAAGGCACTTAATAGGTTTGCCTGGTTGTCTCATCTCAGCCCTGGCTCTGTTTGGAGGAGATATTCAAATCAGGCTCTGTTCCTAAAGATGGAAATATTCCATTGCATCAGGACAGCATTGCAAATGTGGGGGAAATGTCTGCTAAGCATCCATCAGTAATATAGGGATACCACAATTAAATACACAGTTATTTCAGTTAACAAAAAAGGTGTTATTTCAGACATGGCATAGGTCACTCTTAAGGCAAATCAGGGTTTGGGATTACAGCTTGTGTTGGATGCGGTCAGACTCCACCTGAAGACACACGTCCGCAGTCTGGGGACGATCCTGGATTCAGCATTGACCCTGGAATCCCAGGTGTTGGTGGTGGCGAGGAGTGCCTTTGCACAGTTAAAACTTGTATACCAGCTGTGCCCATACCTTGAGACGCCAGACTTGGCCATGGTAGTCCATGCCTTGGTCACATCCCATCTGAACTACTGCAATGCTCTCTATCTGCCTCTGAGGATCGTTCAGAAACTGCAACTGGTGCAGAGATTGGCAGCCAGATTGCTAACTGGAGTGCTGTATCGTGAGAGGACGACTCCCATGCTGTGACAACTCCACTGTTTACCAGTCCACTTCCGGGCCAAATACAAAGTGCTGGTTGTTACCTATAAAGCCCCAAACGGTTTGGGTCCAGGCTATCTGTCTAACCCAGTGATTCTCAACCTGGGGTCCCCAGATGTTTCTGGCCTATAACTCCCAGAAATCCCAACCAGTTTACCAGCTGTTAGGATTTCTGGGAGTTGAAGGCCAAAAACATCTGGAGACCCCAGGTTGAGAACCACTGGTCTAATCGCATCTCCCAATACAGTCCATCTCATGCACTGCGGTCAATGGAGGCGGCCCTCCTCTCGGTCCCACCCCCATCACAAGCATGGTTGGTGGGAATGGGAGAGGAAGCCCTCCCCATGATCGCTCCCTGTCTCTGGAACTCCCTCCCGATAGAAATAAAAACGGCCCCCATCCTCCTCTCCTTAAAAAAACTATTGGAAAATGCACTCATGCACTTTAGTGTATGGAGAGGAGGAAGACTTAAAACACTTTTAATTCCATCGGAATACTGGCTAACTTATTTGTATTCCACCGCTGCTATGGTACATAAGAAAGAAACATGACAGCCATTTTTATGTATTTTAATCCTTCTCTTAGGGTTTATCTCTTTATTGTTAATTACGTTATTAGTGTAATTAGGTTTATTTGATTACTCACATTCTGTTTTTCATTTTGATGTTAATTGCTCTTTTGTTATAAGTTTATGGTTATTATTTTGTATTATTTTGCATTATTTTGAGGTGTTTGTATTCGCTTATGGGCACTGAATGTTTGCCTTTTTTTGGGTGTAAACTGTCCTGAGTCCTCTCGGGGAGAGAGGGCAATCTATAAATAATAATAATAATAATAATAATAATAATAATAATAATAAATATTATTATTATTATTATTATTATTATTATTATTATTATTATTATTATTACTATTTAATTGTAGATAAGTATTAGAATCATAGAGTTGAAAGAGACCTCATGAGCCATCCAGTCCAACCTCATTCTGCCAAGAAGCAGGAAAATTGCATTCAAAGCACCCCCAACAGATGGCCATCCAGCCTCTGTTTCAAAGCCTCCAAAGAAGGAGCCTCCGCAACAGAGAGTTCCACTAGAGTTGGAAGAGAACTCGTGGGCCATCCAGTCCAACCCCATTCTTCCAAGAAGCTGGAAAATCAAATCTAAAGCTCCCTGACAGATGGCCATCCAGCCTCTGTTTCAAAGCCTCCAAAGAAGGAGCCTCCACAACACTCCGGGGCAGAGAGTTCCACCGCTGAACAGCTCTCGCAGTTAGGAAGTTCTTTCTAATGTTCAGGTGGAATCTACTTTCCTGTAGTTTGAAGCCAGGAAAGGAGATTCACCTGAACATGAGTAAGAACTGTATTGTCAAAGGCTTTCATGGCCGGAAGCACTGGGTTGTTGTAGGTTCTTCGGGCTGTATGGCCATGTTCTAGAAGCATTCTCTCCTGATGTCAAGCGAGAATGCTTCTAGAACATGACCATATAGCCCGAAAAACCTACAACAACCCAGTGCTTCTGGCCATGAAATCATTCGACAATACGTGGAACATATTTGGCAATTTCGTTCCAGCTGCAGAAATAACATGGGAAGAAAGTTAACAGGTAAATTACACAAGAATTGGGGAGCTGTTCAACATGTTTCATTTAATTTGAAAGTAAGAGGATAGTTGGCCCTACACATTTGTGTGTTTTCATTGTTACAGACTCGATTCATATTTTCCCTGTAGCAATTTCCAGCTTGAATCTATAGTCAACGTCTCCTAAAAATTGGTCAAAGAGTTGCACTAAAGAAACTAGAGATTCCTAGAAATATGTCCTCTACGGTTAAAAAAATACTATTTTTAAAATTTGTGATTTGTCCATCTTGTTGGGGGTCCTGCATTCCTTAATCCTTGCAAGAGTGGAAGGCCCACTGTACAGACATTTGACATGAAACACCTTGGTCGAGTAAGTGTTACATTAGTAAACAAAACATTTTCTAGAGAGAACCTGAAGGCTTTATCCAGGTCTGAACGTTTTCTTTCATCTGCCTATCCTTTTCTTATGATTTCCATTTTCATATCTTCTAGATCTATCTGTCTATTTATCTCTTCATTTAGCCATGAAGGTGAACAAAGTCTGGCTTGTTGTTGTTCATTCGTTCAGTCGTCTCCGACTCTTCGTGACTTCATGGACTAGCCCACGCCAGAGCTCCCTGTCGGCCGTCACCACCCCCAGCTCCTTCAGAGTCAAGCCAGTCACTTCAAGGATGCCAGCCATCCATCTTGCCCTTGGTCGGCCCCTCTTCCTTTTACCTTCCACTTTCCCCAGCAAAGTCTGGCTACCAATATTAAAAAACTCCAAAATTACAACAACACAACAACAGAGAGGAAACCATCAGGGACATCTAATCACCTCTCAACAAAAGATTGCTCCAGGCACTGCCAAGCCATCAAATGCTAATCAAGGTGATCAGTTGAAACATTCACACTTAGCTCCAGCAGACAAGAGTCTTTTGTCTCACCCTGGTCATTCCACAGATATATAAACCCCTTTTCCTAGTTCCAACAGACCTAACTACCTCTGAGGATGCTTGCCATAGATGCAGGCGAAACGTCAGGATGCCTTTAGAACATGGCCATATAGCCCGAAAAAACCTACAACAACCCAGTGATTCCGACCATGAAAGCCTTCGACAATACATTGATAATAATATTTATATCCTGATTTTCTCTAATGATCAGGGCCCAACGTGGCTCACATTTTAAAAACATCATTTCAAATATACAATGTATAAAAATTTAAGTAGAATTTTCTAGAGAGCACCTGAAGGCTTCATCCAGATCTGACCTTTTTCTTTCATGTGCCTCCCCTTTTCTTATGATTTCCATGTTCATAGATCTATCTATCTATCTATCTATCTCTCCATTTAGCATGCTGCGACAGATTGATTTACTCTTCTCTTCCCTTTTCATTTACACTAAAGGTAAACAATAGGAATGCTGCCACCAAGGTCGTCTCCAGGACCACAAACCTTGGAATGAAAGCCTTGGAGCAACATTTCCCTCTCCTACCCTACTTTTCTCTTTAGAGGACTCTTCCTTTCACTCATTTCCAACTCCACGTCCCTTCCCCTCCAAAAGAGATGACTGCTTTCCAGTTGGGCAGCTAGAAGACAAGAGTTAATCCCTTGTAGCCGAAATGACAAGCCCTGCAAAGCCCCCTGTCGCTCCGTCTCCTCCAGTCGCAGTCATCTTCTCAAGTGGAGTTGTCACAAGAGCGGAGCATCCAAATGACAGGACATTTCTCTGCGATTTAGCATCAAGCCTTCTGCCTCGTGAGAAGTAAAGTCTAAGTCCAGTCAGCACCATGCAAGGACAGAAATTATATTGGGTCATAATTCTGCTTCACAATAAATTTTCCTTAAATGTAGAAGACAAGTTTCCAGCCCCTAAGGGCTGCTGGAAAAGTCACTCGACAGCGCCTAGGGAAGTCTTCCATGATGGGGTCAAAGCAGGCAATCCAGCGCATAGCTCTCTTCTCTTCAGCATGGTTCAAACAAAGGCAGGACTCTATGTTGTTTGAATTCTAGAATAGTAAGAGACCCCAAAGCCATCCAGTCCAATGCCTGCCATGAAAGAACCCAGTGAAAGCACTCCTGACAGATGGCCATCCAGCCTCTGCTTTAACATCGCCAAAGAAAAAGACTCCAAGGTAGTATATACCACCTTTGAACACCTCTTACGATCAGGAAGTTCTTCCTAAAGTTCAGGTGTAAATATAATCCATGGCTCCATTGTATTCTAGTATCCAGAGCAGGAGAAACATCTTCAATAGGACATCCTTTGACATATTTAAACATGGCTATCATCTCCCTTGTTGAGACAGCATTATGTTATGGATAAAAACACTTCTCTTCTCCAAGACATTCCCAGCTTGAAAAGCTGGGTCCATGGTGGTGCAATGAGTTAAACCCTTGTACTACTGAACTGCTGACCTGAAGGTTGGCAGTTTGAATCCATGTGTCAGGATGAGCTCCTACTGTTAGCTGCAGCTCCTGCCCATCTAGCAGTTCGAAAATATGAATATGTGAGTAGATCAATAGGTATCACCTTGGCAGAAAAGCAAAAGGCTCTCCAAGCAATCATGCTGACCACACAACCAGGAGGTGCCTATGGACAACGCAGGATGCTTGGCTTGGAAATGGAGGTAAACACCTCCCACAGAGCTGGGACTGAGCACCACCTCCAGAAGCCGGAGATGCAAGGGGAAGCCTTTGCCTTTGTCTGTGAATTTCTGCCTCATTGTATCAAGGCATTCAATCTTTGCCTGTGTTTGTGTTTGCATATATACTGTAATCTGCTCTGAGTTGTTGTAGGTTTTTTGGGCTATATGGCCATGTTCTAGAGGCATTCTCTCCTGATGTTTCGCCTGCATCTATGGCAAGCATCCTCAGAGGTAGTGAGATATGGCCATATAGCCCAAAAAAAAACAAAAAAACCTACAACAATCCAGTGATTCCAGACATGAAAGCCTTCGACAATCTGCTCTGAGTAGTTGTAGGTTTTTTCGGGCTGTATGGCCATGGTCTAGAGGCATTCTTTCCTGACGTTTCGCCTGCATCTATGGCAAGCATCTTGCCATAGATGCTTGGTATAGATGCAGACGAAACGTCAGGAGAGAATGCCTCTAGACCATGGCCATACAGCCCGAAAAAACCTACAACAACCCAGTGATTCCGGCCATGAAAGCCTTCGACAATACAATCTGCTCTGAGTTTCCTTGTGGAGATAGGGCGGAATAATAATAAATAATTATAATTATTATTATTAGTATTGGATGACAACTTCCATCATCCCAAGACACAAGCCATGCTGCCTGGAGATAATGCTAGGGGAGGCTGAATTAAACACATGTCAGTCTAAAGCCAAGGGGATGCCAAAAACTCTTTGCTTGGAACTTGGACCCCTATTCGTCTATGAAACTCAATGGGTGGCCTTCTGCTAGTAATCGCTCTCAGCTTTGTCTGCCTTTGTTAATAAAGTAGATTTATGAACATCATATATATATATATATATATATATATATATATATATATATATATATATCTCACATCTCCACTGGCTGTTCCCTGCCTTCTAAAGGTAAACCCCACTGCACAATGAAAAGCTTTGTTGTAAACGAAAGCCTAGTGGTTTACTGTTAGAAAACCATGCTGTGGACCAGTTCCCAGAACCGTTACTCTACTGTTTTAAAACCAGAAAGCTTAATTTACAAAGACCCAAGCAGAGCAATAACCCAGCTAAGCATCTTTAAGACATCAGGAGAATATGAAGTTCCTAGAAGCATGGTTTACTAGAGGAAATCAGATGTTTGAAACAACTAGATGTGAGATCCTTGGGATTGCTAGAAACATAACATTTGGGCAAATAAATTCTTTGGGGTTAAGAAAAATAGCCCAGCGCAAGTTTTATTTATCTTGTATCAAAAGCATTGCATACATTACTATAAAACTGATAAAAATAGAGGGAGCACACGCGACTAAATATCTTTTGACCAAAAATGGGCAACAACTACTGCATTGTCTGTAGCCTCCCAACAGTTCTTCCTCTGTATATGAGGCAGGATACGACGGACAAGCATACAGATGAGGAGTTGTCTGCTCTGCTCCACAGTCGCACAAGGTGGAAGATTCTTCTAGGTCATGCCATTTTGCTAGGTTGTCTTTTCATCTGCCCACTCCACTTCTGAGTCTGTTCAGGGACTTCCAAGTTGCCTATTCTTGGTTTGCCCCTGGAGGAAGACCCTCATGAAGGGCCATCCAATTGGGATTTCCTGGTTTAGCTGCCCAGAGGGATACCCATGCTGTTGCTGGGGGAACGTTAAGAGGAGTGGTAGTTCTCATGAAGCTTTTCCTTGATTTGAGTCTACTGGGAGGAAGCTGATAGCCATGCAGTGGGTGGCTTTCACACTGTTCAACCTTATTTCTCTCACAGCAGCAACTTCCTATCACACATCGAGGGGGGGGGGGGCAATGCCAGCTAGCTTGCAGAGTCTCTCAGTGGGTGTATTCTGCATGTTTCATTCAACATTATGTTCACTAGCTTCGCGTGGGGCAGACTTGTGCCAAACAGGGAAGGCATACTCGGCAGATGAGTATGACAAGGCCAGGGTTGATGTCCTTATTAATTTTGGGTCTGCACCCCATGAACTGCCAGTAAGTTTCCACAAGATGGGTTGTTGTAGGTTTTTTCGGGCTATATGGCCATGTTCTAGAGGCATTCTCTTCTGACGTTTCGCCTGCATCTATGGCAAGCATCCTCAGAGGTAGAGGATGCTTGCCATTGATGCAGGCGAAACGTCAGGAGAGAATGCCTCTAGAACATGGCCATATAGCCCAAAAAACCTACAACAACCCAGTGATTCCGGCCATGAAAGCCTTCGACAATACATTTCCACAGGAGTGCTTGGTGTTCATGCAGTGTTTCCTATATGTTAGTGTTCAATCTAAGGTGACATTGAGATATTCAGGATGGAAACAATGTTCAAGATCTTGATCTTTCCAGGTAACTTTCAATTTTCTGTCGGCTTCACAGTTCCACAGGTAGAAAACATACACTTGTGTCTTGGCAGGGTTAGGCTTCAGTTGGTAATCTTTGTAGTAGCTGGAGAGATCTTTCAAGACATTAGTAAGTTGGATCTCGACTCTTTCAAAGTCTTTTGCTTGTGTTGTTAGGCCAAGGTCATCAGCATATATAAAGCTCTTTGTGAGTGGTGGCTGTAGCTAAAGATGTTAAACAAGGTTGGTGCAAGTTCAGCATATGTTATTCTGGATTCCCAAATATGAAATACTCCAAAGTTTAATATTATCCATATAAGTGGCTGGAATAATGATGCTTTGTTTTCTGGAGATTCAATGTACACAATTATTGAAAACTAGCCGTCCCCTGCCATGCGTTACTGTGGCCCACATGGGGGTTCTGTGTGGGAGGTTTGGCCCAATTCTATCGTTGGTGGGGTTCAGAATGCTCTTTGACTGTAGGTGAACTATAAATCCCAGCAACTATAACTCCCAAATGTCAAGATTCTATTTCCCCCAAACTCCACCAGTGTTCAGATTTGGGCATATTGAGTATTTTGTAGAGTTTGGTCCAGATCCATCATTGTTTGAGTCCACAGTGATCTCTGGATGTAGGTGAACTACAACTCCAAAACCAAAGGGCACTGCCCACCAAGGTAAAGGTAGTCCCCTGACATTAAGTCCAGTCATGTCTGACTCTGGGGTGTGGTGCTCATCTCCATTTCTAAGCTGAAGAGCCAGCGTTGTCCGTAGACACCTCCAAGGTCATGTACTGCCCACCAAACCCTTCCAGTATTTTCGAAGGCTTTCATGGCTGGAATCACTAGGTTCTTGTGGTTTTTCCGGGCTATATGGCCATGTTCTAGAGGCATTTTCTCCTGACGTTTCCCCTGCATCTATGGCAAGCATCCTCACTACCTCTGAGGATGCTTGCCATAGATGCAGGCGAAACGTCAGGAGAGAATGCCTCTAGAACATGGCCCTATAGCCCGAAAACCCCCCACAAGAACCTTCCAGTATTTTCTGTTGGTCATGGGAGAACTGTGTGCCAAGTTTGGTTCAATTCCATTGTTGGTGGGATTCAGAATGTTCTTTGATGGTAGGTGAACTATAAATTCCAGCAACTACAACTCCCAAATGACAAAATCAATTTTTTTGAGTGAAGGACATACACTGGGTTATTTGGCGTCTTGTGTACAAATTTGGTGTCAATTCAAACCGCCTTGCGTCGCCATTTCGGCTGAGAAAGGCGGTATAGAAGTAAATCAAATAAATAAATAATTCGTCCAGTGGTTTTTGAGTTCTGTTAATCCCAGAAACGAACATTACATTTTTATTTATTTTAGAAATATTGCGGATATAAATGATCTGTAGACCATGTGTTTTATTCAACCTCCTTGGTGGCCCCCATGTCACTAAGGCAAGAAACCAGGTTTCAGCCTGAACTCTAAAGAACCAACCCAAATAGTTGATGCTAACCCCAAACAGATTTGGCAACTTGGGTGGCTCCTTGAACGTCCCCCATCCTTCAAAGACCCCAAGTGAAGGCGGAACAATAAAACCATCCTCTTGGATGGGATTTTCCTAGAAGTAGTGGCATAAATTTCAAACTGCTCATAATTACATGTGTCTATTACTGGTGGAGAGGCATGTCTAGGTAGTAGAGGCAATATTCCTTGTAGAGGAGTGCCATTTAAGCTTCCACGTTCACAACCATACATAAGAAACCCACAGAGATGCAGAAAAAGTCAGTGAGAGATTTACCACTTGCATTCAGACACAGTGAATCACATGCTGAACTAGTCAGACCTGTCCCACCACCATTACTCACTCAACAACAAAAATCATCTCTAGGCAACTCAGTGGACAAGTTGCTTCTTTATTATACGTGTACATTACAAAATAATTGAAAAATTTTACAAGGAAAAATCATTGTTTTCCATGTAAGAAAAACATGGTTGGAAAAAATGACCCCAAAGTGCCCATGGACAACCATAATTAGTCTGGTTGTGTGGAAAGCCTAAACAAACTTAACCACACAATTTTGAGAAATGATTCAAGAGGTTGATTAAAAAGACCAAAGTCCAGACGCTGTGATTCCTACAGAGATGTCCCTCTCCAGCCACTACAAATGTGTTTCTATATTTGGTCCAGGACATTCAGCTAACTTAATCCTCTTTACTATTACTGGAAGCGGACACTTCAGTTGGAGAAGACCTTTGGCAAAGATCTCATTTAGGGATCAAGACAGCCTTAATTGGCCTTAGCCAGACCTGAACAAAGAAGGTTTATTCCACAAATACAGTTAGTAATCTGCTTATTATATGCTCCAAGCAACCCCTTGCAGAAGGAGGTTGCTGTACATTTCATCTTTCCAGAACGACAGCCCTCCTCCCTTGTATTCTCAAAAGCAACCTGAATTGCTACGGAGCTGAATGAGGAGGACACAACTCCCTTTGGAAACTCCCCAGTCTAAGAGCTTCGGATCCTTTAAGAAGAGCTGCTAAGGCTGTTTAGATGAGCTCTTCTCTTAACTTGCATGAGAGGCATATGACTCACAGTTCAACAGTTTCCCTTCATCCATAAAAAGGAGGAGTGGGGAAGTTGAGCTCCTGGAGTTCACCAGAAAATCACAGCCCTTTGTCGCTTATTTTTATGTGCCTTCAAGTTGACTTTGGTTTATGATTACCTTTATCCTATCTTGTTGGCAAGATGTCTTCAGAGGAGGCTTGCCATTGCCTTCCTCTAAGGCTGACTTGGCCAAGGTCATGTGATGAGTTTCCATGGCTGATCAGGGATCTGAACCCAAATGCTTTAACCACAACACCTAATGTGTCAAATTCAAAACCCATGGGGTGAATCCATGGACAACCATAATTAGGGGGGGAGGTCAGCTGTGACCAGCAGTGCTACAGAATTCGAGGAGGCACGAGTGGAGGGCGAAAGAGAGAAACGTGCCAGGAGGAAGGCGCGTCAAGCCAACCCTGACCGGGACCACCTTCCACCTGGAAACCAATGCCCTCACTGTGGGAGAAGATGCAGGTCAAGAATAGGGCTCCACAGCCACCTACGAACCCATAAGGAAACGCATAATGGAAGACCATCTTACTTGTCCAACGAGGGATCGCTTAAGTAAGTAAGTAAGAAGTAAAGTAAGGTGAATCAAGCCCACCATCTCATTTCACGTGGCTCTCCAGATGCTGGGCTACAACTCCTTAGACATCATAACTAAAGCTCATGGGAGTTGTGGTACAGTAACATCTGGAAGGCTGTTTAGTCAGGAAAGTGGGGTTTGAATTGAGATACAAGGCTTGTGGATGTGATGTCTGACTGTGAACTGTCCTTAAACCTCGGAGCCGCAAATGCTTTTGAGCTGCAATTCCCATAATCCTCAGTCAGGGGCGGCTCAACCCATTACACAAAGTAAGCATTCACAGTATAGTTGATTTTGCCCAGGGGCGCTCTTGGGGGAAAACAGACCTTGACATATGTGAGTTGTAGTTACTGGGATGTATAGTTCACCTACAATCAAAGAGCATTCTGAACTCCACCAATGATGGAATTGAACCAAATATGGCACACAGAACTCCCATGATGAACAGAAAATATATATCAATGATTTGGTGGGGGGGGGGGCAAAATACTGTTTGCTTACCATTGAAAATTACCTAGGGCCACCTCTGTCCTCAGTCCACATGGAGTCAAATCAAAAGTGATGGGAGTTGTTGTTCAAGCACATCTGGGGACCCCAACTTAATAAAAGATGAAGCTATGATATAGATAGATAGATAGATAGATAGATAGATAGATAGATAGATAGATAGCAGACAGACAGACAGACAGACAGACAGACAGACAGACAGACAGACACAGATAGATAGATGGCCCATTGTATCCATGGACTCTCTGTCCATGGATTGAGCAACGAAAAGGTTGATGTGGCCTTCAATGAAAATGAATTTGACACCCCTGCACTAATCTAATGTGGTTCTCTACTAGCTCCAAAATTACAATTATCACCATTTGATAGTTTCCCAGTGTATGTATGTGTTTCCCCCATTTGAAGTGGTCATCCCCTCCTGAGTAGCTAGAGATAAGAAAATGACACTCAGTTGCAAATAGACCATAGAATCACATTGAAGGCTTAGAGAAACCACTTCTCTAGGTAACACTAGGTCCTCCAGAGTGATTTCATTATTACATTTGGCCCTGCCATAGGTTTTAAACGTTGTTGTGTTATTACTATTGTATATTGTTGATTTTTTTGTTATGAGTTTTATTTCATTGTCTGTATTAATTGTTGTTATTGTTTTTATCATTGATGTATTGTGGGCTCGGCCTCATGTAAGCCGCACCAAGTCCCTCGGGATATGGTAGCGGGGTATAAATAAAGATGATGATGATGATGATGATTTGCTCAGGCCTGTTCTAGCCAGATTTCCTGCACAGAGTTATTATTATTATTATAACTTTATTTGTACCCCGCTAGCATCTCCCGCAGGACTCGATGCGGCTTACACAGGCCGAAGCCTCAAAACACAGTACAACAAAACACAGTATAACAAAACAATACCTAAAGCAAATTAAAAACAGTTAAGCAGCAAAACAACAGCAATAACAATACGTCAAGACACTTTAAAACTTTTTTCAAGGGCAGCCCTACGTAGAGCGCATTGCAGTAATCCAATCTAGAGGTGACCAAGGCATGGACCACTCCAGCCAGATCAGCCTTCGCGAGGTATGGTCACAGCTGGCGCACAAGTCTCAGTTGTGCAAAAGCCCTCCCAGACACCGCCGACGCCTGAGCCTCAAGCGTGAGCGATGAGTCCAAGAGGACTCCCAAACTGCGGACCTGTGGCTTCAGGGGGAGTGTAACCCCGTCCAACACAGGTAGCCACCCTATACCCCGTTCCGGTTTGCGATCAACCAGGAGGTTGATGGCATTTGCCTTGATGGTTATGAAGCCCCTTCCAACTCTACGATACAATGATTGTACTTATCCAGTTTGATGTATTATTATGCTTACTCACTGTATTGCTAAATTGATCTTATGAAACCCTTTTGGAGGGAGAGCAGACATATCATAAGAGAAGTGAGCTGTGGAATTTTTTTCCAACCCAAGCCACTGATTGGAACAAAGGACTTTAGCCCTTTATCCTCTAGTGCCGGAAGGGGTCAGCAGTCCAACCCATTTAGGTTATATTCAACAGAATGGACTTAAGTTCAGGACTTTGTGTGTAAACACAGCCAAATTCCAGAGGGGAGGCTAGGAAAGACTGTTGCAGCAAATGCAAACAAGAGTCCTGTCAAAGGTGAATTGTTTTTATTGCGGTAGATGCTTTCACAGGCCAGAACACACTCCCCTCGGATGGACGGACGGGTGACCATCTCCAGCTGACAGCAGAGCTGCAGAGAATATTCATGCATTTTCTCATCAATGAAAAGGTGTTTCTACGCTCCACTGAAAAACTGTCATCTGCCATGACTTTTCTTTGGTCTTGTTTGAGAATGACAAGACCAACACTTCTTTTCTTCATCAGGGATTTGCACAATGAGCAATACTGTTTGAGCAGTAGCGTTGTATTTTATGCAAAATCATTTTACTCTGACAACTATGCAAAGTTTTCTTTTTGAGGAGAGGAGAAGGCCTGAACTGTGGGGGGAAATTCAAAATCTGTAGGCAGAATACTTGTCATCTGTCCAGCAGGGAAAAGGCATTCGAAATGGTTTATTTTTGGATGCAAGGATGAAATAAGCAAAGGTATTTTACATGACTGCACACATGTAAAATATATTAGTAACACCTGCAAAAAAGGCATTCTAGGGTTTTCCTTTTCTAGGCTTGCTGGCAAGCACTCAGCCCTGGTTTTTAAATTTTTGTTCTATGTTTTTAATATATGCATTTTATGGTGCTTGGTTTTGTCTATGCATTTTTATTATGTTTTGGTGGTGACTAGGGAGCTTTTGCACAATTAAACCTTGCACGTCAGTTGCACCCATACCTTGGGAAGTCAGACTTGGCCACAGTAATCCATGCTCTGGTTACATCCCGTATTTTTTTTTTGTTGTGTCAGGAGCAACCTGAGAAACTGCAAGTCACTTCTAGTGTGAGGGAATTGGCCGTCTGCAAGGACGTTGCCCAGGGGATGCCCGGATGATTTGATGTTTTACCATCCTTGTGAGAGGCTTCTCTCAACTGCAACACATTCTACATGGGGTTGCCTGTGAAGACTGTTCAGAAGCTTCAATTGGTCCAACAGGTGGAAGCCAGATTAATCAATGGAGCAGGGTACAAGGAGCATACAACCCCGCTGTTACGCCCATTCCACTGGCTGCCAGTCTGCTACTGGGCACAATTCAAAGTGTTGGCTTTAGCCTATAAAGCCCTAAACAGATCTGGCCCAACTTACCTGTCCGAACGCATCTCCCCTTATGAACCTCCAAGGACCTTAAGATCATCTGGAGAGGCCCTGCTCTCGGTCCCGTCATCATAACAAGCATGGCTGACAGGGCCTTCTCAGTGGTGGCCCCTCGGCTATGGAATGCCCTTCCTATGGAGATTAGATCGGCTTCTTTGCTTTTAGCATTTTGGAAAAAACTCTATGAACCACCTCGGAGATTAAGGTCTTCTGGGGAGGCCCTGCTCTAAATTCCACCTCCCTCGCAAGTGCGAGTGGTGGGGACAAGAGACAGGGCCTTCTCAGTGGTGGCTCCTCAGCTATGGAACTCCTTCCCAAACAAAATTAGCTCAGCACCCTCCCTCCTGGCCTTCAGAAGAAAAGTAAAAACTTGGCTGTGGGACCAAGCCTTTGAACAGTAAACAGTACAAGCAATGATCAGGGATTATATGCAATAGATATGATATTTGGAATGGCCTGGACTACAACTGTTGGATTGTGTGATGTTAATGTTTATGTTGATATGTTTCTAATTCCACGTTTTAATGTTAAATGATGTCGTGTTTTATGATTAAATTAATAATTGTATGTTATTATCATTATGTTAGGTTTCTGTATGTGAGGTATTAAATTTTTCCCCTTCTGGGGTGAGAAAAGCAGTATACAAGTGAAGTAAATAACTAATAAATATATTGCCTGCTGCCATGATCCATGAAGAGAGGCAGGTCCCATATTATTATTATTATTATTAGTAGTAGTAGTAGTAGTAGTATTCCAGTGTATTGGCTTTATTTTTTGCTGACTACTTTGGGTCCAAATATTAGGAAAAAGGGTGCAATATAAATTAATTAAATAATATATTTGCTTTATTTTTTGCTGACTACTTTGGGTCCAAATATTAGGAGAAAGGATGCAATATAAATTAATTAAATAATATATTTGATTTATTTTTTGCTGACTACTTTGGGTCCAAATATTAGGAGAAAGGGTGCAATAGAAATTAATTAAATCATAGAAATAATATGCACGCAGTGACACATGCAAACAAATAGGCAATCATTAATCAAGGTAAATTGTCCCAGCCATGTGATGGGATGGCAAGGGGAGCTCAGCAATCAAATGATTTTGGGAGGGATAGAGGGAAGAAAGGAGCAGCCATTTTTCAGCCACATTCCAAGAACCCATGCAGTCAGAGCGAGGGAATTGGTTGCAGAAGTTAACAGTCAGGCCACGCACATAGGACCATATACCGTGAGCTCTATAAATAATAACCGACAGGATTATGCAAAGCAAAGAGATGCAAATCCACTCTGGGAAAGGATGGTTTTATTCCTAGTTCTGCAAATAGATCACAATAGTGAGCGCCTGCCGTTGCTTTGAGCTCTTTGGAAGATGCATTACACCAAGTCTGAATATTAATCCATCTTAGCTTTCCCCAACTTGGTGCTCTCTGCATGTGCGGGAGAACAACTCCTATCATCCCCAGACAGTTGTCCTCCTGCACAATCAGAGGGCACCAAGTTGTGGAAGTTGTTACACATTCGAAGCAGAATGGAGATTCAATCCAGGACATCTCCATCTCAAAGCACCCTACCAAAACACTCAAGTATCCACTTCAATTTGATCCTTCCCTGAAAACCCCAAATTCATAACCAATATCAAACTTTTCATGAAAGTAACCTGAAAGATATTCCAGAAGACAGGAACAGAATTCAAAATGATTTTAACAGATTAGAGAGATGGGCCAAAACTAACAAAATGATGTTCAACAGGGACAAATGCAAGATACTCCACTTAGGCAGAAAAAAATGAAATGCAAAGATACAGAATGGGGAACAATAACTGGCTCAAGAGCAATACGTGTGGAAAAGATCTTGTGAGTCCTCGTAGACAACAAGTTAAACATGAGCCAACAATGTCATGCAGCGGCAAAAAAGTCAATGGGATTTTGGCCTGCATCTAGTGTTTAGATCCAGGGAAGTCGTGCCACCCCTCTATTCTGCCTTGGTTAGGCCACACTTGGAATATTGTGTCCAATTCTGGGCAACACAATTCAAGAGAGATATTGAGAAGCTGGAATGTGTCCAGAGGAGGGCGACTAAAATGATCAAGGATCTGGAGAACAAGCTCTATGAGGAGCGGCTTAAAGAGCTGGGCATGTTTAGCCTGAAGAAGAGATGGCTGAGAGGAGATATGATAGCCACGTATAAATATGTAAGAGGAAGCCATAAGGAGGAGGGAGCAAGCTTGTTTTCTGCTGCCCTGGAGACTAGGACGCGGAACAATGGCTTCAACCATCTATGAACCACCTTGGAGATTAAGATCTTCTGGGGAGGCCCTGCTCTAAATTCCACCTCCCTCGCAAGTGCGAGTGGTGGGGACAAAAGACAGGGCCTTCTCAGTGGTGGTTCCTCAGCTATGGAACTCCTTTCCAAACAGGAAAGGAGATTCCACCTGAACATTAGGAAGAACTTCATGACTTTGAGAGCTGTTCAGCAGTGGAACTCTCTGCCCCGGAATGTGGTGGAGGCTCCTTCTTTGGAAGCTTTTAAACAGAGGCTGGATGGCCATCTGTCAGGGGTGATTTGAATGCAATATTCCTGCTTCTTGGCAGAATGAGGTTGGACTGGATGGCCCATGAGGTCTCTTCCAACTCTATGATTCTATGATTCTAAGATGCTGTCTTTGGAAAAAGGCAGTTCATTTGTCACAGATAAATGGAAGTGGAAAGAAAGAAGATCTGGCTTGAAGATCTGAAGGATTACAAGCCGCACGTCAGCGACAGGCTCTGTTTGGCTTTCAGACCCAAACATTGGCATATATGGACACCTGTTCTGCAAAGGACTTGTGCAAAGCTTTGCAAACTCACGCGTTCAAAAAGTCTTCTTGCCCAAACAACCTTTTTTTTCCAGAGCTTTGGGGGATTAGCACTGTTGAAACCAACCTCGATATTGTTTATTGGGCCCACAAATACACAATATCAGGGTTTTATATTTAGAATATTTCCTCTCTCTCAAAAACTGCATCATGACTCATGAATCTCATAGAATCTTGCTATTGGAAGGGTCTAGAGAGGTCTTCTAGTCCAAGTCTCTGCATGCAAGAGCTTAGGTGGAATTCCTTTTCCTATAGTTTGAGTGAATTCCTCCACATCTTGGGGTCCATCTACACCAGGCATGGGTAAACATTGGCCCTCCAGGTGTTTTGGACTTTAACTCCCACAATTCCTAACAGATGCTTCTTGGCATCTGTTAGGAATTATGGAATTCTCACCAAAGCAGAATCCAGTTAGGAATTATGGAAGTTCAAAACACCTGGAGGGCCAAACTTTGCCCATGCCTGATCTACACTGCAGAACTAATGCAGTGTGACACCACTTGAACTGCCACAGCTCAATGCAGTGGAATCCTGGAAGCTATAGTTTGGTGAGCACTACTTGAAAAAACAGGCTAAAGCTGCAATTCCCATGGTGCCAGAGCATCGTCGTGGCAGTTAAAGTGGTGTCAAACTGTATTAGTTCTAATAGTCTCTGGAGAAGCATAAAACAAGCTTTCTTCCTCCTCAAGATGATATCTTTTCCCATATTTAAACTTTACTATCGTGTCATCTCTCAACGTTCTCTTCTCCAAGCTAAACATACTCAACTTCCTCAACCACTCCTTATAGGGTTTGGTTTCCAAACTTTTGACTATTTCGGTTACCATTCAGACACATTTTGTTGTGTCAATGTCTTCCTTGAATTGTTTTTCCCAGAGATGGACACAGTAAGTCCAGGTGAGATCTCACCAAAGCAGAATCCAGTGGAACTATTACTTTCCTAGACACAGGAGTCCTATTCATGCAGCCTAGACATGTGCCTTTCACCTTAAGAACAGAGAAGCATCCTGAGCTCTGAAGATCACCTGGGAAGGAACCCCACTGGAGCATTGCAGCGCAACCAAATACCTGGGAGTCACTCGGAACCGTGCTCTTACTTACAAGAAGCACTGCCTGAACATCAAGCAAAAAGTGGGTGCTAGAAACAATATCATACGAAAGCTGACTGGCACAACCTGGGGATCACAACCAGACACAGTGAAGACATCTGCCCTTGCGCTGTGTTACTCTGCTGCTGAGTATGCATGCCCAGTGTGGAACACATCTCACCACACTAAAACAGTGGATGTGGCTCTTAATGAGACATGCCGCATTATCACAGGGGTGTCTGCGCCCTACACCACTGGAGAAATTACACTGCTTAGCCGGTATTGCACCACCTGATATCCGCCGGGAAGTAGCAGCCAATAGTGAAAGGACCAAGGCAGAGACATCTCCAGCTCATCCCTTGTTTGGGTATCAGCCAGCACGTCAACGACTTAAATCAAGAAATAGTTTTCTAAGATCTACAGAGACACTTGCTGGAACACCTCAGCAAGCGAGAGTCCAAAAGTGGCAGGCTCAAATCCAGAACCTCAACCAATGGCTGATACCAAATGAGAGACTCCCTCCTGAGCACACAGAAGACTGGGCGACTTGGAAGGCGCTGAACAGACTGTGCTCTGGCACCACGAGATGCAGAGCCAACCTCAGGAAATGGGGTCACAAAGTGGAATCCACAACATGCGAGTGTGGAGAGGAGCAAACCACTGACCACCTCACCTGCTGCAATGCAACCTGAGCCCTGCCACATGCACGATGAAGGACCTCCTTGCGGCAACACCAGAGGCACTCCAAGAGGCCAGATACTGGTCAAAGGACATTTAATCAACTACCAAGTTTGCAAACTTTGTGTTTTTTTATCTATTTGTTTGTTTTGTCCTGTTAGAAATGTAATACAATGGTCTGGATCACATTGGCTTTTTTAGCTGTTGTGTTTAGGTGGAATCCCTTTTTTATCATCTGAATCCATTGGGTTGTGTTCTAGCCTCCGGACCATCCTCGCTTTCATCTCTCTACTGCAGTCACAAAACCATAAAAATGGTGTGAAAAACATTATTACGACACACGTTTTAGTAAACTGTGCCCAGTACAAATTAGCACGTCTAAAACAGAAACAGTATTTATTTTTTAAAAATAGGTAACATATAATATAAATTACACAATCGCGGATGATCTGGTTCAAACAGCTGAATTTAGAAACTTGGCCACCTGCCGAGCGACTGACTGGTTCAAACCCTGGAGGCAAAAAGATCACAAGAGACTCAGCAAAACAGCATGGGTTAAGTTGCATAATAGGGTATATTAGCTCTTCTTTATCTTTTCAAGAAAGGCACATTAGAGCCAAGGATGGGAGGGAATTAATGAACCCTAAATCTATTTCTGAGAAACTCACAAAACAGTTCCAAATAACTCTTTCTAATCTATGCACAACAATTGGATATGCACAAGTGAGTTGCCGAATTAAAGAACAGCTCAAAGGCTTTCCAAATAAGGTTTAGAGATAAAACTAAGCTGGAGCACCCATAACTTTTGAATACATTGACTGCAAGAGGTCTACTTCCAATGAGACTGAAATGAGCACCCATATAACCCTCTTAAGGCATGCTGAATGTTTATGAACATTCCAGTTGGGCAAAGGGTCTAAAACAGTGGTTCCCAACCTGTGGTCCGTGAACCACCAGTGGTCCACAAGAACGAAAATATGGTCCATGGCCTCACCATTACTACACCATTGCATCTTAACCATGCGGCAACGAGAGCAACTGGTCTTGCAAAACCCGCTTATAGTACCAAGGCAATAGGGATGTCAGGAGGAGAGAGGCTGACTGCCCACAAAAGATTACTACTACCACTTGAGCTCCAGATTATTAAATATGGTTTTCTGAGGGCGAGCAGATGGCAACTACTGTATGGCATATGCTCTATATCAGAAACTAGAGCAATTTTCTGAATTAGCACCCCAATAACCAAACCAAATCTAAAGTTGACCAAAAACTGATTTGTAACTCCTTTTGGTACTAATGTTGGAGAGTGGTCCCTGGTAAAAAAAAAAAGGTTGGGAACCACTGGTCTGAAAATACCAAAAGGGTTAAAGGTAAAGGTTTTCCCCTGACATAAAGTCCAGTTGTGTCCGACTCTGGGGTGTGGTGCTCATCTCCATTTCCAAGCAGAAGAGCCGGCGTTGTCCGTAGACATCTCCAAGATCATGTGGCTGGCATGACTGCATGGAGCGCCCTTACTTTCCCACCAGAGCGGTACCTATTGATCTACTCACATTTGCATGTTTTTGAACTGTTAGCTTGGCAGAAGCTGGGGCTGACAACGGAAGCTCACGCTGTTCCCTGGATTTGAACCTGCGACATTTTGGTCAACAAGTTCAGCAGCTCAGCAGTTTAACCCACTGCACCACACGGGCAAAACCAAAAGGGTTATGAATCAGTTTTTGGTCAACTTTAGATTTAGTTTGGTTATTAGTTTTTGATCCAGAGTGGTCCCTGGTCGAAGTGGTTCCTGGTCAAAAAAAGGTTGGGAACTACCGGTCTAGAAAATAAGATCAAAAACCTTACAGTATGATTCTGATACTTGCAGGACTTGAACTTGAAGTTTCATCTACCTACATCAAACAAAAGATGTCCTCTTGAGGGATTTTAAAAAATCATCCAGACAATGCTATGATATGTATCCACCTGGAGAACTTAGCAAATTCCTTGAAAGTGGCTATCGTAACTTCTGACCGAAGTTGATCATTTCAATATGGTTCAGTATTGCCCAGAGATTCCTGTTTCCACAGTAAATCCACTACGATATGACTCCTATATCCTTCATAGATAGGGGAGTCATAGTGTACTTACAGTAAAGATATGAAGATCTTTACTTACAATAAAGCTGTCTCTAAATAATAGCATCCAAAGTTGGGCTAGGGAAAGAAATCTGGATTGTATTTCATCTATGTCACCGATCTGACTTCAACACATTAACTACACTGCCTCAAATGTTAGCTAGCCCTGTTTCTCAGTATATTTGACCCACTGATTCCAAAAACTGGCACTGTTTCTCTCTATCAGCCCTAGCTTTTGAGATACAGGTTATATGATGTATGCAAACCATCATCTGTTCACCAACAGAAGACCATGATAACCATATGTAAGAAACTAGAGAAGATGGGGTCTATTCGATGCAATCTTCTGAACCACTGCCCAAAATAATCCCAGGTACAGGCTGACACCAAACACCTCCTGGATCCTTTGAACACTAAAATCATATGGAATTAATGAGTAATGATACTTTCTTCAAGCCAAAGGGACATTTCTGAATATAAGTCTGGAGATTTTGAATAATACCTTCTAGCAGAGGGACGTACAATTGGCTCTCCACATTTGTGCATCTGATTATTCACAGCTTTAATTGAAATGCTATCTCTAGGAATCTCTAAGGTCTTCTAGGATGGCTCTGGTCAACTTCTTCTGGAAGGTCATCACAGTGTCATGTTGGGGAACCAAGATAATTCTAGACAGGTATTCTCTCACTTGAAAAAGTGACAACTAAATATTTTTGTCATCTGAGAGAATACCTGTCTAGAATTATCTTGGTTCCCCAACATGACACTGTGATGACCTTCCAGAAGAAGTTGACCAGAGTCATCCTTGAAGACCTTAGAGATTCCCAGAGATAGCATTTCAATTAAAGCTGTGAATTGAAAGGGGTTCTCTTTAAAATTCTAGAGATACTTGAAAAAGTGACAACTAAATATTTTTGTCATCTATCTCTAGAATTTTAAAGAGAACCCTTTTCAAGGAAACTCAAGCAATTTCCATGACCTCCACTGTGATTCTGCAGTCAGCTTCCAGTAGAAGTTAACCACTGAGTCCTTCTGGAAGACCTAGAAAAGCCCTAATATTCTTTTAATGGTTTTCCATTTTGGCGGGAGTCCTATGCCTCCAACCTTGGTTAATGCAGAGATGATTATTCAACTGGTAGGTTGGTTTCCCCTTCACATTAAGTCTACTTGAGTCTGACTCTGGGGGTTGGTGCTCATCTCCATTTCGAAACCAAAGAGCTGGCGTTGTCCATAGATGACTTCAAGGTCATCTGGCCAGCATGGAGTGCCATTTCCTTCCTGCCGAAGCAGTACCTATTGATTTGCATGTTTTTGATCTAGTAGGTTGGCAGAAGTTGGGGCTAACAATGGGAGCTCACCCTGTCTGTGGATTCAAACCGCTGACCTTCCGATGAGCAAGTTCTGCAGCTTAGTGGTTAACTGGAAAGGAGACTCTTGAGCAATGACTTGATTTGATGTAAATACATTAAATTGCTTAAATGGAAAGGCTGTGACATTTAGCTTTTCCGAAACAAATAGCTGTTGATAAGGAAGGGTTGCAGTTGTTGATAAATGGGTTTAAAATCCATAGTAAGTTTTTAAAAGTTCATTCCTCTGTCTTTTGATATCTTTCCCAAGACCACAACTCGCAAAGTTCAAACTCTCTTCGAGCCACAAACTAGACCTGGTTCAGGGAGCTGGAATCCACGCATGTTTATATCAGATAACATATGTTAGACTTCCAGGTGCCACAAAACGGTTCTTCTGCCTCATCCCCAAAAGGGAAAACATCTCCCTGTCATGTGGGCTGAGAAGTATGTGGCTTCATATAGTGCTTATCTCCCCAAAGGAATGTGCTGGGAAATGCACAGAAAGATGCAGTGCGCAAAGAGAGTTGACTTAGTCACGTCCACTCCCTCTGCACGTTGTCAGGAATTTGGATCTCTGGGTTTGGAAATCTGCCTTTCTATGCTCCTCTGATTTTGGTTGGGAAAAGGAACGAAGAATATCGAGGGCAATAATGCCAAAGCTGAACTGCATCACTACTGAACAATGAGAGTTAACCCTATGCATTTGCAGAGTTATAATCACAGAATCACAAAGTCTGGAGGGACCCCAAGGGCCATCTAGTCCAACCCCATTCTGCTATGCAGGAAAAACACAATCAAAACACCCTCAATAGATAGTTATCCAGACCTCTGTTTACACAGATTTTATTTATCGTGGATCTGGTTAATATGGTATTGCTACAAACCCCCGGGTGGTACAGCGGAGAGTGTTTGAGGACTGGGACATCCATAGGGAGACCAAGGTGCTTGTTTATAAAGCTATTGTCATCCCAACCCTGCTATATGCCTGCAAAACGTGGACTGTCTACAGACGTCACATGCAACTCCTAGAACGATTCCATCAGTGCTACCTCCGGAAAATCCTGCAAATCTCTTGGGAAGACAGGCGGACAAATGTCAGCATGCTGGAAGAAGCAAAGACCACCAGCACTGAAGCAATGGTCCTCCGTCATCAACTCTGCTGGACTGGCTACGTTGCCCGGATGCCCGACCACCATCTCCCAAAGCAGTTGCTCTACTCCGAACTCCAGAATGGAAAACAGAATGTTGGAGAGCAGGAAAAGAGATTGAAAGATGGGCTCAAAGCCAACCTTAAAAAATCTGGCATAGACGCTGAGATTTAGGAAGCCCTGGCCCTTGAGCTCTCCAGCTGGAGGTCAGCTGTGACCAGCAGTGCTGTAGAATTTGAAGAGGCACGAATAGAGGGTGAAAGAGAGAAACGTACCAAGAGGAAGGCGCCTCAAGCCAACCCCGGCTGGGACCGCCTTCCACCTGGAAACCAATGCCCTCACTGCGGAGAAGATGCAGATCAAGAATAGGGCTCCACAGTCACCTACAGACTCACCAGTATATTGATCTTGGAAGACTATCCTACTTGGACAAAGAGGGATTGCCTAAGTAAGCAAGCAATGGGTTAAACAGCTGAACTGATGAATTGCTTACCAAAAGGTTAGCAGTTCAAATCCAGGGAGCAGAAACTACAAGACAAACCAGACCGAATCCATAGGAAACCACCAATAGATTCTAACGTGACAAAACCAAGAGTTCAGCCAGACCTTCTTCTTGCTTCCAGAAGAAACGAAACCAGTCCAAAGAAGGAAAAATTGACAAGCTACCCCTGACCAACCTGGAAGTACTTTCTTATATGGAGAGAACCATTTCTCTATGAGTGTAGAGCGAATGATATTGCATGTGTGTGAGAGAGAATGAGAAAAAATCCCCTCTTTAATACCCCCTCTTTTCCCTCTCCCCTTTTCTGCACTTTCCTATCCCTACCCAATTGTTCCACCACTTTTTATGTATTCAAAAATTCACAATAAAAATAATTTTAAAAAATCCAGGGAGCAGGATGAGCTCCCACTGTTAGGCCAAGCTACTGCCAACCTAGCAGTTTAAAAAAAACACACAAATGTGAATAGATCAATAGGTACAGCTTCTGCAGGAATGTAACAATGCTCCATGCAGTCATGCTGGCCACACAAACTTGGGGGTGTCTACGGACAACGGCGGCTCTTCGGATTCGAAATGGAGATGATCACTACCACCCGAGTGAGACACACCTAGACAATGTCAAGGGGAAACCTTTACCTTTACCTTACAAACCTTTATGTTTCCCAGTAAGAGCTCTATGGGCAATTTCCCCAACTGTATACCACATTTGCAGCGACTTCTCTCTAAAGGAGAAGGAGCCCAGATAAATGTTACATCCAGCAACGCTTCTGTTTGTTGGAAATTATAATACAGTCAACAGCAGCAACAAGCACACAACGAGATGTTAACATACATGGACAGATTCAAAGGAGGAAAGTGCCAGTCACAAAATGCTAACCAAAATATGTTTTTGTCTGTTGTCAAACCTGTCCTGGCAAATCTAGGACGGAAGGAAAACTGTCATGAGCATAACAAGAAAAGCCGTCAAGGCGGCTCGCAGGCAAGACTGAAATGGAGCTGCATTTGTGATTCAGGGTGCATCTACACTGTAGAATGAATGCAGTTTGAATCCACTTTAATTGCCATGGCTCAATCCTGTGGAGTCCTGGGAGTTGTAGCTTTACAAGATGTTTTACCTTCTCTGCTACAGGAGCCACAGTGGCACAATGGGTTAATAAGCCTGAAAGTCGGTGGTTCGAATATGAGAGAGAGGGTAAGCTCCCGTCTGTCAACTCCAACTTCCCATGCGGGGGGCATGAGAGAAGCCTCCCACAGGATGATAAAACATCTGGGGGTCCCCTACAGACGGCCAATTCTCTCACACCAGAAACAACTTGCAGTTTCTCAAGTCACTTCTGAGACACACACACACAAAAAACGCTTTTCTGCTTTGGAGCGCTGTTGCCTCAGCAAACTACTACTCCAGGAATCCATAGCATTGACTCACAGCAATTAAAGTCTCAAACTTTGGAATTCTGGGATTTGTAGTTTCCTACAATACAGGCATTGTTTGGCAGAGAAGCCTAAAGACCTCACAAAACCGCAACTTTCATGATTCCAATGCATTGAGCCATAGTAGTTACATAGCAGTTACATAGTAGTATCGAACTGAACTCATTCTACAGTGTAAATGCTCTCAGTGTGATACTCCGGTGGAGTCTTGCTAGCTTTTCATTTATTTGACTGGGGCCCTTTCAGACTATGCAATTATAGCGCTATATAGCTCCACTTTATTTTCCATAGTTCCATCCTATGGAATCCTGTGAACTGAAGTTTAATGAGAGGTGTTTATAATTCTTTTTGGAGAGCTCTAGTGCCTGGATTCAGTAATGGCAGTTAAAGTGGAATTGTTGTGCTTTATTTGTGTAGCGTTGTGCAGGTACAACTGCATCAGGAGCTCCAATTTTGTTTGCTTTGCATTTAATGTTTGTTGCAGTACTAAGTTTCAGGGACTCTGCAGATTGGTGGCTTCTTTTGGCTGCAATCATAGGGCAAGCCACCTGTCAATTATAGTTAGGTTCCCTGATCCCCCCCCCCCTTTTGGGTTTTTGGAGGGAATAGGAGCCTTTTTGGGTTCAGTCCACACAGAGAAGCCTTTCGCACAGGACATAAAACGAAGAGCTCCTGTAGAAAGCTTCGTCTTCTACGGCTTGGCTGGGGAGATATACAGCCTACAGCCTGACTGGGGTTGTACAGCCTTACAGCTCCTTTGCTGAAGGACTTCAGCCAGTCATCACCGAAACCTGAACTCCTTTCCCCTGGAAGTCTACAAAGCTCTTCTTGGTAAGGGTCGCTCATAGAATCATAGAATCAAAGAGTTGGAGGAGACCTCATGGGCCATCCAGTCCAACCCCCTGCCAAGAAGCAGGAATATTGCATTCAAATCACCCCTGACAGATGGCCATCCAGCCTCTGCTTAAAAGCTTCCAAAGAAGGAGCCTCCACCACACTCCGGGGCAGAGAGTTCCACTGCTGAACGGCTCTCAGCAGTGGAACTCTCTGCCCCGGAGTGTGGTGGAGGCTCCTTCTTTGGAAGCTTTTAAGCAGAGGCTGGATGGCCATCTGTCAGGGGAATCCAGACTCAGTTGGTACTGGGCGCAGGGGCTCCACGCCAACAGAGGCAAGTACAGACTGCCCAGATTAGAAGTTAAGGATTTCCCCCATTAGTTAAGTACAGTTAAGAAGATAGTGCCTGTTCCCAGTGAACAAGATTGCAAGAGCCAATAGACTGTTAAGAAAGCTTGAAAGTACCTGTTTGTTTTCATTAATAAAGAACATTGTTGAACCTTTAAAAGCCAGTGATTCTCAACCTGTGGGTCCCCAGATGTTTTGGCCTTCAACTCCCAGAAATCCTAACATCTGGTAAACTGGCTGGGGTTTCTGGAAGTTGTAGGCCAAAACAGCTGGGGACCCACAGGTTGAGAACCACTGCTTTAAGCAATCTAAAGACTCTGTTTGGGAGAAAGGGCCTTTAATCTGAGGCAGCCCCAGCGTCCCGTTGGGCACACAGAATGTATGTCCTGTCTACAGTCTTATGCACAGACCCAGCGTGCAACAGCACAAGCGTGGAAAGGTCCTCTGTTCACTAAATCACTTGGATTGACACACACGCACACCCCAAATAATCTTACATAAAGCCTCCCCAGGAAAAAAACAAAAGAAAGGAAATAAAAAGGAGAAAACAACCCTAATCAAGTTAACAGCTTGTCCCTTCCTTGGGAACTTTTTAAAAAGTAACCACTGAGTCTTATCTGACAAACAAGGCTGAGAACACAAATAAAACAGTTGAGAAACATGCACAAAAATTCTAATAATCTCACTTGTTACAGTAGTTACAACAGTTCCTTCTCCCTCTAGGCGCAAAACAAAAAAAATGTTCTGCACTTGGCTTTGCAAAATCCCAGGGTGAATTCTCAGTGTTGCTTTTTGCAAATGTGGACTTTGCCATCCTCCTGGGTTTCTGCCTTCAAGCACATTGCCTGGGCTTGAGAGCCTTTCTTAACTATTTTATGGAGGACACACTTTCTGTCTGGTAGCTGAACACGAAGCGATTAAGTGTACCGTATTTGAGGGGAGTGGGGGTGGAATCTGTATTTATTCTGAAAGGCTGACATGGATTTGCTTCTGTGCTTGTGTATTTAAGCGGTGTTAGTCTAAGACGTACTTGGCAAAGCTTAAAGAGAAAGCTGTTTTAGGGAAGGACGGTTTCATCCCAATGCTGCTGTAGGCAAAAGAGCTCCATGACTGCTTTAACTCAGGGTGCATCTACGAGGGTTGAATGAAAAGTAATGCCTCCACCATTGTTACTTGGGTTTTGGATGGGAATACTTTAATAAATAAAACGCAGAAATAATCCTTAGAACGTGCTCTTTAACTACCACTATTCGCTTTTCCACAATTGGATACGTTTCTGCCAACAATGAACAAGTTTTCTGAAGCCGTCACAGAAGAAGTCAGTGCACTTTCATTTCAGGCATCAGCATCCTGGGTACCCATCATGCACAGATCTTTTGATAGCCAAGCAAAGCAATAATGGGACCCACATGTTCTTGTGAAATGCCGATTATGCTTGAAATTTCTCTGAGTGATACGACGATCATCCTGAATCAACCTGTCAACCTTTTGCTTGTGAAACTCAGTGGTTGCTGTCATCGGACGTCCACCTATTTTTTTGTCACAAAAATCAGATGTTCCCACCTCAACATCTTTAAACTTACTCGCAAAACAACGCACAGTACTCACACCAACACAATCACCATAAACAGTTTGCATTCTCTGATGAATCTCCTTTGGGGTGACACCTTCTGATGTCAAGAATTGAATGAATGCACGTTGCTTAAGTTGCATTGACCGACCGTCTGAGCAGGGTTCCATACTTTGCACTTTAGCAACACAACCGCTCAATGCTAAGGCTTCCCACCAAAATGGAACTGTAGAGGAGAATCTACTGAACAAGCCAGTACCCGCCACATACCAATACCGCCATCTGTTGAGGAGTTACGAAGGTGAGGGCATTACTTTTCATTCAACCCTCGTACACTGCAGAATATATACAATGTATTGTCGAAGGTTTTCACAGCCGGAATCACTGGGTTGTTGTAGGTTTTTTCGGGCTATATGGCCATGTTCTAGAGGCCATATAGCCCGAAAAAACCTACAACAACCCAGAATATATACAGTTTAATCCCACTTCTACTGCCATAGCTCAATGTAACACAAGCACTGTACTTTTTGCAAGGACTTTAGCCCTCTTGGTGCCTCACCAAACTACAGCTCCCAGGGTTCCACAGCACTGAGCTATGGCAGAAAAAGTGGGCTCAAACTGCATTTATTCTGCAGTGTAGATGCAATGGTAACTAGAACATCTCTGGGTAAGAAGATGACACAAGCAGTCTTGAAAAAGGAGTGACCAGAGACTCTGCATAGAAGCTGTGAATGCTCCACAAATTCAGGAAGAACTAGTACTTCTAAGAACCTGGATATCATAGGAAGACTTTTGGGACCTTGGGTGCAAAGCCTCTTTTCATATCCCTCTGCTCTTAACAGATGGGAGGGGGAAAAGATAGGAAGCAACAGGCCAGAGGGAAAGTAAGGGAATGTAAACATAACCTACTTAGAGAGATGCAAAGTAGGTTTCTGGGTCCCAAAAACAAAAACACCATGCCTCCTCCAGCCAATCCTCAACTCAGGGCTTCTTCCAAAACTGACCATCGAGAGTTTCTCCCACATATTTAGGTGGAATTGTTTTTCCTGCAACTTGTGCCCATTGCATCAAGTCCTGAGATAGACGACCACCAAAACATTGCTCCCTGTACCTCGTCAGAACATCACAAATCTCTCACTTTGCCCAGTGGACTTGCAAAGGCGGTAGCACAATACTGAATACATCCCAGCCAGTATTTTGACCTACATATTTCTGCCTTTTCTTACCGAAAGGTGATGCATTCAACTAGAATCAAGCAACGAAGCATATTATAACATCTGTAATTTTCAAGAGCATTTGAAACTTCTTACCAACCACCAAGAAAGCCACAGCATGGGCAGAGATAGGACACATAGTTGAAAACACTTAATGCCTATTGTTAATCATTGATAATCCCTCTTATTCAACTACATTTATGTTAGAAGGGAGAGGAGCAGAACTCTAGAGTTTAAATCAAATTGCCATGTACATTTAAACACCTTGCTGGAATGAAAGTAAGGGGTGCATCTACATTATAGAATTAATCCAGTTTGGCACCATTTTAATGTTAAGGGTCAATAATATAGAATCTTGAGAGCTGAAGTTTTACCAGGTTTCTAGCCTTTGCTGCTCAAGAGTGCTGATGCCTTACCAAACTACAACTCCCAGGATTCCATAGGATTTAGTCATGGCAGTTAAAGTGGCACTAAACAACAACAACAACAACAACAATAATAATAATAATAAGCAGAAATTTTCAATGTCACAGAAACAAACTGTCATGAACTGCTATTATAGATTGCAAAGACTCTGGCACAAGCCAGTCAAGGTGGTCCCAGTGGTGATCGGCACACTGGGTGCAGTGCCTAAAGACCTTGGCCTGCACTTAAACACAATCGGCACTGACAAAATTACCATCTGCCAGCTGCAGAAGGCCACCTTACTGGGATCTGCATGCATTATTCGCCAATACATCACACAGTCCAAGACACTTGGGAAGTGTCTTGTTTGCTGTGTACTAATCTTGTTGTGTTTCAAGTAACAACAACAAAAACTTTATTTGTATTCCGCCCTATCTCCCCGAGGGGACTTAGGATGGATTCTAACATAACAATGGCAAACATTCAATGCCTACATAAAACACACAATACTAACATATAAAAACCCCACATATAAAAGTAAAACTAAAACCTAACATCAGTAAATTAAACCTAACAACAATAAATTAAACTACACGTAATCAGACAAAATTCTATAATAACATAAATCTAAACAAAATATCCATATTAGTGTACAACAGCCAGCAAGAGTTCACACAATGGTGTGGGTTAGTTATGTAGTCAGATGAGGTCATTGGGATGGTGTGGACCACAAAAGCCCAAATACCAATAGTTCTCGACCAGAGGCCCAGTAGTGATCTCTTGACCATATAACCCTTCTCCTCTCCATATGCTAGTGAGCAAAAGTAGGTCTTCAGTTGTTTTTCAAAGGAAAGAAAGGAGGGGGGCAGATTTATTTCTTTAGGAAGGGAGTTCCAGAGATGGGGGCCACCACAGAGAAGGCCCTCTCTCTCGTTCCCACCAGCCGTGCTTGGTATGGGGGTGGGACTAAGAGCAGGGCCTCCTCCAATGACCAAAGTGCCTAGGCTGGTTTGTAAGAGGAGATGCGATCGGTCTAATAGCCGGAACTCGAGCCATTTAGGGCTTGGTAACTACATTAATTCCACAGTGTAGCTGGACCCTGAACATGCCATCCATGACTTTATTCCAGCCTTCTCTTCCTCCCCTGCTTTGAGCTTGGGAAAGACAGAGATAGATACATGAATTCTGGAAAACCCCATTTCTCACCCGCTCCACCAAGAACAATTGACTTGCTTTCCCATATCCTAGTCTAATCCCTTTATCATCACCCTTTCTTTAGTTCACAAGGATCCTATCGAAGTCCCACAATTTGTGGGACAGATAGAGAAACTCTATCCAGTGCTTATATGGGGACACAGAATTAAAAATATACCACAATCACATAGAGACACAGTTTGGGTACTGAGAAAACTACCCCTTCCAAGCTGCCCTTACTGCTTGGTTTAAAGGCTTTGAACCCTGGAATTAGCTAAGCTTTTATAGTCTAAAATATATGACTTGGCTCCTGTTGCTTCATCGTTGTAATTCCCCAAGAGTAATGGAAAAAAAAGTGTTTTTTTGCAAAAAAAATCAAGAGAACTGAGCATTGGGTTATCTTGCAAAATTTCAGTATTCTTTGGCACAGTCTCTCATTTCATTAATTAGCACCTCAATTCTGAAACTATGTTAATACTGAAAGACCAGTTTAAATCAATGAGGTTATCTCAACATTCAATTTAATTTCCAACTGAACTGCTAGCTTGATCTATTTTTAACGAGTGAGTTCCTCTCTCCGAACCCATACTACTCTTCATCTCCAAACATTGTCCCCAAGCTGTCTTCAACCAATCTGTAGGATGCTTGGCTCAGCGCCCAACCGCGATCCGTTCTTCCCGTCTCCCGCTCTTGCTCCCGGTGCGCCAGTTTGAGAAGCAGCTTTGCTTTTGACTTCTGTGATGAGCCATGGCATTGAAGGGTTATTTTTAGCTCTTGCCAAACTGATTTAATTTGGTGCATGAAGGGAAATCAACTCCCTGATTTGATTCTCTCCCCGTTTCCCAGATGGATTTGACTGCGAGGAGAGAAAGGAAGGCAAGGTCATTCTCAGGTGCAAAGGTACGCCGTCTATTTCCAGAGATGCCAGATAATATTTTCAAGGCAGCCTCTGATCTTGGAAGTGAGCAGATCAGAAGACTCTGAGAGCATTGTTTACAAAAGAAATGGAAACACAGCTCTGGTCCTCACCTTAAGAGATCTTGTACATATGTTGGGATGTTCCCCTCCATAACTATTGAGCCACCAAACAATTGGGCAGCTTGGCCTGGTCCACTCAACTGGAAAACCAAGGATTTAGTTGCTGAACATGAGAACTACTGAACAGCCTTCCATTTCAACTTATGTTGAAGATTATTCAGCCCATTGCTAAACCTGGATGCTGATCCAGATGCCCAACAGCTTCACCAGACTACGAACATAAGGATGACACATCATCACATTGGTATTTGAATGTGTTTCAAGAATGTGTCCATCTATATATAGTTTCCATTGGTTTTTATTCATTCACTAGCTATACCCGCCATGCGTCCGTCCCTCCCTCTTTCTCTCATTCTTTCCTTCCTTCCCCTCCTTCTTTCCTTTTTCCCTTTCCTTCTCTCCTTCCTTCCTTCCTTCCCTTCCTCTTCCTTCCTCCCTTCTTTCCCTTCCTCTTTCTCCCCGTTCTTCCTTCTCTACCTATTCTTGGACTGCAGCTCCCAGCAGTCCTCCTGATCGATCTATCTACTTACCTATCGATCTCCATCTAATCTATCTATCTGGAGGATTGCTGGGAGTTGCAGTCCAGGAATAGGAAATTGGAAATCTGCAGGGATTGGGATGCTCTCAAAGAAATCCAAGGAGAAAAAAGCTTGAATCTTGGAAGCAGTGCATTTGGATCATCCTCCTCTCCTAAAGGACCTGGTCTAGGATGCTGGGAGCTGTAGTCCGGACGAGAGTGTGGATATGCTATTGTGTGTTTTGTTTGCCGGGGGGGTTGCTTTTGCGCATGCACTGTAGCATCTTCTTACTTTTTTGGTTTTTTGAAGTCCCTTCCACTGTGTTTTTCAGTGTTTTTATGACTAATGGTCACTTGTTGGTCTGATAGGTGTATTGTGTCCAAATGTGGTGTCAGTTGGTCCAGTGGTTTTTGAGTTATGTTAATACCACAAACGAACATTACATTTTTATTTATATAGAAGATTACATTTCAGAGGAGAGACTCTAATACCTTTGGGCCCTTACCAGTCCTAGTATAAGGAATAGGCTACTCTTCCCTTTGAAAGTGATACCAACTGGGGTTGTTGTAGGTTTTTTCGGGCTATATGGCCATGGTCTAGAGGCATTCTCTCCTGACGTTTCACCTGCATCTATGGCAAGCATCCTCAGACCTCACTACCTCTGAGGATGCTTGCCATAGATGCAGGCGAAACGTCAGGAGAGAATGCCTCTAGAACATGGCCATATAGCCCAAAAACAACCCATACTAAAAATAAATCCAAAGCCTTCAACAATGCATTAACCAATAACATCTCCTCTTATTTCTTCTCTCTGGCCACTAAAATGGGGAGAAAATAACAATGTGTATGCCAAATTGATAGATCTCTATATGATATGCCTCCCAATACCCTTTAGACCAGCGTTTCTCAACCTGGGGGTCGGGACCCCTGGAGGGGTCGCGAAGGAGTATCAGAGGGGTCTCCAAAGACCATAAGAAAACACAGTATTATCATTAGTCATGGGGGTTCTGTGTGAGATGTTTGGCCCAATTCTATCGTTGGTGGGATTCAGAATGCTCTTTGATTGTAGGTGAACTATAAATCCTAGCAACTACAACTCGCAAAGGTCAAGGTCTGTTTTCCCCAAACTCCACTGGTGTGCACATTTGGGTATATTGACTATATGTGCCAAGTTTGGTCCAGATCCATCATTGTTTGAGTCCAAGGTACTCTCTGGATGTGGTTGAACTACAACTCCAAAACTTGTCAATGCCCACCAAACCCTTCCAGTATTTTCTCTTGGTCATGGGAGTTCTGTGTGCCAAGTTTGGTTCACTCCCATCATTGGTGGAGTTCAGAATGCTCTTTGATTGTAGGTGAAATATAAATACCAGCAACTACAACTCCCAAAGACAAAATCAATCTCCCTCCCAACCCCACCAATATTCAAATTTGGGTTTTATTGGGTATTTGTGCCAAATTTGGTCCAGTGAATGAAAATACATCCCATATAGGATATTACATTACGATTCATAACAGTAGCAAAATTACAGTTACGAAGTAGCAACGAAAATAATGTTATGGTTAGGGGTCACCAGAACATGAGGAACTGTATTAAGTGGTCGCGGCATGTGGAAGGCTGAGAACCACTGCTTTAGAAGATGCTAGCATGGCATAGTGATTTGAGCTTTAGACTATGACTCTGGAGACCAAACTTCAAGTCCCCACTCAACCACAGAAACCCATTGGGCAAGTCATACTCTCTCAATCTTAAAGGGATGATAAGCCTCTTAGGAACCAATCTTCCTAAAAGAACTCCGGGACAGGGTTGTGATAGATCAGAAATGACTTGAAGGCACACCATAACAAAAAGACTTGGATGCTCGTTGATGCTTCTGAGGTCTCAGTGATTCACTCCAACATACTTTCATGTATAGCTTTTACCATGCCACCCTGGCATCTCAGAATAATGGAAGGGATATAAAATGTGATATATAAATAAGATGAGTTCCATCTTCAGATTTAGGAGAACCCCTCTTATGAGTGCTGATGTGAACATGATGGAGACGTGGATGAAGTCTCTTCTCAATGCAAAGGACTTGCCTAGCTTAAAAGTATCCTTAGCTTAAGATGCCCAAAACCTCTGAGTTAGCATTTCTGTCATGCAACAAATACCAGCTTTGCGGATTCACAATAAGCTCTGCAGTCAATAACAGCACTGAGTTTCTCTCAAATGACTGGTTCCCACCCTCGCCTTGAGCTATAGCATCTCTCTCATTCTGCAGATGGAAGAATTAGTAATCCACTCAGCTCCAACTTTTGCAGTGAGGGAGGAGGACAAAAATGTGCTGCATCTTATTTCCTCCAAAACAAAACTGAGAACCAACCGATTCTGTCAGCCAAACCATGATAACTAGAGCTGTCATGGGTGAGTAGTTCATATAATATTTAAAGAGACATGATTCTTTAAATACCTCAAGGGCTGTCACGGGGAGAGGAAGACACAGGCTGGTTCTCCGCTGCTACAGATAATAGGACAAGGAGTTCATCTACATCAGGAGTTCCCAACCTTTTTTGACCAAGGACCACTTTGACCAGGGACCTCTCTCCAATATTAGTACCCAAAGGGTTATGAATCAGTTTTTGGTCAACTTTAGATTCGGTTTGGTCATTTGGGGTGCTGATTCAAAAAATTGCATTGGATAGACCACATCAGCTCTAGTTTCGGATACAGAACATATGCCACCCAGTAGTCACCATCTGCTCGCCCAAAGAAAACCATATTTAATAATCCAGAGCTGATGTGGTAGTAGTAGTGAGGAGGGAGGAGGAGAAGCAGCACTCAGGAGGCTTGTTGTGACGCCTTTTGTGGTAGTTAGCCTCTCCATTGCCTCAGCAGTATTAAGAGGGTTTTGCGAGATTGGTTGCTCTCGTTGCCGCATGGTTTTGAGGCAACAGTGTAGTAACGGTGAGGCCGGGGACCATATTTTCGATCTTGGGGACCACTGGTGGTCCACAGACTACAGGTTGGGAACCACTGACCTACACTGTAGAATTACTATAGTTTGATACCATTTTAACTACCAAGGCTAAATGTAATGAAATACTGAAAGTTGTAGTTAGTTGAGACATTAGCAGTCTTTGGCAGAAAAGGCTAAAGATCTTTTCAAACTGTGGTGCTCAAGATTCCATTGTTATGCACCATCCACAAATGTGCTAGAATTTGTTGGTGGATTCCAAGTAGACTCCCATAAGGGAGAAAAGTGGAATATCAAATAATTATTATCTATATAAATAAAAATGTAATGTTCGTTTGTGGGATTAACATAACTCAAAAACCATTGGACCAATTGACACCAAATTTGGATACTACACCCCCCAAAGACCAATGAGTGACCATCACTCAAAAAATCCCCCAAAAAAACAGCTGAAATGACTTCAAACCCCAAAAATCCACAACGAGAACACTGCACATGTGTGTTCCCGCCCCCTCCTACAAGAGGGAAAGAGTGGGTCATTACAGAAAGGTGAGGCAAGCAACTGTCAAATTTGGCCAGCAAATGACCCAAGGAGTGACCAACAACCATAAAAATTAAAAGAAACCACAGAGAAGAACTCACTAATCCTAAAAAAAGGAGAGGACGACAGAGCATGTCCGCAAAGGGGGGGGGGCACGTGCGCAAGAGAGCTCCTCCATCATCCTTCTCTCTCTCCTCGGCTGTCAGGCTGGCAAAGTTCTCCTCGCTCTGGCCACTTGCTTTCCCGCTCCCATTTGCTTTTCAGGGTGACATGAGTCCCACGTGGGGTGGTGTGGGCCTCCTCTACAAACTTCCCTAAGCAACCACACAAAGTTGTGGTAATTGTATCATATGGCAACCCCCCCCCCCACACCACCACCATGAGCGCTCCCCCTCCCTTTGGTCTTAAAGGTGCGTCTGTCTGATATAGATTATTATTAAGCTGAAGCTGGCCATCTGTCCAGAGTGCTTTGGTTGTGCTTCTCCCTTATGACAGAAGGGGCAGGACTGGATGGCCCTTGGAAGTCTCTTCCTACCCTTGTGCCTTGATATTCTGAGATATAGGGCTGTGTGGAAGGAAGGAAAGAAATAGGTCGAGAAGGAAGAAAGGAGAGAATGGGGAAAAAAGGGAAGGAAGGGAGGGAGGGAGGGAGGGAGGGAGGGAGGGAAGGAGGGAAGGAGGGAAGGAGGGGGGAGGGAAGGAAGGAAGGAAGGAAGGAAGGAAGGAAGGAAGGAAGGAAGGAAGGAAGGAAGGAAAGAATTGAGGAAAAAGAGGAAGGGAAGGTTGGCCGCAGCAATGTGTGGCGGGTACAGCTAGTATACAATAAATAGATAGTTTATCCACTCAATCAATTGTTGAATGGTGAGCTAACACATTGCTAATCCGCGTAATTCAATTACTCAACTCTAGTTGGGATGAAGAACAGATTTAATTCAACCTGCAATGGTCACATTTCTGGAATTCCATGCATGGAATCATGAACTGAATACATCTGCTGCACACCAGGCCAAAAAAAAATACACCTACATGTTTAGCAGAACTTACAGAGACAATAAGTGAATATATACAGAATAGACACCTAAGTGAAATGAACACAATTTTGGGCATGAGAATGACATGAGCTGAACTAATATAAAATGCCAGGAGCATAATAGCTGTTGTGACCTCATCCGAAGGACTGTCTAGAGTTCCATGGAAAAAGCAATTTGCCACTCCTTCCATTATGATGAACCATAACTTCATAAACCATTCATTGTAACAAAGGCAGGACATTATTATTTCTAACTCATGGTGATCCTAAGCGGAAAACATTGCAAGGTTTGCTTGGCAAGATTTCTTCGAGGTGCATGCATTCCCTTGCTTCCTTTTGAAAGGGTGACTTGCCCAAGGTCACTCAGCCATACTCATGGCTGAGCATGGATTCGAACCTTATAGTCCAACACTAAAACTACTATGCACCATTCTGAATATGAGAGAATTCTAAAATATCTGGATTTTTTAAAGGTGGGGAGAATACTGTATATACCCAAGTATAATACTAATTTTTCAGCCCTTTTTTTTAGGCAGAAAAAGTCCCCCTCGGCTTATACCCGAGTCAAGATTTATTATTTTACTCTGTTTATTATTATTATTATTATTATTATTACTACTACTACTACTACTACTAGCTGTCCCCTGCCAAGTGTTGCTGTGGCTCAATCTGTGTATATGTGTTTTGTGTGTGAATATATGTGTACATGTGTGTGTATATATATATTTGCATATATGTTTATTTATGTGGTTATGTGCATGCATTGTAATAGGCCTTTTTTTAGTTTTTTAAGTCTCTTCCACTGTGTATGTGTGTTTGCATGTATGTAGTTTTGTGCATGCGTTGTAATGTATTTTATATATATATATTTGCTTTTTAAGTCTTTTCTGCTGTGTTTTTCAGTGTTTTTTTGAGTGATAGTCACTCGTTTGCCTGATAGGTGTATTGTGTCCAAATTTGGTGTCCATTCGTCCAGTGGTTTGTGAGTTAGAATCATAGAATCAAAGAGTTGGAAGAGACCTCATGGGCCATCCAGTCCAACCCCCTGCCAAGAAGCAGGAATATTGCATTCAAATCACTCCTGACAGATGGCCATCCAGCCTCTGTTTAAAAGCTTCCAAAGAAGGAGCCTCCACCACACTCCGGGGCAGAGAGTTCCACTGCTGAACGCTCTCACAGTCAGGAAGTTCTTCCTCATGTTCAGATGGAATCTCCTCTCTTGTAGTTTGAAGCCATTGTTCCGCGTCCTAGTCTCCAGGGCAGCAGAAAACAAGCTTGCTCCCTCCTCCCTGTGGCTCCCTCTCACATATTTATACATGGCTATCATATCCCCTCTCAGCCTTCTCTTCTTCAGGCTAAACATGCCCAGCTCCTTAAGCCACTCTTCATAGGGCTTGTTCTCCAGACCCTTGATCATTTTAGTCACCCTCCTCTGGACACATTCCAGCTTGTCAATGTCTCTCTTGAATTGTGGTGCCCAGAATTGGACACAATATTCCACAAACGAATATTACATTTTTATTTATATAGATTATTATCATTACATGTATTATTTTACTCTATTATTATTACATTTTTTACTTTATTATTATCATTACATTTTTTTAATTTACTCTATTACTACTGTTATTACATTTCTATTATTTTACTCTATTATTATTACACTTATTATTTTACTCCATTATTATTGGAAGGATGCGCAAGCACATCTACATTGAAGAAGTTCAGAATAACGGTTTAATCTGAGTTGGGCAGTCTTATCTTAAATTACAGTTTTATGTAAATATTCAAAAACATTTAACCTACCGTTGCCTCAATTAATGTAATTATATTGGTATCTATTTTTATTTTGAAATTTACCAGTACTGCAATTCCCATCCTCAGCTTATATACTCGAGTCAATCCATTTTCCCTGTTTATTGTGGCAAAAAATTAGATGCCTCGGCTTACATTCGGGTTGGCTTATACTCAAATATATACGGTAACTCCTTTTGAAATGGCAAAAGGAATATTTTAGGATTTGCTTAGCCTCAAAGCAAGGCTATGGCAAAGCTCACTGGACTAAATCTCACCAAGAAAACCTTGAATGGGAAGTCAGGCTGAATGTGAAATCAAACTCTTTGCCACTGGTCATGATGGCTGGGGTTGATAGCAGGTGGAGCCCAAAATATCTGGAAGGCTTGTCCTAAAATTGTGAACCTGCAACGATCAAGTACTACCAGCAGAAACTAGGTATGATACACTGAAGGTTCAGGCACAGCAGTCAAAAGACATCACATATGAAAGCATTCAATAAATAGCACTTACATTCTATGTCTTTATTAGTAATTAGGGTTGACAGGTGCCCCTTATTATAAGGGATGCCCCCTCTTTAAGGCCTGGAAAGCTTGCCCCTTAAAGAGATGGCGGATCTGCTCTGTTCTACAGGATGTCCCCTATTTCAAGATGAGAAAGAGTTCCCGTTCCCTTTTGCACAGGTGGTCCTAGAGCCAACCTGTAGCAGATACCAAAATACACTTTCTCTTTGGTGTCAGGAGCGACTTGAGAAAATGCAAGTTGCTTCTGGAGTGAGAGAATTGGCCGTCTGCAAGGATGTTGCCCAGGGGATGCTGGGATGTTTTGATGTTTTACCATCCTTGTGGGAGGCTTTTCTCATCTCCCTGCATGGGGAGCTGGAGCTGACAGAGGGAGCTCATCCGCGCTCTCCCTGGATTCGAACTTCCGACCTGTCAGTCTTCAGTCCTGCTGGCACAAGGGTTTAACCCATTGTGCCACTGGGGGCTCCTACCAAAACCCACTGAATTTTAAGTTATGGGCCCTTGTTGGGATTTTGTTGATTTTGTAATTTATAAATGAGGACTATACATTATTTCAGAAAAGAGAAATACCTTGTTAGTTTAACCAAAATCAATTGGGTGCGGCCCAGTATCTATGGAAGATATTTTATTAGATTCCTATGGGTAGCCAAACCCGTGGATAATAGCAAACCCTATAATTTCACTACATTTGGCTTGGTGGTGCAGAAGGTTAAACTGTTGAGCTGCTGAACTTGCTGACCGAAAGGTTGGAGGTTCAAACCTCGGGAGTGGTTAGGCCCAGCTTCTGCCAACCTAGCAGTTTGAAAACATGCAAGTGTGAGTAGATCAATTAATACAGGAAGGTATCAGTGCTCCATGCAGTCATGCTCACCACATGACCTTGGAGGTGTCTATGGACAACACCGGCTCTTAGAAATGGAGATGAGCACCAACCCCCCAGAGTCGGACACAACTAGACTTAATGTCAAGGGGAAACCTTTACTTTCATTTGGTTGAATGCCAACCATAGAATTGCACTGGAGGACCTAGTCAGGCTGCCATTTTTTGGAACATGGGTAAGCGAAAACATGGATGTGGTATCCATGGATAAGGAGGCATAGTAGACTTTTATTTGGCAGGTACAGCACAAGTGGTTAATAACCACTTCATGATCAACAATTCATGAATTTGCCATTCTGGAAACTTGGCAAGACAATTGATAATATACCTGAAGGAATATTCCTATTCTGCCCAACGCATTCCCTCCAGGACACCTCCCCAAAACCTGTATCACTAGTGGTAGCAAGAATGCAGGCACCTTCCTTGATCAGCATGAGAAAGAACACACAGTCCTAATAACTTTTGATGACGTTGGTGCTGGGAAACGCCATGCAACCGGGTAGCTTTCACCCAGCTTAAGGGGCCAGCAATTTTCGAGAAGCCGCTGGGCAGTTCCCCTAGAGAAGAGAAGCCAAGGGCATCCCTGTTACTGTTAATCTGACTTAACCACCCCTTCATTAAAAATAATTATTGCAGTTGCATGCTACGTCTATACGAGAAAACTAGAATGCCGACATCAGGCTTATATTTTCATAATAGGTTGGCTAATTAAGCTATGATTTTGGAGAATGAATAGTTTGGGAGACGGAACGGGGAGGTGCCAACAGGAGACAAAGGAGAAAGGCTTGCTAGCCATCCCTATTATTTTCTCCACTTGAAGAACGGAGGGACAGCTGCTGCTGGTAATAGGGAAAGCTGTTCTGCGGAAGAGTGGCAATTTGGGGAGAAAAGGGAAATCCAGAGCAGGGAGCATACCAAAGAGAGGCTGTCACCGGTAACAGAAAATTAATGCCCTTCTACGCGTGTGCAATGTTGAATGGCACTGGTTTACAAACACAGATCGTTGAGTTATAATGATGTCCTTCAACAGCAAAGGTGAATGAAATGTTGATGATATGTGCCTTCATGTCATCTCAGACTCACAAGGTTTTGCATCCCTCCAAATGAAGGGTTGGAAGGCAGGATCATCAAGTTTGCAGACGACACCAAATTGGGAGGGAGAGCCAATACTCCAGAAGGCAGGAGCAAAATTCAAAATGATCTTAATCAGATTAGAGAGATGATTGGCCAAAACTAACAAAATGAAGTTCAACAGAGACAAATGCAAGATACTCCACTTAGGCAGAAAAAATGAAATGCCAAGATACAGAATGGGGGACGCATGGCTCGAGAGCAGTATGTGTGAAAAAGATCTTGGAGTCCTCGTGGACAGGAAGGTAAACATGAGCCAACAATGTGATGCAGGGGCAAAAAAAGCCAATGAGATTTTGGCCTGTATCAATAGGAGTCTAGTGTCTAGATCCAGGGAAGTCTACTACCCCTCTATTCTGCCTTGGTCAGACCACACCTGGAATCTCACTGTGTCCAATTCTGGGCACCGCAACCAAAAAGAGATGTTGACAAACTAGAAAGTGTCCAGAGGAGAGTGACTGAAATGTTCAAAGATCTGGAGAACAAGCCCTATGAGGAGTATCTTAAGAACTGGGCATGTTTAGCCTGAAGAAGTGAAGGTTGAGAGGAGACATCATAGCCATGTATAAATACATGAGAGGAAGTCATAGGGAGGAGGGAGCAAGCTTGTTTTCTGCTGCCCTGGAGACTAGGACGCGGAACAATGGCTTCAAACTACAAGAAAGGAGATTCCATCTGAACATTAGGAAGAACTTCCTAACTGTTAGAGCTGTTCAGCAGTGGAACTCTTTGCCCCGGAGTGTGTTGGGGGCTCCTTCTTTGGAAGCTTTTAAACAAAAGCTTGATGGCCATCTGTCGGGGGTGCTTTGAATGCAATTTTCCTGCTTCTTGGCAGGGGATTGGACTGGATGGCCCATGAGATCTCTTCCAACTCTATGATTCTATGATTCTATAAATGTTGCTGAACTGCTATTCTGAATAGCCTTTGGTGAGGGATAATGAGAATTACAGTCTAATAACATCTAGAAGACCACCAATTGAGCAGCCTGGTCATCAGAAAAGGGCATCTGTATTAATTCTGCACTGATGGTATGCATGTAAATCCATGGCAGCTTCTCCTTAGCTCTACTACCTCCCTCACAACTCATCCTTCTAGCCATCTCTTCCAGGTTTGCTTCTGGATGCCACACCTTCTTCCAGCAGGCATCAACTACTTTGTTTCAGACCAACAAGCAGCCTAATCCCTTCCAGTTTGGCTGGCCTTACTTATCCCTCCAGGCTGGCATGGCAAAATTGTTTTATCTCTCCAGGTTCCAGCTGGTGAACCAACAGAAGCATAAGCGGGAGCTTGACATCAAGGTCCCAGCTTGGATGCCCTTTTGATCAAGGCCACTCAGATGGGGAGAAATGTCTTTGTATTTAATTTAGAAAGTCCTCAAATTATCAAATTTAAGTCACTGAAGGAGGAGTTACCAAAAAAAAAGAGGTCTTGGAACACAGGTAAGTGCTTGCCGGATAAAAATCCCAGAAAAATCTAGATTAGGACATTTTTATAGTTCTAAAGAGCAAGCAAAAACAAATGAGAAGCAACCTGCAAAGATGAGGAAGCCATCCCAGGCCTCTCTTTGTCTTGCCAAAATACCTGGCTCTTCCTTTTGCTGGAGAGGCTTGTCTCCTGGCTCTTTCAACATCCTCCTTGGTTGACAGCTCTCTTGGGTATCACCCAAGTCTAGAAGCCAAGAAAGGCCTCAGGCAGGCAGTTGCACAAGTCTTGGATCACAGGTCTTCATTCCCTGGCATGGCAAGTCCAAAAGAGACACCTGAATATCTTCTGCTATGTCACAACCTCTCCTTCAGAGGAGATTGGTGATCTTTTATTGACCTCTTATTTCTCCTCGCTGCAAAGAGTGGCAACTGGCTCCCATGCCCACCTGGGACTAAGGAGCTGTGGACAAGCAAGGTGGTACCACTGTGAAGTCATAGCTCTTCTACTTTGATTAAAAATCCTTTCGGATACAGAAATGAACCTCACTGTGGCACTGGATTTTCCCCAAGACCCATAACAGCTAAGATAACTCCTGCTGTTTCCTTTGGTAGTCCAAGGACCTTGGACCACTCTTCTAAACTAAAAGTCAGCTTTGCAACACACAATTATATCTTTACACAACGATTTAAGGTAGCTCCTAGTCTTCCCTGCTTGGTCATAGAAATCCACTGGTTGACTTTGGACAAGTCCCATGCCTCAGTCCCAGAAGACCCCATGACAGAGTCACCATCAATGGAAAATAATTTGAAGGCACACAGCAGCAAACTCGTCTTTCCAAGAAGCCATGACCTTCGATTGGGAACTGCATCTGCAACCAGGGACATCTTGCAGCAATGCCTTGGGAAACCAGAAGGGAAAACACAATGCTTTGGTGAGATTTTTTCCTCCCCAAGCAAGAAGCAGGGTGTGGAGAAGACTCATTCAGTAATTTGACCAGAAGGGATCAGATAAGATTGTCAAGTGATTATCAAATGTAAAGACATATCATTAAATGCCAATGTCAGAACCATCCTGATTTCTGTGCATGGTTGTGGAAGTTGGGCAGTTAAGAAAGCCATGAGAAAGAAAACCAACTCTATAAAAGTGTGCTGGTGGAGAAGAGTTCTACAAAAACCATGATCTGCTAAAAAGACAAGTGAATGTGTCTTGGGCAGGGCAAATCAGGCTTGGACTCTCACTACATGATGATGCTGTTGGGCCAAGATGTGAGGCAGGCCCCTGAAGGCCAAATTCAATTCCCAGCATGTCTTTGAACTCAACAGGTGGCAGGGCAAATCGCCAATTCCAGGCTCTGCTCCCCATATAAAGGCAGAGGGGCATCTTTAGCTAATCCACAGAGATCATGAACATGAAAGAGATAAGGATTGTAAACACATGTTGTTCCCCTCAACTGTGAAGATAAGGATATTACGGAACGCGAGCCAACGTCTTGTCCAGGTGATATATCTATGCCTCTATGCCAGATGAAGGAGGGTCTTGCATGTTGTATCCACATGCTGAACCCAGAAGACAACATAGAGATGGAGAGAAGATCCAAGCAGAGGGCCATAGCAATGAAAGCACCATGCTCACATGTTTGCCCACTGAATAGTTTCCAGATTGGATCCAGGACGTAGTACAAATCCTTAGCAGCTCTTAGGACAGAACAAGAGTTCAGTCAAGCAAGACAAAGATACTTCTCCTTCCTCACCTTCCAAATTGCAGTTATTAGTGAAAGCCATCACCTCCCAAATAAGCTACTGCCTTTCTGGTAGGAAGGGGAGGGAAGGGACATAGGGACACTTCTGGGGAAACAACAGCCATGTTGGGTGGGGATAGTTAGAGCTGAAAACTGAGATTTGGAAAGTGAGTGAGACAGGTATATTTATCTTCTTTGGTGGATCATCATCCCACATTGTTCCCAGTCTGGAACTCAAGGCAGTTTTCAATAGTTCACAAAATACAAAAGTTGAAAAAAGATTATCAAAAGTTAAAAAAATCATTAAAGATAACCCTAGAATGCCTCTAGACCAGTGGTTCTCAACCTGGGGTCCCCAGATGTTTTCGGCCTTCAACTCCCAGAAATCCTAACAGCTGGTAAACTGGCTGGGATTTCTGGGAGTTGTAGGCCAAAAACATCTGGGGACCCCAGGTTGAGAACCACTGCTCTAGACCATGGCCATACAGCCCGAAAAAACCTACAACAACCCAGTGATTCCGGCCATGAAAGCCTTCGACAATACAAAGATAACTCACCTTTTTAAAAACCAGCACAATCAAAATAAAATCTAGCACATTGCCTAGGCAGGGCTACTGTATGCCTTCATGCCATTTCCAGCTTCCGGCAACCCTAAGGTAACCTATCACAGGAGTTTCTGGGAATGAGAAGATATGGCTCATCCAAAGTCACCCAATGTACTTTCATGGCCAAGTGGGGAAATGATCCAAGGTGTCCAGAGTCCTACTCCAATACTCAAACCACTACAAGCTATGTTATAATCAGTCCTCAAAAGCCTGTTGAAAAGGAAACATCTTCACCTGTATGTGGAAAGAGAATAGGGAAGGTCTGACCTCTCTGGGAATAGATTTCCAGAGTTTGGGAAAACTACTGAGAAGGTCCCATTTCTCATGTTCCCACCAGATGTACCTGAGAAGACAGTGGGATGAGAGAAGGGCCTCCCAAGCAGATTTCAAAACATGTTCCATCCTGTTCCAAGACAAAGTAAGGATCCAAATTACAGGAGCCCTTTCCTAGAACTAATCTGGGAGATCTATTGTAGGATCATGAGCACCATCTTAAAGAGTCCCAATGTCCAGATTAATCTCAGTGCCTCTATTAAGTGCCCCCTCAAGGCAATATCCCAGGCATGGGCAAACTTCAGTCCTCCAAGTGTTTTGGACTTCAACTCCCAGAAACTCCAGTCAATTTACTGACTGTTAGGAATTATGAGAGTTGAAGTCCAAAATACCTGGAGGGCCAAAGTTTGCCTGTGTCTGTTGTATCCCAAGAAAAAATGAGAGAAAGGAAGCAGCAGGCTGGTGGAGAGCCACTGGGTCCCATTCAGGTGGTCCTTAGATTCCCAAGACAGATGCTAACATGTCCTGTGCTGTGGCCATAAGTCTGGGCATTGAAAAAAATATCTTAAATCAATTCCACGGTATGTTTTCATCTGTTTGAATGACCAGCTTTCTGGTATCACATTACAGATCAATCCAATGTCTGGTGTAAGCGGCGCACTTCATACTTGCACATTGTTGATACGTCATGACAAAGTGATGACCAAACACTGGACACATCCACACCGACCACTTAATGTGGGGTGAATCCAGGATAGGCAGAAGGACTGTCACTGTGTGGATGATTACACTGAAACTCCTGGAACCAGTGCTGGATGATGCTCATACACACCATAGAGACTGCCCTTGAACCAGTTCCAGGATCAGGTGCAGAATGAGAATATGCACATCAGCACAGCACTTCGGGTACCCCATAGGAATTTGTAGCGCCCCCAGTGACGCAGTGAGTTAAACTGCTGAACTTGTCAACTGATAGGTCACAGGCATGAATCCCAGGAGCGGTATGAGCTCCCAATGTTATCCCCAGCTTCTGCCAACCTAGCAGTTCAAAAACATGTAAATGTGAGTAGATCAATAGGTACCGCTCCAGCGGGAAGGTACCAGCGCTCCATGCAGTCATGACCGTGGAGGTGTCTACGGACAATGCCAGCTCTTCGGCTTAGAAATGGAGATGAGCACCAACCCCCAGAGTCGGACACGACTGGACTCAATGTCAGGAGAAAACCTTTACCTATAGGAATTTGCATTCTGCAGAATTGATTTTACCATGTTTATAGTAGACTAAACATGTTTATAGTAGACTAAACAAATCAGTAAGGATTTGATTTTGGACTGTCCCCCAATTCTGCTTATCCAGTCTTAAAATGCACGGCAACACAAACCGGACAATCACCGCGTTGTCAAGCAATCTCCAACAGGCATTAAATGGTCAGTGTAGACGTTACCACTGACTGTTTGGCCTCCAACACTGTTACACGGATGGCAACCTCCGTTTCCCAGGTCAGCTCTGCCAGCTTCTTTTGATAGTCTCAGCCTCCGCCCAAGGCTTCCCAACACTGCTCCACACACACACATACACGCACACACACTGGAGACCTTGTGCAAGAAGAACAAAGCTATGCAAAAAATAAAAGGGAGGAAAACCTCCCTCGCAACAAGTGCCGATGAACAACTGTGTCAGTGGAGGAGTGGAGTCAGCAAGAAAAGCGAGGAAAAGAGAAGGAAACACCCTGGGGAATTAATGCATCTGATGCCTGCCTACGCATCCGCACAGAAGATCGGGCTTTAAAAAAGGAATAGGTATACGCAGAACGGAGAACCCACCCACAAGCGCCAGCAAGAAAAACCTGCCAGCCATCCCTCCTTTTCACAATATTCCTTGCACCACCCGGCACCCAGCTGAGCCACCCTTCTTTCCCACTTCCTTTCCATGCTTATCCAATTCTATCCTCCCAAATGTCCATCTCTCTCCCTGCAAATCAAGGACCCTCCTTTCATGGGGAAAGGAAAGGAACAGAAAGAAGCATTCAAGGTTACTCAGCCCCCTCCCCATATATATACATATATATTTGCAATATCTGCAGAAGGTACACAAAGTCCCCTTTTTGCAAAGACATACCAATCTCACCTTTTTTCAAAAGGCAGGAAAATAAATAAGAGACCAGTCACACCCATGTGCAATTACTGGGCACGGCTGGTACCCGGCAGCCCCCTCCTCAAAATCCAGACCCATGGAGGCGGTGATTTGAAGAGCATGGGTAACCATAGCAACCACATTTGCAGGGCCCCCTTCCCCTTTCTCTCTCTCTCCTGTTGCAGAGTCTCCTTCAAACCTCCTCAACTGGGGTGATATTCCTCATTTTTTATTATTATTACGGCTGCACAGAGACAGTAGGGCGCACAGGGGGGAAATAATGCAAACGAGCGTATTACAGAAAGAGATTGCCTGCCGTATTCGTTGTAAGGGGGGCTGACATGTCACACAAGCCATTGTACCCCTGATTTATCCCCTCAGCAAGAAAAGGAGGAGGACCACCCAGAGATATATTAAACGAGCATCCTATTGTAAGGCACACAACGGGAGGCAAGACCCTAAAAAAGAATTGGGTGGGTGGATAGGGAAGAACAGGAGGAAGATGGAGGCTGGGTTGCGGAGAAAAGCAGCACCACTATGGGGTCTTTCCATAGGCGGACCCCTCCCACAATTAACCTGGTGAAAAGTAGTTTAAATATCAGATTATTTTGAAGGGCACAGATAAAGATATTGCACAGTTGTCAAATGTGGAACATAATATATTATTAGGTTCTTGTGGGTTTTTTTGGGCTATATGGCCATTTTCTCCTGACGTTTCGCCTGCATCTATGGCAAGCATCCTCAGAGGTAGTGAGGTCTGTGGGAATTAGGAAAATGGGTTTATATATCTGTGGAATGACTGGGGTGGGGCAAAGAGCTCTTCTCTGCTGGAGCTAGGTGTGAATGTTTCAACTGACCACCTTCATTAGCATTTGAAGGCCTGGCTGAGCCTGGGGGAATCTTTTGTTGAGAGGTGTTAAGATGTGCCTGGTTGTTTCCTCTCTGCTATAATATATTATATTTTTCAGGGGAGGGGGTAGGTTAAGATTCCATACTATGAACATAGAGGGTTGGGATAAGCTTCAGAGTATGCTTTCTCATATTATGAGCATAGAGGGTTCAGATAAGATTGAGAGTGTTTTCCCATACTATAAACATACAGCAGCATTTCTCAACCTGGGGGTCAGGACCCCTGGGGAGCTCGTGAGGGGTTGCCAAAGGGGTTGCCAATGACTATAAAAAAACAGAGTATTTTCTGTTGGTCATGGGGGTTCTGTGTAGGAAGTTTGGCCCAATTCTATGTTGATGGGTTTCAGAATGCTGTTTGATTGTAGGTGAACTATAAATTTCAGCAACTACAACTCCCAAATGTCAAGATCTATTTTCCCCACCCACCAGTGTTCACATTTGGGCATATTGAGTATTCATGCCAAGTTTGGTCCAGATCCATCATTGTTTGAGTCCACAGTGCTCTCTGGATATAGGTGAACTACAACTCCAAAACTCAAGGTCAATGCCCACCAAACCCTTCCAGTATTTTCTGTTGGTCATGGGAGTTCTGTGTGCCAAGTTTGGTTCAATTCCATCATTGGTGGAGTTCAGAATGCTCTTTGATTGTAGGTGAACTATAAATCCCAGCAACTACAACTCCCAAATGACAAAATCAATCCGCTCCAACCCCACCAGTATTCAAATGTGGGTGTTATTTGTGCCAAATTTGGTCCAGTCTTCAAATTTGGACATATCTGGTGTTTGTGCCAAATTTGGTCCAGAGAATGAAAATACATTCTGCATATCAGATATTTACATGACGATCCTTAACAGCAGCACAATTACAGTTAGGAAAGTAGCAACGAAAATAAATTTATAGTTGGGGGTCACCACAACATAAGGGGTCATGGCATTAGGAAGGTTGGAAACCACTGACATAGAGGATTGGGATAAGATAGAGAGGATGCTTTCCTATACTATGGACAGGAAACCAACCTTGTCTTGAATAGTGTTCGGGAGATGATATTACCTGGCAACTTTGTGTCATGCGAAGACAAAAAAATATCCCTACAGTTTGCATGGATCTGAATAGGAAAAGGAGCGAGTTAGGGCTGGCATTCGGTTTGGGTTCAGGCATTAAAGAGGGTCTATTACTTGTCAGGTGTTTTGGACTTCAACTCCCACAATTCCTAACAGCTCCAGGCCTGTCCTAAGGCCAACCTATCAATGTGTGTTCTTGGCAGGATGGATTCAGAAGGTTGCCTTAATGCAGTGGTTCCCAACCTTTGGTTCTCTAGGTGTTTCGGACTTCAGCTCCTACAATTCCTACCAGCTGGTAAGATAGCTGGGATTTCTGGGAGTTGATGTTCAAAACACCTGGCAGACCAAAGGTTGGGAACCACTGTCTTAATGCCTTTCCCTTCCTCTGAGGCTGAGAGAGTGTGACTTGCCCCAAGCTGATCCAGGGTATTCCCATAGCTAAGCAAGGATTCAATTCCTGGTTCGCAGAATCAAGCCATTGCACCACAATAAGAAGCCTTATTTGTTGGTAATCTATTCTGCAGATCTCCCATGACACAATTCTGTTTCCCCTTTGATCTATGGAGCCTCCCCCCACCCCCCCCCACCCCCCCAATGGCGGTGGGTTAAACCTCTGAACTGCTGAACTAGCTGACCAAAAGATTGCAGCTTCAAATCCAGGGAGCGAGGTGAGCTCCCAATATTAGTCCCAGCTTCTGCCAAGCTAGCAGTTCGAAAACATGCAAAGGTAAGTAGATCAATACGTACCGCTCCGGTGGGAAGGTAAGGACACTCCATGCTGACCACATGACCACAATTCCATTTCCCCTTTGATTTACGGAGCCCCCCAATGGCAGTGGGTTAAACCGCTGAGCTGCTGAACTTGCTGAACAAAAGGTCACAGGTTCAATTCCAGGGAGTGGCATGAGCTCCCACTGTTAGCTCCAGCTTCTGCTAACCTAACTGTTCAAAAACATCAAAACGTGTGTAGATCAATAGGTACCGCTCGGGCAAGGAATGTGTGCTGTGAGGAAGGCAACGGCGCTCCATGCAGTCATGCTGGCCACATGACCTTGGAGGTGTCCATGGACAACGCCGGCTCTTCGGCTTAGAAATGGAGATGCGCACCAACACCCAGAATTGGACATAACAAGACTGAATGTCAGGGGAAAACTTTTATCTTTTATCTATCTCCCTATCAATGCACCTAATTCCCTTTTCCTGCTGCTGGTGGCGCAGCGGGTTAAACTGCTGAGCTGCTGAAATTGCTGACCAAAAGGTTGGCAGTTCGAATCTCAGGAGCGGGGTGAGCTTTTGCTGTTAGGCCCAGCTTCTGCCAACCTAGCAGTTAAACAACATGCAAATGCGAGATCAATAGGTACCGCTTCTGTGCGAAGGTAACAGCGCTCCATGCTGTCATGCCGGCCACATGACCTTGGAGGTGTCTATGGACAACACCAGCTCTTCAGCTTAGAAACTGAGGTGAGCACCAACCCCCATAGTCAGACATGACTAGACTTAATGTCAAGGGGAAACCTTTACCTTTGATCTATCTCCCTATTGATGCACTTAATTCCCTTCAGTTTGCAATATGAATAATCTGTTTACAAAATGTGCTCCAGGGAATGAAAACTATCCAAAAATGAAGCAGGAACTCCCCTATGTGTGTGTAGTCTTGATCTATGTCCTATGAGCCATGCCTGCTTCTAGTCCAAACTGTGTTGCTTCTTCCCCTACAAGAAGACCTACAAGTCACTCTAAACACCTTTGCAGAAGCATACGAGAAGCTCGGCCTGTCATTGAACATCGAGAAAACCAAAGTGCTCTTCCAGGAGTCACCAGCCAATCCCTCTCCAATGCCAGAGATACAGCTTAATGGTGTAACGTTAGAAAATGTTGACCATTTCCGCTCCCTTGCCAGCCACCTCTCCACAAAAGTCAACATTGAGACCGAAATACAACACCACCTGAACTCTGTGAGTGCAGCTTTTTTCCGAATCAAGCAGAGAGTGTTTGAGGACCGGGACATCCGTAGGGATACCAAGGTGCTTGTCTATAAAGCTATTGTCCTCCCAACCCTGCTCTATCCCTGCGAAACATGGACTGTCTACAGACGCAAAAGTCAACATTGACACTGAATTACAACACCGCCTGAGCTCTGTGAGTGCAGCATTTTTCTGAATGAAGCAGAGAGTGTTTGAGGACCGGGACATCCATAGGTATACCAAGGTGCTTGCTTATAAACCTATTGTCCACTCAACCCTGCTATATGCCTGCAAGACGTGGACTGTCTACAGAAGTCACATGCAACTCCTGGAACGATTCCATCAGCGCTGCCTCCAGAAAATCCTGCAAATCTCTTGGAAAGACAGGCAGACAAACGTCAGCGTGCTGGAAGAAGCAAAGACCACCAGCATTGACCAAATGCCCAACCACAGTCTCCCAAAGCAGTTGCTCTACTCCAAACTTAAGAATGGAAAATCGAATGTTGGTGGACAGGAAAAGAGATTTAAAGATGGGCTCAAAGCCAACCTTAAAAACTCTGGCATAGACACTGAGAACTGGGAAGCCCTGGCCCTTTAGCGCTCCAGCTGGAGGACAGCTGTGACCAGCAGTGCTGTGGAGTTTGGGGTGGGCATGACGCGCCTTCCTCTTGGCACGTTTCTCTCTTTCGCCCTCCATTCCTGCTTCTTCCAATTCTACAGCACTGATGGTCACAGCTGACCTCCAGCTGGAGCGCTAGTCTTTCCTAGAAACAGATACCCTCACTGCGGAAGGGAGAAGATGCAGATCAAGCCCATCCACACCTTAGACGCAATGGACATCCACCTCCACTGGAGAAGGAAAGAAAGAAGAGCTTCTGCTGCCCAAAACCAAGGGTCCTTCCTCAAGAGCATCAACCAGGAAGCCCCTTCTTTGCATGGGAAGCAGCTGGAGAGGTGCCTCAACGCCCCCAACCCAACCCAGCCCTTCTGCCCCTTCCTTCCTTCCTTCCTTCCTTCCTCCTCCTCTCCCTCCGGCATCCGGGATGAATGGGAGGGAGAGAAGGAGGGAGAGAAGGAGAGAGGGAGGCGCCCACCCTCCCTCCCTTCCTTCTCTGCTGGGCTTACCTGGTGCCGCAGCCCCTGCCCAGGCGCATCCTTCTTCTCCTCCTTCTCCTTCTCCTCCTTCTCCTCGCCGGAGCCCCGCAGGGACGCCAAGGGAGCCAGCTCACTCGCCCTCCCTCCCCGCCTCCCGCGGACCCAGCTGCGCCTCCTCCTCCTGCCTTTCCTCCCTCTGGCTTCTCTCCCTCTGTGGCTTCTCTCTCCTTCTCCTCTTCCTCCGGCCAAGCCGCCGCCGAGCCTTACAAGCCCGCGGGTGACATCATCCCCTCCCGCCCTGATTGGACGCCCCGGCCGGGGAAGCCACGCCCCCTCCCTCCGCCGCGCTCCTCGCCGGGAAATGGAGTCCCCGAATACTATCCCTCAGGAAGGCGGCTCTAAGGGAAAGACTACGTTTCCCGGCAAGCCGTGCGCGGACCCGCTTCCCCCGCCCTTCTCCTGCTTGGCCAGATGCAGCTTTCTGGTTTCCTGGATGCCGGTTGCTGCACAAGGCATAACCTGCGAGATATATATATATATGTGTGTGTGTAGTATATAGTACGTGCGAATATCTGCACACACAAATATAGACACACATGACGCACACACATAGATACACACACGTATATTCACATACATATATACACGCACACACATATACACACAACAAACATGCACATATATATATATACATATAAAACACTAAAACTCATACATAGACACATATATACACATACATATATACATGCACACACATAGACACACATACATAAACAAACATATACACCTAACTATATATATATATATATATATATATATATATGCATACATACACACACATGCACATAGCATGCACACACACATATACGCATACAATGCATACATATATATACACATAAAACATTAACACATGTAACACACACAGGCACATATACACATGCACACACATATACACACAACAAACATGCACACATACATATACATATAAAACATTAACACTCATACATAGACACATATATACACACATAACACACATATATACACATGCACACACATAGACACACATATATAAACAAACATACACCTAACTATATATATACACACACACTGACATAGCATGCACACACACACACATACATACGCACAATACATATATACACACACATAAAACATTAACACATGTAACACACATAGACACACTATATACACATACAACACATATACACACAACAAACACATACATATACATATAAAACATTGACACTCATACATAGACACACATAACACACATATATGCTCATACATATATACATGCACACACATAAGACACACATATATAAACAAACATACACCTAACAATATATATATATACACACACGCACATAGCATGCACACACACATATACGACATACACACAATACATATATATACACATAAAACATTAACAAATGTAACACACACATAGACACACATATATACACATATACACACAACAAACATACATATACATATAAAACATTAACATACATACATAGACACATATACACACATAAGACATATACATGTGTGTACACATACATATATACATGCATACACATACATAAACACACATATACACCTAACATATATATATACACACACACACATATACACATACACACAATACATATATATATATATATATATACACACACATAAAACATTAATACATGTAACACACATAGACACACATATACACATACAACACATATACACACAACAAACACATACATATACATATAAAACATTAACATACATAGACACATATATACACACAACACACATATACATGTATGTATACATATATACATGCACACACATAAACACACATGCATAAACACACATATACACCTAACACACACACATATATATATATATATATATACACACACACACACACACACATAGCATGCATACACACACATATACACATACACACAATACATACATATATACACATAAAACATTAACACATGTAACACACACATAGACACACATATATACACACATCGCGCACACACACATATATATACACCTAATATATATAAACCACAGTCCCGGTGCAGCCTCGGTATTATTATTATTTAGATAAATAAATAATAATAATACTTTATTTGTACACCGCTACCATCTCCCAAGGGACTCGGTGCGGCTTACATGAGGCCAAGCCCACAATACATCAATACAAGCAATAACAATTACAAAAGGAAACAAAATACAAATACTAATACAAAGCAATTAAAATAAATCTCATTCACAAAATAGCAAAACATTGAACAGTGGCACAAAACACATTGTAAAATTATGGCTGGGCCAAATGTAATTAAGTTAAAAATAATGCTGGATATACATACACTGGAGACGCTAAGCTCAGGGATTACTTAGCAGGATCTCTTCAGAGGTTACTTTTGCCTTCCTGTGAGGCTGAGAAAGTGTGACTTACCTAAGATCACCTGCTCGATTTTGATGGATTCAAACCCTGGTCTCCACAGTAACAGTCCAATGCTCAAACCGCTATGCCACATTGGCTATAGGGAGAACTCTCTATAGCCGGCAAGGTAAAAGTATGATAGCTGGGACCCAGTGCTGGTAGCGCTACGCTGGTTGCGCAATGCGGCTCTTGCGAGACTATGCTTCCCAGTTTCTCCTCCCCCTTTCTACTGAACTACCTTGTTGACTCTGTGCTGTGTCTCGCACACGTGTTCCCTTGTCTAATTCAGAGCCATGTTACGCAACCAGTGTTGTGCGGGTCCCAGCTATCATACTTTCACTGTCTGCAAAAACACTCAGAGACCTACTTTACTCACCTCTCATCACCAGTGGCAGTAGTATCAACACAATACAGCAAGTGATGACTTCCTCCTAGTCCCAGAAACCAGTTGGTTCAGTGTTCATTTAGGGCAACATGCTTTGCACATAAACCTCTTTCTTCTGAGGATTAGGTCTTGATGACTAGTCTTCACTAGTTTACCTAGTGAAGCCCTGTGTGCAAGGAGTTCCCTTCCAGGCAAAAGGTGCGTGGGCAGGCTTGACAAGGCAAGCCACACAATTTCTCCATGTGTGGCACTATCACAGTCATGCCACTTGCATCTCTAAGGAAGTGGCTTGAAATTAGATTTGGGAATTCGGAATACGGAACCTCTATCTGCATGTGTATCGTGTTAGAATAGTGTTAGTAGCCTGCATAAAGTCTCAGCTCCTTTTACTCTCAGTGTGATAAAAATTAAAAAAAAAACACATGAGTCTGTTGCTTTAAGTAGAAACAAAAAATATAGTCCAAAATTGTGTAGCTTGTTGTCGACCTTTGCAGCTCGAAAGACAGTTGCATCTGTCAAGTAGGAAATTTAGGTACCACTTATGTGGGGAGGCTAATTTAACTAATTTAATAGGTCATAAAAATCTCCAGGAAGTATACAAAGAATGAGGAAGTACTTCATCAGTGCCACAAATGGACGGTGAAGTGAGCGCTCCCCTGGTGGCCAGAAGCTGGAATGTTAAATAGCCTCTGAGTGTCTGTCCATATATGTTGTGTGTCTATGGCATGGAATGTTTGCCGTGTATATGTACATTGTAATCTGCCCTGAGTCACCTGTGGGGTGAGAAGGGCAGAATATAAATATTGTAAATAAATAAATAAATAAACCTACACCTCTGGGAAGCCCTGGCCCTTGAGCGCTCCAGCTAGAGGTCAGCTGTGACCATCAGTGCTGTGGAGTTTGAAGAGGCACGAATGGAGGGTGAAAGAGAAAAACATGCCAAGAGGAAAGTGTGTCATGCTAACCCCAGAACCATTTTTTAAAAGAGAATGAGAAAACACTAGTGTATTAAACATCGAGAAAACCAAAGTGCTGTTCCAGTAGACACCAGCCAATCCCTCTCCAATGCCAGCGATACAGCTTAATACAGC
>NW_026844366.1:11213034-11344680 GCF_025583915.1 Anolis sagrei ordinatus | reverse complement strand
CAATGGGGTACAGGGGTTAAAAGTGCTGAAATGGCAGGAGGAACGTAGGATTAAAGGTGCGGTGTGCAGTAAGATTTGTGTTTGTGCGCTGCGTTTGGTGATCCCTATGTAGGCTTGTCCACAGCTGCATAATAATAATAATGGGACCCAAAACAGCTTACAACATATTACAATCATGTAAACAATAATCCATATACATGGATAATAAGTATAAAACATAAAAAAAATAACCAGTTTAGAATAACAATAATATATCATACATTCACATTCTTATGGAATCATGTCAGATCATATTGCATTTTGTTCCAAACACAACATTAAAACATATTAAAAAGACACTGTAGTTGTTATTATTACTACAGGCTGAACATCCTGTACCTGGAATACCAAAATCCAAAATACTCCAGAATCCAAAAATTATTCACATGGATGGCTGAAAGAGTAACATTTTTGCTTTCTGGTGGATGAATGTACATAAACTTTGGTTGTTGTGAGTTTTTCGGGCTGTATGGCCATGTTCCAGAAGCATTCTCCCCTGACATTTCACCCACATCTATGGCAGGCATTCTCAGAGGTTGTGAGGTCCTCAGAGGTTGTGAGGTCCTCAGAGGTTGTGAGGCAGGCATCCTCAGAGGTTGTGAAGACCTCACAAACTCTGAGAATGCCTGCCATGGATGTGGGCAAAACGTCAAGAGAGAATGCTTCTGGAACTTGGCCATACAGCCCAGAAAACTCACAGCAACCCAGTGATTCCGGCCATGAAAGCCTTCGACAATACATAAACTTTGTTTCATGCCTCAGATTATCAAAAATACTGTACAAAAGTACATATATAAGATGTTTATGAAACATAAATGGATCTCATTTTTAGACTTTGGTCACATCTCTGACATACTTGCAAATAAGGTATTGCAAAATCCAAACAATTAAAAATCCAAAATATTTCTTGGCTATATCTACAATGTCATATAATCCAGGATCAGATCCCAGATTATCTGCTTTGAAATAGATTATATATATAAATCTCCACTGCCATATAATCCAGTTCAAAGCAGATAATCTGGATTTTATATAGCAGTGTACAAGGGCCTCAGTGACACCGCAAGGGGCCACTTCACCTGGCAACAGCCAATCCAGTGACATGTCAGAGGACAACTTCACCTGGCAACTGCCTTTGTGGTACAAATGGACAAACAAACAAATATACTATGAATTGTCGAAGGCTTTCATGGCTGGAATCACTGGGTTGTTGTAGATTTTTTGAGCTATATGGCCATGTTCTAGAAGCATTCTCTCCTGACGTTTCGCCTGCATCTATGGCAAGCCTCCTCACAACCTCTGAGAATGTTTGCCATAGATGTGTCAGAACATTGCCATATAGCCCGAAAAACCTATAACAGCCCAAACAAACATACTTTTATGTTTATAGGGAGACAGGCATGTAGCCGGGGGGGGGGGGGGGGGGGGGGGGGGGGGGGGGGGGGGGGGGGGGGGGGGGGGCCTTGAGGGGCTTCAGCCCCCCCCCCCCCGAAATTCTCATGGTGGTTCGCGAAAAGCCCTTACTGGTGCATTATTTAAACTGTTATGTTTATTCATATCATGATCTGATCACCATACTCAATATATCCCATATGCATGGGGGTATTGGGGTAATGATACAAAAGGTTTGCTAGGGTAGACCCTCTTTCACTCAGACTCAGCCCCCCCCCCCCCCGAAAACTCAGCCCCCCCCCGAAACCCCCCCTGAAAAAATTACAGCCCCCCCCCCCCCCGAAACGAAATCCTGGCTACGGGCCTGTAGGGAGAGAAAATGGAATGAGAATCATATGTAATTCCAGATGTTGAGATGAAATTTCCATCACTCCTCACCTATGCTGGCAAGGGCTGCTGGGATTTGCAGTCCAACAGCATTGACATAATTCACACCACTGACTTAGAAGAAAAATGCGCTCAACGCGGCTGTGTTCAAAGCCAGCTGCATTCACCCATTTACAGTTTATTCATTAAACATGTGAGTTGTTCTACAGCCAAATCTCGTGGTGATCTAGAAAGATACAGCATAAAACACAATAAACTCCCGTGGAAGACAATAAAAACCAAGAGCAGCCCTTTGTTCTGTACACATGATTTTAAAAGTATACTGTCTGCCCTTGTACAGCAGATGCTCGGTAACAAGTCCGTACCATTTACTGCTTTTTAAAGGGAAAGAAGCAAGTTGGAGGAAGCATCATAAGTTAACAATAGTGTGTGGACAGGCAGCAATGGGAATAGTCATTGCTATAGTAAATGCTTAAAATTGCTTGAAATGCTTACTTAAAATTGCTGGAAGAAACATTAACAACCTTAGATATGCAGATGATACCACTTTGATGGCTGAAAGTGAGGAGGAGTTGAGGAGTCTTCTAACCAAGATGAAAGAAGAAAGCGCAAAAGCTGGGTTGCAGCTAAACATCCAAACAACCAAGATTCTGGCAACTGGACTGATTGATAACTTGCAAATAGAGGGAGAAAACGTGGAGACCGTGACAGACTTTGTATTTCTAGGTGCAAAAATGACTGCAGATGCAGACTGCAGCCAGGAAATCAGGAGACGCTTACTTCTTGGGAGGAGAGCAAGAACCAATCTTGATAAAATAGTGAAGAGTAGAGACATCACACTGGCAACCAAGATCCGCATAGTTAAAGCAATGGTATTCCCCGTAGTAACCTATGGATGGGAGAGCTGGACCATAGGGAAGACTGAGCAAAGGAAGGTAGATGCCTTTGAACTGTGGTGTTGGAGGAAAATTCTGAGAGTGACTTGGACTGCGAGAAGATCCAACCAGTCCATACTTCAGGAAATAAATCCCGACTGCTCATTGGGGAGCACAGACCATCTGTTGCAATGCACCCTGAGCCCTGCCACATGCACAATGGAGGACCTCCTTGCAGCAACACCAGAGGCACTCCAAGTGGCCAGCTACTGGTCAAAGGACATTTAATCAACTACCAAGCTTGCAAACTCTGTTTTGTCTGTTTGTTAAAAATTTGATAAAAATGTAATACAATTGTCTGGTTGATACTGACACGATAAATAATATTGGAGGAAAGGATATTAAAGGCAAAGATGACGTACTTTGGTCACATCATGAGAAAACAGGAAAGCTTGGAGAAGACAATGATGCTGGGGAAAATGGAAGGAAAAGGAAAGAGGGGGCGACCAAGGGCAAGATGGATGGAAGGTATCCTTGAAATGACTGGGTTGACTCTAAAGGAGCTAGGGTGGCCACAGCTGACAGGGAGCTCTGGTGTGGGCTAGTCCATGATGTCACAAAGAGCCGGAAGCGACCGAATGAATAAACAACAACAAATAGTCAATGCTTCTGGAACATGGACACACTTTTGAACTGTGGTGCTGGAGGAGAATTCTGAGAGTGCCTTGGACTACAAGAAGATCCAACCAGTCCATGCTCCAGGAAATAATGCCCAGCTGCTCACTGGAGGGAAGGATATTAGAGGCAAAGATGAAGTACTTTGGCCACATCATGAGAAGACAGGAAAGCGTGGAGAAGGCAATTGTGCTGGGGAAAATGGAAGGAAAAGGGAAGAGGGGCTGACCAAGGGCAAGATGGATGGATGGTATCCTTGAAGTGACTGGCTTGACCTTGAAGGAGCTGGGGGTAGCCATGGCTCACAGGGAGCTCTGGCATGGGCTGGTCCATGAGGTCATGAAGTGTTGAAAGTAGAGCTACATCTACACCAGGCATGGGTAAACTTGGGCCCTCCAGGTGTTTTGGATGTCAACTACCACAATTCTTAACAGCCTACCAGCTGTTAGAAGTTGTAAAAGTTGAAGTCCAAAACACCTGGAGGGCCCAAGTTTGTCCATGCTATCATATCAACAGAGTTGTTGGTTTGCAAGGTCTCTAGCCCAAGAGTGCTGGTGCCTCACCAAACTCTACCTCCCAGGATTCCATAGCATTGAGTCATGGTAGTTAGTTACAGTGGTGTTAAAACTGTATTAATTATACAGTGTAGGTGTGCCTTACTTAGTATTGCGAAATGGCCTCCATTAAAAGGGAAACCTCTTGTTTTTTGACAGACAATCTCATACCTCATAGGATCAGTATCCCTCATATACCCCAACATTTGACAACTGGGTCAAGTTACATCTGTGTATGGTCAAGATGGTTAATCGATTAGAAAAACAGCATACTCCTTGGAAAATACTGATTTGTTTTTTGTATGCACAAACATGTCCTTTGTACAAAATATTTTTTGCTGCAGAGAAAATACTGCTTAATTTGTAACCAAAACATTGGCAATTTTGGGGGTTCAAAATAAATATCAAAATGCATTCTGTGTTAGAAAGCTGTATGCTTTTTGATGACCTTCACACAGCAAGGAAAATAATAAACATACTGATTCTTGCCAGCTAGGACAGACATTACAAGGATTTACACCCCATCATCATTACCACATCTACACTGTCGAATTAATGTAGTTTGAAGCCACTTCAACTGCCATGGCTCAATGTTATGGAATCATAGAATCATAGAATCAAAGTGCTTCTCAGTAGAAATGTGCTCCACCATCATAGAATCATAGAATCAAAGAGTTGGAAGGAGCAAACACTGTGTCATGCAGTGCGCACTCATTGGAGCCACTGACGCATCCTAACCAGAGCCATTATTAGTACTTGGCTCCCTGAGTGCCAAATCTAATCCCATTCTGCCAAGAAACAGGAAAATCGCATTCAAAGCACCCCCAACAGATGGCCATCCAGCCTCTGTTTGAGAGCCTCCAAAGAAGGATCCTCCACCACACTACGGGGCAGAGTTCCACTGCTGAACGGCTCTCACAGTCAGGAAGTTCTTCCTCATGTTCAGATGGAATCTCCTTTCTTGTAGTTTGAAGCCATTGCTCTGGTCCTAGTCTCCAAGGAAGCAGAAAACAAGCTTGCTCCCTCCTCCTCCCTGTGACTTCCTCTCACATATTTATACATGGCTATCATATCTCCTCTCAGCCTTCTCTTCTTCAGGCTATGGAATCATGGGACATGTAGTTTTACTATATACTTAGCCTTCTCTGTCAAGGACTGTTGGTGCTTCACCAAACTGCAACTCCTCAGATCATATAACATTGACCTGTGGAAGTTAAAGTGGTGTCAAAACGCATTCTACAATGTAGATATCCTCTCTGTCTTGGTCTTCTCTGGCTTTTAGGAGAATGCAAAGACCAACAACAGAATCAGATCTGTGGGCAGACCAAACCGTGACGCAGTTCATGAGGCTATTCAGGCAGAAGAAGAGAGTCGCCCACCAGAAATAACATGATGGAAACCACCAGCCTTTGCAGTTTCTCATGCCAGACAGGCAGGCTTGTCAGCTGTTGTGGTAGAAAGTGCATGCTTATCCATGCGCATGCAGGCAGCAACATGTCCTCTTGATCCTCCTCTAGACGGCTGATCACTTAGCGCCTATCTGGTCACATGAAAAGAGCTCACTCACCCAAAGCCAAAGCCCAAACAGCATAGGCGTAAAACTCCTGTCTAAACTGGAGAGATCATAAGAATCCAAATCCGGATTTGGATTTGCAAAAGTTAGTTCTAATTGAATTGCAGAAAGAGTGGGACAGATATAGGATTCATTTTCTACATGTCTAGAGATAAAAGTGATCCCAGGCAGCCTTGATGGGATGTGGAATCATAATTTGCAGTTCATTGAAGTTCTGGAAAGGCAGTGTTTCTCAACCTGGGGGTTGGGACAGACTGGGGGGGTTGTGAGGGGGGTTCCAGTGGGGTCCCCAAAGACCATCCGAAAACACATATTTCTGATGGTCTTAGGAACCCCTTTGACAGAGAAGGCTGAAGATCTCTCCGCCTGTCCTTATCTTCTGTTTTGGTGATGGTGAACTACAACTCCCAGAATTAAAAAACAGCCCTCTGCTCTCAACAGTATTCAATTTTGGCTATGTAGCTAGTGTGCCAAGTTTGGTACAGATGCATTGTGGGCTGGATTCAGAGTGCTCTTTGATTGTAGGTTAACTATAAATCCCAGCAATTACAACTCCCAAATGTCAAGGTCTATTTTCCCCCAACTCCAACAGTGTTCATATCTGGGCATATTGAGTATTTGTGCCAAGTTTGGTCCAGATCCATCATTATTTGAGTCCACAGTACTCCCAAACTCAAGGTCAATGTCCACCAAACCCTTCCAGTATTTTCTGTTGGTCATGGGAGTTCTGTGTGCCAATTTTGGTTCAATTCCATCGTTGGTGGAGTTCCGAATGCTCTTTGATTGTAGGCTAAATATACATCCCAGCAACTACAACTTCCAAATGACAAAACCAATCCCCCCCCCCCCCCCCCCCCCCCCCCCCAACCCCACCAGTCTTCAAATGTGGACATATCGGGTATTTGTGCCAAGTTTGGTCCAGATCCATCATTGTTTGAGTCCACAGTACTCTCTGGAGGTAGGTGAACTACACCTCCCAAACTCAAGGGCAATGCTCATCAAACACTTCTAGTATTTTCTGTTGGTCATGGGAGTTGTGTGTGGCAATTTTGGGTCAATTCCATCGTTGGTGGAGTTCAGAATGCTCTTTGATTGTAGGCTAACTATACATCCCAGCAACTACAACTTCCAAATGACAAAATCAATCCCCCCCCCGCCCAACCCCACCAGTCTTCAAATGTGGACATATCGGGTATTTGTGCCAAATTTGGTCCAGTGAATGAAAATAAATCCTCATATCAGATATTTACATTATGATTAATAACAGTAGCAAAATTACAGTTACAAAGTAGCAACAAAAAGAATGTTATGGTTGGGGGTCACCATGACATGAGGAACTGTAATTAGGAAGGTTGAGAAACACTGTGGTAAGGCTACCGGATAATAAGTGGAAACGCCTTAGTACATGCAAGTCTCCATGTACATTACCTCTACAGACAACATTTTGGATTTAATATATTTTCCTAAAAATAAACAAAAGTTTGCAGTTAACATAGAATCATGGCAAGGCAATTAATATACGTGGTCATTGATGGAAAGTGTCTTACTTGTTAGCATAACTGAGACTCAGGCCCCAGGGACACTACCACTATAATGTGGCGTGAAACTGTATTATATGATCAGTGCAGACCCATATAATGCAGTTCAATACAGTTAAACAGCATTATATAAGTCTACATTGACCACATGATGCAGCTTCCAACTGGTGCGGCTGAAAGGAATGGTCTCCCCTATCTGCTTAGAAGGATGACAAGAGAAGGAAGAAAATAGATGTTTGGAGTTTTAGTGTGGCTGGAGGGAAAGATTTCCTGGGTTGCTGTAAGATTTTTGGGCTGTATGGCCATGTTCCAGAAGCATTCTCTCCTGACGTTTTGCCTGCATCTATGGCAGACGTCCTCAGAGGTTGTGAGGTTTGTTGGAAACTAGGAAAATAGGGTTTATATATCCTCATTCTGCTTAAAAGGAGGGAAAGCCTATGTGGGGCTGCCCTTGAAAACGGCCCGGAAATTTCAATTGGTCCAATGAGCGGCAGGCAGGTTGTTAACTGGTGCTCCTTACAGAGAGAGGTCCAGCCTCCTGTTTAAGGAGCTCCACTGGCTCCACATTTTCCGGTCCCAATTCAAGGTGCAGGTGCTTACCTTCAAAGCCCTAAACGGTTTGGGACCTGCCTACCTGCGTGACCGCATCTCTGTGTACAAACCCACACGGTCTCTTCGTTCATCTGGAGAGGCCATGCTCATGATCCCACCTGCATCGCAAGCGCGATTGGTGGGGACGAGGGATAGGGCTTTCTCGGTGATGGCCCCTCAACTCTGGAACTCTCTCCCTAAGGACATCAGGCAGGCCCCGTCGCTAGCAATCTTTAGGAGGAGCTTGAAAACGTGGTTGTTCCAGTGTGCCTTTCCAGAATAAGGAAACTCCTAGCATTATGTCCCAACGCACTTTATCAGAGACCCAGGATATCTGCATGCCCATCCTCCTCCAAACACCCCACCTTGTCATGCCCAGCACTTTTTAATTTTAATTGTTACATTTGGTCCGGCCATTGTTTTTAATTGCGTCATTGGGTGTTGTTAATTGTTATTGCTTTGTTTATGAGTTATTGTGTTGTTGTTGTTGCTGTTGTTTTATTGTTGTATTTGGGCTCGAATTCTTGTAAGCCGCACCGAGTCCTTCGGGAGATGGTAGCGGGGTACAAATAAAGGTTTATTATTATTACTATTATAAAGCCAGGGAAAAGAAGAAATTGGAATTAGCAATGGGAACCTTCCTGATTTCACTAGGAAGATTGTTCAACAAGATGGAAGTCACAACAGAAATGGTCCTGCTCCATGTAATCCTAAACAAGATCTACAAAGCCAACATACAATAAAAATGGGATTAAGTCAAAGGAAGATGGCAAGCAGCTTTAAGGCAATTGAGGTGGGATGCTCATCTAGTCTCGTAAGGTCTCTTTGAAAATGGGTTTTCCCATCACCCAGTTCCTGATTATCAGAAGACACAAAGGCTGGGCTGTTGTGGGTGTTGAACACATATCTAAATTCCCTTCCATAGTATGTGGTTGTACTTGTTTTGGTTGTTATGCAATGGACGCATTCCGTTCATGTTTGCATATGTGCAATCTTTTCTTGTTGTCCTTATGTGCCTTCAACTCAACTCCAATTAATGATAATCCTTGGCAAAAGTTATTCAAAGGAGGATTATCTTTGTCCTTCTGAGGCTGAGAAAGTGTGACCTGTACAAGGTCACTCAGTCGGTTTCCATGACTGAGCAGTGATTCAAGTCTTTGTCTCCCAGAAGCCTGGGGCTTAGCTGTACTGTAAGATTAGTGCAATTTGCCACCACTTTAGGTGTCATGCCTCAAGGCTTGGTTGAATTGTCGTTTGGTGAGGCCACAACTCTCTTTTCAGAGATGGCTAAAGACCTTGTAAAACTATAATTCCCATGGCAGTTAAAGTGGCATCAAATTGCATTAATTATCCTGTGTGGATGCACTCAATGCCCAACATTAGTCTAACCAGTGTTCCCAAATTTTGATTCTCCCGGTATTTTAGACATCAGAAGTCCCAGCCTGATTGGGCAATAGTCAGGTTGTGTAACAGCAAGGAATTCTGGGAGATAAAGTCCAAAAACATATAGAATCATAGAATCATAGAGTTGGAAGAGACCTCATGGGCCATCCAGTCCAACCCAATGCCAAGAAGCAAGAAAATTGCATTCAAAGCACCCCTGACAGATGGCCATCCAGCCTCTGTTTAAAAGCTTCCAAAGAAGGAGCCTCCACCACACTCCGGGGCAGAGAGTTCCACTGCTGAACGGCTCTCACAGTCAGGAAGTTCTTCCTCATGTTCAGATGGAATCTCCTGTCTTGTAGTTTGAAGCCATTGTTCCGCGTCCTAGTCTCCAAGGAAGCAGAAAACAAGCTTGCTCCCTCCTCCCTGTGGCTTCCTCTCACATATTTATACATGGCTATCACATCTCCTCTTAGCCTTCTCTTCTTCAGGCTAAACATGCCCAGCTCCTTAAGCCGCTCCTCATAGGGCTTGTTCTCCAGACCCTTGATCATTTTAGTCGCCCTCCTCTGGACACATTCCAGCTTGTCAATATCTCTCTTGAATTGTGGTGCCCAGAATTGGACACAATATTCCAGGTGTGGTCTAACCAAAGCAAAATAGAGGGGTAGCATTACTTCCCTAGATCTAGACACTATGCTTCTATTGATGCAGGCCAAAATCCCATATAGAAGACCAAAATTTGGAAATAACAGCACTACACCATACTGTCGCTCTGTAACCATTTATATGGGTCTCTTCAACTTGAGGGTTTTATGATCCTGTGAGCTTTCAAGATAGAAACACTCAAGTCAGAATGGATGGTGGTGCGGGCCTCCTATTTAAAGAGGTTGGATGGCCATCTGTTGGGAGTACTTAGATTGTGTCTTCCCACATGGCAGAAAGGAGTTGGCCTGGATGGCACTAGGGATCCCCTCCAACTATATAGTTCTATGATTCTAAAGTTAGCTGTTTTGATCCTGAGCACTACTCATTGACCTCTCTCTCTCTCTCTCTCTCTCCAATCTGGAGGAAAACGTCTGGTATTAGGTGGCTCCTGTTTTGTCGCGCGCGCTGGACCTGTAAATAATTGTCTTTAAACAGGACATGTAACCTTTGCCCAGCAGGAAGCCAGGGGCCCCAAAGAGAAGTTCTCAGAGGTTTTCCACCACAAATAATCTTTAGATGGCTTGTGAAGTATAACAAAGTCTTTTATTAATGAACAATCAAACAGAAACTTCTCTTGTCTTCAGAAAGTTAAACAAATGATTCCAGGCTTTTATGCAACTGGTGGCTTCCTAAACTTGCCCACGAAGGACAGGCAATTGTCTTCAATAACTTCTTCTTTACTTTAAAGGAAAGTCCCCTTTTTAACTTCTCCCAGGCTGACTGTAATCTAACCCTTACTGATGTGGGCTCTGCTACCGGGTCGAACTGCTTCTCGAATGCCGAGTGGACCTACCAGTAAAGGCTTAGATGTTCTCCAGCTGGAGTTCTTTGGTCTTTAGGGCTGTTTCCCTGGAAAGTCTTTGGAGACTCTTAAAACTGTTCTCCCCCGGAAATTCTTGAGGGTTGAAGCTTTTGTACAGGGGAAGCTTGCACACGTCCTTACATTAGCTTTCCTTGCTGAGACTAACTAAAAAATGGCTCCCTTCCCTTCCCAATTGCCCTGAGCAAGGGGTGGGACCAAAACTTAACGATGGTGGACAGGTGACTTGCCCTATGACTGCAACCAAAGGAAGCCACCTGTCTGCAGAATCCCAGGAACCTTGGACTGCAAGCAAACATTTAATACAAAGCAAATAAAATTGGAACTCCTGGTACAGCCGTACCAGAACAGCTCCACATCACCAAATGTTAACGGAATGGCTGTTAACTTGGTGGTTTAACTGTCCATAGCTCTCTTCCTCCCCTCCCCCCTTAAACTCCAAAGTTCCCCATCTGTCACTTGGTGTTTTCCAAATGGCTCTTTCCCAGCGTACTGCCTTTTGCTTGAGTCAGCATCCTTTCCTTCTCATTTCCCCCTCTGCAATGCATCCCTCTCCTCTCTGTCTTCTCTATAACCAATTGCTAGAGTGCAATATGTGCTCTAATAGCCTATTGAGATAAGATCAGGCTGTGTAGATGGGCATTTTAGCGAGCGGGGAAATTAATGGCAATATTTTGAGAGCAAATCAAACTTGGGAGATCAAAACAACTGCCAGCGGAAGCTTGTATGAAGACAACTCTGGTGGGATAACTGATATAACCCTTGTCAGCAATGAAGTCTATCGCGAAACCCTTTGATGGAAGAGGTAGGGTGATGTGAAGAACCAGAAAGGTTCAGGCTCTGGGAAAGAGATCAAAGAAATGTTGGAGGGGAAACTCCAGGTTGACATAGGGTCGATCTACATTGTAGAATTAATACAGTTCAGCACTACTTTAATTGCCATGAGTCAATGCTATGAAATCCTGGGATATTATTATTATTTGAAACACAACAAGATGAGTCCACAGCAGACAAGATCACTCTGCTGGCTGTCGTATTGGATCACACGTCGGACACTTCCCAAGAGTCTAGGACTGTGTGATGTATTGGCAAATAATGTGTGCAGATCCCAGTAAGTTTTTGCCAGCAGGTGATTGAGTTTAAGTGCAGGCCAAGGTCTTCAGGCACTGCACTCAGTGTGCCAATCACCACTGTGACCACCTTGACTGGCTTGTGCCAGAGTCTTTGCAGTTCGATATTTAAATCCTCATATTGTGTCAGCTTTTCCAGTTGTTTTTCTTCAATACTGTTGTCACCTGGGATTGCAACATCGACATCCATACTTGGTTTTTTAACACGATTGTGAGATCAGGAGTGTTGTGTTCCAAAACTCTGTCAGTCTGAATTTGGAAGTCCCAGAGGAGTTTGACGTGTTCATTCTCTGTAACTTTTTCCAGATTGTGATCCCACCAGTTCTTTGTCGCAGGCAGATGTATTTGTGTCACAAGTTCCAATGAATCATCTGAGCAACGGTGTTACACCTCTGCTTGTAGTCTGTCTGTGTGATCTTCTTGCAGCAGCTGAGGATGTGATCTATTGTTTCATCTGCTTCCTTGCAGGGTCTACATTTGGGATCTGTTGTTGACTTTTCAATTCTGGCTTTGATGGCATTTGTTCCAATGGCTTGTTCTTGGGCTGCCAGAATCAGACCCTCCTTTGTCTCCTTTTTCAAAGTTCCATTTGTGAACCACAGCCATGTTTTTTTCTTTGTCAGTTTTGCTCTCAGTTTTTCCCAGGAACTGTCCATGGAGAGCCTTCTTTTGCCAGTTTTCTCTTCTGTTCTGCATTGTATTTTTACGGTATTCACTCTTTGTCTTTTGTACTTGAAGCAGTTTACTACTATTGACATCCATCAATGTTGGTTCTGGACTGCCTGTCACATAATCATAATTTCACATAATAATAATAATAATAATAATAATAATAATAATAATAATAATAATTTGTAATTTGGTGAGGGGCCAGCATTTTTGGAAGAGAAGGCTAAAAACTTTGTAAAACTACAACTCCCAGGATTTCATAGCATTGCGGCATGGTAGGTAAAGTTGTATTGAAGTGCATTAATTCTACAGTGTATGTGCATGCATATTTGTGATTCCATTGCCAGTGGGACAGTGAACCCACATTGGGTTTTAGTCCATATTTTAAACTAGCTCTCCAAGTTGTAATCCTATTGGAAGGTACAGAGCAATAAGTCTTGGTGCATAACATTTTCCATATACAATAGAATCCAACCTTTGCTCATCCAAAGTTCTGTATTATCCAATGCAGTCTGCCTCCACATTTCGATATTTTGGTGCTAAATTCATAAACACAGTAATTACTACATAACATTACCATGTATTGAACTGCTTTTTCTGTCAATTTATTATAAAACATGATGTTTTGGTGCTTGATTTGTAAAATCATAATGTAATTTAACATTTAATAGACTTTTCCTTAATCCCTCCTTATTATCCAATATTTTCACTTATCTAATGTTGTGTTGGCCTGTTTATGTTGGATAAGCGAGACTCTACTGTATTCCAATGTTGGATTTGTTCATATTATGGGCTCTTGGTTCCTTTTGGGATTTGGTTCCAGGACCCCACTGCAGACACCAAAATCCATAGATGCTCACGTCCAAATGTATACAGTGGCACAGTAAAATGGTGTCATTTATGCAAAATAAAAACATTCAAGGGTTTTTTGGGGAATTATTTTGAATATTTTCAAACAATGAATGATTCAGTCCATGGACTCCACCTGTACCCGCTTTTATTAAAGGTGAATGGAACTTTAAAAAAATAGATTCACTGGTAAAAGTAGAATGCATACAAAGATGTGCCTGATAAACATGCTGTCTACGCATTGCTTCCGGCAGCCTTATCCAATCAATTTTAAACTCTGAATTTTAAATTGACATTTTAATGTCTATGTATGGATGATTTTAATGTGTTATGGTTTGAGTTTCAGCCTTATGTTTATGCGTTTTTAATCTACGTGTTATAAATTGCTTTACATGTTTTCTTTGTTATCTTTATTATAGATTGTCTTTTAATCTATATTGAATCCTGCAGCGAGTCTTGGGGAGCAGGGAGGCAAGAAATAAAATAAAACAAAAACATTATTATCACTGTCACTCTTGTTACATAAATAGTTAATTCATGTAGCAACAAGTTCTTTTTAATGTGTGTGGGTGTGTGTATCTATCTGTTTCACTATGTTTTCATTGTGTATTATATTGTTTAATCTTTGTGTTTTAAAAGTAAACTTTTGTTTAATGTACTGTCGAAGGCTTTCATGGCTGGAATCACTGGGTTGTTGTAGTTTTTTTCGGGCTATATGGCCATGTTCTAGAGGCATTCTCTCCTGACGTTTCACCTGCATCTATGGCAAGCATCCTCAGAGGTAGTGAGCTCTGACCTCACAACCTCTGAGGATGCTTGCCATAGATGCAGGCAAAATGTCAGGAGAGAATCCCTCTAGAACAGTGGTTCTCAACCTTCCTGATCCCACGACCCCTTAATACAGGTCCTCACGTTGTGGTGACCCCCAACCATAATGTTATTTTTATTGCTACTTCTTTAATTCTGCTACTGTTATGAATCGTAATATAAATATCTGATATGCAGGATGTATTTTCATTCACTGGACCAAATTTGGCACAAATACCCGATACGCCCAATTTGAATACTGGTGGGGTTGGGGAGATTGATTTTGTCATTTGGGAGTTGTAGTTGCTGGGATTTATAGTTCACCTACAATCAAAGAGCATTCTGAACTCCACCAATGATGGAATTGAACCAAACTTGGCACACAGAACTCCCATGACCAAGAAAATCTGGAAGGTCTGGTGGACACTGACCTTGAGTTTTTGGAGTTATAGTTCACCTACATCCAGAGAACACTGTGGACTCAAACAATGATGGATCTGGATCAAACTTGGCACAGATAATCAATATGCCCAAATGTGAACACTGGTAGAGTTTGGAGAAAATAGACCTTGCCATTTGGGAGTTGTAGTTGTTGGGATTCATAGTTCACCCACAATGAAAAAGCATTCTGAACCCCACCAATGATAGAATTGGACCAAACTTCCCATGCAGAACACCCATGACAAAGAGAAAATACTATGTTTTCTGATGGTCTTTGGTGACCCCTCTGACATCCCCTCGTGACCTCCACAGGGGTCCCAACTCCCAGGTTGGAAACACTGCTCTAGAACATGGCCATATAGACTTTACTATGGTTTTGTACATTATATGTATTTTGCATAGGCATCGAATTGTGCCTTTTTGTGCCTTCTCAACCCTCGGGGGTTGAGAAGGGCGGGGTAAAAGTACCCGAAATAAATAAATAAATAAATAGACCAAAAAACCCTACAACAATCCAAACTTTTGTTTAATTGTTTCTCAACTTCTGTGTGATTTACTTTTAAACTGTACCATATTTCTTTTAACTTTTGAAAAAGCTTCCCGGTATAACTTGGATTCAACTGGAAGACCCCAAGATCTAGTGGAAGGAAAACCCAGCAACATCTAGGGGTGTGTGGACACTGTTAAAGTAATGAAGTTTCACACCACTTTAACTGCTATTGTTGGACTGCAGATGGAGGGTTCGTGCCCGGTGAGCTTCCACTAAACCAGATTAGCCAAAAGGTAGAACGAAGAACTCCGTGTTTGAAGACAAACTGCAGAGGTTTATTACAGTTTGGCCAAAAGTGATACAAGTACTGAGTCACCACTCAGAAATGTACAAGCACACCTTTACAGAGAACTATAAGACATTTTGTACATTTTGAAAGCTATTCAGACTTTCCCCTGATTGGCTGAGAACTGAGCTGGCTAGGATTCGCACTCTGATTGGCCAGGGGTTCCCTCTGCATCACAGGCAGAAGGAGGGATTCTCCATAGTGGGAAGAAGAACAGCTGATCATTGGAGAGTTTAAAGGACTAGTCTGTTATAGAGACGCCTCCATGAGGGGCATGAAACCAAAGAAGATGATGACGTGGGTATGCAGATAGTCTCTTGATTGACTTCAATGTTCAGTTCTGAAAGAACAAAGGTGCAAGGCACAGATATCCAAAGGCTTGGTTGTCCTTTGGAAAAGTTAATATAGTCATCTTTGTTTAGTCTTGCCTTCCATGGGAACCATAAGCTTCTGGACACATCTGGCCAGGTGAACAGTAGAAAACACAGCCCTACTGATAAAAGGATTATCTGTCTTTCACTTGTACACAAAAGGGATTACATTTCCAGGTCTGGGAGATCGCTAGAGGGATATTTCCTGATGCCCAATGATCGTGGTATTTAGGTCAATAGAGGGGACCCGGGAAACAGGTGCCTCGACAATACATTTGATTTTAACTTTAAAAACTGTTGCACTCCAGAACAAGAATAATCCTCTGACTTTAAAACACCACACATTGAGTAGGAAAACAATCTGTTTTATTGAAGATAAGTAAAAGCAGAAAGGTAAAAAAAACACTTAAAGAGAATAGGTAAATCCAATTAGGTAGGAAGATAAGCAGGAACAAAGTATTCCAAGGTAGGGTTCAGCAAAATTCAAAGACAAAGTCCAGACTTCTCTAATAAAATCCAAATAACCAGGAAAACATTGATCCGAAGCATGAGTATATAAGCACAAGAGACAAAGAGTCAAACCATAAACAAGAAATCCTTAAACATGAATCTTCCAAACCAGGCTCCCATAAGAGAAGAGCAGGAACTAAGCAGGATGCTTCATCTGACTATATTTCACATAGCTGGACCTTTATTTCCCCGCATTAAGCCATTCCAAGTGCTCAGAAATTGAATTCCTCTCACCCTTATCTCTCAAAGCCTGGCAAAACGGCAAAGGCCTTGGCCGAGCTGTCTGTTTCGGCTAATTTCCACCCGTCTGTCTATATGCTCATTAGTGCCTCCAGGTGCCAAGTTGTTTTCAAGCCCCAAATCCTGAGAACTCTCTGGGAGCAATTCAGGGAGTAAACTATCATCCCTACATCTAAGGCACCTTGATCTTGAAACACAATCACAGCTTGAAGTCCAACACCCACTATGAATTAATATAACACATAGTTAATACAATATACATCAAAGAATATCATTCAGTACATTTATTAAAGGGTCTAGTTTGATATAGTTCGGGGTGCACTTGCTGTTAGTTCCTCCCGATACTTTCAACGGCTTCTAAATAGCAAGACTTCAATGAAGCAGAAAAAGGTTTAAAAGAAAAAGAAAATCATATACTTTGTGGTAAGTCTTTCAAAGGTCTAAATTAATTTAGGAGGAGGTGCGGTGGCTTGACGACACTGTCACTAATTGCTATGGAATCATGGGAGTTGTCATTTGGTGAGACACCAGTATTGTTTATTTATTTACAACATTTATATGCCACCCTTCTCACCCCAAAGGGGACTCAGAGTGCCTTACAAGATATATATACATTCAATCTATATATATAAATTTGTTAGGGGCATCCAACGAGGAAACAAAACTCAAAACCCCCCAACGAAACTTAACCAAAATTCCCATGCCCATAACACAACCCACAAGGTACAAACATATCTACTCAAAATGAAAAACAACACAACATACTCACAAAACGGCAAAACAACAAAACTCACAAACCCCCAACGAAACTTAACCAAAATTCCCATGCCCATAACACAACCCACAAGGTACAAACATATCTACTCAAAATGAAAAACACAACAACACAGTCACAAAACGGCAAAACAACTCTAAAAAACCCAACGAAACTTAACCAAAATTCCCATGCTCATAACACAACCCACAAGGTACAAACATATCTACTCAAAATGAAAAACAACACAACAACACACTCACAAAACGGCAAAACAACAAAACTCAAAAAACCCCAACGAAACTTAACCAAAATTCCCATGCCCATAACACAACCCACAAGGTACAAACATATCTACTCAAAATGAAAAACAACACAACAACACACTCACAAAACGGCAAAAAAACTAAAAAACCAACGAAACTTAACCAAAATTCCCATGCTCATAACACAACCCACAAGGTACAAACATATCTACTCAAAATGAAAAACAACACAACAACACACTCACAAAACGGCAAAACAACAAAACTCAAAAAAACCCAACGAAACTTAACCAAAATTCCCATGCCGATAACACAACCCACAAGGTACAAACATATCTACTCAAAATGAAAAACAACACAACAACACACTCACAAAACGGCAAAACAACTGAGCATGCGCATTGGCGCCCAGCCGCAAGTTCCCTGGCGCGCGCACATGCCTTTCCGGCCAACGTTCCCTCTGCCGAAACCATGCCCACTCCAAGCCCCGCCGCGCCGCTTCCCGCACACACACACACCCCTGCCGCACACACACACACAACCCTACACTCCATCACTCCCCCCGCCGCCGCACACACACACGCAACCCCACACTCCATCACTCCCCCGCTGCCGCACGCACACACGCAACCCCACTCCCCCCGCCGCCGCATACACACACGCAACCCCACGCTCCATCACTCCCCCCGCCGCCGCACACACACACGCAACCCCCCTCACCCCCCCCGCCGCCGCACACACACACACAACCCCACGCTCCATCACTCCCCTGCCCCAATCTTACCTCCTTTTACTTCACGCCACCTCCAAACCCCACCCCGCCCCTTCCCGCCCTGTCAAAATCCAGGAAAGACAGGAAGGAAGGAAAGAAGGAAGAAAGAGAAAGGGAGGTAAAGAAAGAGCTAGAGAAAGAAGAGGAGAAGGAAAGATGGGAGAGAAGGAAGGAAGGAAGGAGGGAAAGAAGGAGAGAAAGAGGGAAGATTGGCCACAGCAACACGTGGCGGGTAAAGGTTGTTATTTCTATTATTATTATTATTATTATTATTATTATTATTATTATTATTATTATTATGCTATTGTTCCTATGAGACCCTGGGGGAATGGGAGAGGTGTCAGGTCCCAGAGGCAATGCATTGCATTATTGTTATTGTTATGATGGTGGTGAAATAAAAGGAAATAAAAAGTGAAAGAAGGAAGCAAACAGGGAGGGAAGAAAGGCAAAGGAAGAAAGGGGGAGGGAATGAAGGAAAGAGAGAAGGATGAAACCAAGTATGAAAGAAAGAAAGAGGTAGAGAAGGAAGAAAGGAGAGAAAGGGGGAGGAAAAGGGGGAAGGAATAGGTAGGACCTCTCTTTCATAATAGTCCAGATATCTACCTCAACTTTGATAAGTTTTACTATAGGCCACAGCAACGCGTGGCAGGGCACAGCTAGTATATTATATTATTAGCATAGTACAATAACAGTATTAAATATTACTATATTGTACTATACCATTATACTGTAATATTATTAGTAATATTACATGTAATATAAATATATAATTATATTTATATCTTGTCTCCTGCATATGCCATCTTGTCTTTGGCAGTACTCTTTGGCAGAGAAACCTGAAGACCTTGTAAAACTACAATCTCCATGCTTCTATAGCATTGAGCTATGGCAGTTAAAGTGGGGTCAAACTGCATTCATTCTGCAATGTGTAGACATACTATAGAACCCATTCAAACATGAAGTGTCCTGACTTGTTTTTATTACCACGCCACAATTGCTTAGGATACAAAGGTGCTTTGGAGCCGATGTGTCAGCAACTCAGGTTTTTTTAAAAAAAGAAAGCCACTGTAATCCTGTTAGACTTTGCTCTTGAACCAAATGCTGTCTTCTGTTCCAGAATCCTTTGGACTTCATGCTTTCTCATAGATTTTACTGGAGACAATGCCATTCACAATAAATTCCAAAAACAACTTTCCATCATCTATTCTCCTTTTCAGTGTGGTCTCCTTGCCATCCCATTTCTGCAAGTGGACCAGGGTACCATTCTCTAATGTCACAAGACTCTTTATTTTCCTGTCATCTGCTGTGGTTTATCAAATCCTTCCCTCAGTTTGAAAGAAAGCTCTGTGTTCTTGAAACTGCTCTCTGTTCTGATGGTTTCAACATCCCTGTTGCAATTGATGATGACATTGGAGTCGGCGACATCAGCAATCTTCCTTGTGGCGTAGCCCACACCACTTTTTTCATGATGAAGTCATCAAATTTATTTAAATCTCCTCACCTTTCTTCTCCCTCTTGCCTAACCCTAACATTCTTCCACGTGTTGCAGCATCAGAATTTGAAAAGGTCCTCTTTTTGGATTCTACCTGGTGGATTCTGAGAACTGCAGTCCATAAAGCATTGGTCATGGTATGATTCAAACTTGCTCAAAGCCAGCAAGATTTTTGTTCCAGACCAGCAGCTGACTATCTCAGACTGAGGGTGCATCTACACTGTAGAAAGAATGTAGTCTGACAATTGCCATAGCTCAATGCTGTGGAGTTTAGGGGTTTGTAGTTTGGCGACACACCAGCACCCTTTGACAAAGAAGGCTAAAGACGTTGTAAGATGAATACTCCTATGATTCTGTAATATCGAGCCATGATGGCTAAAGTCATGCCAAACTTCATTAATGCTTCAGTATAGATCAGTGGCTCTCAACCTGGGGTCCCCAGATGTTTATGGCCTTCAACTCCCAGAAATCATAACAGCTGGTAAACTGGCTGGGATTTTTGGGAGTTGTAGGCCAAAAACATCTGGGGGGACCCCAGGTTGAGAACCACTGGTATAGATGTATCCAAAGCCCCGATGGTGCAATGGTCTAAACCACTGAGCTGCTGAATTTGCTGACCAAAAGGTCACAGACTCGAATCTGAGGAGCGGCATAAGCTCCCCTGTTAGCCCCAGCTTCTGCCAACCTAGCAGTCTGAAAACATGCAAATGTGAGTAGATCAATAGGTACCGCTCCAGCAGGAAAGTAATGGCGCTTCATGCAGTCATGCTGACCACATGACCTTGAAGGTGTCTACAGACAACGCTGACTCTTCAGCTTAGAAATGGAGATGAGCACCAATGACAGACACAACTGGACTTAATGTCAAGGGAAAACCTTTACTTTTACCTATTGATGTACCCATTGATATGAATAAATGGGTTCAAAATAAGAGAAAGGAAATTCCACCAAAACGTTAAGAATAATGCCTGGATTGTAAAATTTATTCCAGAGTGGGATTAACTGTCTCAGAGAGTGGTGGGCTCTCCTTCTTTGAAAGTTTTTCAACAAGAATTTGGATATGGTTGGGCATAGACACAAAACACATAGTTACCCATCGACATGCACTTTAGGTGGTTATGCATTGTGTACGCAGATGCGCACACATACATGACACAATTTACTAGCAAAGGAGACCAGTTTTCAGTTGTGTATTCCTGCATGGCAAGAGATTAGATTAAATGGCCCTGGTGGTCTCTTCCACTATGATTCTGTTTTCCAACCCTCCTTGATGATTTCCTATCAAACAGAATGTGGAAGCTAACTGTGTTTTCAGACCTCGTGTTTTCAGGATCTTAGGTTGTATATCAGATAGAAATGCCCTCACTCCCCAAAAATGCTCTTTATGGCTAGTTCCTGCCAGTCAAACGAGCCACAATCCAGATGTCATTACAGGACTAGTTCCTGACCCAGTCTTATATATCTCAGAAAAGAAAACTCTTGGTTGAGAAAGGCCAGAGAGCTGTTCATAAGGAGTCCAGAACAGAAGGTCAAATGCCAGAGATAAGGGAAGCATGCAATCTGGCATAGTTTTTGCAGGACACTAGATCCCTTTTGCTGTTCCAAAAAGTCACATATCTCTCTCATGAGCTAAGTTCAGGAAAAAAATGAGGCAAAAGGGCTTCGAGAAGAAGAAAAAGTGTGCTGTCCATCAAAAGCATTCTCTCCTGAGCAATTATTTTTACCGCCTCCTTGATGTAAACAGCTTAAACCTGCAGAGACCAAATGACTCAGAGGAGCGATAATGGGATGTACAGAATTCACTGTCTTACTAATGACATCGGAAGCCATTAATAACCTAAGTCTTAAGTGCCTGGCTGACTGCAGTGCTGCCTCTTCCAAGTTGTCACAGGTTGTCCGCTTGGAAGTATATTTCTGCCAAGGCAATTCATTGGGTTCATTGCCCCCAGACAAACCACAATGGCAGTGTATGGTTTAGAAGGGAAGCTTTCACGTGCCTTCCTGATTGGCTATATTTAGTGCCCCCTAAAAAGAGACTGAGGTGTAACATCAAGAAGATGGAGCATAACGTTAAGTTTATGGAATTATGTGGTCATTTCACAAGTCTCTTTTGTCAGTAAATTGTGTCATGCATGTGTGCACATCTGCATACACAATGCATAACCACCTGAAGTGCATGTCCATGGGTAACTATGTGTTTTGTGTCCATGCCCAACCATGCATGGTGCAAGTCCATGCACAACAGCACTACATGCACAATTATGCTCCTACAACCTTAAATTTAATATTCTGTTCAGCATAGGACAATTATATCCAACTGCTTAAATTGGAGAAACTAGACTTTCATAAGGAGTTTCATTGCCTGCCGATTATTTTCCGGGCCCAATTCAAGTTGCAGATTATCACCTACAAAGCCCTGAATGGTTTGGGACCTGCCTACCTTCGTGACTGCATTTCCTTCTATGAACCTATATGATTCCTTCGATCTTCTCGAGAGGCCCTTCTCTCACTCCCACCCCCATCACAATGTGACTTGTGGGAATGAGGGAGAGGGCCTTCTCTGTGGTGGCCCCTTGGCTCTGGAATTCACTCCCCAGAGAAATTAGGCAAGCACCCACCCTGGCAATCTTCAGGAAGAGCCTAAAACCCTGGCTTTTCTGGTGTGCTTTTGATGAATGAACAATGACACCTTATTTTGACCAAATCCTGCATAAAATGTCCTTTATCTCAACCTCTAGTGAAATTAAACCCCATTGTTTGTCGCACCTGAACCTCCTTCCAGATACACTACACTACTTATCTCACCTAGGGTTTTTAAAATTTTTAGTCTTTGCAACTGGCCCTGCCCACTTTGATCAATTATTGTGATTTTATATTGTATCTTGTATTTATTTTGTATTGTTTATTATTATTTTTATTATATTGTATTATTCTATGTTGTATATTTGCTTTGTTGTAACTCTTGGGCTTGGTCCCATGTTAGCTGCCCTGAGTCCCCTTGGAGAGATGGTGGCGGGGTATAAATAAAGTTGATTGTTATTATTATTATTATTATTATTATTATTATTATTATTAGATATCAACAGGATTTTCTGGCTACTGATTCATCTATCTTGAAAGCAGTAGAGGTAAAACAACTGTAGGGACTCATACTGCAAATTAAACAAGATCCAATAGCATTTGGTATTTGGGATTTACATTAATAAAATAAGTTTTTTAAAAAAATAAACAATACAACTCTCCAAGTTCTCTGGAGTCAGGGGTGCAGGACGCGCTGCAAAAATGGGGGAAAAAAACCATTTTTTCACCAAAGAAACCACATTTCTGGACATCTCTTCAGTCCTTCAGTGTAACCTGTGGTCAACTTCTGCTAAATCTAAATGATAAAGTCACACTGGAGGATCTACAAATAGCAAAGATCTCTAGAAATCTCTAGGTCCTTTGGCGCAATTCTATAGCAGAAATAATGCTGGAGGACCTAAAGATTTCTAGAAATTTATTTCATTTGTTTATTAACTGTATTTATATTCTGCCTTTGTCACCCCGAAGGGGACTCAAAGAGATCTTGTGGCCATCCAGTCCAACACCCTGCCAAGAAGCAGGAAAATCACGTTCAAAGCTCTGCTTAAAAGCCTCCAAAGAAGGAGTCTCCACCACACTCTGGGGCAGAGAGTTCCACTGCTGAACAGCTCTCACAGTTAGGACGTTCTTCCTTGTGTTCAGGTGGAATCTCCTTTCCTTTAGTTTGAAGCCATTGTTCCATTGTGTCTTAGTCTCCAGGGTAGCTGAAAACAAGCTTGCTCCCTCTTCTCTTGCTCCCTCCTCCCTCACATCTTTATCCATGGTCCTCATCATGTCCCAGCTTTCTCTTCTGCAGGCTAAACATGCCCAGCTCTTTAAGCCGCTCCTCATAGTGCTTGTTCTCCAGCCCCTTGATCATTATAGTCACCCTCCTTTGAACACATTCTAGCTAGTCAATATCTCCCTTCAATTGCATTGCCCAGAATTGGACACAGTGTGATTCCAGGTGTGGTCTGACCAAGGGAGACTAGGAGGGTAGCATAACTTCCCTGGATCTAGACACTAGAATCCTATTTGGGCAGGCCAAAATCCCATTGGCTTTTTTGCCACTGCATGGCATTGTTGGCTCATGTTTAATGTGCTCTCCACGAGGATCTTTTCCACACGTACTGCTCTTGAGCCATGCGTCCCCCATTCTGTATCTTTGCATTTCATTTTTTTCTGCCTAAGTGGAGTGTCTTGTATTTGTCCCTGTTGAACTTCATTTTGTTAGTTTTGGCCAATCATCTCACTAACCCATTAAGATCGTTATGAATTCTGCTCCTCTGGTGTGATGCTGGCAGAAGGCATCTAGGATGCAGGTAAAAGCTGGAGATACTATAGATGGAACTAAGATGGTGATCCCTATAGCCTTTGGTACTTCAACTGGCTCTGGCTGGTTTTGACTAATAATAGTAATAATAACTTTATTTATACCCCACCACCATCTCCCAAAAGGGACTCGGGGCTTTCTGATTTTAACTATCTGATTTTAAATTATTTTAATGAACTGCAGCAGTCTATTTTTAAAAGTTTTTTCTATTCCCTTATTTTTAAAATCATTTTTATCCATTGTATTTTGCCTTAGGGTGCCTGATAGGCAAAGAGATAATTCATAAATGTTTTGAGTCAATAATATGAATGGAGCTTCTGCTTTTATATTAACATATGCCAGAGTTTGAATGATGATAATGATTTTAGGAGTATAACTCTGAGAATCCCCTCTGGAATCAAACCTCTTCCTCTATTTTTTTTTCCTCCAAAGGTTTAGGAAATGCCCTGTCCCAGCGTTTCTCAACTTGGGAGTCCATACCATTAAGGGGGTCATGAGGGGGTGTCAGAGAGGTCGCCAAAGACCATCAGTAAACACAGTATTTTCTATTGGTCATGGAGGTTCTGTGTGGGAAGTTTGACCCAGTTCTATCGTTGGTGGGGTTCAGAAAGCTCTTTGATTGCAGGTGAATAATACATCACATTAACTACAACTCCCAAATGTCTATTTTCTCCAAACTCCACCAATGTTCACATTTGGCCATATTGAGGATTTGTGCTAAGTTTGGTCCAGATTCAGCATTGTTTCAGTCCACAGTGCTCTCTGGATGAAGGTGAACTACAACTCCAAAACTCATGGTCAATGTCCACCAAACCCTTCCAGTATTTTCTCTTGGTAATGGGAGTTCTGTGTGCCAAGTTTGGTTCAATTCTATCGTTGGTGGAGTTCATAATGCTCTTTGATTGTAGGTGAACTATAAATCCCAGCAACTACAACTCCCAAATGACACAATCAATCCACCCAACCTCACCTGTATTTGGGTGAATCGGGTATTGGTGCCAAATTTAGTCCAGTGAATGAAAATACATCCTACATATCAGATATTTTCATGACGATTCATAACAGTAGCAAAATTACAGTTATGAAGTAGCAACAAAAAAAGTTATGGTTGGGGGTCACCACAACAGGAGGAACTGTATTAAGGAACTGCGGCATTAGGAAGGTTGAGAACAATGCCCTCTCCGGTCATGGTGATTGGAGGATTAGGAAAGCTATAGTTTTTAAAACCCAACAAGTTTCCCAGACTCTGACAGATAATGAATAGGGCTTTAATTCTTACTAGTTTGTTTTAGTGGAAGGAGATCTCAAACAATGCCATCTGAGATCCCACTTTGGAAACGCCACTAAATCTGGCCTTCAAGAAGAGAGAGAGAGAGAGAGAAAAGTTAGAATTCCTAAGTCCTAGAAATTTATGTCACTTGACAGTGACCTAATTTCAGGCTGTTCTTTCTTTAGATAGCAGTATCAGCACGCCTTGGTTGTTTTGTGTCTTCAAGTTCTTTCTTACTTAAAGCGATCCTAAGGCGAACATTGCCATCATGGGGTTTTCTTGGCAAGATTTCTTCAGAACAGGTTTGCTTTTGGCTTCCTCTGAGGCTGAGAGAGTGTGACTTGCCTAAGGTCCCCCATTCTGTTTTAATGGTCGAGTGGGGATTAGATGATAGTTTTTAAACCTTAAAAGTGTTCCCCAAAGTGTTGAATTTGGGAAAGTAGAGGAAATGGGGTTCAGCACCTTGGAGAGTTCCTCTAATGCAGTGGTTCTCAACCTTCCTAATGCCGCGACCCCTTAATACAGTTCCTCCTGTTGTAGTGACCCCCAACCATAAAATTATTTTCATTGTTACTTCATAAATGTAATTTTGCTACTGTTATGAATCGTAATGTAAATATCCGATATGCAGGATGTATTTTCATTCACCGGACCAAATTTGGCACAAATACCCAATATGCCCAAATTTAGATACTAGTGGGGGAGGGACTGGTTTTATCATTTGAGAGTTGTACTTGCTGGGATTTATAGTTCATCTACAATCAAAGAGCATTCTGATCTCCACCAATGATGGAACTGAACCAATCTTGGCACACAGGACTCCCATGACCAACATAAAACACTAGCAGGGTTTGGTGGGCATGGACCTTGAGTTTGGGAGTTGTAGTTCACCTACATCTGTGGACTCAATGATGGATCAGGACCAAATTTGGCACAAATACTCAATATGCCCAAATGTGAACACTAGTGGAGTTTGGGGGAAATAGACCTTGGCATTTGAGACTTGTAGTTGCTGGGATTTGTAGTTCACCTACAATCAAAGAGCATTCTGAACCCCAACAACAATAGAATTAGACCTAACTTTCCACATGTAACCCAGATGACCAAGAGAAAATACTGTGTTTTCTGATGGTCTTTGGTGACCCCTCGGACACCCTCTCGCGACCCCCCCCCAGGGTCCCGACCCCCAGGTTGAGAAACACTGCTCTAATGCCTGGTCTACACCAGGGGTCCTCAAACATTTTAAACAGAGGGCCAGGTCACAGTCCCTCAAACTGTTGGAGGGCCAGATTATAATTTGAAACAGTATGAATGAATTCCTCTGCACACATCTTATTTGTAGTGCAAAAAACACTTAAAAACAATACAATAATTAAAGTGAAGAACAGTTTTAACAAATATAAAATTATCAGCATTTCTTTTGGCTGATGAGATAGGATTGTTGTTGTGGTTGTTGTTGTTGTGTGCTTTCAAGTCATTTCAGACTTAGATTGACCCTGAGCGAGGGCCGGGTAAATGACCTTGGAGGGCGGTATCCGGCCCTTTGGCCTTAGTTTGAGGACCCCTGGTCTACACAATGGAGGGCCTCGCTGCTCAGCTGAATGGGAGCCACCAGCTAACACAGTTAAGACCACTTCTTGTCACTCCTGAGGCCCACAGTTTCTCATCTATGTTTCGATTCCTAGCTCAGATGCTCTCTAAGACATTCTGATCCAAAACAGTTCTGGGTAACTGTCCTATGGATTTGGGTGCTATGGGAGCTATGAGTTGGGCTTTCTACTTGTGTTGTTTTCTCTCCAACCTTGTGGTCCCCTTTTAACACTCATTTTTAGAAGCATCTAGAGTCTTTACCCAATGATTCTTCTCACTGAACTATTGCTTCTGATCCTTCTTGATCCTTTGCCTACTAAATCCAATTGTAAACCCAAGGCTACATTGGCCAGATATTGGGAGAGCTCATTATCACAGCTTCCTTGATGGACTCTTGTCTTCATTGTGAGGAAGGCATAAATCTTAGGAAGGAGGAATACTAATACTAATAATATTTGTAATTTTTTTACTCACATCTCCTAATGCAGTGGTTCCCAACCTGAGGGTCCCCAGATGTTTTGGCTTTCAACTCCCAGAAATCCTAACAGCTGGGAAACTGGCTGGGATTTCTGGGAGTTGTAGGCCAAACCACCTGGTTGAGAACCACAGTTCTAACGGCTCGAGGCAAAATACAACAAAGTAAAAACACAGTCTTCATTCCACCTCCTTCAGTATTAACAAAGTGTTTGCCTTCATTTTTGGGTTACTGATAGTTGTGAAGAACAGGTAGTCCCTAATAAATATAGAGAACTATGTGGCCTGGGTTATTCTATTCATTGAGTGGTACAAATTGAAATGTGGACACATACTTTCCTCATTAGCCTAGTTTTGATTGCTACTCCAAAAATAGATCCCTGGGTCTGGATAGAGCAATAAAAATAGCAAGTGTGCATTGATTTAAAAGAGGGAAAGGAAAATACCACAACTTCTTTCCTTAGGCCGCAATATAGTTTTTATTGGGTTGTTGTAGGTTTTTCAGACTGTATGGACATGTTCTAGAAGCATTCTCTCATGACACTTCACCTGCATCTATGGCAGGCATCCTCCGAGGTTGTGAGCTCTGTTGGAAACAAGGAAAATTGGGTTTATATATCTGTGGAATAATGTTCAGGATGGGAGAAAGAACTCTTGTCTGTTGGAGGTAGGTGTGAATGCTTCAATTGGCCACCTTGATTAGCATTGAATGGCCTAGCAGTTTTTAGGTGTAGCATGTTACTGCCTTGGGGAATCTTTTGTTTTGAGGTAATTAGCTGTCCCTGGTTATTTCTTCTCTGGAGTTGCCCTGTGTTTGAGTGTTGTTCTTTATTTACTGTTATAATTTTGGCGATTTTTTAAATACTGGTAGCCAGATTTTGTTCATTTTCATAGTTTCTTCCTTTCTGTTGAAATTGTCCACATGCTTGTGGATTTCCATGGCTTCTCTGTGTTGTCTGACATGGTGGTTGTGAGAGTGGTCCAGCATTTCTGTGTTCTCAAATAATATGCTGTGTCCAGGTTGGTTCATCAGGTGCTCTGCTATGGCTGACTTCTCAGGTTGAAGTAGTCTGCAGTGCCTTTCATGTTCCTTGATTTGTGTTTGGGCAATGCTGTTTGGTGGTCCCTATGTAGAGTTGTCCACAGCTGCATGGTACATGGTAGACTCCTGCAGAAGTGAGAGGATCCCTCTTGTCCTTTGCTGAACGTAGCTTTTGTTGGATTTTCTTGGTGGGTCTGTAGATAGTTTGTAGGTTGTGTTTCCTCATCAGCTTCCCTCTGCGGTCAGTGGTTCCCTTGATGTATGGCAAGAACACTTTTCCTCTGGGTGGATCTTTGTCTTGAGTGTCATGGCTTGTTCTTGGTCTTGCAGCTCTTCTGATGTCTGAGGTGGAGTCTCCATTGGCCTGTAAAGCCCAGTTTAGGTGGTTTAGTTCATCTTTGAGGAGGTGGGCTTCGCAGATTCTTTTTGCATGGTCTGCCAAGGCTTTAATTGTGCTTCTTTTTTGACTTGGGTATACCATGCCTATGCGATACAACAATTTGTGGTCACTGAAAATTGTGGACCCCAAAACCACGAATACAGAGGACCCACTGTGTGTATATAAATATATTTGAGTGTGTGAGACCCACTAAACAGGAGCCCAATAATGTTGTGGAAGGAAATGAAAGGAAGGCGTCTGGAATGCTAATGTAGAGACACTCCCTCCCCACCATGAGAGCTAATGGCTTTGTGTGTGTGTTTGGGTTTAAAGATATATTTTATTGGGCTATTACTCATCAGGAAAGCTTCTGCTGCTGTTGCTGGAATACAGCCAGCCAGAGACAGTTCTCCTGTTCCATAAATATATTCCAATTACCACTGGAGGAGGACAAGCCCCTTTGGTCTGTCTTGGAGAGCCCAGTGGGACTCTAAAATGCTTCTCCATCACCTCCTTTTGAAAGCAACATGTGCTGAAATCTGTTCACCACTAGGCTGAAAAACTAGATTGTTCATGCCACCATCTTTCCAATTTCTATGTGCGTACAGTTGTGAAAGGCGGGTTGTGATAGGAAGAAAGGCAACTCATTTGAAATGTTGTGTTGGAGAAGAGTTTGACAGATATCACAGGTTACTAAAAATAAAAATCAGTGGATCCTAGAACAAATCAAGCTTAGCTCCCTCCAAAAGCCAGCATGACCAAACTAAGATATATTTTGGACATAAAGTAAGAAGATATGGCTCAACAGAAAATACAGTAAGGTAGAAGATAATAGAAGTAGAAGATCACACTGCGGATGGATGCATTTCAAAAGGATAGATTCTATCAAGAAAGTCACAGTTGCCTTGAGTCTCTGAAAAATCTTAGAATCATAGAGCTGGAAGACACAAGATCATCTAGTCCAGGATTTCTCAACCCAGGGGTCATGAGGGGATGTCAGAGGGGTCGCCGAAGACCATCAGAAAACAGTATTTTCTGTTGGTCATGGGGGCACTGTGTGGGAAGTTTAACCCAATTCTATTGTTTGTGGGGAATCCTCTTTGATTGTAGGTGAACTATAAATCCCAGCAACTACAACTCCCAAATGTCAAGGTATATTTTCCCCAAACTCCACCAATGTTCACATTTGAGCATATTGTGTATTCATGCCAACTTTGGTCCAGATCCATCATGGTTTGAGTCCACGGTTCTCTCTGGATGTAGGTGAACTACAACTCCAAAACTCTAGGTCAATGCCCACCAAACCCTTCCAGTAATTTCTGTTGGTCATGGGAGTTCTTTGTGCTAAGTTTGGTTCATTTGTTCAATTTCATTGTTGGTGAAGTTCAGAATGCTCTTTGGTTGTAGATGTACTATAATTCCCAGCAACTACAACTCCCAAATGACAAAAACAATCCCCACCAGTATTCAAATTTGGGCATATCGGGCATTTGTGCTAAATTTGGTCCAGTTAAATAATTTTATGGTTGGGGTCACCACAACATGAAGACCTGTATTAAGGGGTCACAGCATCAAGAAGGTTGAGAACCACTGATGTAGTCTGACCCCCTGCCATTCAGGAACACAGAATCTAAGCACTCCCAACAGATAGCCATCCATCCTCTGCTTAAAAACCTCTAGGGGAGACTCCACTGACACCCAGGCAGCATATTCCACTGCCAAAGAGGTCTTACTGTCAGAATGTTCTTCTTCAATTTTAGGTGAAATCTTTTAGGTGAAAGCCAGGACACCGAACTTGGAGGACCATCATCCTCGGACTACGAGGGATTGCTTAAGTAAGTAAGTAGGTAAGTAAGTAAGCTGCATGTATCTTCTGTGCAAAACCCACACTTTCATATGGGAATCAGTGTCTTCGTGTGCAAACTAATTTTTCCCAGCAATGTGTTAGAGCAGTGGTTCTCAACCTTCCTAACGCCGCGACCCTTTAATACAGTTTCTCATGTTGTGGTGACCCTCAATGCTAAAATTATTTTTGTTGCTATTTTATAACTGGAATTTTGCTACTGTTATGAATTGTCATGTAAATATCTGATAGGAAGGGTGTATTTTCATTCTCTGGACCTTGGGAGTTGTAGTTGCTGAGATTTATAGTTCACTTATAATCAAAGAGCATTCCAAACTCCACCAGAGATGAAATTGACCCAAACTTGGCACACAGAATGCCCATGACCACCAAAAAATAATGAAAGGGTTAGGTGAGCATTGGTCTTGAGCTTGGGAGTTCTAGTTCACCTATCTCCAGAAAGCACAGTGGACTCAAACAATGATAGATCTGGACTAAACTTGGCACAAATATTCAATATGCCCAAATGTGAACACTGTTGGAGTTTGGGGAAAATAGACTTTGACATTTTGGAGTTGTAGTTGCTGGGATTTATAGTTCACCTATAATCAAAGAGCATTCTGAACTCCACCAGAGATGAAATTGACCCAAACTTGGCACACAGAATGCCCATGACCACCAAAAAATAATGAAAGGGTTAGGTGAGCATTGGTCTTGAGCTTGGGAGTTCTAGTTCACCTATCTCCAGAAAGCACAGTGGACTCAAACAATGATAGATCTGGACTAAACTTGGCACGAATATTCAATATGCCCAAATGTGAACACTGTTGGAGTTTGGGGAAAATAGACTTTGACAATTTGGGAGTTGTAGTTGCTGGGATTTATAGTTCACCTACAATCAAAGAGCATTCTGAACCCCACCAAGAATAGAATTGGGCCAAACTTCCCACACAGAACTCCCATGACCAGTAGAAAATACGGTGTATCCTGATGGTCTTTGGTGACCCCTCTGACACCTCCTCGCGACCCCCCCAGGGGTCCCGACCCCCAGGTTGAGAAACACTGTTAGAGGAAGTCCAGTGTTGGAAAATGGTGCAGAAACCTCTCCTTATGTAAGGAGAAACTGGCTCTTACTTATAAGAGCACAATTTATCAAAGTCTGGCATCATTCATACAACACAATTATAGCACTGTGATGTGGCTGTAAATACCATGATGGAATCTTGGGATGTGTAGTTTAGCAAGGCACTAGAACTCTCTACCTGATAATTCTAAATGCAAATCAGATTCTCAACACAAATCTCTAAACTGCAGTTAAAATGGGATAGATCATTATAACTGTGTAGTATGAATGGACCCATTTATACTTAGCCCAAGGATTTTTTTTAAATCTAGGAGAGTATGATCTTCTGAAACACTGAAATCTCAGAAGGAATGTGCCATGTGCCTCTTTAGATGAGCATAGCAAACCTATAAATATACATGAACGCTCACAATTAACTCATGATATGCAAATGTCATAAATGAGATCTGCTTGCAAATAGCTCTGGTTGCCCCTGAGAGTAGATGATTCTCCAAGCACTTATTATTTCAGACTCCTAGCTAAAGTCTGGAGACTAAGAGAAATTCCATCAGAGGGAGAGTGGATAGAGAGAATAATAGATATAATGAACATGGACCATCTGACGTATATCCTCGCGTCCCTACGCAATACACCTATAGTAACAACAGATTGGACCCCGCTCAAGGAGTGGCTAAGAGAAAAGAAGATTAAACTTTTAGTTTATTAACTTCTCATATCATAAAAACCCAGGTCCACCAAACACTACTAAAAAACATGTTTACCAATTAAGAAAATAGGCTTGAGAAAAATTACTCGGTAATAAAACTCCTAATGGCATATCAAAGAGCATATCAGGAAAGATATAAAGCAGGACAAGATACAAGATAGGAAGATGACATAAAGAATATTGAACCAGGAACTTGTAGATGCGGTCGATAATGTATATGTGAAAAGGAATAGATTGAAATGAAATAAAATTGTAACCTCTGGAGGGGGGTTACCTCCCCGGGGGAAAAAAAAAAAAAAAAAAAAAAAAATTGCCAGAATAGGATGGAAAGGAAGTCTGACGTAGAGGCGACGAGCCTCTCTGCGTCTTTTTAATATGTTATTAGATAGGTATTTTGTATGTGACTTATATACGACTTTATATGTGACTCTAGTTTACTAATATGCCAAGAAACCAAGAACGCAACATTAATATACTATTCGTCTATATGTCCTTATACTGTTATATTCTTCTAATCTTATCTGTCTTATGTATGTCTTTGTCACTTCTTCTATCTTTTATATTATAATAATAAAATTTATAAAAAAAAAAAAAAAAAAAAAAAAAAAGAAATTTGGGAGTTGTAGTTGCTGGGATTTATAGTTCACCTACAATCAGAGAGCATTCTGAACCCCACCAACGATAGAATTGGGCCAGACTTCCCACACAGAACTCCCATCACCAGCAGAAAATACTGTGTATCCTGATGGTCTTTGGCGACCCCTCTGACACCTCCTCGCGACCCCCCCCAGGGGTCCCGACCCCCAGGTTGAGAAACACTGTGTTAGAGGAAGTCCAGTGTTGGAAAATGGTGCAGAAACCTCTCCTTATGTAAGGAGAAACTGGCTCTTACTTATAAGAGCACAATTTATCAAAGTCTGGCATCATTCATACAACACAATTATAGCACTGTGATGTGGCTGTAAATACCATGATGGAATCTTGGGATGTGTAGTTTAGCAAGGCACTAGAACTCTCTACCTGATAATTCTAAATGCAAATCAGATTCTCAACACAAATCTCTAAACTGCAGTTAAAATGGGATAGATCACTATAACTGTGTAGTATGGATGGACCCATTTATACTCTTAGCCCAAGGATTTTTTTAAATCTAGGAGAGTATGATCTTCTGAAACACTGAAATCTCAGAAGGAATGTGCCATGTGCCTCTTTAGATGAGCATAGCAAACCTATAAATATACATGAACGCTCACAATTAACTCATGATATGCAAATGTCATAAATGAGATCTGCTTGCAAATAGCTCTGGTTGCCCCTGAGAGTAGATGATTCTCCAAGCACTTATTATTTCAGTGTTATTATTCATAGTTTCCAACAGCAATGTAAGAGCGTTTATCATTCTCCTGTTAGTTATGCAGGAAAAAAAAACAGCCTTGCGAAAGAAAGAGAAGCTTGAGAAACAAAAAGTGCATCTGTACTGTGTAATTAATTCTGATTAACACTATTGTAACTTCCATGGCTTTGTGCTATGGAATCTTGGGATTTGTAGTTTGGTGAGGCACCAGTAGTTTTTGGCAGAGAAGGCTAAAGACTTGGTAAAACGACAAAGTGTGCTTAACAATGGCACCAGATTGTGAGAGATAGCCAATACTCCAGAAGACAGGAGCAGAATTCAAAACGATCTTGTCAGATTAGAGAGATGGGCCAAAACTAACAAAATGAAGTTCAACAGTGACAAATGCAAGATACTCCACTTAGGCAGAAAAAATGAAATGCAAAGATACAGAATGGGGGATGCCTGGCTCGAGAGCAGTACGTGTAAAAAAGATCTTGGAGTCCTCGTGGACAACAAGTTAAACATGAGCCAACAATGTGATGTGGCGGCAAAAAAAGCCAATGGGATTTTGGCCTGCATCAATAGGAGCATAGTGTCTAGATCTAGGGAAGTAATGCTCCCCGTGCTCTATTCCGCTTTGGTTAGACCACACCTGGAATATTGTGTCCAATTCTGGGCACCACAATTCAAGAGAGATATTGACAAGCTGGAATGTGTCCAGAGGAGGGCGACTAAAATGATCAAGGGTCTGGAGAACAAGCCCTATGAGGAGCGGCTTAAGGAGCTGGGCATGTTTAGCCTGAAGAAGAGAAGGCTGAGAGGAGATATGGATAGCCATGTATAAATATGTGAGAGGAAGCCACAGGGAGGAAGGAGCAAGCTTGTTTTCTCCTTCCCTGGAGACTAGGACACAAAACAATGGCTTCAAACTACAAGAAAGGAGATTCCATCTGAACATGAGGAAGAACTTCCTGACTGTGAGAGCCGTTCAGCAGTGGAACCCTCTGCCCCGGAGTGTGGTGGAGGCTCCTTCTTTGGAAGCTTTTAAACAGAGGCTGGATGGCCATCTGTCAGGGGTGATTTGAATGCAATATTCCCGCTTCTTGGCAGAATGGGGTTGGACTGGATGGCCCATGAGGTCTCTTCCAACTCTTTGATTCTATGATTCTATGATCGTATTCATCCTGGAAAGAAGAGACCATTGGTATGCCATAGTTAGGTTCTGTCGTGGGCCCAAGGCTAGTCAACATTTTAATAAATGAGTTGGTCAAGAGAGCAGACTGCATGCTTGTCAGATTTGACAATGACACCAAATTAGGAAGAGTAGATATTATCCCAGAGGACAGGATTATAGCATTCACAATGAATTTAACAGATTTGAGCGCTGGGTCAAAATGGACAACACGAGGCAGGAAAAAAATGAAAGGCACAGGTATTTATTTACTGTATTTATATACCGCCATTCTCACCCATGGGGTACTCAAGGCGGTTTACAACATACTCTCTCTCTTTGGTTCCAGGACCTTCTGTGGATACCAAAATCCATGAATGTTAAACTCCCATTGCATGCAATTGCATCGTAAAGTGGTGTCCCTTATATAAAATGGCAAAATAAATGTGTGTGTGTGTGTGGGGGGGGGGGGTTGGAATATATAGATATATAGATATAGATATCAAGTCATGGACAAATGAATTGGCTGATGCAAATTGTGTGGAAACAGAGGCTGACTGCGTAATATATTCCCACTTTCTCTCTCACACTCTCCGTCTCAATCCTGCACACGAACTCACAAATACCCCAAAGAGTTGGGAAGCATTTAAATTGATGTACAATCAGAATTGCTTCAATTAGCTGTCAGAAATTAAATGCTTTCGTGGCAACTCTGCTGGCAAAACCCATCAGCAGCTGAGATCTCAACTTAACTCGGCATTAAAATGATTACAAACACTAATGCTGTGGCTGGAATACTGTTGGTGACTTTCAGTTGTGTGTTTTTGCTCGAATAAGCTGTATTTGGTTCAAGGTTGACCTGAGCATGCAGTATTCATGGATGTGCCTTGCACATAGATTAACATGGCCATTTGGCACTTTGGTGTAGTTGCATAATCTTGCCATTCAACAAGACAGAGACTGCTGGATTCTCACTCCTTAGAGGTCTTTGGCTGGGTAATATTTAAGATTGTGGTAGCTGTGTATCCCTACAGGGTTGGACTAGATGTCCCTTGCAGATCCTTCCAATTACATCCCCATGGCACGGTGCCTGTGACTACAGCCTTAGAAATATATTGTAGGGCATCTGGGGTTTATAATCTGTCAGTTAAAGCGATTGGCTCCTGGCCCAGCTATTAAGTTCTGATTTCTCTGTGATGGCTGGACTACACTGAAATAATATTTGGGGATCCAGAGAGCTCTGTTATCACCACTGGAAGAGGCTTGGCTCTGACCGAGTGTCACAGATGTTTTATAGAAAAGTGCTGATCTTGCCAGAGTCCGTGGCAAAATTCCCACTGTACAAGCCTGGAAGCGGATTTCACCAGTTCTGAGTTTTCTCCTTCTCTCTGTCCAGTTGGAACAGCTGGCTGGATTAGGCTAATCTGAGGAATGTTCGCCTGTCGAGTGCCTGGGGAATTTATGATCAATAGGTCAATGATGAGCAGCCATTAAAACTTTTCCCTCCTTCCATGATAACAAGTCATATAAGCTGCCTTCCAGCCCGGACACCCTTTTGCTGGAATTCTTTGATTTTTCTCTGCCAGGAATTTCTTGGTTCATGTGTGGAAGCTGCCCTTTTACATTTTCTCATCCAGTACAGCCTCCTGTAAGCAATACTCATATGAAGGATTCAGTTTGCATTTTACCTTTTCCAATACAATGCAAATCAAAGTCATGTATATCCCATTTCTCTCCTTGCCTCACCCAAGAATCACAAAGGGAGATAATTCAAGATAGATAGATAGTTGGATATTCTCCTCCATTTTATCTTTRCCAAAAACTGGGTGAGATTCAACTATTTATTTATTATATCAGAAGCGAACCAAAAGTACAGTTGTAAYGTATTTTAAAAACACAAACAAAATTTTAAAATGTGGCTTTATACTAAACGTCCTTTGACCAGTAGCTGGCCACTTGGAGTGCCTCTGGTGTTACTATAAGGTCCTCCATTGTGCATGTGGCAGGACTCTGGTTGCATTGTATGAGGGTTGAATGAAAAGTAATGCCTCCACCTGCGTAACTCCTCAACAGATGGCAGTRCTGGTATGCGGCAGGTACTGGCTTGTTCAGTAGACTCTACAGTTCCGGACAATCATCGTATCACTCAGAGAGAAATTTCAAGCATAATCRGCATTTCATAAGAACATGTGGGTCACATTATTGCTTTGCTTGACTATCGSAAGATCTGTGCATGATGGGTACCCAGGATGAGAGAACTGTGAGACGCTGGTTGCGGAAACAGAGTGTCGACTTCTTCCCTGACAGCTTCAGAAAACGTGTTCATCGTTGGCAGAAATGTATCCAATTGTCTGGTGRTTATGTGGAAAATAGTGGTAGTTAAAGAGCACAGTCTAAGGATTATTTCTGCATTTGATTTATTAAAATATTCCCATCCAAACCCAAGTAACGAAGATGGAGGCATTATTTTTCATTCAACCCTCGTAGTAGGTGGTCTGTGGTTTGCTCTTCTCCAAACTCACATGTCATGGACTCCACTTTGTGGCTCAATTTTGTCATTTGGGTATTGTAGTTGCTGGGATAACTTACAATCAAAGAGCATTCTGAACTCCACCAATGATGGAATTGAAACAAACTTGGCACATAGAACTCCCATGACCAACAGAAAATATTGGAAGGCTTTGGTGGGCTGCCCTTGAGTCTTGAAGCTGTAGTTCACCTACACCCAGAGAGCACTGTGGACTTAAACAATGATGGATCTGGACCAAACTTGGGATGAATACTCAATATGTCAAAATGTGAACACTTGTGCAGTTGGGGGAAAATAGACCTTGACATTTGAGAGTTGTAGTTGCTGGGATTTATAATTCACCTACAGTCAAAGAGCATTCTGAACTCCACCAACGATAGAACCAGGCCAAACTTCCCACACAGAATTCCCACACAGAATAAAAGGGATCCGACAAAACTAAAGTGGCATATAATTAACTGGGATTTCCCCCACAAAACTGGGATAGTTGGTAAGGCCACCCAGTGGACTTCATGGCTGAGTAGTATGGAATACATGGACATAATACTTTGCTGGTGTAAATGGGCCATCTTTTGCAGTTCGTGCCTTTTATAATAGGCTGGCTAAATTCTGGCATCTGCTCTGATGAAGGAATGCATATGAAACAGGAGGGGAAGGAGTTCTTGCAAAACCCATCCGCTTGCCTAACCCCCAAAGGCTCGGAAGGCACAAGGCAGGGTTTTCTCAGTTCACACTGGCATGTGACTGCTATCTCCAGCCATCACCTGACTTTGCCATGCAGGGCTTCATCCCTTTGACCCGGCTTTCCTCCTGATAAGTCTGCCAGCAACAACAGAATCTCAACTGAATCCTGCTATCTCCAACAGCAGGAAAGCACAGCATGCGGTAGTTCGGCCAAGAAACCACGACATTGTCTGGTCTCAGAGACTGAGTGATTCTAGAGCAACATTTCTCAACCTAGGTGTCAGGACCCCTGGGGGGGTTGTGAGGGGGTGTCAGAGGGGTCGTTAAAGACCATAAGAAAATGTAATGTTTTCTGTTGGTTATGGGGGTTCTGTGTGGGAAGTTTGGTTCAATTCTATCATTGGTGGGGTTCAGAATGCTCTTTGATTGTAGGTGAACTATACACCCCAGCAACTACAACTCCCAAATGCCAAGTTCTATTTTCCCCAAACTCCACTAGTGTTCACATTTGGGCATACTGAGTATTCATGTCAAGTTTGGTCCAGATCCACCACTGTCTGAGGCCACATTGCTCTCTGGATATAGGTGAACTACAACTCCAAAAGTCAAGGTCAATGCCCACCAAACCCTTCCAGCATTTCCTGTTTGTCATGGAAATTCTGTGTGCTAAGATTGGTTTGATTCCATCATTGGTGAAGCTCAAAATGCTTTTTGATTGTAGGTGAACTATAAATTCCAGCAACTACAACTCCCAAATGACAAAATCAATCGCTGCGCCAACGCCACCAGTATTCAGATATGGGTGTATCGGGGATTTGTGCCAAATTTGGTCCAGTGAATGAAAATGCATCCAGCATATCAGATATTTACATTACGATTCATAACAATAACAACATTCCGGGTATGAATTAGCAACGAAAATAATTTTATGGTTGGGGGTCACCACAACATGAAGATCTGTATTAAGAAGTCGTGGTATTAGGGAGGTTGAGAACCACTGTTCCAGAGTGTCTTTTGGCAGCTAACAGCTCCCAGATTTCACCAGCCACCATGCTGGCTGGAGGATTCTGGAAGAGTTTTCTACAAAACTAAGTTCATGGGACTTACTCGAAGGCAGTAAATAACAGTGATTTACCACTGAATTAGTGGGGTCTCCTTCTCTAGTAGTATTGTCAGGGATGCTTTGATTGGCTAGATTGGAATTCATAGGGCAGGCATGGTCAAATTTCAGCCCTCCAGGTGTTTTGGACTTCAGCTCCCACAATTCCTTGTGGGAGTTGAAGTCCGAAACACCTGGAGAGCCAAAGATTGCCAGTTGCTGCCCTGGGGCTTTCTTCCAACTCTAGGAATCTATGATTCCATGAGGAGCGACTTAAAGAGCTGGGCATGTTTAGCCTGGAGAAGAGGAGGCTGAGAGGAGACATGATATATATAAATAAGGGGGTTGGACTAGATGACCCATGAGGTCTCTTCCAACTCTATGATTCTGTGTTGCCCCAGAGCCTGGTGGAGTCCTTTTCTTAGGGGGTTTTCAAGCAGAGGCTGGATGGCCATCTGTCAGGGGTGCTTTTATTGTGTCTTCCTGCATGGTAGCGCAGTGGGTTAAACCGCTGAGCTGCTGAACTTACTGATCAAAAGGTCGCAAGTTCGAATCCAGGGAATGGAGTGAGCTCCCACTGTTAGCCCCAGCTTCTGCCAATCTAGTAGTTAAAAAACATGCAAATGTGAGTAGCTCTGGGTGGAAGGGAATGGCACCCCATGCAGTCATGCCGGCCAAATGACTTGGAGTTGTCTACGGACAATGCTGGCTCTTCGACTTAGAAATGGAGATGAGCACTAATGCCCAGAGTCGGACACGACTGGACTTCATGTCAGGGGAAAACCTTTACCTACCTTTACCTTACAGGTAGCTCTCCACATTCACTGGGATTAGAGACTCAGGACCTTTGTGAAAGCAAAAAACTACAAAATATTATTATTATTAATACCTCTCTAGGAATGTCTAGGTCCCCCAGTGGGATGCTATGGTCAACTTTTTCTAGCTATGTTGGAGGACCTAGAGATTTCCATAGTGTGCTTCTAGAAAGCCGAAATCCCTAGAGAAATGTAAAAACAGCAATTTTTTAAACTCACATTTTTCATGGGGATCTTACAGTGAATACGGAGGACTGACTGTCTACCCCAAATGTGGGCAACCCAAAGACCCCAAATGGATCAGAGCAAGAGTCCATTTGGTCCAGACTCTTGTTTCCAGCATTAAGCAGCCAGCCCTTTCGGGAAGCCCACGAGCAGGATGTGAGGGCAGCTACCCTTCCCAGTTCCATAAATCAGATAACTGGTAAGCTTCCAAAATCTCCTCTCTAAATAGAGTGCTAAAGACCTCGTAAATAGTTGGGGTTCTGCAGAAGGGGAGGACGAAGGAGGAGGAGGCAGCCCCTTCTCAAAGGCAAGGAGGTGGCATGAAAAGGGAGGAGAGGAGGGTCAGCTTTTTATGAGCCCTGCAGACATTTCTTGGCCTTGAATCTGTCTTTATTGGACTCTGATCTTTCTCAGGTTTAATGTTTAACAAGCCAGGGAAGGGTTTGCACAGGGGCCAGGTGGCAAGGCAGTGTGTCCCTCCGATATCCTTAGGCTTTTGCCCATAGAAAGAATTAACATGGTACAAATTTCAGGCTTGTAATGGAATTGGGCAGTTTTGAAATGCAGACTTCTCCGCCATAAGTAAAATAATGTCACCTTGCAGCAGCCAAAGCTGAGTATGATTGTTGCTCTTGTTGCTCTTGTTGGCATTATTATTACTTGTGCACAAAATAAAGAATTCAGATTGCACATAGAATTTAATGAAGACCTCACTACCTCTGAGGATGCTTGCCATAGATGCAGGTGGAATGTCAGGAGAGAATGCCTCTAGACCATGGCCATATAGCCCGAAAAAACCCACAAAAATCAAACCCGTAAATGCAGAGGACCGACTGCACAAGCCATGGAGTAAACTCTAATTGCACTTAGCAAAAACTCTTGTAGGATGTTGGTCATATAGTCACACTGGAGGACCTAAAGATTCCCGGGGAGAACATTTTAAATCAAATCCATTAAAATCAAACCTACCAATGTAGAAGTCATGGATTAAACTCTAACTGCACTTAGCACTTAGAACAAACAATTGGAGAAAACAGACCATAGTGTAGTACTGGTGGATCTAGAGATTCCTAGAGAGAGCACAGGGATTGTGGTGCAGCTGGCTGAGTGTCAGCTGCATTAAGATCACTCTGACCAAAAGGTCATGAGTTCGAAGCCAACCCGGGTTGGAGTGGGTTTCCAACCAATTGTGTAGCCTGTTGTCGACCTTTGCAACCCAAAAGACAGTTGCATCTGTCAAGTAGGAAAATTAGGTACCACCTTAAAGTGTGGGGAGGCTAAATTAACTAATTTATGAGGTCATAAAAAAAAGACTCCAGCAAGCACTCCAGCAAAAAGCATGCGGGGAATGTGGAAGTACTTCATCAGTGTTGCAGATGGATGATGAAAGCGACAGCTCCCCTGGCGGCCAGAAAAAGTTAAATAGCCTCTGTGTATGTCTGTATATGTTGTAAGTCAAAATTGGCATTGAATGTTTGCCATATATGTGTACACTGTAATCCGCCCTGAGTCCCCTGTGGGGTGAGAAGGGCGGAATATAAAAGCTGTATGTGCAGGTACAACTGCACCAGAAGCTCAAATTTTGTTTGCTTTGCATTAAATGTTTGTTTGCTATCCCAGGCTTGGGATTTTGCAGCACGGTGGCTTCCTGCTATAGTTTGCAATCATAGGGCAAGCCACCTGTCAATTATAGTTAGGTTCCCTGGTCTCGCCCCTTTTTGAGTTTTGGAGGGAATAGGAGCCTTTCTGAGTCAGTTYTCACAGAGCAGCTTTCGCACAGGACATAAAACGAAGAGCTCCTGTAGAAAGCTTCATCTTCTACGGCTCGGCCGGGGAGATATTCAGCCTACAGCCTACAGCTTGGCCAGGGAGAAAAGGCCCCACAGCTTGGCTGAGGGACTTCAGCCGGCCATCACAGCAACCTGAWCTCCTTCTTTTYCCCTGGAAGTCTACAAAGCTCTGCTTSGYAAGGGTCTCTCGCGGAAGCCAGAMGCAGTTGGTACYRGGTGCAGGGGCTCCACGCCAACAGARGCAAGTACAGACTGCCCAGATTAGAAGTTAAGGATTTCCCCATTAGTTARTATAYRGTTAWGAAGATAGTGCCTGTTCCCAGTGAACAAGATTGCAAGAGCCAATAGACTGTTAAGAAAGCTTGAAAGTACCTGTTTGTTTTCATCAATAAAGAACTTTGTGGATTTACTTTAAGCAATCTAARGACTCTGTTTGGGGGAATCTAAGGGCCTTAATCTGAGGCAGCCCCGGCGTCCCGTTGGGCACACAGAATTTATGTCCTGTCTACAGTCTTATGCACAGGCCCAGCGTGCGACAGCACACTGTAAGTAAATAAATAAATTTGTAATCAAATCCCTGAATAAACAAATCCATAAAAAAAATCCAACCTGCAAATGTACGAGTCATGGATTAAAGGCTAACTGCACTGAACCCAAACCATTGGAGAAAGTTGACCATAGAGTCACAATGGAGGAGCTAAAACCTCCTGGAGATTACATTTTACATCAAATCCATAAATAATCAAATCCACAAAAGTCAAAATCACAAATGTGGAGGGACGATTTCATATCTCGATGAGGAAGAAAATCACCCTCGAAGTCTTGGAGGGTATTAACCTCTCTGGTCTGTCAAATTCCTTAGCAACTGGGCCTATCTTTGTCTTGCAGGGAGCCCCTGTTTGCAGCCCCTCTCCCCCAAACGGCAGCTGCACACACAATAGATACGGCCCTCAATGCTTTCGGAGGAAACTCTTCTATCAAGGGAAATGCCTGGAAAAAGAATGGGGAATGATACACCCTTTGAAAAATAAAAACTGTTACAAGCTGCAGTTTGGGGACAGACAATTAAATATGTGCAACTTAATTTTGTTTAAAAGATTCTGCATGATTTTAGGAGATATTGCCTTGATAAATCAACCCCCCCCCCCCCCAAATGCATTAGGAACCCTACCTATTATGTGTGCAGCTGTCTCTTTCCTTTCGGCCTTGGACTTTTCTCCAGCTGTTCTTGATCCTCTATTGTGAGTAAGCCCCTACGTGACCCTGAGCCTGGCAAACGGGTGGTTTATTTATGTACGTAAAAGCATTATGAGTAATCTTTATTGACCCTCTTACAGTATACTGCAAGAGATATCCACTCAATAGTAAGTGTAACTGAGCTAAATGAAACTTATTTCCTGGTATGAGTTTTAAAGGGACTTCTGAAAAGTTTGATTCTGTTATCTGTCTTATCTCTTCCTTCCTTCCTTCCTCTTTCTCTCTTCTCCCTATCTTCTATCTCCTTTCCATTCTTTCTCTTTTTTTCTTTCCTCCCCGCCTCTCATACCTTTCCCCCTTTTCCTTTCTCTTATTATTTATTACTAGCTGTCCCCTGCCACGCGTTGCTGTTGGGCATGGAATTTTCTGTGTGCCAAGTTTAATTCAATTCCACTGTTGGTGTTCATAATGCTCTTGGATTGACGGTGAACTATAAATCCCAGCAACTACAACTCCCAAATGTCAAGGTCTATTTTCCCCAAACTCCACCAGTGTCAGATTTGGGCATGTTGAGTATTTGTAGAGCAGTGTTTCTCAACCTGGGGGTCGGGACCCCTGGAGGGGTCGCGAGGGGGTGTCAGAGGGGTCACCAAAGACCACCAGAAAACACAGTATATTCTGTTGGTCATGGAGGTTCTGTGTGGGAAGTTTGGCCCAATTCAATCCTTGGTAGGGTTTGAATGCTCTTTGATTGTAGGTGAACTATAAACCCCAGCAACTACAACTCCCAAATGTCAAGGTCTATTTCCCAAACTCTACTAGTGTTTACATTTGGGCATACTGAGAATTCGTGCCAAGTTTGGTCCAGATCCATCATTGTTTGAGTCTACAGTTCTATCTGCTTGTAGGTGAACTACAACTCCACAACTCAAGGTCAATGCCCACCAAATCCTTCCAGTCTTTTCTGTTTGTCATGGGAGTTCTGTGTGCCAAGTTTGGTTCAATTCCATCATTGGTGGAGTTCAGAATGCTCTTTGATTGTAGGTGAACTATAAATCCCAGCAACTACAACTCCCACAGGACAAAATCAATACCCTCCCCCAATCTGTTACTATTCATAACAGCAGCAGGATGAGTTATGAAGTAGCAACGAAACTAATTTTATGGTTGGGGGGTCACCATAACATGAGGAAGCGTATTAAGGGGTCATGGCATTAGGAAGGTTGAGAACCACTGTGTAGAGTTTGGTCCAGATCCATCATTGTTTGAGTCCACAGTGATCTCTGGATGGAGGTGAACTACAACTCCAAAACCAAAGGACACTGCCCACCAAACCCTTCCAGTATTTTCTGTTGGTCGTGGGAGAACTGTGTGCCAAGTTTGGTTCAATTCCATCGTTGGTGGGGTTCAGAATGCTCTTTGATTGTAGGTGAACTATAAATCCCAGCAACTACAACTCCCAAATGACAAAATCATTTTTTTTAAGTGAAGGACATACATTGGGTTGTTAGGTGTCTTGTGTCCAAATTTGGTGTCAATTCTCCAGTGGTTTTTGAGTTCTGTGAATACCACAAACAAACATTACATTTTTATTTATATAGATTTATTAGGAACATTTCTATCCCATCCTTCTCACCTCCAAAGAGGGACTCGGTATGGCTAACAACAGGCACCATTTGGTGTCAAACAATAAAAACAAAGCAAAATATATATTTAGCATATATTAAAACAATTATAAATACATTAAAACAGTTTGCTGTTACTGTAATCCAGATACAGAATAGGGGACGCATGGCTCAAGAGCAGTATGTGTGAAAAAGATCTTGGAGTCTTCGTGGACCACAAGTTAAACATGAACCAACAATGTGATGCGGCGGCAAAAAAAGCCAATGAGATTTTGACCTCATTGGTCAAAATCAATAGGAGTCTAGTGTCTAGATCCAGGGAAGTCATGCTACCCATGCTCCATTCTGATTGGTTAGATCACACCTAGAATATTGTGTCCAGTTCTGGGCACCACAATTGAAGAGAGATATTTACAAGCTGGAATGTGTCCAGAGGAGGGCAACTAAAATGATCAAGGGTCTGGGAACAAGCCCCATGAGGAGCAGCTTAAAGAGCTGCGCATATTTAGCCTGAAGAAGAGAAGGTTGAGAGGAGACATGATAGCCATGTATAAATATGTGAGAGGAAGTCCTAGGGAGGAGGAGGGAGCAAGCTTGTTTTCTGCTGCCCTGGAGACTAGGACGCAATGGAACAATGGCTTCAAGCTACAGGAAAGGAGATTCCATCTGAACATTAGGAAGAACTTCCTGACTGTGAGAGCTGTTCTGAAATGGAACTCTCTGCCCCAGAGTGTGGTGGCAGCTCCTTCTATGGAGGCTTTTAAACAGATGCTGGATGGCCATCTGTCTGGGGTGCTTTGAACGGATTTTTCTGCTTCTTGGCAGGGGGTTGGACTAGATGGCCCACAAGGTCTCTTCCAACTCTATGATTTTATGATTCTGTTGGGCATACAGAAAAAACGTCCTGTCTACAGACTCTTTCACAGGCCCAGCGCGTGACAGCACATGGACCATAGGGAAGGCTGAGCGAAGGAAGATAGATGCTTTTGAACTCTGGTTCTGGAGAAAAGTTATGAGAGTGCCTTGGACCACTAGAAGATCCAAACAGTCTATACTTCAGGAAATAATCCCCGACTGCTCATTGGAGGGAAGGATAGTAGAGGCCAAGATGAAGTCCTTTGGCCACATCATGAGAAGAAAGGAAAGCTTAGAGAAGACAATGATGCTGGGGAAAATGGAAGGAAAAAGGAAGAGGGGCTGTCTAAGGGCAAGATGGTTGGATGGCATCCTTGAAGTGACTGGATTGACCCTGAAGGAGCTGGGGGTGAGACGGCTGATAGGGAGCTCTGGTGTGGGCTGGACCATGAGGCCACAAAGAGTCGGAAACGACTGAACGAATGACAACAACAACAACAAAATTTTAACCGTGTTATATTTTAACCATGTTGATTGGGCTTGTCCCCATATAAGCTGCCCTGAATCCCTTCGGGGAGATGGAGGCAAGGTACAAAAACTCATCGCTGAGCCTGTATCCCCAGGTTTCGGCGGTGGTCAGGGAGCTTTTGCACAATTAAAACTTGTGCGCCAGCTGCGCCCATACCTTGGGAAGTCTGACTTGGCCACGGTGTCCACGCTCTGGTTACATCCCGTCTAGACTACTGCAACACTCTCTACATGGGGTTGCCCTTGAAGACTGCTTGGAAGCTTCAAATGGTCCAGTGCTCGGCAGCCAGGTTACTAACAGGAGCGGCACTCAGGGAGCATACCACTCCTCTGTTGCGCCAGCTCCACTGGCTGCCAATCTGCTACCGAACACAATTCAAAGTGCTGGCGTTAGCCTATAAAGCCCTAAACGGTTCCGGCCCTACTTACCTCTCCGAACGCATCTCCTCCTATGAACCGACTAGGACATTAAGATAGTCCAGGGAGGCCCTGCTCTCAATCCCGCCTGCATCACAGGCGCGCTTGACGGGGACAAGGGACAGGGCCTTCTCGGTGGTGGCCCCTCGGCTGTGGAATGCCCTAACTGTAGACATCAGACAGGCCCCTTCGTTGCTGGCGTTCCGGAGGAAGGTGAAGACCTGGTTCTTCGAACAAGCGTTTGGCTAAACAGTGCAATTGAATATAGGAATACGGTGCAATCGAACATAGGAACATGAAACAAAGGATTATGAGAATGGATTCTGATGTGTTGTTGAGGCGTTATAATAATGATCGTTTATTGATATTGATTGTTATGTATAATGTGTTTTAATTGCTTATGATACTGTCTTGATAATTTGTACTATGTAAACTGCTTTGAGTCGCCTAAGGGCTGAGAAAAGCGGTATAGAAATAAAGTAAATAAATAAATAAATAGATAAATACAAAAATTAAGTTATTGTTATCGTTGTTGTACTATGCCAGTTAGCGTAGTGTCAAACTGCATTCATTATATAGAGCAGACGCATCCATAGTTAAGAGTTTTCTTCTGTTTCCTTACTTTCTAAAAAAGCGGTAATATACCTAAATAAGAAAACAGGATCTCTTAAAACTTGGGTACATTGACAGATCCCTCAGTCCTGCATAACTACAGTGCTCTCCAGACTTACAGACTATAATCAAACTGGATTGAATGATTTGGAACTGGGAGGAAATACCCAGTGAGCTCTTCCAAAAAGCCAATTCTCCTCCGTGACCTGGTTTAGTGTGCCTCTTCAGCGTAAAAAGCTGGTCTGTCTGGTTTTGGACCAAAGCGCCATGGTTTTGACCTAGAAATATTTGCAGAATTTAGATAAGCAGCTTAAAATATTCTGTGTGTGCCAGCCTGGATGTGCGGGTAAACCCACATCTATTTTTTTGTGCCCTGGCAAACTCCCCCTTTCCCTGCTTGAATCCTCCGAGCAACAGCTGGATGTTGCTAATCGCTTCACTAGTCCAATCATTTATTTTTTGTACAAAAACAAATCTGTTTAGAAAAGAAGACAAACAATTATTGTCTTGACCTTCAAGGCATATTGTTTCACTCCTGGTGGTAGGGAAAGAGGAATGAAACATTAAGCTATGGAAGGATTGGAGAGCATGGAAAAGTCATTGTTTTGGGCATAATTCTCCAGCCATCAAGGACATTAGTCCAGGAATGCATCTACGCTATCGATTTAATGCAGTTTGATGCCCTTTTAACCATCATGACTCAGTGCTATGGAGTCATGGGAGTTGTAGTTGTATATCATAGAATCATAGAATAAAAGAGTTGGAAGAGACCTCATGGGCCACCCAGTCCAACCCCATTCTGCCAAGAAGCAGGAATATTGCATTCAAATCACCCCTGACAGATGGCCATCCAGCCTCTGTTCAAAGCTTCCAAAGAAGGAGCCTCCACCACACTCCGGGGCAGAGAGTTCCACTGCTGAACGGCTCTCACAGTCAGGAAGTTCTTCCTCATGTACAGATGGAATCTCCTCTCTTGTAGTTTGAAGCCATTGTTCCGCGTCCTAGTCTCCAAGGAAGCAGAAAACAAGCTTGCTCCCTCCTCCCTGTGGCTTCCTCTCACATATTTATACATGGTTGTCATATCTCCTCTCAGCCTTCTCTTCTTCAGGCTAAACATGCCCAGCTCCTTAAGCCGCTCCTCATAGGGCTTGTTCTCCAGACCCTTGATCATTTTAGCCGCCCTCCTCTGGACACATTCCAGCTTGTCAATATCTCTCTTGAATTGTAGTGCAATATGGCAATATGGTCTTTTGCTTTCTCTGCCAAAGAGTGCTGGTGCCTCACTGAACTCCAAATCACATTTTCCCATAGCACTGAGCCATAGTAGTTAAAGTGGTGTCAAACTGCATTAATCCTACTGTGTAGATGCACCCCAAATTGAGTATTTATTTATTTACTTCATTTATATCTTGCCTTTCTCACCCCTCAGGGGACACAAGAAGGCTTACGAGATGTGGCAAGAATTCAATCCAAACTCTGAGATTGAGGGTGCACTCCTTATTTAACCCATTGTGCGTATTGTGTGCTTTGTATAGTGTACGGTTTTGTGCACTATGGCCGGTTTCATCAGATGCAAGAAATATAATTCAGAATTGGGTTGATGTGAGTTTTCCGGGCTGTATGACCATGTTCCAGAAGCATTCTCTCCTGATGTTTCACCTGCATCTATTGCAGGCATCCTCAGAGGTTGTGAGGTCTGTTGGAAACTAGGAAAATGGGGTTTATATACCTGTGGAATGTCCAGGGTGAGAGAAAGAACTCTTGTCTGTTTGAGGTAGATGTAAATGTTGCATTTGGCCCCCATGATTAGCATTTAATGGCCTTGCAGTTCCAAGGTCTGGCTTCTTACTGCCGGGGGGGGGATACTTTGTCGGGAGGTGATTGAAAGGCATTGCAGACTACTTCAACCAAAGAAGCTATAGCAGGGCACTTGATGAACCAACTTGAACTCAGCATATTATTTGAGAACACCGAAATGCTGGACCACTCCAACAACCACCATGTCAGACTACACAGAGAAGCCACTGAAATCCACAAGCATGTGGACAATTTCAACAGAAAGGAAGAAACCATGAAAAGGAACAAAATCTGGCTACCAGTATTAAAAATCTCAAAAATCATAACAGTAAATAAAGAACAACACTCAAAAACAGAGGAATTCCAGGCAAGAAACAAGCAGGGCCAGCTAATCACCTCCCCACAAAGTGTTCCCCCAGGCAGTAAGAAGCCACACCTTGAAACTGCTAGGCCATTAAATGCTAATCAAGGTGGCCAATTGAAACATTCACACCTACCCAACAGACAAGAGTTCTTTCTCCCACCCTGGACTTTCCACAGATATATAAACCCCATTTTCCTAGTTTCCAACAGACCTCACAACCTCTGAGGATGCCTGCCATAGATGCAGGCGAAACATCAGGGGAGAATGCTTCTGGAACATGGCCATACAGCCCGAAATTCTCACAAGACCCCAGTGATTCCAGCCACAAAAGCCTTCGACAATACATCATTCAGAATTACTCTATGGACTCATCTACACTGTAGAATTAATGCAGTTTGACACCACTAATTGCTCTGGATAAGTGCTATGGAATCCTGGGAGCTGTAATTTGGAGAGGCACCAGCAGTGGTATCAAAATGTATTAATTCCACAGTGTGGGCATCCCCAATGTGTGTTGCTGTTTTTATGGGCCTTCAAGTAGTTTCTTACTTATAGGGACCCTTAGGCAAATCTATAATTGAGTTTTCTTGGCAGGATTTGCTTAGAGCGGATTTGCCTCATCTTCCTCTGAGGCTTAGAGAGTGTGATTTCCCTAAGTTCATCCATGGGTTTCCATGGCTGAGTGGGGAGTCAAATCCTGGACTTCAGAGTCATAGTCTAATGCTCAAAGTACTACACCGTGTTGGCTTTTTTCTGTGTGGATTCATATATACATATATAATGACTTTTCATAGATGAAAACTAAGACATGGCTAACGATCCGACATCAATATCTGGCCAAGAAACCGAATGTTATTAACGGGGCAGAAAAGACAAGCTTGGAGAGTTTGCAGAAGAAAGCTTTTTCCTGCAAATTCAGACGAACAAAGCAAAATGTGTCCAGAGGAGGGTGACAAAAATGATCAAGGGTCTGGAGAACAAGCCCTATGAGGAGCGGCTTAAAGAGCTGGGCATGTTTAGCCTGAAGAAGAGAAGGCTGAGAGGAGACATGATAGCCATGTATAAATATGTGAGAGGAAGTCATAGGGAGGAGGGAGAAGCTTGTTTTCTGCTTCCCTGGAGACTAGGACGCGGAACAATGGCTTCAAACTACAAGAAAGAAGATTCCATCTGAACATCAGGAAGAACTTCCTGACTGTGAGAGCTGTTCAGCAGTGGAACTCTCTGCCCCGGAGTGTGGTGGAGGCTCCTTCTTTGGAGGCTTTTAAACAGAGGCTGGATGGCCATCTGTCAGGGTGATTTAAATACAATATTCCTGCTTCTTGGCAGTATGGGGTTGGACTGGATGGCCCATGAGGTCTCTTCCAACTCTATGATTCTAACATAATTTTACTCTTTGACTATATGATAAAAACAGCTTTTTAAAAGTATTATTTCATCCATTTTTGCTGCTTGCTTGAGAGTTCCAGCTGCTTGAGTTCCAGTCAACTGAGATACTATTTGAACCTGGCGACAAGTGTTTGGCCTAATGAAGCTACTCTATGAGACAGTTTCCAATCCATCCATCCTCCCCTGGATAATGATGTGGAGGAAGCATAGAGTTTCCATCCCTCTTTATCAGCTCCTTTGTGTGCGCCAGGCATTTTAAATGCAGCGTGGGACAAGCGTATGTTGAATGATTGATCTGTTTGTTGTACCTACATCTGGCTCTTTCCATTGTATGGCTGCCTATTTTGGGATGTCTGCTCTCTCTCGCCCACTCCAGAGCTTCCAGCAAGAAGCTCTCAGCCAGCAAAACACAGGGATCCGTTTCATTCAATTGCAAGGTACGACTGGCTGAAAGCAACAGAGAGGAGCAAGAGGTTTATATTTCGAGAATTCTCCTCCATTGTCTCTTCCTCCTCCTCCTTCTCCCTGTTTGCATTTTCCCCATACCTCTTAATCATCAACCCTTAATTAGTACAAGTGATTATTGTGTGTTGGGATGTTTATTGAATATGTCTAGTAGGGCACGGGGCATGAATCATTCTGTACAAAACTGAATATCCCCTTTGGAAAAGAACAGTGTAATTTGGCACGTTGGGTACATCCTTACACATACTTATATCCAACTGCATAGGTTTACAGTGGTAATATATTATTTTAAATTAGTACATCCTGCAACTATTATAGAAACCTTGGAAGACAATCATACTTGGCCATGAGTGATTGCCTAGAGTAATAAACCATTATTGTGTAGTCGAGATTCTGCTTTTAAAGGGGTCGATTCCAGGACATTTTTGTAGCCCTCGTGAAAGAAAGAAAAAAGGAGAACAGTTTCCCCAATACACTACTACTACTATTACTAGTGTATTGGGAGAACAGTTTCCCCCAATACACTACTACTACTACTACTACTACTACTATAAGGTCCCCGGTAGCTCAGTGGGTTAAAGCACTGAGCTGCTGAGCTTGTTGATCGAAAGGTCGCAGGTTCGATTCCGGGGAGCGGCGTGAGCTTCCGCTGTCAGCCCTAGCTTCTGCCAACCTAGCAGTTCGAAAACATGCAAATGTGAGTAGATCAATAGGTACCAGTCTGGCGGGCAGGTAATGGTGCTCCATGCAGTCATGCCGGCCACATGACCTTGGAGGTGTCTATGGACAATGCTGCCAGCACTTCGGCTTAGAAATGGAGATGAGCACCACACCCCAGAGTCAGACATGACTGGACTTAATGTCAGGGGACTACCTTACTACTACTACTACTACTACTACTCATCTATACACATAATAAAAGTGAAAATATGTTTGTATGTCTATGGCTTGTGTGTCTACTTACACAGACAAGCTCCTGCCTCCACAAACAGCTATAGCTCCCACAACTCAGGAAACACCAAAAGCTGTGATGGCACATCTGAGCCTATGGGAAAACTATAGTGTCTGACTTTACTAGTGTCCACAGTTTGGGTGGTGTCCTGGATTCATCACTTACGCTTGAAGCTCAGGCGTCGGCGGTGGCCAGGAGGGCCTTTGCTCAACTAAGACTCGTGCGCCAACTGCGACCGTACCTCGTGAAGGCGGATCTGGCCAGGGTGGTCCATGCCTTAGTCACCTCCAGATTGCACTCTACGTGGGGCTGCCCTTGAAAACGGCCTGGAAATTTCAATTGGTCCAGCTGCCCTGCCTCGAAAACCAATCGGCCAGGTTGTTAACTGGTGCTCCTTACAGGCAGAGGTCAACCCTCCTGTTTAAGGAGCTCCATTGGCTGCCGTTCATTTTCCGGGCCCAATTCAAGGTGCAGGTACTTACCTACAAAGCCCTAAACGGTTTGGGACCCGCCTACCTGTGTGACCGCATCTCTGTATACGAACCCACACGATCTCTTCCATCATCTGGAGAGGCCCTGCTCGCGATCCCACCTGCATCGCAAGCGCGATTGGTGGGGACGAGGGACAGGGCCTTCTCGGTGGTGGCCCCTCGACTCTAGAACTCGCTCCCTAAGGACATCAGGCATGCCCCAATGCTGGCAGTCTTTAGAAGGAGCTTGAAAACATGGTTGTTCCAGTGTGCCTTCTCAGAATAAGGACACTCCAAGCAATATGTCCCAAATACACTTTACTAGAGATCTAGAATTGCCTACATGCCCCACCTATCCCTAAAATATCTATCCTATTTCACCTGATCATGCCCAACATTTTTAAAGATTTTAAGTACTACATTTGGCCCTGCCATAGGTTTTAATGTGCCGCGGTGTTATTGTTTATGTTTTTTTGCTTTGTTTATGAGGTTTTTTAATTATTGCACTGTTGTTGTGTTTTACTGATGTATTTGGGCTTGGCCTCTTGTAAGCCGCACCGAGTCCTTCGGGAGATGGTAGCAGGGTATAAATAAAGGTTTGTTATTATTATTATTATTATTATTATTATTATTATTACTCGGGCACTATTTGTATACCTTCTGTTAAGATTAAGACCCTTTAACACAGAGGCACTTTAGACAAGGTGAAAAGACAACCAAAATGAGTTTACTGCAAACAAGATGAATAAAGGGTTAACTCTACCCGGGACTATCATAAAGTAATTTAAAGCAATACATTACAAAAGGAACCTTTGCTGGCTGCAGTAATCTCTCTGGAGTCTTCTGCCTCTGGTGCAAAGTGATGGTTATAAACTGTCTCAATCTTCTTTCTTGTGAAGCATGAGCTGGTCATAAGCTTCTGTTGTCCTTTGGACTGCTGGTATAAAAAAAATGCTGAATGCAGGTGCTAAGGATGTCTGTTTGAATTGCTTGGGCCTAGGATTACCAGACAATCCCAAACCTAAGTCACAATAGCTGTGCTGTAGAAAAAGGAGGAGTTTAGCAAGAGAACTCTATACAGGGAAATGGAATAGACCAACTAAGGCTGGCTTCTGGAGGGGTATTATGCTCCACCTAAAACTAATACAAAAGCAGATATCTACACTACTGGGAAAATCTATGAACATGGGGAACTGAAGCAGAGGAGAGGAAAAAGCAAAGCCAAAACTTCACAACAGGCTCTCCTTTCAATTACATTGCAGGTTATAGTAAGCACCATGCACATGTCCAAGAGCCTTGCCAATGTCATCCACACTATACTGCCAACCACCCAAGTGAAGGCTTTCACACAGGGACCATTTCATCCTAGATTTTATGTGTTTCCTCCATCACAGCCATCCCATTGTTCCTGACTCTCTCCATTGGTGTGGAATTAGCATGACCCCCACCCACTGCCTCTCCTATAACCCTTTCCTATTCTTTTCATACTAGAGAGCTTTGGAAAGAATTCACCATGATTTATAAGAGTTGTAGGTACTGGGATGTATAGTTCACCTGCAATCTAAGAGCACTCTGAACTCCACCAATGATGGAATTGGATCAGTCTTGGCACACACAGCCTCCATGGCCAGCAAAAAAATACTGGAGGTATTTTGGGAAAATTCACCTTGAATTGGGGGAGTTGTAGTTCACCTACATCCAGAGAGCAATGTGAACCCAAACACCGATGGATCTGGATCAAACTTGGCACACATATCTGATATGCCAAAATTTGATTATTGGAGGGGTTTGGGGAAAACTGACCTTCCTTTCTGGGAGTTGTAGTTCACCCACAACCACAGAAACTGTTACCTCTACCAATGATGGACCTGGACCAAACTTGGCACACAGAACCCCCATGAGTAACTCAACCTACTGGAGGGGTTTGAGGGGACTGACTCACCATAGTGGGAGTTGTAGTTTACCCTACAGCCACAGTGCACACTGAACCCAACCAATGATGCATCAAGAGCAAACTTGCCCAACATAACAAATTTTAAGTACTGATGGAAGTTAACCTGGGATGATGTGAGTTTTGTTTCAACCACAACCTTGTGCATTTTGTACACTTAAAAACTGACTTTTTCAAATAACCCAGGCAACGCCGAGTACCCAAGCTAGTAATAATATATAATCTCCCACAGTTGTCCACCCTATTCTAGCCCTGAGTTTCTTTTCTTTGCCATTTATTCTAACCATAATTTCTAACCTTCTAGATTACAAGGGAAGCTACGATCTTATTGTTTTCCCGTCTATGTAAATTTTGCATCCGTTAATAACGAAGGCTGTGCCTACACAGCCAAAAAAACCTGGACTCTGTTGCTACGGAGAGCCTGCATGATGCATAGCTGGATTTGCAGTACAATCGCTGCACCCAGCCTTTGCTCCACGTCAAGGGAACTCAGGATTTACTCCGCAGATTCTTAGAAAAAGCTTTCGGGTAATCTCTAGAAGGTTCAAAAAGCTTTTTGTTTCCTACTGCAAGACTTAGCTGACTTGGCAGTTTCATTTCACATGTGTATATTGTTAGTTTTTGAATGAAATGTTTGCTCAAACACATTGAATTACTTTTCTTTTTTATGATGTAGGAACCCAACAATTGTTTTTTCATGCTGTGGCACCAAAATTTCTGCGAAGGAAGTAATGCCTAAGAATCCATCAATTTTTGTTAATTGAGGCATACAGTTGGCCCACATTTATGACAGATAATGGCACAAAACTAGAAAAACTGCTAAAAACTCTGGGGCTAGGGCAACTGCCTCCTGAAGTCCTCATAGCAGAGTTGTTCAGGAAGCGGTTTGCCTTGGAGATCAAAGCTGATCCTGAACTTGTTGAAGCAAGGATCAGTGATGGTCTGACAACTGCCTTTGGAAGCTACTGTTGTGTAAGTTTCCAGAAACAGCTGGCAAGGGAAAACACTGTGGCTCCATCTCTCCTGAAAACTCTGGAAGGCTGGTGGAGCAGCAGTGACCCACCAACTGTCTCCTAATGTCCATGCAGAAGCCAGCTTGCAGAGGTGGTTTTCGAGGCAGGCTAGCCTTGTTCCATTTTGTCCTAATCACAGCAGCAGTTCAAGTAGTTCATCCAAATAAAGACCAAGCAGAAGACATGCAAGTTTGGTTGAAAAGATCAAAAAAGCAAGAGTCCATTTGAGATTAGAATCATACAGTCATAGAGGTGGAAGAGACCACACAAGCCATCAAGTCCAAGCCTTTGCCATGCAGCAATGACACAATCAAAGCACCCCCAACAGATGGCCATCCAGCCTCTATTTAAGAGCCTCCAGCGAAGGTTCTTCTACCACATTCTGTGGCAGAAAGTTTCACTGTTGAACAGTTCTCACAATGAGGAAGTTCTTCCTAATGTTCAGGTGGAATCTTCTTTCCTGTCATTTGAACCCACTGCTCTAAGTCCTAGTCTCCAGGGCAGCAAAAACAAACCTGTTTCTTCTTCTTTATGGCATCCTTTCAGATATTAAACATGGCAAACATGTCTCCTCTCAACTTTATCTTTCACAGCAGTGGTTCTCAACCTGTGGGTCCCCAGGTGTTTTGGTCTACAACACCCAGAAATCCCAGACAGTTTACAAGCTGTTAGGATTTCTGGGAGTTGAAGGCCAAAACATCTGGGGACCCACAGGTTGAGAACCATTGTTCTGCAAGCTAAATATCCCCAGCTCCAGAAGAATAATGATATCAGGTCTGAGGCACAAATGGATGTTGGAAGTCTGTTCAAAATGGAGCCATTGTCAACTGCAAGGAAATGCTGTCAACGACCGGATTTGTAGCTCCACGCCAACGTCTCAGCTGCTCCTTGATTAATTAGTATTTCCCAGAAAGCCAGTAAGATCTCCCTTCAGTGATGCCTCTATAAAGCTGTAGGGAAGTCTACAACTTCTGGAACTTGCTGGGAAGCGCTTGCTTCTGGTTCAACCATTGAAAATGGCAAAGGCTGCTGAGAGTTGCTTGCTTCAGCTGCTGGCACTTTCATCTGCTCTTCTTCTGCACTGACCAAGCAGGCTGCTGGGAGTTGCTCATTTCCATCTCAGTCACTGGCACTCCCATCTGCCCTTGCGCTGTGCTACTCTGCTGCTGAGTACGCATGCCCAGTGTGGAACACATCTCAACACACTAAAACAATGGATGTGGCTGTTAATGAGACATGCCGCATTATCATGGGGTGTCTGCGTCCTACACCACTGGAGAAATTACACTGTTTAGCCAGTATTGCACCACCTGATATCCGCCGGGAAGTAGCAGCCAATAGGGAGTGACATCTCCAGCTCATCCCCTGTTTGGGTATCAGCCAGCATGTCAACGACTTAATTCAAGACATAGTTTTCTTAGATCTACAAAGACACTCGCTGGAACACCTCAGCAAGCGAGGGTCCAAAAGTGGCAGACTCAAACCCAGAACCTCAACCAATGGCTGGTACCAGATGAGAGACTCCCCCCTGGGCACACAGAGGACTGGGCAACTTGGAAGGCGCTGAACAGACTGTGCTCTGGCACCACGAGATGCAGAGCCAACCTTCAGAAATGGGGCCACAAAGTGGAATCCTTGACATGTGAGTGTGGAGAGGAGCAAACCACTGACCTCCTGCTGCAATGCAACCTGAGCCCTGCCACATGCACAATGGAGGACCTTCTTGCAGCAACACCAGAGGCACTCCAAGTGGCCAGATACTGGTCAAAGGACATTTAATCAACTACCAAACTCACAAATTTTGTATTCTGTCTGTTTGTTTGCTTTGTTCTGTTAGAAATGTAATATAATATGACTGGTTGTCCTGACACGACAAATAAATAAATCTGTTCTTCTTCCTTCCTGTCCAAACAGGGCAGGACACATCTCCCCTGAAGATTTAGAGGATGAAGAGGAGAAGTGATGGCCTGCCCATGTAGTGGCTGGCTTCCAGAAGTGGTTGGTGAGGAAGAGTGAGCACTGTTGCCACATCTTCTCTGAAGACCCAGGGGTCAAAGAGCAGCAATGGTCCACCAGTTATTTTCTAAAGCCATGCATTGGCTAGCTTCCAGAGGAAGTTAGTAAGGGAAATTGCTGGTGCTCCGTCTCTCCAAAGATCTGGAGAGGGCAGAGGAGTATGAAAGGTCCACTAACTACCTCCTGAAACCCATGCAATCTCTGGCTTCCACAGATGGTGGATGAAGGAGAGCCCTTCTGCTCCATGCAGCACATGTTCACACAGCAGTTTGGACCTCATGTATGGTTGCCAACAACTATGACAAGCTTAAGGCATGAATATACACATTGCAACCTTAGTCTTCAAGGGGAGAGAATGGCAAGCCTGCAAATAATGAGATCAGCAAATGTCATATCTGTGAACGTGGAGAGCCAGCTGTACATACAGCATTTCTATAGATCTACCATGAGATTGGATACTTTTGCTGAGTGGCAGGTTAAAAAATGCCCGAAAGGAATGCACACGCCATGTATATGAAAGAAACAAAGGGATGTGCATACACCTTATGTAACTTAATTATGATAACCATTAAAACTGCTTTTAATTGAATGAAATTACTTTTGTTTTAATATGAGAACCTGCTTACATCTGTGATGACATTTATTTCTGTTTTGTTAATCACGTTGGGTGAAAGGCAACTTCTTGCCTTAGTTTGGCAGAAAGTGAAGATGTAAACGAAATAAATGATAAGAACTAATGACTTTTAACACAGGGAGTAAAGCCTGCAAAATATCGAAATGGTTTCCCAACTCTGTTGTCCAGACTTTTTTTCTTATGGTTACAGTTTGTTTTGAACAGATGCTTGATTAAGATATTGATTAAAAACAGAATTCTGATTAGATATCAACCCTGGCGATCAATGGGATGACAGATGCAGCAACTACCAAGCTTGCAAACTTTGTGTTTTGTCTGTTTGTTTGTTTTGTTCTGTTAGAAATGTAATACAATGGCCTGGTTGCCCCTGACACGATAAATAAATAAATCTTTCCTTCTGTCTCCAAGAGAAGAGGAAGGGGAGGAAAGGGCAGGGAGGGGACTTGGGGAGAACCCTCTTTCGCCCGACCTGCCCACTCTACTTCAGCCCACCATGTGGCCCCCAAGTTAGAAAGGTGCCCAGAGAACATTATCTGCCAAAGTCAAACCTGCAAATGTGTAGGATCTTTGGAACTATTACGCTAAATTGAGCCATATAGGATCTTGGCCAATGAGGTTAAGTGAGATGCAAAGGGATGTCATTGGAAGCCTGGAAAAAAACATGCAAATAATTTTTGGAATGTGCGATAGAAAGGTCTGTTCTGATAAGCTCTGGCCAAGTGGAGGGAATGTATCTGAGAAGCAAAATGTTTCCTTTGCATAAAGCACTCTTTCTTCCAGCCTCATGCTATAACACCCAATCAGATGTGAAAAGAGAACTCAATCTGCTTCTCCCTAACATTCTCTTTCCAACCTCAGAGGAAACATCCCTCACCCTTCGAGTCAATTTAAGGTATTAGCCAAGGTATTAGGGGTAAGGAGGGACAGCCAAGGTCTTTTGGCACCTACTTTAGGTAATTCGTAAACCTTGGGCCTCTGCTCTAATGAAGAGGAAATGAAACACACTATATAAATATTATTATTGTCTAAATATAGCTTCCATAAGGATTAAAGTGTATATAGATGCACAGCAAGAGAGACGCATTCACTTGGTGCTTTCACAAATGCAGTTTGGCTGCAGCCTTGTACACATTATGGATCAATAATCAGTTTGAGTGTGAATGTCTCATTCAGTTTCATGAAAGAATGACTGGATTTTTGTGCCGTCGCACCTGGAGGCTATAGCTCTTAGTGAAAGAGGCATGGACGTGACATCTTTCCCCAGGGGATTGCTTCTTGCCCTCCTTTAGGAAACTGGAACTCCCAAAGACCCAAACACTGTAGATAACTCAAAATAAGTTTTATTGTTCACAAAGAGTTATCTCTTTAAGGCAATAAGCTGGAAGTTTCAAAGGGGCGAAGGAAAATGTACATTACAGTCTCTGGTTGTCTTGGGTCCAAGACGTTTTGCAGCTGAGAAGCTTTTCCAGGTCCCTCTTTCTCAATGGCTGTAAATGTCAGAGCAATCCACAACCCCAGTCCAGATGGCCTATGTTTGAAGACACAGGGTCTTCCTCTGGTGCCAAAGGAACTGATTTGAAGGCGCTTGAGACTTCCCAACGTCGTTCAGGTTAGTCTGAACATGAAGCATAAGTCTCAAGGGTAAGAACCTCAGAATTGGTGCTGAGAGGTAACTTAATCAGGGACTTTTAGAGCCAAGTCTCTTACTCACGTCCATCTGGTAGAAAATCTGATGGTGGAATAAAAAAAGGGAAGCACTCCCCTCCTCCAGGAAGAGGTAGAGCCAAACAATTAAGCTGAAAAAGCAACTCAACTGGTGCAAACAACACTGATTGACAGCTATAAATAACCAATCAATCCAACTATACATAAGCAGGGTAAAAAGGCAGGATTAAGCATGATACAACAGTTTAAATCTTGCAACTAACAGTTATACATATAGGTGGCGCCACTCGCGCCATCACAATTTTGGTAAAGTATGAGTGTGATCTGATTTTCCCTCTGTTGTAGCCACAAACCATAGTATAACCCATTTTTAGGAGATATACATTACTGAGTTTATTGGGGAAAACGGGAAGTGACAGATAATACCAAAGCCTATTAGTATTGGAAGAGACCCCAGGGGCCATCCAGCCCAACCCTGTTCTGCCATGCAGGAATATACAAGCAAAACAGACACAAATAAGCCAATATCCATCTCAAGCATATGCATATCTCACCGCGTGCATGTATATGAGATGCATATGACTATGGCAGCACATGCACAATTCTGCTTCTCCAACCTTCAACTCAATCTGGACAATGAGTTGGAATCTAGTTGGTGAGACTCAACCAGAGTAGACTGATTGAATTCATTCTTCAAGGCTGAGTTTACAGATTAAATTAATCCAATGGTTCAACTCAACCGGAACTAATAATTGGATGTATTTATTTATAGTATTTATATTCTGCCCTTCTCACCCCGTAGGGGACTCAGGGCAGATCACAATGCACATATACATGGCAAACATTCAATGCCATAGACACACAACATATATAGACAGAGACACTGAGGCTATTTAACTTTCCAGCTTCATGAGGGTATGCTTTTTGAATTCCGGCCACCAGGGGAGCTGTTGCTTCACCATCCACTTGTGTCACCAATTGAGTACTTCCTCAATCTTTTCCACACTGCTGGAGAGTTTTATGGTGTTGTAAATTAGTTAAATTAGCCTCCCTGCATAAGCGGTACCTAAAATTCCTACTTGACAGATGCAACTGGCTTTCAGGATGCAAAGGTCAACAGCGAGCTAGACAAATGGCCGGAAGCTCACTCTGGCCCGCGCTGGCTTTGAATTCATGACCTCTTGGTCAGTAATGATTTTAATGCAGCTGACTCCCAACCAGCTGTGCCACAACCCGGTCCTCTAGGTCTTGAGTACTGGACAACAGCGTCCAACAGGAAAAGACACCATCAGGATCCTCTGGACGAGGAGTCCCATTCCTGGCAATAGCATTCCCAAACTGATTCTGAGACAGTCATAGAAGTGCCTTGTCATGCATGGGAAAACTTGGGCCCTCCAGGTGTTTTGTACTTCAACTCTCACAATTCCTAACAGCCTACCAGCTGTTCGAAATTGTGGGAGTATGCATATCTCACCGCGTGCATGTATATGAGATGCATATGACTATGGCAGCACATGCAAAATTCTGTTTCTCCAACCTTGAACTCAGTCTGAACAATGGGTTGGAATCTAGTTGATGCGACTCAACCAGAGTAGACCGATTTAATCCATTCTTCAAGGCTGAGTCTACAAACTTGGAGGGCCCAAGTTTGCTCATTCCTGATTTAGGAGAATCATAGCATTGGAAGAGACTCCAAGCATCATCCGATCCAACCAGGTTCTGTTATGCAGGAAGACACAATGCAAGCATCTCTGACAGATGGCTACTCTGCCCTTGCTGAAAACCTTTCAGCGAAGGCAACTCCACCACACTCTAAGGCAACCCAGTAGAACAAATGTTTGTGTACCATAAGAACTCCCAGCACCTGCTGCTGAATTTATAGCTGCTTGATCTTGAGAAGCCAGGTGGTGATCTGGTCAACATTTGTCTTGTAAGCCTCCTTCCATGCCACTCCTGTAGATTTGCTACAAAGGATGGGGTCATCTACTCGGTATCCTTCAGTTCTGGCTGATCTGGGACCTCATTTTCTTGAAGTTTCCGATTTGCTCAGATACAGGGAGGCATCACCTGAAGCCAGGTGCCTTTCAAAGTCTGGCTCCTTCTCCTTGGATTCCATAGCTATGACAAGAATAGCGTCACAAGGGCTTCTGAATTCCAAAGGTTGAGGTAGGAACCAAAAAGCCTTGCTGATCAGTTGCAAGGATTTAATTAGGCCAGATGATTTTAACCAGTTAGCAGCTCTGACACATATATTGAATCACAGATACAGGCCTTCTTCCACAAGATGTTATGATAACTCAAAGCAATTGCTGTTTATTGCAAATCAAAATGTCATTGGAGAAACAAGATGCTTGCAGGTTTCTTTTTTCCCCTCAGAGTGGCTATCTTTTTAGTGAAATGCTGCAACCTGCTGATGTATATAGGTATTGCACTTTCACTTATTTATTTATTTTCCCTGTCAAAAGCATTGCATAAATAAGTATAAAACAGATAAAATAGAAGGAACACAAGCAGCTAAATGATTTTAAACCAAAAACGGGCAACAGTGACCACATTGTCTATATCTTTAAAAAAAATCTTCCTCTGTACATGAGGCAGGGCATAGTAGACAAGCATACATAGGCAGAGGGTTCTTCTAGGTTATGCCATTTTCCCAGGGGATGTGGCACAGAGACTGTGGTGCAGCTGGGTGGGAGTCAGCTGCATTAAGATCACTACTGACCAAAAGGTCATGAGTTCGTAGCCAACCCAGGTTGGAGTAAGCTTCCGACCAATTTGTGTAGCTTGCTGTTGACCTTTACAGCCCAAAAGATATTAAGTATCCATGCCAAGTTTGGTCCAGATCCATCATTGTTTGAGTCCACAGTGCTCTCTGGATGTAGGTGAACTACAACTCCAAAACTCAAGGTCAATGCCCACCAAAACCTTCCAGTATTTTCTGTTGGTGATGGGAGTTCTGTGTGCCAAGGTTGGTTCAATTCCATCTTTGGTGGAGTTCAGAATACTCTTTGATTGTAGGTTAACTATAAATCCCAGCAACTACAACTCTTAAATGACAAAATCAATCTCCACTCCAACCCCACCAGTATTCAAATTTGGGCATATCAGGTATTTGTTCCATATTTGGTCCAGTGAATGAAAATACATATTGCATATTAGATATTTACTTGACGATTCATAACAGTAGCAAAATTACAGTTATGAAGTAGCAACGAAAATAATTTTATGGTTGGGGGTCACCACAACATGAGGAACTGTATTAAGGGGTTGCGGCATTAGGAAGGTTGAGAACCATTGGCTTAAACCAAGATGTTTTAAGGGAGAGTAGATGTCTTTTGGACAATTGAAATAACACTTCTGAAATTCTGCTATATATGTTTTTGTGCAATGGCATATCTTTGTCACTAACAGTTCAAAGAGATAACTAGGTATATCAGTTTAACAGCTGAGAAACCTAATTGCCTTCCATGAATTCTAGTGGCTATTTACCTCTAAGGAGAAGGTTGACTCAAGTGAGTTTTTAACTCTTCTCAAGGAGATTCCTGATTTTACCAAAATGGTGGTGAATGCCATTTTCCAAAAGGTTATAGAGATATCCATTTCCCAAAAGGTTATGGCATCATTTTTCCAATAGGTTATGATTTCTAACAAGGTCATGCCTTTCCAAAGATCATAATTCTCCAAAATCAGCTGTTTTTCATTAGGATATTTTCTGCAAAATGACCTCAAGTCTTTTGCTAAAGACAGAAACTCTTCCTTTCGCTGTGCCATGGTTTCTGGATCCAAATTATAGCAATGGCAAGTCTTCTTTCCCATCTCCTTACACATTTGCTAAAACCGAAAAACTGCCTTTTTGGATTATGATGATAATTGATTTCAACCCCACTTTATCTCTCTAAAAAGAAATCCAAAGCAACCATAATTTCTAGCATCCCCATGTTGGTATTCAATCCCTGTTTGGGGTGCTTTTTTAAAAAGGTCCTGCCAGACTACTACTTACTTCTTAGATTCTGGTGTTTATATGTAGGAATGTAAATAGAAGCATAAGAAAAAAGAGGCATTAACTGCTTATTGCAACGATGCTGCCAAAACACATCGTCTTTATCTGCGCAACAGAAGTTCATGCTGAGTGCATTTGCAGAGATCAAATGCTATGGTTTATTTCTAGGGAATGCAATTTACTTGCAATTGGAAACAGTATACTGAACAAAATGTTTGTATTCTCATATCTTACGAGTAAAGGCACAATATTTGTTCTGGAAAGAAAAAACCTTGATTGCCTAATTGAAAAACTCTTAGATTTTCAGGTCCACTTAACTATCTTGTTCACTACAAAGACTCCAACAGCTCAAAAATAGCAATTAGATGATGCTGTTCAGAAGAACACAGCTTTGTGTATTCCTGAGAAGGAAATTGGCTCAACCTGGACACAGCATTTCATTTGAGAACACAGAAATGCTGGACCACTCTCACAACCACCATGTCGGCCTACACAGAGAAGCCATTGAAATACATTGAAATTGTCCACATGCTTGTGTATTTCAATGGCTTCCCTGTGTAGTCTGACATAGAATCATAGAATCATAGAATCAAAGAGTTGGAAGAGACCTCATGGGCCATCCAGTCCAACCCCTTCTGGCAAGAAGCAGGAATATTGCATTCAAATCACCCCTGACAGATGGCCATCCAGCCTCTGTTTAAAAGCTTCCAAAAAAGGAGCCTCCACCACACGCCGGGGCAGAGTTCCACTGCTGAATGGCTCTCACAGTCAGGAAGTTCTTCCTTGTGTTCAGATTGAATCTCCTCTCTTGTAGTTTGAAGCCATTGTTCCCTTGCGTCCTAGTCTCCAAGAAAGCAGAAAACAAGCTTGCTCCCTCCTCCCTGTGGCTTCTTCTCACATATTTATACATGGCTATCATATCTCCTCTCAGCCTTCTCTTCTTCAGGCTAAACATGCCCAGCTCCTTAAGCCGCTTCTCATAGGGCTTGTTCTCCAGACCCTTGATCATTTTAGTCGCCCTCCTCTGGACAACATCTTGTCAACATCTCTCTTGAATTGTGGTGCCCAGAATTGGACACAGTATTCCAGGTGAGGTCTAACCAAAGCGGAATAGACATGGTGGTTGTTGGAGTGGTCCAGCATTTCTGTGTTCTCAAATAAAATGCTGTGTCCAGGTTGGTTCATCAGGTGCTCTGCTATGGCTGATTTCTCTGGTTGAAGTAGTCTGCAGTGCCTTTCATGTTCCTTGATTCGTGTTTGGGCAATGCTGTTTGGTGGTCCCTATGTAGACTTGTCCACAGCTGCATGGTACACGGTAGACTCCTGCAGAAGTGAGAGGATCCCTCTTGTCCTTTGCTGAACGTAGCATTTGTTGGATTTTCTTGGTGGGTCTGTAGATAGTTTGTATGTTGTGTTTCCTCATCAGCTTCCCAATGCGGTCAGTGGTTCCCTTGATGTATGGCAAGAACACTTTTCCTCTGGGTGGATCTTTGTCTTGAGTGTCATGGCTTGTTCTTGGTCTTGCAGCTCTTCTGATGTCTGAGGTGGAGTCTACATTGGCCTGTAGAGCCCAGTTTAGGTGGTTCAGTTCATCTGGGAGGAGGTGGGGTTCGCCTAGTCATCCGCAAATGAGATCAACAATTGGGTCACACCGTTTACAGAAAATCCACACACACACAGATAGATATCTACATAAAAACTCCAGCCATCACCCAAGTCAAAAAAGAAGCACCATTAAAGCCTTGGCAGACCGTGCAAAAAGAATCTGCAAAGCCCACCTCCTCCCAAGATGAACTAAAAGCAAAGTAAGATATAAAAATGGAGTCCTGTGTCTGAAGCCCTTCCCACACCAAAGAGTTAAGTCAAACTGCCAAACCAAAATATACATACAATATAGGTTAACAATTATACACATTTGCAAACAGTTAGTGGAGGCTTAGAAGGTTACTATTTCCAACAATACGGATGCTTATTCCAACTGCTAAATAATACTAGTTTGGGTTGTTGTAGGTTTTTTTGGGCTATATGGCCATGGTCTAGAGGCATTCTCCTCTGACGTTTCGCCTGCATCTATGGCAAGCATCCTCAGAGGTAGTGAGCATGCTTGCCATAGATGCAGGCGAAACGTCAGGAGAGAATGCCTCTAGAACATGGCCATATAGCCTGAAAAAACCTACAACAACCCAGTGATTCCGGCCATGAAAGCCTTCGACAATACATTAAATACTAGTTTGTTCCCATCAATTTCTTTTGAAAAGGATTTTTAGTTTTTAAAAAGCTGGATGCATGAAACCAATGCAGCAAGAAACAGACAGAAAAAAAAAACTTCATCCAATGCAATCCAGATTTATTCATTTAATGATTAGTTTACAAATATTGCCATAAATTATGGGTGAAACAAGTGGGTAATAATGTTTGCTGTCATCGTTAAAATAATGGGCAAACGAGATCCCTGTTCCATAGAATAATGGCTGGTCATTATTTATCTGTTTTCATGACGACTCATAATGAGTTTTCCTCTGAATAAACCCAGTCCTCTCTTTCCAACTCAAATAAGCAATTTGTCTTTCTAATTATATAATACTCCCAATCTTGCAGATAGGCAGAAAAAGCCCATTAGTTCTTTATGGGGAATATATTTATTATTAGAACCCAAAACAATGCTAAGAGACCTGCTTTTGGATCAGTTTCAACCTTCCGATTAGTAATACTTATTTCTTTAGATACAGATTGCTAACAATATGTAATCCAAGTACTAGCACATAAAATCTCCCCCCCCCCCCCCAAACATCGGCAGCATTTTGAGTTTAAATCTTTTCAAATCCAATTTAACTGCATTGGAGTGTAATCCCATTTGTGAATAAGCTTAATTACTTACACCATAATGCAGGCTGAGACAGAGTGCCTGGTGCTTTCGTTCCATATTTATTTCTAACATTTGTTCAATTGTATTGCTGTTTAAATCATTCTTCCAGACTACTGTAATACTACAGGAGGTTCGCGTCAATTTCTGAAGCAGTTGTTAGGTGCATAGAATCATAGAGCTGGAAGAGACCTCATGGGCCATCCAGTCCAACCCCATTCTGCCAAGAAGCAGGAAAATTGCATTCAAAGCACCCCTGACAGATGGCCATCCAGCCTCTGTTTAAAAGCCTCCAAAGAAGGAGCCTCCACCACACTCCGGGGCAGAGAGTTCCACTGCTGAACAGCTCTCACAGTCAGGAAGTTCTTCCTAATGTTCAGATGGAATCTCCTTTCTTGTAGTTTGAAGCCATTGTTCTCCCTAGTCTCCAGGGCAGCAGAAAACAAGCTTGCTCCCTCCTCCCTATGACTTCCTCTCACATACTTATACATGGCTATCATGTCTTCTCTCAGCCTTCTCTTCTGAAGGCTAAACATGTCCAGCTCTTTAAGCCGCTCCTCATAGGGCTTGTTCTCCAGACCCTTGATCATTTTAGTTACCCTCCTCTGGACACATTCCAGCTTGTCAACATCATCCTTCAATTGTGGTGCCCAGAATTAGACACAGTATTCCAGATGTGGTCTAACCAAGGCAGAATAGAGCATGGGTAGCATGACTTCAATGAATGACTTCAATGCAATATCCTAATTGTTTCTCAGGCCCAGGGGTTACTTACTACCAGCCCAGCTGGTACATAGGGATGACCTCACAGAGGTCCATCAAAGAGGGCAATGCACCCATGACCTCATAGTATCCCTAGGATAAATAAGTTGACCCCACCAAATAGTTGCACAGTGAAAGGAAAGTGGCGAGCCCCCATTTGCCCTGAAGGCTGAAGAGAGGGAACAATTCTGGAGGAATCAGGGAGTGAATCAATACACAGATGGTGGGTGAGTGAAGGGCCAAACAAAGGTCGTTCAAGAGCTGTTTACCATTTTTGTACAAGAGAAAATCTGTCCCAATGAAATAGCTTTTGGGGAATGTGTGGCCCTTTCTGGACTTCATCTTCCAACAGCCTTTTTGTTGTTCATTCGTTCAGTCGTCTCCGACTCTTCGTGACCTCATGGACCAGCCCACGCCAGAGCTCCCTGTCGGCCGTCACCACCTCCAGCTCCTTCAAGGTCAAGCCAGTCACTTCAAGGATGCCATCCATCCATCTTGCCCTTGGTCGGCCCCTCTTCCTTTTGCCTTCCACTTTCCCCAGCATAATTGTCTTCTCTAGGCTTTGCTGTCTCCTCATGATGTGGCCAAAGTACTCCAACTTTGTCTCTAGTATCCTTCCCTCCAGTGAGCAGTCGGGCTTTATTTCCTGGAGGATGGACTGGTTGGATCTTCTCGCAGTCCAAGGCACTCTCAGAACTTTCCTCCAACACCACAGTTCAAAAGCATCTATCTTCCTTCGCTCAGCCTTCCCTAAGGTCCAGCTCTCACATCCGTAGGTTACTACAGGGAATACCATGGCTTTGACTAACCGGATCTTTGTTGCCAGTGTGATGTCTCTACTCTTTACTATTTTATCGAGATTCCCAACAGCCTTAGTTGCCAGTATAGCCAGTGATTTGAGATTCTTGAAGTTGCAGATCAACAACATCTGAAGTGGTTGATAGAATAGCGATAGGAGCAGGAAAAAAAGTCCAATGAAGAAAGTACCAGTCCTGAATGGAGATATCTGGTTGAAAGTAGTAAATGGGGGAAAGATATAGAATTTTAGCAGACCACAAGCTAAAAATAAGCGAATAGTGTGATGTGGCAGCCAAAAGGTCAATACAATTCTAGGCTGCTTCAACAGAGTTTCTAAATTAAGGGAAATAGTAGTGCTGCTCCATTCATCTTTGGGCAGAACCTCACCTGGAATACTGTGTCCAGCTCTGGGCATCACCATTCATGAAGGATATGGACAAGATAGGGCAGATCCAGAAAAAGGCAAGCACGATGAACAAGGGGTGGAAACTGAACCTCATGAGGAATTAATTAGTTAGGGAACAGGGTATGTTTAGCTTGGAGAAGAGAAAACCAAGAGGTGAGATGGTCGCCATCTTTAAATATCTCAAGAGGAGCAATGCAGAAGGTGGGCCAAGCTTGTTTTCTGCTGCTCCAGACCCTTGATCATTTTAGTCATCCTCCTCTGGACACATTCCAGCATGTCAATATCTCTTCAATTGTGGTACCTAGAATTGGACAGAGTATTTCAGGTGTGGTCTAACTAACGCAGAATAGAGGGGGAGCATGGCTTCCCTGGATCTAGACACTATACTTGCAGGCCCAAATCCCATTGGCTTTTTTGGCTACAGCATCACATTGTTGGCTCATATTTAACTTGTTGTCCACAAGGACGCTAAGATCTCTTTTGCAAGTACTGCTGTCTAGCCAGGCATCGTCCCCCATTCTGTCTCTTTGCATTTCGTTTTTTCTGCCTAAGTGGAGTATCTTGCATTTGTCCCTGTTGAACTTCATTTTGTTAGTTTTGGCCAATCATCTTTCTAATCTGTTCATATTGTTTTGAATTCTGCTCCTGTCTTCTAGAGTATTGGCTATCCCTCCCAATTTGGTTATGTTCTGTCACACGCTGGGCCTGAAACAGCTGTACTTTTTTATAGGACATATACTTTAAGCCCAGCGGGAAGCCAGGGGCACCTCAAAGAGAGGTTCTCAGGGATTTTTCTGAAGTGATGGTATTTAGAGCCTTTAATGATGCAACAAAGTCTTTATTATGGAACAAACAACAAATCTTCAATGGTTCAAACAACACTTCAAGGCTTTCTTAGTCTAGTCTTCAATAGACTGGGAACTGACTTTAATTAACTGAACTGTCCCTGCAGGAAAAACCCTATTTAACCTCTCCCAGGCTGTTTACTATCTATGCCTCATCGGTGTGGGTCCTACTACCGATTCAAAATGCGTCTGGGTATCGAGTAGACCTACCAGCCAAGGCTTGAAGATAATTCAGCTGAAGTTCCGTGGATCTGTAGTGCTGTCCTCCCTCAGAGAATTCTTTGAAACTTCAGGGCTGTTTTCCCTCTGATTGCTGTGAGACTGAGAGGCTGTGAGCTCTCAGCCAAAGCCTTGGGACCTTTTCCCTGGAATTTTTGTTTCTGTTTCCCTGGATGTTCCTTTTCCCTGGAAGCTCCTTTTTCCCTGGATAGTCTTTTTTCCCTGGATGGTTTTGAGAAAAGAAGCTTTTCTACGGGACGAGCTGGTCTATGTCCTATAGTTTAGCTTCTTTGTGTGAGATGGACCAAAAAATGGCTCCTTTCCCTCCCAGAGCCCTGAACAAGGGGCAGAACCAAAGCTTAATTATGATGTACAGGAGGCCTGCTCTATGACTGCAAACAGATAACAGAAAGAAAATAAAGTTGGAGCTCCTGGTACTGTTTAGACTCAGCATTCTGGCACCATAATAGCCCCCTCTGTTCATGTAGCTTCCACGATTTCTCTTTCCTCTGTGTTGAGGGTCGCGACAGGTACAGCCGTACCAGCACAGTATGTTTAGCTTGGAGAAGAGAAAACCAAGAGGTGAGATGATCGCCATTTTTAAATATCTCAAGAGGAGCAATGCAGAAGGTGGGCCAAGCTTGTTTTCTGCTGCTCCAAAGACCAAAACATCACATTAGAGCTGCGGTTCTCAACCTGGGGGTCGCAACCCCCAGGGGGGTTCCCGGGCCATTTTCTGGGGGTCACAAAGGCGCCTCGGTTGGCATTTGTCACTGTTGAACTTCATTTTGTTAGTTTTGGCCAATCATCTCTCTAATCTGTGAATATTGTTTTGAATTCTGCTCCTGTCTTCTGGAGTATTGGCTATCCCTCCCAATTTGGTGTAGTCTGCAAACTTGATGATCCTGCTTTCTAACTCTTTATCTAAGTCACTAATAAAGACGCTGAAGAGATGTTGATTGAGATACCTCCAACAAGAAGCCTGGTGGAGTCTTATAGACTCGAGGCTGATTTTTTAACTATGTTGGAAGCTGCCTTCAGGAGAAAGGTGATATTTAAATAAAATAAACATACAAGTCTATCTCAGCTATTTCTTTTGCTAGTTTTTCTGGGAATCCCATCTCTCATGTTCTGCATGGTTTATCTTTCCACAGAAACTTTATTTGCATTTTATTCCCAATGAGCTGCGCCTGTACAGTGTTTTCATTCCTCACAAGGAAGTCCCCAAATGAGTAATAACTCTTCGATTACTAGTCCCTTTATGTTGGTGTAATGTCACAAGGGACACACAAACTGCCCTGCTAAGACAGAGCCGTGACAACAGAAGGGGGGGGGGATACAAAAAAGGACTTGTTTACGAATTTGCCTCTCTGCTCTTCCTCCTTTGCTCTCATTCCCACATAGGCCACCATGATCAACAGCAAGCTGCAGAGCTGTATACTTATCACTGGCTATTTTGCTTACCTTGTGCTGGGTGCTCTCACCTTCCAGGCTTTGGAGAAAGATGCTAAGACAAAGCAACAAAACATCATTTTAAGGATGAAGGAGAACTTCTTGAAGAACATGACCTCTTGCAGCCCAGCGGAGGTTGAGCTCTTTGTGGAGGTAGGTTATGACTCTGTAAGGAGAGGTGCCTTTCACATAGGAATTTCTAGGTATTATAACGTTTAAAAACTTTTCCGAGCTCTCAGAGAGATCTAGTTTTGAGGGATGCACTCTTAAGGTACATCTATCTTGTTCTCCTTTGGTGAGGCACCAGCACTTTTTGACAGAGAAGGGTAACGACCTTGTAAAACGACAGCTTCCAGGATTCCATAATATTGATCCACAGCAATTAAAGTAGTATCAAACTGCATTGAGATATTACTTTAATTACTGTGGATCGATATTATGGAATCCTGAAAGCTGTCGTTTTACAAGGTCATTAGCCTTCTCTGCCAAAGAGTGCTGGTGCCTTAGGTAAAGGTAAAGGTAGTCCCCTGACATGTCCAGTCATGTCTGACTCTGGGGTGTGGTGCTCATCTCCATTTCTAAGCCGAAGAGCCAGCGTTGTCCATAGACACCTCCAAGGTCATGTGGCTGGCATGACTTCATGGAGCGCTGTTACCTTCCCGTCGGAGCGGTACCTATTGATCTACTCACATTTGCATGTTTTCGAACTGCTAGGTTGGCAGAAGCTAGGGCTGACAGCAGAAGCTCACGCCACTCCCTGGAATCGAACCTGCGACCTTTCGATCAACAAGCTCAGCAGCTCAGTGCTTTAACCCACTGCACCACCGGGGGCTCCCCAGCTGGTGCCTTACCAAACTACAAATCCCAGGATTCCATAACACTGAGCTATGGTAGTTCAGGTGGTGTTTAATGGCATTAATTTGACAGTGTAGATGCCCTGTTAGATTAGTCGTATTATTTTAACAACAGGCTCAGTAAAAATTCACAATCTCTATGTGTTGTCAAAGGCTTTCATGGCTGGAATCATTGGGTTGCTGTAAGTTTTTCGAGCTGAATGGCCATGTTCCAGAAGCATTCTCTCCTGAAGTTTCGCCTGCATCTATGGCAGGCATTCTCAGAGGTTGTAAGGCTTGTTAGAAACTAGGAAAATGAGTTGTCGAAGGCTTTCATGGCCGGGATCACTGGGTTGTTGTAGGTTTTTCCGGGCTATATGGCCATGTTCTGGAGGCAATTTTTCTCCTGACGTTTCGCCTGCATCTATGGCAAGCATCCTACATTGACCTCACTACCTCTGAGGATGCTTGCCATAGATGCAGGCGAAACGTCAGGAGAAAAATTGCCTCCAGAACATGGCCATATAGCCCGGAAAAACCTACAACAACCTAGGAAAATGAGGTTTATATTTCTGTGGAATGTCCAGGTTGGGAGAAAGAACTATTGTCGATTGGAGGTAGGTGTGAATGTTTCAGTTGGCCACCTTGATTAGCATTTGATGGCCTGGCAGTTTTCAAGGTGTGGCTTCTTACTGTCTGGAGGCACCCTTTGTTGAGAGGTGATTAACTGTCCCTCATTGGGTTGTTGTAGGTTTTTCCGGGCTATATGGCCATGTTCTAGAGGTATTTTCTCCTGACGTTTCGCCCATCTATGGCAAGCATCCTCATCCTCACTACCTCTGAGGATGCTTGCCATAGATGCAGGCGAAACGTCAGGAGAAAATGCCTCTAGAACATGGCCATATAGCCTGGAAAAACCTACAACAACCCAGTGATTCCGGCCATGAAAGCCTTCGACAATACATCTCCTCTATTCATTGATCTGTATTTCTTTTAGGATTCCCCCAGGCAGTAAGAAGCCAGGCCTTGAAACTGCTAGGCCATTAAATGCTAATCAAGGTGGCCAATTGAAACATTCACATATATCTCCAACAGACAAGAGTTCTTTCTCCCACCCTGGACATTATCCCAATATTGAGATAAATGTTTTTAATGTTTATGTATGCGTATATGAATTCTTGTCCTGGCATTGAATGTTTGCTGTATATATGCTGTGCTCCGCCCTAAGTCCCCTTTGGGGTGAGAAGGCCTGCAAAGACCTAGAACTCAGTGTCCTAATTCATGTATTTCCTGCAGGGTTAGTAATTGTCCAGCTCCTCTGATACTCAAAGAGTTCCTCACTGTTGGCTATGCTAGATTAAGTTGGTGGAAGCTGCAGTCCAGCAACTTTTTTGTGACAGCTGCATAATTTCCCATATAATAATGGGTGAAGCTGATTATATACTAACCAATGGTTGGCTGTTTTATTCTTGAATTACAGAGTTTGATGGAAGCTGTAGAAAAGGAGCTTCGCTATAAGCAAAACAACTGGGATTTCAGCAACTCCTTCTTTTTCGTTGGTTCTATGTTGGCCACAATAGGTAAGTGAGTAGTAGTAGTAGTGTGCCTTCAAGTTACTTCTGACTTATGGCAACACTAAGGTAAATTTATCACAAACTTTCTGTGACTTGCTCTATATCACCAAGTGTTTTATAGCCAACTGGGGAATCAAACTCTGGTCTAAAGAGTCGTAGTTCAATGCTCAAATCACTACACCATACTGGTGGCTTTTTCCTTAAGATAATATTACATTTTGTGACCCTGCTCAGATAAGCTCTGGGTGCATCTATACTGTAGAATTAATGCAGTTAGACAACACATCAGCTGTCTTGCTATGGAATCACAGGAGTCATAGTTTTGCATGGTATTTAGCCTTCTCTATGGAATCCTTCGCTGTAGCATACGAGAAGCTCAGCCTGTCATTGAACATCGAGAAAACCAAAGTGCTCTTCCAGCAGTCACCAGCCAATCCCTCTCCAATGCCAGAGATACAGCTTAATGGTTGAACATTAGAAAATGTTGACCATTTCTGCTCCCTTGGTAGCCACGTCTCCACAAAAGTCAACATTGACACTGAAATACAACAATGCCTGAGCTCTGTGAGTGCAGCTTTTTTCTGGATGAAGCAGAGAATGTTTGAGGACCGGGACATCCGTAGGGATACCAATGTCCTTGTTTATAAAGCTATTGTCCTCCCAAACCTGCTATACGCCTGCGAGACGTGGACTGTCTACAGACGTCACATGCAACTCCTGGAACGATTCCATCAACGCTGCTTCCAGAAAATCCTGTAAATCTTTTGGGAAGACAAGCAGACAAATGTCAGAAGCAAAGACCACCAGCATTGAAGTGATGGTCTCCACCATCAACTCTGCTGGACGAGTCATGTTGTCCAGATGCCCGACCAAAATCTCCCAAAGCAGTTGCACTACTCTGAACTCAAGAATGGAAAACGGAATGTTGGTGGGCAGGAAAAAAGATTTAAAGATGGGCTCAAAACCAACCTTAAAAACTCTGGCATAGACACTGAGAACTGGGAAGCCCTGGTCCTTGAGCGCTCCAGCTGGAGGTCAGCTGTGACCAGCAGTGCTGTAGAGTTTGAAGAGGCACGAATGGAGGGTGAAAGAGAGAAATGTGCCAAGAGGAAGGCGCATCAAGCCAACCACAACTGGGACCACCTTCCACCTGGAAACCAATGCCCTCACTGCGAGAGAAGATGCAGTTCAAGAAGAGGGCTCCACAGTCACCTATGGATCCAACAGTACACTGACCTTAGAAGACTATCCTACATGGACAATGAGGGATCGCCTAAGTAATAGAATCCTGGAATGACATCTCCCAGGATTTCATAGCATTGAGCCTTGGCAGTTAAAGTAGTTTCAAACTGCATTAATTCTATAGTGTAGGTGTGAGTAGTATCAAATGCAACTCCCAGGCTCACAATTTAACCACCTTCTTTCACACCCCAAACTGCTCCATTCTGTCCTCCTTCTGGTCCTAGAAAATTCGCTCAAATTGCTGGCTCTGGGTGAAATTTATTTTGATTTATCCTTTTTCATTCCTAGGTCAAACAAGCTATAAATATTTCTCAAAACTCCTTTAAAAGTAATACAAAATGGCACAGACTATATGGGGGAAGGAATCTCAGTAACAGAAAGTCATTACAAGGATGTTTCTCTTAATTCTTATGTTTTATGAACTAGGAAGTGACAAAGAGAGGATAAAATGGAAAGATATTGCTCATATTTACTTTCATAACAGGATTAAAAGCCTAAGACATTTCTTCTCGTATGGCTGAAGTCTTCTGGAGTCTCTCTCTGTCTGAAAATTTAAAAAATGGTCTGGGAATCTAAATTTGTACATAGTACAAGACTGAGAGAAGATTGGTGGATTCTTTCCCACAAAGAATGCCAGCAGATCCTCATGTCCAGAAATCTTCAGAATATGATATACTAGCTTAAGTACCCAGCATTATTTGAAGAAGACATTTTTTATTTTACAAAATGCATAAGGTTGTGGGTGAACTACAACTCACATCATACCAGGTCAACCCTCTGAAACTCATCAGTAGTTAAAAGTTTGTCGTGTTGGGCAAGTGTGCTCTAGGTGCATCATCGGTGGCGTTCACTGTGATCTCTGGCTGCAGGATAAACTACAGCTCCCACCATGGTGAGTCAGTCTCTTGAAATCCCTTCAGTAGGTTCTATTGATCATAGGGGTTCTGTGTGCCAAGTTTGGTCCAGATCCACCATTGGTGGCAGGCACAGTGTCTCTGGATGTAAGGGAACTACAACCTCCAGAAATGAAGGTCAGTTTCCCCCAAACTCCTCCAGTATTTTCAGGTGGTCATGGTGGTTCTGTGTGCCAAGTTAGGTTCAGGGCCATCATTGGTGGGGTCCAGAGTGCTCTTTGATTGCAGGTGAACTATAAATCACTGTTGTGGTTCAGCCAGATGAAGATGAGGGGTCTGGGGGTTCAGGACCTTATAGTTCCCTAGGTGACCAAGCAGAGGGGTAAACAGAGGGGTTCCGAATGCTCTTTGATTGTAGGTGAACTATAAATCCCAGCAACTACAACTCTCAAATGTCAAGGTCTATTTTCCCAAATGTGTTCACATTTGGGCATATTGAGTATTCATGCCAAGTTTAGGCCAATCCATCATTGTTTGAGTCCACAGTGCTCTTGGGATGTAGGTGAACTACAGCTCTAAAACTCAAGGGCAATGTCCACCAAACCCTTCCAGTATTTTCTGTTGGTCATGGGAGTTCTGTGTGCCAAGTTTGGTTCAATTCCATTGTTGGTGGAGTTCAGAATGCTCTTTGATTGTAGGTGAACTATAAATCCCAGCAACTACAACTCCCAAATGACAAAATCAATCCCTCCCAACCCCACCAGTATTCAAATTTGGGCGTATTGGGTATTTGTGCCAAATTTGGTCCAGTGAATGAAAATACATCCTGCATATCAGATATTTACATGACAATTCATAACAGGAGCAAGATTACAGTTATGAAAAAATGAAAATAATTTTATGGTTGGGGGTCACCACAACAAGAGGAACTGTATTAAGGGGTCACGGCATTAGGAAGGCTGAGAAACACTGCCCTAGAGGGTTCAATTCCAACCATGATTTGACTTTGCTCCATTGAATATTATTGAACTGCACATTTCTCAGTTTGATTCTCTTTCTGAAATCAAATTATATTTGTTATATGCTTTGCATTTTGAGTTGTTTCATGCACCCTTCTGTCTCCAACTGGGCTTTTGGCAATGCTCTTGTTTCTTTTGAAAATACACATTCATTTTGTGTTTCAATAATGCATGGCTCTCTTGTGATCCAATTGTCCAACATCCCTTTGGCACTCTAGCTGTGAATTAGTAATAAATATTATAAGCAATTTTTGTATATGAAATTGAGCTGAATGTTCATTTTATACAAGCCACATGCTTTTAAAAATGTCAGTGTCATTTTTCTTTTATAACTCTTGGCCTCAGTTTACGTTGCTTAAATGGTAAACTGCCTCGAGCCACTTGGAAGAAAAGTAGTTCATAAATTCAGCAAATAAGATAAATATTTAGCTGAGATCCAGTATAACTGAGTGAACCCATTTGCTCATGCTGGTGCAAAAGGGATGCGTATTAAGATACTTTCTTCAAACCTTTTCTCTTTGTATAGGTTATGGAAACCTCTCTCCCAAAACAGAAGGCGGCCAGCTCTTCTGTGTGTTTTTTGCTCTTTTTGGAATCCCTTTGAATATTGTCTTCCTGCACCATATCGGCAACATGATCGCGATGCTCTGTGAAAGGCTGGCCAAATGGCTATATGAGAAGGGAGTGCAGAAGGTAGGCCAATTTATTCTTTGTCAAGATTTGTCTCAAAACCAGTAGCAACAAGGGAAGGTGACAGAAACCTCTCCGGGTTGCTGTCACCTGAATTGCAGAGCTGCTCTTTGAGATTATGGGTGTTGTTGTTATGTACCTTAAAGGTTTCATCCGGAAAAAGTCTCTGGAAGAATAACGAGTTTCCATTTCTTTTTTATTTGATTTTACTGCATTTTGCCAGAGTACACATATCACAGCTCTTGTCTCAAGAGAACCCCTCTTGACCAGTTCATCACATCTTCTTCTGGTTCCCAGACAGCATCAATCAATAAATCCTGGTAATCCCTTCCACCATTCCGTGAATTACCTGCTCTCCTTGGTTCTGAGGATCACCTGGGAAGGAATCCCACTGGAGCATTGCAGCGCACCCAAATACCTGAGAGTCACTCTGGACCGTGCTCTTACCTACAAGAAGCACTGTCTGAACATCAAGCAAAAAGTGGGTACCAGAAACAATATCATACGAAAGCTGACTGGCACAACCTGGGGATCACAACCAGACACAGTGAAGACATCTGCCCTTGCGCTATGCTACTCTGCTGCTGAGTATGCATGCCAGTGTGGAACACATCTCACCACACTAAAACAGTGGATGTGGCTCTTAATGAGACATGCCGCATTATCACGGGGTGTCTGCGCCCTACACCACTGGAGAAATTACACTGCTTAGCCGGTATTGCACCACCTGACATCCGCCGGGAAGTAGCAGCCAACAGTGAAAGGACCAAGGCTGAGACATCTCCAGCTCATCCCTTGTTTGGGTATCAGCCAGCACATCAACGACTTAAATCAAGACATAGTTTTCTTAGATCTACAGAGACACTCGCTGGAACACCTCAGCAAGCGAAAGTCCAAAAGTGGCAGGCTCAAGCCCAAAACCTCAACCAATGGCTGATACCAAATGAGAGATTCCCCCCTGGGCACACGGAAGACTGGGCAATTTGGAAGGCACCGAACAAACTGCGCTCTGGCACCACGAGATGCAGAGCCAACCTTCAGAAATGGGGCTACAAAGTGGAATCCACAACCTGCAAATGTGGAGAGGAGCAAACCACTGACCACCTGCTGCAATGCACCCTGAGCCCAGCCACATGCACAAGGGAGGACCTTATTGCGGCAACACCAGAAGCACTCCAGATACTGCTCAAAGGACATTTAATCAACTACCAAACTTGCAAATTTTGTGCTTTGTCTGTTTGTTTGTTTTTTTCTGTTAGAAATGTAATACAATTGACTGGTTGCCCTGACACGACAAATAAACCTTTAGGCCAGTGGTTCTCAACCTTTTTTTTTTTTTAACCAGGGACCACTTTGACCAGGGACCACTCTCCAACATTAGTACCAAAAGGGTTACGAATCAGTATTTGGTCAACTTTAGATTCAGTTTTGTTATTTGGGGTCCTGATTTAGAAAATTGCATAGGACAGACCACATCAGCTCTAGTTTCTGACATATACCATCCAATAGTTGCCGTCTGCTCACACACATAAAACCATATTTAATAATCTAGAGCTGATGTGGTCTATCCAAGGGGGCGGGGCTGGTCAGTGACAGGGAAGGAGTGGAAGGCAGTGCAAAAGGAGCAGAAATAAAATATAAATAAATAAATAAAGAGGAAGGAGGCTCGCGGACCAGATTTTCGGCCTCACGACCTACTGGTGAAATCCGGCCCACAGGTTAAGAACCACTGTTTTAGACAATATCTTCCCTCCTGCCTTTGTACCTCAATGATCATAGTAAAAACTAAACTTAGAATTGTGGAATCACAGAGTTGGAAGAGATCACTAGGGCCATCCAATCCAGCCTCCTGGGATTTGCAGTTTAGAGTGGATTACTGGGATTTCTGTACTAGAAAGCTCTATTGCCTCATAAGTCCCAGCATGCCATAAGATGCAGCCATGGCAGTCAAAGTGAAATCATAGTACTATAATGAAGCTCTATGAAAGGGCCCATGCTCACAGCACTTGTTCTGAAAACCCTCAACATTCCCAAGCTATTTCTGTATCCTGCACTTTGTTCATAAGACACTGGCTGATAACTACTTCTCTCAATAGGGTCTGCCAATTGTGAAGTCAAGTTCTACTAGAAATAATACATAATTTCAAAACTATAGCGTAGCCCAAAAGTATGTGCATGCATTTGTGTGTAATACATGGGAAAAAAACACCCAACTTTCTGCTTTTGCACTCTCTTTCAGAAAACAACCAGGTGTTTGACTCTTCTGTTCTTCCTGGTGATGGGAATTCTAGTGTTTCTTTGCCTACCTTCAGCCATCTTTCAGGAGATGGAGGGCTGGACCTATGGTGAAGCAATTTACTTTGCGTTTATTACCCTCAGCACCATTGGTTTTGGGGATTATATAATAGGTAAGGCTTCTTGTAACCATTTCCAAAGCATACTGTGGTAGTCTTTTCTTTTGAGATCCCAGGATCTAGTGAGAAATTAAGAAACTTGCATCTGGACTCAAATAGGGCTTCACAGAACTACTTATAAATGCTTGGTTCTTCTTCTTGTTGTTATTTTATTTCTTTTGTACCGTCAAGTCATTGTCAAGGAATTGACAATTTTGTGTCAAACCTATCACAGGCATTTCTTGGCAAGATTTGTTCAGATAGGTAAAGGTAAAGGTTTTCCCCTGACATGAAGTCTGACATGACAGCCGGTGTTGTCCGTAGACACCTCCAAGGTCATGTGGCTGACATGACTACATACAGCGCTGTTACCTTCCTGCCGAAGCAGTACCTATTGATCTACTCACGTTTGCATGTTTTTGAACTGCTAGGTTGGCTAACCGCAGGAATGAAAAAAAATGTTGTTTACTGCTGTAAACACCAATTTGAATGGTTCTAAAGTATGTAAACATCAGTTTAATATGACTACACCAAAACAAACATAAATCACATAATAGTGGCTAGCAAAGTTAAAGACAGAGTGCAGATGCTGTTGTAAATTCTCCCTCCCATTGTTGTTGTTTATTCGTTCTGTTGTTTCTGACTCTTCATGACTACATGGACCAGCCCACGCTAGAACTCCCTGTCGGCCGTGGCCACCCAAAGCTCCTTCAAGGTCAATCCAGTCACTTCAAGGATGCCATCCATCTTGCCCTTGGTTGGCCCCTCTTCCTTTTTCCTTCCATTTACCCCAGCATAATTGTCTTCTCTAAGCTTTCTTGTCGTCTCATTATGTGGACAAAGTACTTCATCTTTGCCTCTAATATCCTTTCCTCCAATGAGCAGTCGGGCTTTATTTCCTGAAGTATGGATTGGTTGGATCTTCTCGCAGTCCAAGGCACTCTCAGAACTTTCCTCCAACACCACAGTTCAAAAGCATCTCTCTTCCTTCGCTCAGCCTTCCCTAAGGTCCAGCTCTCACATCCGTAGGTGACTACAGGAAATACCATGGCTTTGACTATGCAGATCTTTGTTGCCAGTGTGATGTCTCTACTCTTCACTATTTTATCAAGATTGGTAATTGCTCTCCTCCCAAGAAGTAAACGTTTTCTGATTTCCTGGCTGCAGTCTGCGTCTGCAGTCATCTTTGCACCTAGAAATACAAAATCTGTCACTGTCTCCACATTTTCTCCTTCTATTTGCCAGTTATCAGTCTTCTATTCCAGTCAAAGCTTCTTAGTTTATTCCACAGCTGTATCTTGAGTTCAAATAGTAAATATTCAACTAAAATGTCCTTGAAGAAGCAAAACAAAGATGACAAGGGTCCCCGGGTTGTTTTAACCTCATTTCGGGAAGCTTTCCCTTCATTAGGTTTCTGTGCTGAAATCCTGACAGTAGAGCAAAGTCCATGTAACAGAGAAGAATTATTTAAAAAGTTACGCTTTTGGTGAAGACAGCATATTTGATTTATGTTTGTTTTGGTGTTAGTTGCATTAAACTGATGTTTACTTTAGAACCATTTAGAATTGGTGTTAACCGCAGTAAACAACATTTGTTTTTCACTATTTATAGATATCTGTGTTATTAGATGCTAACAGTGGGAGCTCACCCTGTTCCCCGCATTCAAAACGCCAACCTTTTGGTCAGCAAGTTTAGCAGCTCAGCGGTTTAACCCGCTGCACCACCAAGGGCTCTAGATAGGAGTTGCCTTTCCCCCCTCCTTTGAGGCTGAGAGAGTGTGACTTGAACAAAGTCACTCAGTGGGTTTCCATGGCTAAATAGGGATCTTAACCCAGATGTGAAGTCCAATGCTCAAACTTCTATGCTTTGTCTGGGAGTTGTAGTTTGCTGAGGCCCCAGCATTCTTTGGTCAAGACCCCATAAAGCTACAATTTCAGTGGTTCCTTGGCATTGTGCCATGGCAGTTAAAGTGGTGTCAAATTACATTAATTCACAGTGAAATATCCTCCCTGTTTGTATAGGGAAGATTTTAGCCCCTTTCCTTCCTTCCTTCCGTGTTACTTGAGTAAAAATTACTTTCGTACATCAAACTCAGTTTGCAGCATTTGAAGCAAGTAGAGGCCAAAATAGGAGGAGACAAACTGAGACATTTTAAAATCAGTTAATAAGTGGGATGGCAAGGAGAAATTGGGGCTGTGCCTGCCAAATCAGGACAAGTCTTGTAAGGAGGTCCCTACAGATTTAAGGACTGCATATAGGCAAATACCAAACTAGGGTTCTTCAAACCAGCTATTGTTCAATATCAGCTCTTCCAATATTTAGCACATCCCAGGTGTCGCAGTGGGTTAAACCCCTGTGCCAGTAGGACTGACAGGTCACAGTTTCAAATCCGGAGAGAGGCGGATGAGCTCCCTCTATCAGCTCCAGCTCCTCATGTGGAGACATGAGAGAAGCCTCCCACAAGGATGATAAATAAAAACATCATATCATTCAGGCGTCCCCTGGGCAACACCTTGCAGACGGCCAATTCTCTCACACCAGAAGCGACTTGCAGTTTCTCAAGTCACTCCTGACACGACAAAAAACAAAAATCTTGGCCCGTTGTGCACTGAAGACCATCAGATAAAACTGCACTTGCTATTGCAATCTCTCCTCTTCTGCAAGAATCACATTTCTTTCCCCCTCGTTCCCAGGTAAACAGCATGACCGAGACTATTTCCCCGGCTACCGGATTTTGGTAGCCATTTGGATTATCTTTGGACTCGCCTGGATTGCTCTCCTGTTTAATCTACTGACCACACTGTTGGAAGATTCCAGTGAAAACCCCACGGAGGAATATCTTCAAGTTGCCGTAGTTCCAAGGAAAGGTCGCTTAAAAAATGACTTCTTATAGCACACTGGGTAGAAAAATTAATTATAACAGAAAGAGGACTGGTATTCTGTTCTTTATTTATTCTCAAAATTTGCCAGCTAACTTTTTGCAAATAAAATATGAAGTAATCATGAATGCTGCAAAGAAATTTAGCACATACTATTCAGTTCTGCAGAGAATGAGAAACTGAAAATTGTTCACAGCTCTAAATCAGTGTTAATAAATAACTTAATAAAGTTCCTCATGTTTTGGTGACCCCCAACCATAACATTATTTTCGTTCCTACTTCATGACTGTGATTTTGCTACTGTTATGAATTGTAATGTAAATATCTGACATGCAAGATGTATTTTCATTCACCGGACCAAATTTGACACAAATACCTGACAAGCCCAAATTTGAATACTGATGGGGTTCGGGGGGGGGGTTGATTTGGGAGTTGTTGTTGCTGGGATTTATAGTTCACCAACAATCAAAGAGCATTCTGAACTCCACCAATGATGGAATTGAACCAAACTTGGCACACAGAACCCCCATGACCAACAGAAAATACTGAAAGGGTTTGGTGAGCATTGACCTTGAGTTTTGGAGTTGTAGTTCACCTACATCTAGAGAGCACTGCGGACTCAAATTATGATGGATCTGGACCAAACTTGGCATGAATACTCAATATGTGCAAATGTGAACACTGGTGGAGTTTGGGGAAAATAGACCTTGGCATTTGGGAGTTGTAGCTGCTGGGATTTATAGCTCATCTAAAATCAAAGTGCATTCTGAACCCCACCAACGAAAGAATTGGGCCAAACTTCGCACAAAGAACCCCCATGACCAATAGAAAATATTGTGTTTTCTTATGGTCTTTGGTGATCCCTCTGACACGCTCTCATGTCCGTCCCCCCCAGGGTCCTGACCCCCAGGTTGAGAAAAGCTGCTCAAATTGTTATATTTGCAATGTTCACAATACATTCCCCCCAGAACTTTGCCTGCCCTGTTTCTTTGGATGCCGAAACTCTATTGATAAATTCCCACATGATATTTTAATGTATTGCAATGCTAGAAATTTGTGGATTAAAGGAATATTTCATGCTAAATTCTTATTTAAAGGGCAATTTCCACCTCTGCCCCTCACTTACCTACACCTCTGGCCCTTCAGCATTATGTGTGAGGATCCATTGCCTTTGAGATGTTGCATGATTCCTTTCAGTTGCAGTACAACCATTATATCCACTATATGTGATATTTCATGTATCTTTGATTTTACATGGAATTGATAGAGAATTTTGGTGTTGTACCCACAATCTTCACGGGGTTCTGCCTATTCATCAGAAAAGAAAACTTCAGATTTGGTTGTTTCCTAGTTTTACCGCTAGATGACAGCATAAGCCCAGTCAACGCATATAGATTGTATGAGAGCTGGTTCATGTTTCAGAATATGTATATTCAAGGTTCATAATATAATGAGTTGCTTTTTGTTAGCATTCAAGTAGCTGCTTTTCTGCACTGTTCCATCAGTTTATCTTAGTTCAGCTTTTCTAAGGGTGCATCAGTCTACACTGTAGAATTAATGCAGTTTGACACCATGGCTCAATGCAATGGAATTCTGGGGTTGTAGTTTGCAGAAGCCCCAGCTAAACACCATGTAAAACTACAACTACCAGGGTTCCCTAGTAAGTAGCCAAGACAGTTCAAGTGGCTACAAATTGCATTAATTCTTCAGAGCCCTATATGGTTCTGGCCCAGCTTACCTGTCCGAACGTATCTCGCTCTACATCCTGCCTCGTAGCTTAAGATCGTCCGGGCAGGCCCTGCTCTCGGTCCCGCCAGCCTTGCACGTGCACTTGGCAGGGACGAGGACAAGGCCTTCTTGGTGGCGGCCCCATGCCTGTGGAACCCACTTTCCAGGGAGATCAAGTTGGCTTCTTCCCTCCTTTCTTTTAGGAAGAAGGTGAAATCATGGCTCTGGGACCAGGCCTTTGGACAGCAAGCATGACAGCACCTTGGATGTTGAACTGGACTGAAATTGACTATATAGTTGATGACAATGTTTTTAACGTGTTTTTAACTTAATGTTCTATTTACTGTTTTAAATTGTTGCTATTTGTGTTTATATTTGTATTATATTGTGGCTTCGAATTGTGGTCGGTTTTGTGAGCTGCTCTGAGTCCCCCCTCAGGCATTGAGAAGGGCGGGATAGAAATATTAGAAATAAATAAATATATAAATAAATAGATGCACCCTAGTTCCTCCTGCCCTATAGTACCGATACAACTCACAATCATGTGTGTGTGTGTGTGTCAAAGTAGGGGCTGCCCAGTGGTGCAATGGGTTAAACCACTGAGCTGCTAAGCATGCTGACCAAAAGGTTGGCGTTTTGAATCCAGGGAGCGAAGTGAGCTCCCACTGTTAGCCCCAGCTTCTGCCAACCTAGCAATTCGAAAACATGCAAATGTGAGTAGATCAATAGGTACCACTTCTGCAGGTAGGTAACAGCGCTCCATGCAGTCATGCTGGCCACATGACCTTGGAGGTGTCTACAGACAATGCCAGCTCTTCGGCTTAGAAATTTAGATGAGCACCAACCCCTAAATTTGGACTCAACTAGACTTAATGTCAGTGGAAAACTTTACCTTTACCTTTTTATGTCAAAGTATGTATGTATATATACCACAAAGGCTGTTGCTAGGTGAAGTGGTCCTCTATAACGTCACTGAGAAGAAAAGGTGAAGTGAGCTCAACTTATATATGAAAGGTGACATTATATATGAGCTTGACTTATACATGAATATGAGATGTATACGATACGTATACTGTTTGATGCCAATGCTGTGTCTCCACCCTATGGTGAAAAGCTTGAAATTATTTCCTGTTTACTCTAATAGTTACTGTGCTGCTACTCAAAGAGGTGGTCAATAGACCGTTGCTGGTCCATGAGCCAAACCACGGAGAGTTTGCAGGAAAGAAAGAAACCCTTGTACGCAATGGTCTCTGGCATATTAGAAAAACATGTATGGCTCCTAAAACACGAGGCAGCTCTCATAGAACCTGCATTTGTCATTATGAACTACTTATGTTAATCCATTCAAGCACCACCTAACCAAACCACAGTGAAATATAATACAAAAACTTACAAGTGACAGCAACATGACACAAGTCGAGAGCAAAATAAACATTCTGGGGAAGCAAGCTTGTTGAAACGAGCCTTAAATAAGCGTCAAAAGCACTCTATGCAGCCAAAGGATTGGGTTCTATATAATTCGTATGAGGAATTGCACAGAGAGAACTACCAGAATACTAAGCTATTTAGACTCCACATATCTACCACAACTTCCAAAAAGAGTAGAACTAATGTAGTTTGACCCTACCTGTTTTTTGCTGCCCTGGAGACTAGGATGCGGAACAATGGCTTCAAACTACAGGAAAGGAGATTCCAACTGAACATGAGGAAGAACTTCCTGACTGTGTGAGCTGTTCAGCAGTGGAACTCTCTGCATCAGATTGTGGCGGAGGCTCCTTCTTTGGAGGCTTTTAAACAGAGGCCGGATGGCCATCTGTTGGGGGTGCTTTGAATGCGATTGTCCTGCTTCTTGACAGGGGATTGGACTGGATGACCCACAAGGTCTCTTACAACTCTGTGATTCTGTTATTCTACTTTAACTGCCTTGACTCAGTGCCATGGGATCCTGGGAGTTGTAGCTTGGTGAACCATCAGCACCTTTTGGCATAGAAAGCTAAAGACCTTGCAAAACTACATCTCCCACGATTCCAAAGCATTGAGCCATGGCGGTTCAAGTGGTGTCAAACTTCATTAATTCTACAGTGTAGATCAGGCAGGTATGGACAAACTTGGGCCCTCCAGGTGTTTTGGACTCTAACTCCCACAATTCCTACCAGTAGGCTGTTAGGAATTATGGGAGTTGGAGTCCAAAACACCTGGTGTCAAATTTCATTAATTCTGTGACGGCGCGAGTGGCGCCACCTATGTGTAGAACTATTAGTTGCAAGATTTAAACTGTTGCATCATGCTTAATCCTGCCTTTTTACCCTGTTTATGTATAGTTGGATTGATTGGTTATATATTGCTGTCAATCAGTGTTGTTTGCACCAGTTGAATTGCTTTTTCAGCTCAATTGTTTGGCTCCACTTCTTCCTGGAAGAGGGGAGTGCTTCCCTTTTTTCATTCTGCCATCAGATTTTCTATCAGATGGACGTGAGTAAGAAACTTGGCTCTAAAAGCCCCTGATTAAATTACCTCTCAGCACCAATTCTGAGGTTCTTACCCTTGAGACTTATGCTTCATGTTCAGACCAACCCGAATGATGTTGGGAAGTCTCAAACACCTTCAGACCAGTTCTTTTGGCACCAGAGGAAGACCCTGTGTCTTCAAACATAGGCCATCTGGACTGGGGTTGTGGATTGCTCTGCCATTTACAGCCATTGAGAAAGAGGGACCTGAAAAAGCTTCTCAGCTTCAAACCTTCTTGGACCCAAGGCAACCAGAGACTGTAATGTACATTTTCCTTCACCCCTTTGAAACTTTCAGCTTATTACCTTAAAGAGATAACTCTTTATGAACAATAAAATTTATTTTGAGTTATCTACAGTGTTTGGGTCTTTGAGAGTTCCAGTTTCCTAAGGAGGGCAAGAAGCAATCCATGCCTCTTTCACTAAGAGCTATAGCCCCCAGGCACGACAGCACAAATTCTACAATGTAGATCAGACATACTTACTTACTTAGGCGATCCCTCGTAGTCCGAGGATAATGGTCCTCCAAGTGTAGTATCCTGGCGGTGGGTCCGTAGGTGACTGTGAAGCTCTATTTTTGACCTGCATCTTCTCCCTCAGTGAGGGCATTGGTTTCCAGGTGGAAGGTGGTCCCGGTCAGGGTTGGCTTGACGCGCCTTCCTCTTGGCATGTTTCTCTCTTTCGCCCTCCATTCATGCCTCTTCAAATTCTGCAGCACTGCTGGTCACAGCTGACCTCCACCTGGAGCGCTCAAGGGCCACAGCTTCCCAGTTCTCAATGTCTATGCCAGAGCTTTTATGGTTGGCTTTAAGCCCATCTTTAAATCTCTTTTCCTGTCCTCCAACATTCCATTTTCCATTCTTGAGTTCGGAGTAGAGCAACTGCTTTGGGAGACAGTGGTCGGGCATCCAGACAACGTGGCCGGTCCAGCAGAGTTGGTGGCGGAGGACCATCACTTCAATGCTGGTGGTCTTTGCTTCTTCCAGCACACTGACATTTGTCTGTTTGTCTTCCCAAGAGATTTGCAGGATTTTTCAGAGGCAGTGCTGATGGAATCGTTCCAGGAGTTGCATGTGACATCTGTAGACAGTCCACGTCTCGCAGGCGTATAGCAGGGTTGAGAGGACAATGGCTTTATAAACAAGCACCTTGGTATCCCTACGGATGTCCCAGTCCTCAAACACTCTCTGCTTCATTCGGAAAAATGCTGCACTCGCAGAGATCAGGCAGTGTTGAATTTATTTATTTTATTTATTTATTTACTTTATTTGTATACTGCAGTTTCTCAGCCCAACAGGCGACTCAACGCGGTTTACAACAAGGATAAAAACAGTCAACGAATTTCAGTGTCAATGTTGACTTTGGTGGAGAGGTGGCTGCCAAGGTAGTGGAAATGGTCAACATTTTCTAATGTTACCCCCATTAAGTTGTATTTCTGGCATTGGAGAGGGCTTGGCCAGTCAGGCATGGGCAAACTTGGGCCCTCCAGGTGTTTTGGACTCCAACTCCCACAATACCTAACAACCAGTAGGCTGTTAGGAATTGTGGGAGTTGGAATCCAAAACACCTGAAGGGCCCAAGTTTGCTCATGTGTGGTGTAGATGCACCCAATGATTCATTTGAACTGATTTCCTGTGCCTTTAAAGGAGGAATTTCAACACATGTTGCCAACCTTGCAGGTACGAACTATATTCTGAAGGTTCACCATGTGATTTTTGTTGACAGCTGTGGCCGAAAGAGCTTTTTGTCGAGCAAAATCTGAAAGTTTTAAAACTACAGAGAGTGGAACTTTTTTTTCAGAATCACAGTGGTTTTTTGTTTCCATTTTAGACTGAACGGTTGTTGCTTTCCTAAGTTGGTTTGGATAACTCGTGGCTTCCATTAAGTAACAAAAGGACTTGGCCTTAGGGAACTGGCCATTCTGGAAAACAGATTGGCAAAAAGTATGAGATGAAAAATAAAAGAGGGAAAGGGGTGGTCCTCTTGGGAAGGCTTTGAAAACAAAAGCTCGGATTCCAGGGCAAGGAGAAGGTCCTTCAGGCTTGGTGGTGAAAGCATCCGACTCGTATTATTCCCACCGGCAGGATATAGCCGGCATTTCACCTCCTCTTAAATGCATTAGGAAGCGGGTTGGGTTTCGCATGAAGTATTTCCACCAGTGCTTCTGTTTGCACCATTATGAAATACGGTATATCCTTTCTTTTCATTTCCACTGCACTTCGAGGTAGCCATCATTCCTTCCGAACAGCGACCACTTAAATACCTCCTGGAAACAGGGCTTAAAATATTAATATTTCCCTGTGGCGACTCTTTGCTGGAATGGGAAGGTATTGTATATCTAAAGAGCCTTCACAGATGCACAGAGATAGAAAAATACCAGCTGCAAGGCCATTCAATGCTAATCAAACTGGCCAATTGCAACATTATTTATTTCCTATATTTCCCAGAGGAGGGCGACTAAAATGATCAAGGGTCTGGAGAACAAGCCCTATGAGGAGCGGCTTAAGGAGCTGGGCATGTTTAGCCTGAAGAAGAGAAGGCTGAGAGGAAACATGATAGCCATGTATAAATATGTGAGAGTAAGCCACAGGGAGGAAGCAGCAAGCTTGTTTTCTGCTTCCTTGGAGACTAGGACGCGGAACAATGGCTTCAAACTACAAGAGAGGAGATTCCATCTGAACATTAGGAAGAACTTCCTGACTGTGAGAGCCGTTCAGCGGTGGAACTCTCTGCCCCGGAGTGTGGTGGAGGCTCCTTCTTTGGAAGCTTTTAAACAGAGGCTGGATGGCCATCTGTCAGGGGTGATTTGAATGCAATATTTCTGCTTCTTGGCAGGGGGTTGGACTGGATGGCCCACGAGGTCTCTTCCAACTCTTTGATTCTATGATTCTATGATTCTATATTTTGCCCTTCTCACCCCCCTTCTCACTCCGGGCGGCCTCACAAAGCACGGTGTCAACATCATAAAATAATCAACAGTACGTTAAACATTAAAAAATATTAAATTAATAGTTAAAACAATTGATTAACATACACTTATTAAAATAGGAATCCAAAATCCAATCTGGGTCAAAACATTGCCATAAGTGTTAGAACCTTCTTCCAATTGCTGCTCACTGATCGAATGCTTGGTCCCACAGCCAGATCTTGATTTTCCTTCTAAAAGACAGGAGGGAGGTGGCCACCCTGATGTCTCTGGGGAGAGCGTTCCACGGGCTAGGGGCCACCGCTGAGAAGGCCCCATCCCTCATCCCCACCATTCGTGTTTGCGATGTCGGTGGTATCGAAAGCAGGGCCACCTTAGATGATCTTAAGTTTCATGATGGTTTCATGATGGTTCATACCAGGAGATACATTTCCATTTCCCCAAAACAGTAAGTCCCCGGCATGCATTACAGTATAATTCTGAATCTCCTTTGTCTTGAGAGTTAGAGCTCTGATTCATAATCTCCAATCTCCAAAGGGAAGTGCTTATTTAAACCTTGCAAAGGACAAGACAATGTAGCATTTTGAATGCAATTATGGTAAGCCCTAATATATACATTTGTCCGCTTGTCTTCCCAAGAGATTTGCAGGATTTTTCAGAGGCAGCGCTGTTGGAATCATTCCAGGAGTTGCATGTGACGTGTGTAGACAGTCCACGTCTCACAGGCATAAAGCAGGGTTGGGAGGACATTGACTTTATAAACAAGCACCTTGGTATTCCTACGGATGTCCCGGTCCTCAAACACTCTCTGCTTCATTCGGAAGAATGCTGCACTCACAGAGCTCAGGCGGTGTTGAATTTCAGTGTCAATGTTGACTTTTGTGGAGAGGTGGCTGCCAAGGTTCTTGGAAGATACCTGTGTGAGAGTTTTTTTTAATGTGTGGAGATCAGTGCATAGCTGATCAACTCACAGTCTGCACAGAGTGAGGTCCCATCTAGTGGCATGGTTAACACATTACCACAATCAGTGGTTTTTGGTCTCCATACATTTTTCTTCTTCTATGGTTAACACGACGACAGTGTCTTTGCAATCTGTTGCAGCCTTCTTCCGCCTTCATAGCCATTGTAACATGTACTATGTTATCCTCCACCTGCTCCGCCGTTGAGGTCTTTGGGTCTTCGGATTATGCTTGGTCTGGAACCTCTCCTGCGACCACTCCTGGGAGTGCACCCCTGGGTGTGCATGACTCCAGTGGTTGCGCCTGCAGATTCATTGGAACACGCAAGGCCCCTCACCAAGACAAGGTGATAATCCATCAGGAGGTGGGATTATAATCCCAATGATTCCATGGCACTGAGCCAAGCAACTAAAGTGGTGTCATGCTGCATTCATTCCATAGTATAGATGCCCTTTTTGTCCATAGTTTGCAAATAGATTCATTGGCAATATCATTTAACAGAGAAGCTTTTCACTCTTAATTTATTCCAGACACTATTTTGCAAGGTAGAGCTGGACCTTTAATTCTCTGGCAGGTGGAGGAACAGTCCTTACCACAAGCCATTTACCACATGTGCAGTAATGTTGTCCAAAATAATTAAAAACCAGATCTGTGAGGGTTATTTTTCCAGCATATTAATCACACATCTTCAATTACTGTAGGATTCATCGCTTCCCTTACAACAGGTGATGATGATCCACATATAGAGAAGTCTTTACTACAATCCATAGAACCAACAGGAGGAATGTATCACCAAGTGAGATAAATTAAAACCACAATGACCATTGCAGAGCACAGCCCCTGGAATAGTCAAAATGTACCAGCAGAGTTCCTTTCTAACACCTTTTACTAATACAAATGTTAACTGTTTTCTAGTCCTGACAGTCTCAGAGAAAAACTTGGCAACAGTCAGGGTCACACTGGAATTCTTCCAATGGAAATGGGAAGTTGTAGAATTGGTTGTTCAGGGGAGACTAGCCAAGAATGGACAGATCGTATGATGAATCCATTCTTGGCTGGCCTCCCAAGACAACCAATGCCAAAAGTTCTGAACCGTGTTTCAGTTGTTTTTAACAGTTTTTACTAATCTATTTTGATGTGATTTTAACTGACGTGTTTTAATAACTACACGTTTAATTCTATTTTAATATTTATATTATGTGGGTTTTAAGGTTGTATTGTTTTTAAGGTTGTGATCCACTTGGGTATAAATAAGGCTAATCTCTCTCTAATCTAGAAAGTCAAAGTATCTATGTGTGTATATTGGTTGGTTTGTACCACAAAGGCTCCAACAAGGCTCGATTGATCTGGATCAATATTGGCACACTAACCTTTCATTATCCAACTTGAAATAATTGAAAGTTTTGAACTAAAAAGCCCACCCCTTTCAGGCCCAGAGAGAGGAAAGGGATCTAAGTGAATTAGCTGTGGCTAGGTGAAGTGTCCCTCTATCATGTGACTAAGAAAGAAAGGGAGTGAAGCAGGTTGGCTATCACTAGGTAACATGTATATGAGAGGAAGGAAGGAAGGGAATGGAAAGGTGAAAATGGAGGAGGGGAGGAAAGAAAAAAAGATAAAAGGAGAGAAAGGAAGGGAAGAAAGGAGGAGAAGAGAAAGGAGACAGAAAAAGAGGGAGAGAAGGAAAAAAGGAAAGGAAGGAAGGAGAAAGAAGGAAGAGGAAAAGGAAGGAAGAGAAGAAAAGAAGAAGAAGAGAAGAAGAAAGGGAGGAAAGAAGGGAGGGAGGGAGGGAATGGAAAGGTGAAAATGTAGGAGGGGAGGAAAGAAAAAAAGGAGAGAAAGGAAGGGAAGAAAGGAGGGATGAAGAGAAGGGAGGCAGAAAAAGAAGGGAGAGAAGGAAAAAGGAAGGAAGGAAGGAAGGAAGGAAGGAAGGAAGGAAGGAAGGAAGGAAGGAAGAAAGGAGAAGCGAGAAGAAGGGATAGAAGGGAAAGGAAGGAGGGCTGAGAGACTTGCCAGAGTGGAGATATTGTGAGAGGAGAAAGAAAGAAAGAAAAGATAAAAAGAGAGTAAGGAAGGGAGGAAAGGAGGAATGAAGAGAAGGGAGGCAGAAAAAGAAGGGAGAGAAGGAAAAGGAAGGAAGGAATGAGAAAGAAGGAAGAGGAAAAGGAAGGAAGATGTAAGAAAAGGGAGGAAAGAAAGGAGGAGGGAGGGAAGGAAGAGAATGGAAAGGTGAAAATGAAGGAAGGGAGGAAAGAAAAAAAGATACAACGTGAGTAAGGAAGGGAAGAAAGGAGGAATGAAGAGAAGGAAGACAGAAGGGAGAGAAAGAAGGAAGGAAGGAAGGAAGGAAGGAAAGGAAAGGAAAGGAAAGGAAAGGAAAGGAAAGGAAAGGAAAGGAAAGGAAAGGAAAGGAAAGGAGGTTGAGGGAAAGCAAGGGAAGAAGAGAAAAGTGAGATGGTGTATAATGGAAACGGAGGAAGAATGGAAAAAGCCACAAAGAGAGCCTGTCCACTTTTACCAGAGCACTGCAATGAAGACATTGTGAAGTAGGCATCTCAGAGCTGGAAAAGGGAGGAAGCAGGTGGGCAGCAGCCCTTCCAGCACCCAAGCATCACTTGGTATACAGTATGTGTTTCGTGCATTTTCCTTTCAGGTCATACAACCTGTGCAGTGATGATGATGGCGATGATGATAATGACAATATCTATTCACGTAAGATGCCCATTTTTTGTTTTACCTTTTTTTGGAACCAATATCTATAGTTTCACTTAAGTCCAAGAGCAAAATAGTTTCTCTTGAAATTTCCATACAAGTCTATGGTATACATAGCACATTCCCCAAGGATATGGGAGTCTTTCTGTTTGGTCAAAATCCACCAGTTGCTGACAAATAATGAAAGCAAAGCCCACACAGCTAATTGATGCTTTGTGTATTCCTGGTCTCTTTTCTTCTTGACTCGCCTATCACCAAGCTGCATGGCGTCCTTCACGTAACCATGGTTTCTTAACCAGCGTTGCCTTGCCTTCCATTTCTTCAAAGGCTTTCCTATCATTCTTATAATCATGAGATGAGATTTCTTTTCAAGAAGAAGGGATTTTTTTTTCATTAGTACGGTATTTGTAGCTATGTTGTTCATTAAACTGGATGCCCTTTCTGTTTTCACAGAACTCACAGCTGCTACATTCTTGGTTTAAGGAACTCCAGCTTTTGAAATATTTGCATTATATGTTCAGTTTGAAACTGCATTATATGGCAGTGTAGATGGGGTCAGAGTTGACTTTAGTCAAGTAGTAGATTCTTAAAGGTTGAGCAATGAAAGCAGAGTTGTGTTCAGCATTTAACAACCTGTTGTTCATTTTGTCACTGGCAATTTCAATCAATTATTCTTTTTAATATTTTATAGAAACCAAAGGTGAGTTTCTGATTTTGTGAGTTTCTGATTTTACTGAGTGTCGTATTTTTCCCTGGCCATCCTTTATTTGCTGCAGTGCTCTTATTTAACTTTTAACCAGCCGATAATTTTTCATGAATGTGATCTCAGAACTTTGCAATGTGAAAGAAGAAGAAGAATCTGGAATTCGAAATGTCAATTTTCTACCCCAAAGCTTACAATATTCATAGCTTTGAAAGCACAACTATATGCCACCAACCTCTTTCATCCCCGAAACTAGCCTTTGATTTTTTACATCGTTAAATACCTGTTGTTGTTGTTCATTCGTTCAGTCGTTTCCTATTCTATGTGACTTCATGGACCAGTCCACGCCAGAGCTCCCTGTCAGTCGTCACCACCCCCAGCTCCTTCAAGGTCAATCCAGTCGCTGCAAGGATACCACCCATCCATCTTGCCCTTGGTCAGCCCCTCTTCCTTTTTCCTTCCATTTTCCCCAGCATAATTGTCTTCTTCAAACTTACCATTCTTCTCATGATATGGCCAAAATACTTCATCTTGGCCTCTACTATCCTTCCCTCCAATGAGCAGTCGGGCTTTATTTCTTGAAGTATGGACTGGTTGCATCTTCTCGCTGTCCAAGGCACTCTCAGAACTTTCCTCCAGCACCACAGTTCAAAAGCATCTATCTTCCTTCGCTCAGCCTTCCTTATGGTCCAGCTCACACATCCGTAGGTGACTACGGGAATACCATGGCTTTGACTAGGCGGATCTTGGTTGCCAGTGTGATGTCTCTACTCTTCAATATTTTATCGAGATTGGATATTGCTCTCCTCCCAAGAAGTAAGCGTCTCCTGATTTCCTGGCTTCAGTCTGCGCCTGCAGTAATCTTTGCACCTAGAAATGCAAAGTCTGTCACGGCCTCCACGTTTTCTCCCTCTATTTCCCAGTTGTCAATCATTCCTGTTGCCATTATCTTGGGTTTTTTATGTTTAACTGCAACCCAGCTTTTGCGCTTTCTTCTTTCACCTTGGTTAGGAGGCTCCTCGGCTCCTCCTCGCTTTCAGCCATCATTAAATACGTATCAGAATAATTTTCCCTTGCCAGTCTTTTGGTTGCTGATGATGACAAACTAAGCGGCAATTCTAATGAAAATCTACTGCTATATTTTTGGAAAACTAATTTGCAATTTCTCATTTTAGCCCAATAGCTTCATCAAGATCCTTGTCTCCTATCTGGACACATTGATAATGGATAATGCTAAACTCAGTGTTAAAATTTCACCCAACATCCACAAGAACTTTACATTTTGCCCTTGGCAACAGTCTCTGACCTATGCAAGCTGCACAGTTATGTCCAATTCCAGTACCCACCATATCTAGAAGCAAGAGTTAATGAATGTACCATTTTCCAATGAGCAAATATCTCCAAAGCTGCCTTCTGGTGGGAAGAAGAAGGTTCATCTAACCATAGTACAGATTCACCTAGCAGTAGCTTTGCCTAGTCAAATGTGGGCTAGGCAAAATTAGAGTTAGGTGGATCTGCAATTAGTTAACTCAAAGGATACTCACCAATGCTTCCTCTTCATCCTGGAAAGAAGTGACGAGCGGAGTGCCATCAGCAGGGTTACATCCTGTGCCCGGTCCTGTTCAACATCTTTATTAATGACTTAGATGAAGGGTTAGAAGGCAGGATCATCAAGTTTGCAGATGACACCAAATTGGGAGGGAGAGCCAATACTCCAGAGGACAGGAGCAGGATTCAAAACGATCTTGACAGATTAGAGAGATGGGTCAAAGCTAACAAAATGATGTTCAACAGTTCAAACAGAGGCTGGATGGCCATCTGTCAGGGGTGATTTGAATGCAGTATTCCTGCTGCTTGGCAGGGGGTTGGTCTGGATGGCCCATGAGGTCTCTTCCAACTTTTGATTCTATGATTCTAGTGACAAATGCAAGGTACTCCACTTAAGCAGAAAAAAATAAAATGCAAAGATACAGAATGTGGGGTGCCTGGCTCAAGAGCAGTACATGTGAAAAAGATCTTGGAGTCCTCATGGACAGGAAGGTGAACATCAGTCTAATGTCTAGATCCAGGGAAGTCATGGTACCCCTCTATTTTGCCTTGGTCAGACCACACCTGGAATACTATGTCCAGTTCTGGGCACCACAATTATAGGGAGATGTCGCCCTGAGTTCCTCCCAGCGGGTTGAGAAGGGCGGGGTATAAATACCTGAATTAAATAAATAAATAATGTTGACTCTAAGCTGGAATGTGTCCAGAGGAGGGTGACTCAAATGATCCAGGTTCTGGAGAACAAGCCATATGAGAAGTGGCTTAAAGAGCTGGGCATGTTTAGCCTGCAGAAAAGAAGGCTGAGAGGAGACATCATGGCTATGTATGAGGGGAAGTCATAGGGAGGAGGGAGCAAGCTTGTTTTCTCCTTCCCTGGAGACTAGGATGTGGAACAATGGCTTCAAACTACAGGAATGGAGATTCCACCTGAACATGAGGAAGAACTTCCTAAGTGTGAGAGCTGTTCAGCAGTGGAACTCTCTGCCCCAGAGTGTGGTAGAAGCTCCTTCTTTGGAGGCTTTTAAACAGAGGCTGGATGGCCATCTGTTGAGGGTGCTCTGAATGTGATTTTCCTGCTTCTTGCTGGGGGTTGGACTGGATGGCCCATGAGGTCTCTTCCAACTCTTTGATTCGATGATTCTATTCTTTGATTCTATAAGAGAGAGTTCTTTCAAAGTATCAAGATCAACAAAATTTGAAGCTCACTTAATTTGAAGGATAGTTTTACTTCTAAGGACTTAATTTTATTTGATTTTGTTTGTTGTATGTAGCAGCAATGAGTCATTAGTTTGTGCATTGGAATACGACTCTAGAGACCAGGGTTCAAAACCCTGTTTGGCCATAAAAATCCACATCATGAAGGCACTCAGGTCTGCTCTGGACAGATCTTCCCAAGAAAAAAGACTTGAAGGCACTCAAGAACAAGAAGCAATAGATTGTATCAATGAATTACTAAAAAGGGTTAACTTGGGTTATGGACTTAAAATAATTGCATCGTGCAATGCTAACTGTACTCCGTGGCTGAAGCAATGCTAACCGATAATTCTGTCAAAAAAATTGAGAGACATCTGAGTGCAACTCTTGATTTTCATCCTTGCCATCTGAGCAAAAAGCTATCAACATTTTGCTTTAAATAGCTTTATGTGAATCTAGTCTCATTAAGAACTAACAACCTGTCACCAATTGTTTTGCATCTGTCAAATCCAGCTTTTTAAAATCAACACAACCATCAACAGGATCTCCAAAGTCATTAGTGTTAAATCTTAAGAATAGCACTAAACACTTTCATGCAAAATTGCACTCGTTTCATCCGTTGCAACACAACGTTTGGGCTGCTTGGAAAATATTTTAGAAATAACTTATTTTCTCTTGGGAAAATGTGTTTGCCAATTAACATGCCTGTTTGCTGTGAATACCAAGACGTGCCAATATTTAACCTATTTTCAAGATTAATTCATATGTTGGGTCCAACACTGGGTGGATATGCTTTATCAAACTGTATTGCCCTTCTGTGCTTTCCAGTTGATTGTGGCGCAACTGGTTGAGTGTCAGCTGCATTAAGATCACTTCTGACCAAAAGGTCATGAGTTTGAAGCCAGCCTGGGTTGGAGTGAGCTTCCAACCAATTGTGTAGCTTGTTGTCGACCTTTGCAACCTGAAAGACAGTTGCATCTGTCAAGTAGAAAAATTAGGTACCACCTATGTGTGGGGAGGCTAATTTAACTAATTTACGAGGCCATAAAAAAGACTCCAGCAAAGCATGCGGGGAATGCGGAAGTACTTCATCAGTGTTGCAGATGGACGATGAAAGCCACAGCTCCCCTGGCAGTCAGAAAAGTTAAATAGCCTCTGAGTGTCTGTCTATATCTGTTGTGAGTCTTTGGCATTGAATGTTTGCCATATATGTGTACATTGTAATCCGCCCTGAGTCCCCTGCAGGTGAGAAGGGCAGAATATAAATACTGCAAATAAATAAATGTTAAGCTATGGTGCTCCAGGTGATCCTATCAGGGTGAATCTACAGCACTTGAACTGCCACAGCTCAATGCTATGGAATCCCAGGAGTTTTCTTTTGGTGAGGCACCAGCATTCTTTGGTACTGAAGCTAGAGATCTTGTGGAACTACAGCTTTTATGATTCCACAGCATTCAGCCATGGCAGTACAAGTGGTATCAAACTACATTAATGTCATAGTGTACATGCACACAGAGTTTTCTTGGCATTATTGATTCAGGGGGGGATTTAAAAGCAAGATGCCTTATTTTGAGGTGTTGTAGATTTTTCGGGCTGTATGGCCATGTTCTAGAAGCATTCACTCCTGACATTTCACCTGCATCTGTGGCAGGCATCCTCAGAGGTTGTGAGGACTACCTCTGAGGATGCTTGCCATTTTTTTGTGTCGTTTCAGGAATGACTCCTGGTGTGAGAGAATTGGCCGTCTGCAAGGACGTTGCCCAGGGGACGCCTGGATAATTTGATGTTTTTATCATCCCTGTGGGAGGCTTCTCTCATGTCCCCGCATGAGGAGCTGGAGCTGATAGAGGGAGCTCATCCGCCTCTCCCCGGATTCGAACCTGCGACCTGTTGGTTTTCAGTCCTGCCGGCACAGGGGTTTAACCCACTGCGCCACCGGGGGCTCCTATGATGCTTGCCATAGATGCAGGTGAAACGTCAGGAGAGAATGTCTCTAGAACATGGCCATATAGCCCGAAAAAAACCTACAACAACTCAGGAGAGCATGCTTCTAGAACATGGCCATACAGCCCGAAAAACCTACAACAACCCAGTGATTCCGGCCATGAAAGCCTTTGACAATACAATGCCTTATTTTGTTATTTTATCCAAGACCATAAGGTTACTAGGCCTCAATGGGTGCATCTACATTGTAGAATGAACACAATTTGACAATACTTTAACTGCCATGGAAACCTGGTTGTTGCAGTTTTACAAAGTCTTTAGTCTTCTCTACCAAATAGTACTGATGTCTTATCTAAACGACTACAATGCAATTCCATAGGACTGAGTTGCAACAGTCAAAGTGGCGTCAAACTGCATTTATTCTGCAGTGCAGATGCACCCTAAGTTAACTTTAGTTGTATTGTCGAAGGCTTTCATGGCCAGAATCACTGAGTTGTAGGTTTTTCAAGCTGTATGTCCATGTTCTAGAAGTTGAAGGCTTTCATGGCCGGAATACTGGATTGTTCTAGGTTTTTCGGGCTATATGGCCATGTTCTAGAAGCATTCTCTCCTGACATTTCGCCTGCATCCCACAACAACCCAGTTAACTTCAGCTTATTGGACTGTGGCTTGTATTTCATATGCATCGAGTCTGGTAAGAGATAATACAACATAGAACAAGAGCCATGGCAATGTCATGGCAACAATTTTTCATGAATGCTTCACAGCGAGAAATTTATAGGCCAGCTGCTCAGAGTTTTCTTCCAACATTTATAAGGCACTACAAAACAGACCAATATAAATCAGTCAAAACTGTTTTGCAATATGTTGTTCAGCTGATGTTGCAGCCACTCCCACCTATATGTATGTGACACCATAAGGATCAGGCAGCTGGTTTGCATCAGGTCACCCAAAATACTTGTTAAATTCATCAGGATTGCTGAACTATTGATTGTTGGTAGAGAAAAAAAATGCTCAGAAATTGAGCTTGCTAAATGTTAGAGCACTGGTGAAATTAAAATAACAATATATTACTGCAGAGGTCATTTGGAGGATTCATTGAAGAACATGCGTGCATCATTATGTATGGTTCAATTAATGCCATTTAACAAAGATTAAAAAATTATAAAACTATAACTTTCTCCAGGAATACTTTCCTGTATTTGTTATTTTCAGCTTGTAGTGTGGATCTGTTCAGGTTATGCATATACAGCGTATTTGAAACATACGAGAATTATCTGGAATGTAAGGTTACAAGGCATGTAGCTCTCATAGGGAATTTTCTCAGGGGAAGTTAGTATCACTGCCATGCAGTGGGAATCCAGAGCCCTGGTGGTACAATGGGTTAAACTCTTGTGCCGACAGGACTGAAGACTAACAGGCTGGAGGGTCGAATCCAGGGAGAGCACGGATGAGCTCCCTCTGTCAGCTCCAGCTCCCCAGGCAGGGACATGAGAAAAGCCTCCCACAAGGATGGTAAAACATGAAACATCTGGGCACCCCCTGGGCAAAGTCCTTGCAGACAGCCAATCCTCTCACACCAGAAGCAACTTGCAGTTTCTCAAGTCGCTCCTGACACACACACAAAAGCAGGAATCCAGCAGAAACAAACGAGCAGTGCCAGTCGTCGGTCGCTCATGGACTGGTGGTGTGGTGAAGGCTAGAGATTAGCGTCCTCATTCCATTCCCCTCCAAGTGTGAAGTTTGCACTGTAATACGTTACCTAAATGATAAGGGCATGAACTCCACTGTGATTCATTGTGAAATCATTTCAGTTTATGGAGAGTATGTAATGTCAAGACGCAGGGGCGGCTCAACCCATTACGCAAAGTAAGCATTTGCAGTATAGTTGATTTTGCCCAGGGGCGCTCTTGAGGCGCTCTTGGGGGAAAATAAATCTTGACATATGCGAGTTGTAGTTACTGGGATGTATAGTTCACATACAATCAAAGAGCATTCTGAACTCCACCAATGATGGAATTGAACCAAATATGGCACACAGAACTCCCACGACGAACACAATATATATATCAGTGATTGGTTGGGAGGGGGGCACCAAAATACTGTTTGCTTACCGTTGAAAATTACCTAGAACCGCCTCTGTCAAGACGGCATGTGACTGGGTACAGACTATATTGTGAGACCACGAAGAAACTTTGCAGAACCATCCAAAACAAATATCGTGGAATGCTGACGGTGGGAGTCTGTCTCCTTCATGACAATGTGTGTCCGCACACCGCTCATGCAACACAAGAGTTGTTGACTTGATTTGGTTGGGATGTTGTAAGCTGCCCCACTCACAGCCCTGATCTCGCACCCAGTGACTATCATCTGTTCACTAAATTGAAGGAACGCCTTGGTGGAAAACACTTTTCTAATGATGACGAGGTGAAAATTGTAGTGACGAACTGGCTGAAAAAGGCGGAGGAAAACTTCTATGACACAGACATCAAAAACCCGTCCCAAGGATGACAAAAGGTATTGAATTAAATGGTGACTATGTGGAAAAATAATGTAATACGTAGATACAATCCATGTAAGTTTTATCAAAATATATTAATTCTCTGTTTTTAAAAAAAAAAAAGCTTTTAACCTTACTTTCCGGATAACGCTTGTAAATTAATTTTTTGTTTAGACTTAGATCCCTCATCTCCAAGAAATACTACAAAAGGCTGATGTTTGAAAAGTGAATTTTACAAGAAGAAAGTTCGAAGAATGGGTTTAAGGGGGGGGGGAAGAGAAGAGAGAAGAGTGAAGGAATTTGGAGGTATTAGCCAAGCACCAGGTGAAGAGATGTAGGTAAAGGTGAAGAGAAATCAAAATGACCTGACAGAGTTGGGAGGAGGAAAAATTGCACAGGAAACATTTTTCAAAACAGTATTGTTTAAGAACAAGTTTAAGAACAGAAAGGCACAGAGATGCTGAACTGAAGGATAGAATTGAGAGAGGAAAAGTGCAGACAGTAAAGGAAAGGGAAAATGGTGTTTGATTGCCTGTGTGCAGATTTGTGTCAATCTGATACTTAAAAAACCATGATGCAGAAACAGTCAAACGTGGCACTATCTTGGCACTTTTTTTTTTTTGCTTGATTGCAACCACTGCTTAGTCATTCTGCAGATTATTTTAGTTATTGCATTTTATTTATTTATTTATTTACTATACTTGTATACTGCCCCTCTCAACCCGGAGGCGACTCGAGGCGGTTTACATTTGGCAATCAATGTCCCACAAGATAAAATACAGTCATATTTTAACTATTGTATGCAGAACACATACAATAGTTAATTGCAAGGTTGGGGTTAAAATTGCTGGAAGAAACATTAACAATCTTAGATATACAGATGATACCACTTTGATGGCTGAAAGTGAGGAGGAGCCAAGAAGCCTTCTAACCAAGGTGGAAGAAGCAAAAGCTGGGTTGCAGTTAAACATAAAAAAAACCCAAGATTCTGGCAACCGGACTGATTGAGAACTGGCAAATAGAGGAAGAAAACGTGGAGGCAGTGACAGAGTTTGTATTTCTTGGTGAAAAGATTACTGAAGACGCAGACTGCAACCAGTAAATCAGAAAACATTTATTTCTTGGGAGGGGAGCAATGACCAATCTTGATAAAATAGTGAAGAGTAGAGACATCACACTGCCAACAAAGATTCACATAGTTAAAGCGATGGTATTCCCCGTAGTAACCTATGGATGTGAGAGCTGGACCATAAGGAAGTCTGAGCGAAGGAAGAGAGATGCTTGTGAATTGTGGTGTTGGAGGAAAATTCTGAGAGTGCCCTGGACCACAAGAAGATCCAACCAGTCCATACTTCAAGAAATAAAGCCCAACTGCTCACTGGAGGGAAGGATAGTAGAGGCAAAGATAGTAGAGGAAGGATAGTAGAGGCAAAGATACTTTGACCACATCATGAGAAGACAGGAAAGCGTAGAGAAGACAATGATGCTGGGGAAAATGGAAGGAAAAAGAAAGAGGGGCCAACCAAGGGAAAGATGGATGGATGGTATCCTTGTAGTGACTGGCTTGACTCTGAAGAAGCTGGAATAGTGATGGCCGACAAGGAGCTCTGGCGTGGGCTGGTCCATGAGGTCACAAAGAAGCTACTGAACGAATAAACGACAAACAACAACATTTTTAATCTCCTCGTTTCTAGTCTCGGATTGGGAAGAGAGACTAGAAATATTCGGGCACTGTGCCCCAACGATATCATTATGTGATATCTGAAAAGATCCCAAATCCAAAGCATTTTTGGTCCTCGCCATTTTGGATAAGGGTGCCCAACCGGTATCATCTAAAAAACATATTCTGAAGTCATGCAACTTGGACTGAACACTGAGCTCTGTAAAGATTCAATGGAGAGATATTTGTTTCGACTGGAAGTAATATCCAGCATGGATGAGAGGTTTTTTTTTTTAAAGGAACCATACACAATGTGCAATGTGATTTGACAAACCAAATTGCCACCCCCTCGAGCCATAATTTCTAATGCAAACCATTCCTTCTTATTGAGGAATGCTGTTTGTTTCCAGCAGCATCAGATAGCTTAACTCCCCTTGTGGCCTTGTTGATGCAGCAATAGCCCTTGACCACACAGTCTGCCTTGTGTACTTAAAGTTGGATTCTATTTGTATTTTTCCCCAAAATTAATTCTTCGCATGCAGCTCTGTTCACCATTCAGTTTGAAACAGAATAGTCAGGATGAAAGGGATTGCCAAAGAGCAGATGTAGAAATGATTAAAATTTCCTTCTGGTCTGGGAAGAGAGGACCAGACTCCCTGGAGGTTTGGTTATTCTCTCTCCCAACAACAAACAACAACAACAACGACCAGGCTAGGCTATCTCGTGGTGAGCATTTTAAAGGATGGGTGCACGAATGCAAAATATCAGAAGTGGGGAAGAGTGTAACAATCCTTTGCATATTTCATTGTGAAGCTACAAAGGAAGAAGTGGAAGAAACAAATAATGTGTTCCCCTCTACTCTCATGTCTTCTGTTTCTGCAGTACCTACGGATGGATATTTTTGTTGATGACTTTGCGATATTATGGACTTTAGATGGAAAATGGTGTATTCATGTATTTTATATGGAAGTCATGTGGACTACTGTATCCACTGGAGATGCATTCCCAGATTATTTATTTATTTATTTATTTATTTATTTATTTATTTATTTACAGTCTTTATACCCCGTCCGTCTTAACATCGAAGGGGACTCAGAGCAACCTTACAATCATAGAATCATAGAATCATAGAGTTGGAAGAGACCTCATGGGCCATCCAGTCCAACCCCATTCTGCCAAGAAGCAGGAATATTGCATTCAAATCACCCCTGACAGATGGCCATCCAGCCTCTGTTTAAAAGTTTCCAAAGAAGGAGCCTCCACCACACTCTGGGGCAGAGAGTTCCACTGCTGAACGGCTCTCACAGTCAGGAAATTCTTCCTCATGTTCAGATGGAATCTCCTCTCTTGTAGTTTGAAGCCATTGTGGTGCCCAGAATTGGACACAATATTCCAGGTGTGGTCTAAAAGGGCAACAACTCGATGCTATATACACAACAGACATAAAATAAACATAAACATTTAAACATGAATATAAAGATTAAAACACATTATTAAAACCATGCATGGATACATGAAAACATGCCTCCACTTAGGCAGAAAAAATGAAATGCAAAGATACAGAATGTGGGACGCCTGGCTTGAGAGCAGTACGTGTGAAAAAGATCTTGGAGTCCTCGTGGACAACAAGTTAAACATGAGCCAACAATGTGATGTGGCAGCAAAAAAAGCCAATGGGATTTTGGCCTGCACAAATAGGAGTCTAGTGTCTAGATCCAGGGAAGTAATGCTACCCCTCTATTCTGCCTTGGTCAGACCACACCTAGAATATTGTGTCCAATTCTGGGCACCACAATTGAAGAGAGATATTGACAAGCTGGAATGTGTCCAGAGGAGGGCAACTAAAATGATCAAGGGTTTGGAGAAACAAGCCCTATGAGGAGCGGCTTAAAGAGCTGGGCATGTTTAGCCTGCAGAAGAGAAGGCTGCGAGGAGACATGATAGCCATGTATAAATATGTGAGAGGAAGTCATAGGGAGGAAGGAGCAAGCTTGTTTTCTGCTGCCCTGGAGATTAGATGCGGAACAAGGGCTTCAAACTACAAAAAAGGAGATACCATTTGAACGTGAGGAAGAACTTCCTGGCTGTGAGAGCTGTTCAGCAGTGGAATTCTCCGCCCCAGAATGTAGTGGAGGTTCCTTCCTTGGAGGCTTTTAAACAGAGGCTGGATGGCCATCTGACGGGGGTGCTTTGAATGCAATTTTCCTGCTTCTTGGCAGGGGGTTGGACTGGATGGCCCATGAGGTCTTTTCCAACTCTATGATTCTATGATTATAGCAAACACTTTTGAAATGAAGGACTTTTGCTCCAAGAGTACAATAAAGTTGTGCTGGAGGACCTAGAAAATTCCTAAAGAGAACATCTTTTAACATGGATTATCCCAGGCACATAAATACAACTGTGGATGCTGGTCCTGCAGATAGATACTGGGTCCTATTGTAGAGCAGGCCTGAACAATTTGACAGTAGTAAGGGGCCAAAATTAAAATAGGCTGAACCTCTTTGGGCCACAAAAAGGGTTTTAGCATCTCACTTAAGAGTTTGCAAGAAAGTGTCATTCCCTCAGAGCAAGCAGGAAAGTGGATTGTCCTCTATTTCCCTTATTCTCTTCAGCCTGGTGGAGAGTTGCTGTTTCCTTTCTGAGTGAAAAAAGACATGTCTCAGTCCTTTCCTCCACTGCTTTTTCTTTCTCTTGGCCTCTGGATTGCCTCTGTCCTCTCCTTCTCCCACGGAGGGGAAAACCACCAACTCTGCACCATTCATTTCCCTCATTTGTAAGGGAGAAACGTAATTTCACTACGAAGACCCCACAAAAACTTCACAGTGTTTGTTCCTACCAGAGGAGGAGGATGTTGAGCCATGATACTGCCCTCCCCAAAAGTTTAAGAACAACAAAGGGACTTCAAACAAGAAGTATAATATTTTCTTGATTGTTAAAAACATTTTCTGCAGTTTCAAAGTTTTGAAATATCAAAACAGCTAGAGGCTCTGGAAGAATCTAGTAGCAGCTGTACCCCGAACTTTATCAAATCTAAACCGTTTAATAAATATATGAAACTGATACTTTTTGTGTAATTTGTATTGCTTATACTGTATACAGTATCAGTTTCTAAACTGTCAAACTTGTATCAAATGTATACTGAAGGCATCCGTTGTCCCCATGCCCCGTGTTTTCATACGTTCCTGGGAACAGATCACTATACAATTAAAAATATGTCTTTCTAGTGATCTCCAAAGCCAGATAAAGTCAAACCCTTTGTGTACAGATGTGAACCAGATGAATGTGATGAATGTGATTTTCCTGCTTTTTGGCAGGAGGTTGGACTGGATGGCCCACAAGGTCTCTTCCAACTCTATGATTCTATGACTCTACCCTTAAGATGTTTACCTGTTTAGACATGGTTAGACTCTTCAGTCCCACTGAAGAGAAGGCAAAACAAACATGAATACATTAGGCAACCAAGTCCCTGATTGTTTAGTATTGTTACCCTTTGTCTTTTAGGTCTTCTACGTTTGTCTGCAGATTAAGTTAATCAAGAAGATTATCTGCATACCCATATCCCCACTTCCCTTTGTTTCATCTCCTTCACATGGTATCTCTGCAATGGACTGGGTCTTTGAACTGACCAACCATCAGCTGTTCTCCTTCCTGCCACAGGGATCTCCTCCTCCTCCTCCTGACGGTGATGTCAGGGGAATCCCTGGGCAATCCCTCCACACAACCACTTTCCAGCCAATCAGGAGAAGAAGCAGGATGTCTAAATAGCTGTCAGAACTGCATAAAATATACCTTTTGAAGCATGCAACTTGCACTTGCATCCTTTTTGACCAAATATCAATAAACCTCTGTAGCTTTGCTTTCAACTCGGAGTGCTTGTTTTCAATCCTTGCTGATCTGGATTAGTGGATGCTTGCCTGGCATGGACCTTCTTATCTACAGTCCTAACTGATATCTCTACAAGGAGACAACAGGGGCAACTCAGAAGCAAAGAGAAAAGTAGAGCAGGAGAGGGACAAACTGAGCCCTTCTTTACTGTTTCCTTCAGATGAATCAGGTTCAATTTGGACCAGTCTTGTTGCCCAGATGAGACATCCCCACTATCACATTTTTCCTGACCTCATCAAATTGGGACAGTTGGAGTTTCACTTTAACAAATCATGTCCTTTGGAGCACTGGGATTTTTGGTCTGATGAGGCAGAAGAGCACTCAGGTTGAGTATTCTAAATGTGCCTCTTGAAACTCCAAATCTCAGGAGTTACAGCTAAAGTAGAATCATAACACTAAACTGCACTTCCAAACTTTGGAATTAATGCAGTTTCACATCACTTTAATTGCAATGGCTCAATGCCATGGAAATTTGGGAGATGTATTTTCACAATGGCTTTAGCATTCCCTGCCAAAGAGTGCTGGTGCCACACCAAACTGCAAATCCCAGGATTCCATAGCACTGAGCCATGCATGGTAGTTAAGCTGTATCAAATGGCATAGAGTCTATGGTGCAGATGCACCCTATAAACGCATAATGTGAAATGGATCCAGGGCCACCTCCCATCTTAGAACAAAACTTTGCTGGACTGCTGGGAGAATGACGTCAGGATCTTCAAACCACTCTTTAAGTGAATTAAATAAATGTGTGGTAGATTAAGGAAAAGTCTGTGGGTTTGGTTTGCTGCCATGGTCCAAGTGGGTTTTCTTTTTAATGACAATACCCTAAACTGTAAGAGTTTAAAATCCTGGAAAAAACCTGAAAAACTAGCACAAGAGGATTCTGAAAGAGAGATAATTTACTGTCTGGAAGAACGAAGGCAGAGTCAATCTCCATTCAGCAAATTTGACATTTGATTTTATCTTCCTATAGTAAACAGATCTGAGAAGTCGCTGTCTCTTTCCTTTTCCAAGCAAGAATGTGGGCTCCCATTTGTCTCGTTCTGCCATCCCATGTTTTATTTTTAGCTGCATGTGTTTGGTTGGTGAGGTCAGTAGCTGAAACATGTTTTGAGCACATGTTCTCCAAATCTGCCCAGATCTGAATTGCCTTTGGCCATGAACTGCCTGAAGTGGCAGAAATAAAGGAGAGGAGGAGAATGTTTTGTTAAGAGTTCAAACAGCAAAACATTCTAATTTATTGCAACTGTCATGTGTGCATTGGAAACAAAGAAAGTCAAGCTGGGGAGGGGAGGGGAAGGTGGGGAGGAGGAAAGAACACACACTTCTAGCATTTGGTCCAAAATAAACCATCAAATTAAAACGGAGGATGAAAGTGTTCTGCTGGCTGGTCTGTTACTTGTTTCCATTAATTCTCCCATGCAGGATGTTATTTTTACAGCTCAAGGATTAATTCTTCATTTCCAGTTCTAGGAAATGGATTGGATTTCAAAGCCACTCTCCAAAACACTGAAGCACTCAAGGACTGGTATTCAAGAGGCCCGGTGATCAGTTCTGTCTTCTGAGTTCTGGTTGCGTTTTGGGCAAAGACAACAAGCTGTTTGGTGGAGGAGACCCAGACCTGGCAATGCTTGTGTTTAATCTTTCCTCCTCTCCATCATTTAGCCTTTTTTTAAAAAAACCTTTCTCTTGCTGTTTCATTTCCTGAAGTTCAGGAGAAAACTTGGAAGTTACTTTCTTTTGGATTTCAACTTCCATTGAATGGGGATTGACTTCCTGATGCCACTTTTAAACTTTTGAGCAACTTTGCGAAAGTGAATAAATAAGTCACCATCAGACTTCAAGTCACCTATACTGTTGTGTCACGCGCTGGGCCTGTAAAGAATTTCCTTTAGGACAGGACATGCAACCTTTGCCCAGCGGGAAGCCAGGGGCCCCAAAGAGAAGTTCTCAGAGGTTTTCCTCCCCAAATCAACTTTAGATGGCTTGTGAAGTATAACAAAGTCTTTTATTAATGAACAATCAAACAGAAACTTCTCTTGTCTTCAGAAAGTTAAACAAATGATTTCAGGCTTTTATGCAACTGGTAGGTTCCTAAACTTGCCCACGAAGGACAGGCAACTGTCTTCAATAACTTCGTCTTTACTTTAAAGGAAAGACCCCTTTTTAATTTCTCCCAGGCTGACTGTAATCTAACCCTTACTGATGTGGGCTCCGCTACCGGGTCGAACTGCTTCTCGAACGCTGAGTGGACCTACCAGTTAAGGCTTCGATGTTGTCCAGCTGGAGTTCCTTGGTCTTTAGGGCTGTTTCCCTGGAAAGTCTTTGGAGACTCTTGAGATTGTTCTCCCCCGGAAATTCCCAGGGATTGAAGCTTTTGTACAGCGGAAGCTTTCACACATTGGCTTTCCTTGCTGAGACTAACTAAAAAATGGCTCCCTTCCCTTCCCAATTGCCCTGAGCAAGGGGCAGGACCAAACTTAACGATGATGGACAGGTGACTTGCCCTATGACTGCAACCAAAAGAAGCCACCTATCTGCAGAATCCCAGGAACCTTGGGCTGCAAGCAAACATTTAATACGAAGCAAATAAATTTGGAGCTCCTGTTACAGCTGTACCAGAACATATACATTTGTAGTAACTGTTGGGAATCAGGAGCTGTTAGGCTCACTTTGGGGGTGATTCCACTAAAATATAGCAGAGTGCCAGAAGCACAGTTCATAACCAGCAAAAACATACATGTAGTGAGCAAGGATTGGTTTCCATTCAACACGATGAAACACGATTGCAAATCCACAACTTCATAGGATCAAAAATAATATGTTTATTAAAGATAAAAAAAATCCATTCTTGATAGGACAGGTTCTCAAAGCTAACTAGCTTCTCTGAGCTACCTTCTAAGGAAAGGAAAAAGGAAAAATAACAAAATAGCTATGTCTGCTACATCTTGCCTGGACAATGGCAAGATGCCTCCTTACTCTGGCAGAACAAAGGAAGAAGTGTGAGGCCAAAATGAAGAACTGACCGCATGGCTTCACCAGGGCAATAAAAATACCTTTAAAGAAGAAGTTATGTTTTCCCTGAAGAGATCACATTGCTAAGTATTCAAAGGGGGAGGATCTGGTGGCATGCAAGATGAGTAAGACAAACCCCCTTCTAAGCCCTTTCTTAAGACAAGTATGCTTGAGGAATATGGGGAAGGAATCCCTCATTCTAATCTATCTAGGCTGTTTCAGTTCCATGACCCGGCCTAAAGCCAGACTACGCCGGATTCTTTCCTCCAAGAACACCTGGAGTTGCAAGCCCACCACATGTTGGACACAGGCCAAAAGTCATTTCCTCTGGTAAGTATGTGTTTAAGGTCCTAAGACTTAGAAGGGCAGCTATGAAGGAACTAGACAATTTTTTCAAGTGGGAAGATATCTCACAGAATAACAAAATCAGGATTTATCCATGCCATCATGTTTCCCATTTCTATGTGTGGTTGGAAATGCTGGACAGTGAAGAAAGCTTGAAAAGAAGGAAACCAACTCACTTGAAAGATGGTGATGGATGTGCCATCACACCCAGACACTATAAAGTTAAAACTAAGATCTGCTTCTCTCTTTATCCGGGTGAACTTCAGGTGCCTTACTTAGAAGCTTAGGATTTTCAGCAACTGAGGCCACTCCAGGTTTGAACATGAAACAGAATATTTATTTCTCAAAGTCTTTGACAGACTTGGCACAGCTTGATGAAGTTACAAACACAAACAGTTAACTTGTGAAACCATATAGATATTCTTTCCTTCCCTTTTTCTTCAGCTGCCGAGTTAACTTTCCCCAATGTACAAAAATCCTGGGATCCTTTATCCTAACCCTGAGCTGCTATCTTTTAGAAAGAGCAGGTCTTTCCCTATCCAAGCTCAAGGTTAGTTTTGGGGATGAAGTAATCGAGCCTCTCCCAATGGCAGAGAAATCCTGAGATATTCTCTGCCCCAGCGCTGAGCTGCTGTCTTTAGAAAGAGCAGGTCTTCCACTATCTGAGCTCAGCACCAGTTTCAAAGGCAAGAGGGTAACCGTACCCACGATGGCCTGTCCGAGTTGCCTAGCTTGGCCACCAGCACATCTAAGGCTTTTTCTATACTGAAGAACGCAGGAGAGTTTCTCCAAAATGGAGATCATGAAAACATATGGCACACTGGAAAGGACAATAATGCTTGGTAAAGTAGAAGGCAATAGGAAAAGAAGACCACATTACAGACTCATGGAAGCTACAGCTACAGTCACATAGAGAGGGCAATGTGTGTATATGTATATATGTATGTCTATATGTGTGTGTATCTGTATTTCACGTGTGTATATAATACAGGAATTCCCCAAGTTGCAAATAAGATAGGTTCTTTAGGTTTGTTCTTAAGCTGAATTTGTAGGTCCATTTTTGAAGTGTAATTCCAGAGACAGATAGAGAGAGAGAGACAAAGAGACAGATAGATAAAGGTTTCCCCTGTTATTAAGTCTTGTTGTGTCCAACTCTGGGGGATGGTGCTCATTTCCATTTCTAAGCTGATGAGCTGGCGTTGTCCATAGACACCTCCAAGGCCAGCATGATTTCATGGAGCATTGTTACCTTCTTGCAGAAGTGGCACCTACTGATCTACTCACACTTAACAGTGGGAGTTCACCCCGCTCTCCAGATTCAAACCGCCAACCTTTTGGTCAGCAAGTTAAGCAGCTCGGTGATTTAACCCACTGCACCACCAGGAAGCCCTAGATAGATAGATAGATAGATAGATAGATAGATAGATAGATAGATAGATAGATAGATAGATAGATTTAAAAGCCTTGGGTGGCATAGGAAAGGATTAACACCCCTGTGGTATTTGTTTTGCTTTCTGTGCCCCTGTTCAGAAGATTTCCCCTAACTTTTTGTCCCTGTGATCATTGAATTTTGCAAAATTTGGTTTGTTGTGGAAACAAGGATTGGTGCTAAAGCTTCCCCATGATAACCCTTTCAGGAGTGAATTCTCTTCTTAGAAGTAGATTTGTCTCACCCCCATTCTTAATCATGAGTCAGATTTAACATGGATATCTGTAACTTGGGGAATGCCTCTCTCTCTCTCTCTCTCATCCCCCCCCCCCCTCTCTCTCTATATATAAACTCAGAACATTGCAGCCTCTTTGGTTTGTCCCTGTTTGGCACCGACGTGCCCTCCTAACCAACCATTTTGGTCAAAATAGAGAATGTTTGGATTTATACCCTAAAAATGCCACCTCTCTGATTTGTCCCTGTTTGGCACCGACATGCCCTCCCATCCAGTCGTTTTGGTCAAAATAGAGAATGTTTGGATTTATAGCCTAAAAATGCCACATGGAGTCAATTTGAAAGGATAATTCCAAAATCTACCAAGAAGTCTGATAACATAGTTTTCTAAATTGCCACATTGGAGGCTAGCCAGTGTCATCTTTGGCAGTCAAAGAATCCAAAATGTTTTGCATATATATATATATATATATATATATATATATATGTATGTATATATGACGGGATAGGTAGGTAAAGGTAAAGGTTTTCCCCTGACATTAAGTCTAGTCATGTCCGACTCTGGGGGCTGGTGCTCATCTCCATTTCTAAGCCAAAGAGCCGGCGTTGTCCGTAGACACCTCCAAGGTCACGTGGCCGGCATGACTGCATGGAGCGCTGTTACCTTCCCACTGGAGTGGTACCTATTGATCTACTCACATTTGCATGTTTTCGAATTTGGCAGAAGCTGGACCTAACAGCGGGAGTTCGCGCCACTCCCCGGATTCGAACCTGTGACCTTTCAGTAAGCAAGTTCAGCAGCTCAGTGGTTTAACCCACTGTGCCACCACAGTAATATTTTGTATTATGGGATACAAAATAAATAAATAAACATGTATTTAAATTACATGACATTGTGAGTAAACACAATATTGGGAGGGTTGTTCTGGGTATTTAGGAAAGAGCGCACCCAACTGACTGGCTCTAGGCTCAAAATGAGTTCCTGCAACTCACTTGGAGCAAGCTAAAAATGTAATTAACAAATAAATCATGAATGTTAAGGAGTTCAACATTAGAGTCGGATGTCTGGCTGGCCGTCTGTCTTGGCTTCCCTTCAACAGAAACACATTCCTCGCTTGTATTTTAAAAGGAGATCCCAGACACAATCGTTGCAGGCTTTGCTTGCTCATTTTTCCCCTGTTTTAAGTATAATTTTTAATTAGGTTTTAATTTATATTCAATGGTAATACAATATCTCAAACGCAACAAATTTTCTCCTTTGTTCTAAATAAACCCACCCCTCCCATCCATCTATCCATTCCCAGTTCATAATACACTATTTAAAAATACAGTCCTGCCAAATCTCTTGCACCTGCATTTCCCATTGCATTTCCTTGCTTATTGATTACTATATAAATACAGTCAAATTCCACTTTGAAAATATAATTAAATAATCTCTCTGGGGTACCCATCCAATCTCCGTAGTGACGCAAATCCCTAAAATAGATAGATAATAAGCTTTTAATTATAGCTTCCGAAAAGGAATTTGATTCTAAATATATACCACTTTACATAGTTCCCTCAGCTAATGCACCCTTGTTGGTGACCTTCATATCTTTCTCCTTGTCCTCACTTCAAGCTCATACCGGCTTTTTCAATTTTTATTTCTATTTTTGCACTTTCCACTGTCTGGATGCTAAGTCTGGTTTGGTGATTAAGATTCCTTCCAAATTCTATACAACTTTGAACATGGAAGGACATCTCCTAGAAGATATCCTTTTCTAACTGAAAAGTCCAGATAGGGATCCTAGACCAGCTTTCACCTAAGTCAGTGGTTCTCAACCTGGGGGTCGGGACCCCCAGAGGGGTCGTGAGAGGGTATCAGAGGGGTCACCAAAAACCATGAGAAAACATAGTATTTTCTGTTAGTCATGGGGGTTCTGTGTGGGAGGTTTGTCCCAATTCTATCATTGGTGATGTTCAGAATGCTCTTTGGTTTAAGTGAATTATAAATCCCTGCAACTACAACTCCCAAATGTCAAGGTCTACTTTCCCCAAACTCCACCAGTGTTCGCATATGGGCATATTGAGCATCTGTGCCAAATTTGGTCCAGATCCATCATTGTTTGTGTTCTCTGGATGTAGGTGAACTACAACTCCCAAACTCAAGGTCTATACCTACCAAATCTTTCCAGTATTTTCTGTTGGTCATGGGAGTTCTGTGTGCCAAGTTCAATTCAATCATTGGTGGAGTTCAGAATGCTCTTTGATTGTAGGTTAACTATAAATCCCAGCGACTACAACTCTAAAATGACAAAATCAATCAATCCCCCCTAAACCCACCAGTATTCTAATGTGGGTGTATCAGGTATTTGTGCCAAATTTGGTCCAGAGAATGACAATACATCCTGCATATCAGATATTTACATTATGATTCATAACAGTAGCAACATTACAGTTACAAAGTAGCAACAAAAATAATTTTATGGTTGGGGGTCACCACAACATGAGGAACTGTATTAAGGGGTCGCGGCATTAGGAAGGTTGAGAAACACTGACCTAAATGATGATCTCCAGATATTTTGGACTTTTATTTGAGTCAACTCTAGTTGGCAAGGTCAACTGTCAGGAATGAGGAAATGCTTTTCAATATGTCTGGAAGGTGTTGAGTTAAGAATGCATGCTCTAAATAAGCAATTCTCAGCTTCGAATCCTCCAGATGTTGTGGACTTCAGCTCCTAGAATGATGGGATTAGCCAGGAGTTCTGGGAGTTGTAGTACAAAACATCTGCAGGGCCAGCGGTGGAGAAGAACTGCTCCAGATCAGTGTTTCCCAACCTTTGATCCTCCAGATCAGTGTTTTGGCCTACAACTCTCCGAAATCCCAACTGTTAGGATTTCTGGGAGTTGAAGGCCAAAATATCTGGGGACCCACAGGCAGAGAACCACTGCTCCAGATGTTTTTGATTTCAGAATTCCTCTTAGTTGGCCAAGCTTGGACTTTTGGGACTTGAAATTTAAAATACTTGGAAGATCAAAGTTTGGGAAAACCATCTTTGGACCTCAGAGTGTTTTGGCCTACAACTCCCAGAAATCCCAACTGTTAGGATTACTGATGGTTGAAGGCCAAAACATCTGGGGACCCACTGGCTGAGAATCACTGCTTCAGATGTTTTTTATTTCAGAATTCCTCTTAGATGGCCAAGCTTGGACTTTTGGGCTTGAAATTTAAAATACTTGGAAGATCAACGTTTGGGAAAACCATCTCTGGACCTCAGAGTGTTTTGGCCTACAACTCCCAGAAATCCCAACTGTTAGGATTACTGATGGTTGAAGGCCAAAACATCTGGGGACCCAATGGTTGAGAACCACCACTTCAGATGTTTTTGATTTTAGAATTCCTCTTCGTTAGCCAAGCTTGGACTTTTGGGACATGAAATTTAAAATACTTGGCAGATCAAAGTTTGGCCTCTAGACTTCAGAGGATGCCTGCCATAGATGCAGGTGAAGTATCCAGAGAGAATGCTTCTGGAACATGGCCATGCAGCCCAAAAAACTTACAGCAACCCAGTATTTCTGACCATGAAAGCCTTCGACAACACTTCTCTAGTTTGTTACTACCTTGGTACCTGGATGCCATCTCTCATCCTTGGCACAGCATCAACTGTATTGTGCTAAACTCACAATCTTGATGGAAGATACAAACTCTGCTCTAGTTTTCTGTCTTTGTATGTTGGGGAAATGGGGGGTCACTGTGGGTTGGGGGGCATGACAGATTCCTTGACCTTAGGCCCACAGAAACCTAGAGGGAGAGTTGTATATTTTCCCAGCATTACATCAGAGGAAGAATTCCCATCCCCTCGTGACTCTAAAGAAAGTCAAGCTTCCTTCCTTCTTTTAACACTTAGGAGCCCAGGGCCTGACCGCTGACCTGCCAACATGTCCCCAAGGCCCACCCGTATTGAAAATAGCAACTTCCTTTTTGGTAAAAAGTAGAAACTAAGAGGAGATCTCCAAACCCATTTGTGGTTAATAAGAAAAGGTCTCAATGGGTTTGGGATTCACATTTCTATCTTTTCCCACGGCTCCTTGTAATATTTTAGTGCATTGCTGAAATTAAAAAGGAATGGATAGGGGAAGATACAGACATCTTTGCTGAAGAGGCATCCAAATGGCACCACCTCATTCCTCTCCTTTAACTGAATGTTTAGTATTTGCAACCGCTTTTATTTATTTATTTTTATTTTGTATCAAAAGCATTGCATAAATTAGTATAAAACCGATAAAAATAGAAGGAGCGCAGGTGGCTAAATATCTTTTGACCAAAAACAGGCAATAGCAATGGCATTGTCTGTAAGGTAAAGGTAAAGGTTTTCCCCTGACATGAAGTCCAGTTGTGTTCGACTCTGGGGTGTGGTGCTCATCTTCATTTCTAAGTCAAAGAACCGGCATTGTTCATAGAAACCTCCAGGGTCATGTGGCCGGCATGACTGCATCCCGCCAGAGTGGTACCTATTGATCTACTCACATTTGCGTGTTTTCGAACAGCTAGGTTGGCAGAAGCTGGGGTTGACAGCGGAAGCTCATGCTGCTCCCCGGATTCGAACCTGCGATTTTTCAGTCAACAAGCTCAGCAGCTCAGCGCTTTAACCCACTGTGCCATCGGGGGCTCCTTGGCATTGTCTGTAGCCTCCAACAATTCTTCTTCTGTACATGAGGCAGGGCACAGTGAACAAGCATACAGATGCGGAGTTGTCTGTTCTTCTCCACAGTCACATAAGGTATGGGATTCTTTTTTAGTAATGCCCAATGAGATACCAAAACATAACTCAGAAAACTCACAGCAACCCAGTGATTCCGGCCATGAAAGCTTTCGACAATACATAAAACAACAATAGCTAGACATGCATAAACATACTTAAACAATATTTACAGAACTAACTACACATTTTCTCTCACTAAGCTACATCTGTATTCTAACTAAGCATAATAAAGCTATATAAATAAAAAATGTAATGTTCGTTTGTGGGACTAACTTAACTCAAAAACCATTGGACGAATGGACACCAAATTTGGACACAAAACGCCTATCAGGCCAACAAGTGACCATCACTCATAAAAACACTGAAAAACACAGAGGAAGAGAAAATTTCCTCCCCAAGGACATCAGGCAAGCCCCAACATTGGCAGTCTTTAGAAGGAGCTTGAAAACATGTATGTTCCAGTGTGCCTTCCCAGAATAAGGAATCCTAAGCAATATGTCTCAAATGTACTTTTGTCTGCACGCTCACCTATCCTAAGATATCCATCCTATTTCCTTTGGACATGCCCAGCATTCTTAATTTTAACTCTTGCACTTGGCCCTACCACAGGTTTTTAAATGTGTCGTGTCATTACTGTATTGTTTTTTTGCTTTGTTATGAGTTATTTATTGTTGTATTGATGTTATGTTTTTATGATGTATTTGGGCTCGGCCTTTTGTAAGCTGCACCGAGTCCTGCAGGATTATTATTATTATTATTATTATTATTATTATTATTATTATTATTATTAAAAAGCCAAAAAATAACAATACATTACAACGCATGCACAAAACCATATATATACATGTATACACACATATATATACACACAAAACACCTATAGACAGACTGGGCCACAGAAACGCATGGCAGGGGACAGCTAGTCTAAAATAAAATACAAACACACATATATGCATAAATCAGTTTTTAAGGAGTATTGCCTGCTTCCTGTTTGTTGGTTTCTCTCTAGTTTAACATTTGTCTTCCACATTATTATCCATCAAGTTATTTACTTTGGCTTGTTTTTACATCAAATGAATATTCCAACAGTTTATATTTCCAAACGTATACACAAAGTCTTTTCCTCTCCCTTCAAGATAGATAGATAGATTTCCATTCTTCTAAGAATATTATCTAAAGATTTCTTTCCACAAAGTTGTTAACCTATCCATCTCTATCAGCTTCCTTCCCATATGTTTTTAATTATATTGTCTTTTTAAATTGTGAGATGCTTTTGAGTCCCAATTTAGATGTAGCACAGAAGGTTAACCACCAGCTGCAGTAAATCTTGCCAATCAAAAGGTTGACAGTTCAAAGTCCGAGTCAGGGTGAGCTCCTGACCTTTCGCCCAACTTCTGTCTCCCTAGCATTTCGAAAGCAAAATGTGAGTAGATAAATAGGTACCACTTAAAGCAGGGGGTATTTAAGGCACCCATAAGGAAATGCCAGAAAAAATGCCAGCGATTCGATCAAGGAGGAAGTTTATGAACAAAGTTCTTCGGCAGGGAAAGATGGAGCGACAGCACCCCGCTGTGGCCAGAACCGAGCACAGCCTCCATGATGCTGAAGATGAGAAAGCCTCTATATATGCCTCTATCTATATACACTTGACTGTCTTGTCAGTGTCTAATTCTGTATTGAATGTTTGCCATATATGTGTTCTGTGATCCACTCTGAGTCCCCTTTGGGGTGAGAAGGGCAGAATATAAATACTGTAATAAAATAAATAAATAAATATAATAAGCCAGCACTCCTTGTATTGGGTGTGTATGTACTTTTAAATTGTTGTTTTAACTGGGATGTGTTTTTTAACTGATGGTATATATTGAATTTTAATATATGGTTGCTCCCCACCTTGATCCATAGGAAGAGGTGTGGAAGATATTATTATTATTATTATTATTTCAGTTAAATCACTTTTTAATGGCAAACACTGTGGTATTTCCCAGACTGGAGAAATGGGGATTTGGCAAGGCAGCATTTCGCTGCCTGCAACATATTCTCCAAGGAGTGTGATAAGCTGGGATTTCCTCACTTTGAAAATACAAATTCCTCATCTCATTTGGAGACTTAAGGAGTATACTCTAATCTTGTCCATTTGAATTATAAGAGATTATGCAGCTCAGCAATTGGAAGTGCAAGGAGGTAAAAGACAATTCCTATTTTAAACAAACAAACAAACATAAAAAATAGAAAGGATACATGGATGGGATGAAAAGGATGTTGGGTACGATCTCTGAAGATGCTCCAAGTGTCATACTCTCCAGTTGTCCCAAATGTGTTGTGAAGAGTTTGATGTAATCCTCTGCCATCCCACTTTTTTCAGCTCTTTTAAAATGTCCCAGTTTCTCTCTCCTCTGTTTCTCCTGTTGTTCTCAGCTTACTTCAATTGCTGCAAACGAAGTTAGTTAACTCAGGAGGAGGAGAGACTCGGGCAAAAGCAAAGTCCTGCATCCTCTCTTTGCTTGTGTATTATTCTTTAATGCTAACTTTTCTGAACTACGTTCTGATACCGCTTGATACTTACTACAAAAGAGTGAAAGCTTTAATTCCTGAGTATACTAAAGCTATCAAATAATAGAAGAATTAGGGAAGGCATGCTCTTGCAGTACATGATACATGCCTTCCTTTTCACCGATCTTATGCAGTGTTTCTCAACCTGGGGGTCGGGACCCCTGGGGGGTCACGAGGGGGTGCCAGAGGGATCACCATAGATCACCAGGAACCACAATATTTTCTGTTGGTCATAGGGGTTCTGTGTGGGGAGTCTGGCCCAATTCTATTATTGATGGGGTTCAAAATACTCTTTGATTGTAGATGAACTATAAATCCCAGCAACTACAACTCCCAAATACCAAGCTCTATTTTCCACAAACTCCACATTTTGGCATATTGAGTATTCGTGCCAAGTTTTGTCCATCATTGTCTGAGTCCACAGTGCTCCGTGGATGTAGGTGAACTACAACTCCCAAACTCAAGGTCAATGCCCACCAAACCCTTCCAGTATTTTCTGTTGATCATGGGAGTTCTGTGTGCCAAGTTGGGTTCAATTCTATTGTTCAGAATGCTCTCTGATTGTAGGTGAACTATAAATCTCAGGAACTACAATTCCCAGATGACAAAATCAATCCCTCTCCCAACCTCACCAGTATTCAAACTTGGGCATATTGGGTATTTGTGCCAGATTTGGTCCAGTCAATGAAAATGCATCCTGCTTATCAGATATTTACATTACAATTCATAACAGCAGCAAAATTAGAGTTATGAATTTTGTGGTTGGGGGCCACCACAACATGAGGAACTGTATTAAGGGGTCGCGTCATTAGGAAGGTTGAGAGCCACTTTGTTACAGGGTATGGACAGAACTTTAATCAGATGGCAGTTTCTGAAACCTAGGAAGAGGTCCTGATATTTGGGCAGAGAAAGGGAAGGACAATTGTAGTGTCAGAGAAGCAGCAGCTTTCTTCTCCTTTATCTCTCTGTCAGTCTTAAAACCGCCTCTTTATATGCTAAGATGGCAACAGTAAAACTTCAATTAGTGTCCGCAGTCTGAGGTGTAGGGAAAATATCACATGCAACCACTTTGCTTGGTTTTAAGTTCTTTTGGGCCTTCAAGTCATTTTTACTCCATGGATAATATAATGTGAACCTATCCCAGACAAGAATTGATGAGAAGAGGTTATCCTTTGCCTTCCTCTGAGGCTGAGGCTGAGAGAATAATAATAATAATAATAATAATAATAATAATAATAATAATAATAATAATGGGTTGTTGTAGGTTTTTTCGGGCTATATGGCCATGGTCTAGAGGCATTCTCTCCTGACGTTTCGCCTGCATCTATGGCAAGCATCCTCAGAGGTAGTGAGGTCTATTGGAAGTAGGAAAAAGGGTTTATATATCTGTGGAATGACCAGGGTGGGACAAAGGACTCTTGTCTGCTGGAGCTAGGTGTGAATGTTTCAACTGACCACCTTGATTAGCATATAATGGCCTGACAGTGCCTAGAGCAAATGTTTGTTGAGAGGTGATTAGATGTCCTTGTTTGTTTCTTCTCTGTTGTTGTGCTATTGTAATTTTAGAGTTTTTTAATACTGGTAGCCAGATTTTGTTCATTTTCATGGTTTCCTCCTTTCTGTTGAAATTGTCCACATGCTTGTGTATTTCAATGGCTTTTCTGTGTAGTCTGACATGGTGGTTGTGAGAGTGGTCCAGCATTTCTGTGTTCTCAAATAAAATGCTGTGTCCAGGTTGGTTCATCAGGTGCTCGGCTATGGCTGATTTCTCTGGTTAAAGTAGTTAATAATAATTATGATAATAATAATAATGACAACAACAACAACAACAACAACAACAACAATATAGATGAGTGTACAGCAGACAAGATCACTCTGCTGGCTGTTGTATTGGATCACACATCAGACACTTCCCAAGTATCTAGGACTGTGATGTATCGGCAAGTATTGAGAAATAAATATTACCAGCAGCTATCTGGCAGGTGCCTATTATAATTCATCTGGGAAGGCCTGGCTTCATACAAAAGGTCTTAATTTGTTATCGAAAGGCCGGCAAGGAGGGGGCCAATCAAACCTCTCTAGGGAGGGAGTTCAAGAGCTGCGGGGCCACCACCAAAAAGGTTCTGTCTCTCATTCCCACCAACCACCCTTGCGATGATGGTGGGACCAAGAGAAAGGTCTCTCCTGATGATCTCAGGGTTTGAGTGGGCTGGAAGGCGGAGGTGCAGTCCCTCAAGTAGGCTGGACCTTACCACACACCTTATCACACACACCGTGGGAAATAGTAGACAACCTGTGGCTTTTGAAGGCTCAGTGAGGTCTTGATACATACGGGATGCCTACTAACTCTGTTGAATCTGCTGTTCTCTCCTTTCTGTAATCTAATAAAATAATACACTTTGACTCATCATACAGCAGAGGGAAGACTCCTCCCAGTCCCTTTTTGGGGGGCAGATGTTGTGCAACCACACAAGTTCGTAATTGCCATCCAGATGGAAAAAGCACCTTTTTGGTCCTGTAGAGATGCACAGCTCCCCATGATGTTGTTGTTGGGCAATTTAGAATGGCTGTGGATAGTGAGATCCAAGCCACTGTGGGTTTAGCCTGGTGAGAAAAAGAAGCCAATATTCCAGAATGTATTCATTTTATTTATTTGCATTATTTCTACCCCGCTCATATCAGCCCGGAGGCGACTCAGAGCGGCGTACACAATCGGCACAATTCGATGCCATAAAAATACATACATTGATAAGCAAAAGAACCATTATAGTGCAATTAGACATAAGACAGTGCATAATAACAATATTAAAAGCTAAAAACTATATCCTCTCATTCAAGTCCTTATCTGTTCCATCGTCTTGGGCCGTTCCTCACCAAGTTGAAGCAGAAGCCACCGAGGTTTTATTTCTATTCCAGCTGGAAAAGGATGGCGGCTGCATTAATTTGCTGAAGAAACCACCGTGGTTTTTAGGCAGAAAAATACAGAATATATAGTCTGGAGTCCCCCTGTGTTATTTCTTCACCCTGGACCTTCCACAGATATATAAACCCATTTTTCCTATTTTCCAACAGACCTCACAACCTCTGAGGATGCCTGCCACAGTTGCAGGTGAAACATCAGGAGAGAATGCTTCTAGAACATGGCCATACAGCCTGAAAAACCTACAACAACCCAGTGATTCCGGCCATGAAAGCCTCTGACAATACATTACACACTCTTTTACCCCCTTCTTTCTCAACAATTTCCCACTCTCCATCTCCCTCGATGAAAGACAAAACTGTTGCCATGGCAGGAACTGAGATTTTTTACATTTTTGTCTTCAGGCTCCATTTTATTCCCCAAGCATCTCTTCTTCCTCTCCAGGAAATCCATTTGAAAACACAATCCAGCTGAGAATAAAACATCAAACCGACACACACATCTCCATCTCAAGTTTCTGTCAGGGTGTTCTTTGTGAATGCCAGAAGAAAAAGGGAGTGTTTTCAAGGTGGGGAGTTGTTATGGTCCTATCTGAAATATTTTCAGACCCGAGGAGCATTAAAAACAACGAAGAAATATGATACTTGAACTGCTGTGTTTGGAATTCTTCTTCATCTCCCTCCCTGTATTTGCTGTTAGTATTCTTTTAGATCCATTTTTATGTGCCGATGAGGTTAGAGAAGGCCTTGACTGGTGGTAAGAAATAACCAAATAAAACTGAATAAATTATGGATGAAGCTGAAACATTGTTGGTGGAAAGGAGGTAAATAATTCCCTTTGTTTCTTATGTGGATTTTCCACATAAACCTTTCTCCAGGATTAAGTTATTAACTGAATAAAAGGCAATAATAAAGGACTAACCAAATTAACATTATTATTTATTTACTTCATTTATATACCGCTTTTCTCACCCCTGGGAGGAATCAAAGCGGTTTCCAACATATTCCTAGCAAAATTCAATGCCTTACAAAACATGAAAACCTAACATCAAACAACTATCATTGGAATCATAACACACAACTACATTTAAACATTAAAACAAGGGATTAAAATATATTAATATAAACATTAAAATCACATGATTCAAAAGCATAGTCCAGGCTGTTCCAATATCAAATAACAATTGTACATAATCTGTGTTCATTTCTTGTCTTGCTTACTGCCTAAATGCTTGGTTCCATAGCCATGCTTTTGCTTTTTTTCTGAAGGCCAAGAGGGAGGGTGCTGATCTAATTTTGTTGTTCCATAGACGAGGGGCCAGCACTGAGAAGGCCCTGTCTCTCGTCCCCGTCCCCACCAGTCGTGCCTGCAAAGAAGGCGAAACCGAAAGCTGGGCTTCCCCCAATGATCTTAACCTCCGAGATGGTTCACAGAGAGAGATATGTTTGGACAGGTAAGCTAGGCCAGAACTGTTTAGGGCTTTATAGGCTAAAGCCAGCACTTTGAATTGTACTCAGTAGTAGCCTGGTAGCCAGTGGAGTTGACATAACAGGGGGTTTGTGTGATCCCTGTACCCCTGTTAGAGTTCTGAAATTTTCACCACCAGAACTTTAGTTTTGTAAGTACTTTAGAACCATTTAGAACCATGGATTGCCCAAGCCATATATATATATATATATATATATATATATATATATATATATACACATATATCATAATAAATGTCAAACTCAATGCCATATATATAATAATATATATAACGAGATATATATATATATATATATATATATATATATAACAATAATAACAATAGTAATAACAATAACAATGCTCACTCTCACAACCACCATGTCAGACTACACAGAGAAGCCATTGAAATCCACAAGCATGTGGACAATTTCAACAGAAAGGAGGAAACCATGAAAATGAACAAAATCTGGCTACCAGTATTTAAAAACTCTAAAATTAAAACAGCAAAACAGCAGAGGGAAAACAATCAGGGACATCTAATCACCTTTCAACAAAAGATTGCTCCAGGCACTTCCAGGCCATCAAATGCTAATCAAAGTGGTCAGTTGAAACATTCACACCTAGCTCCAGCAGACAAGAGTCCTTTGTCTCACCCTGGTCCTTCCACAAATATATAAACCCTTTTTCCTAGTTCCAACAGACTTCACTACCTCTGAGGATGCTTGCCATAGATGCAGGCGAAACGTCAGGAGAGAATGCCTCTAGAACATGACCACATAGCCCGAAAAAACCTACAACAACCCAATAACAATGCTCCCCTGGCCACCCCTGAGATCTGGGGTTCCAGGCTCAGCAATGAATTCAGGATCACTCCCAAGCTGCGAACCTGTGTCTTCAGAGGGAGTGTAACCCCGTCCAGCACAGTCTGTAACCCTATACCCTGTTCGGCCTTATGACTGACCAGGAGTACCTCTGTTTCAATTTCTTCGCCCTCATCATACCACCAAAGCTGCCAAGCACCGGTTCAGGACCTGAACAGCCTCCTTAACAATGGGTGGAAAGGAGTAATAGAGTTGAACGTCACCTGCGTACAGATGACATCCAACTCCAAAACTCTAGATGATCTCTCCCAATGACTTCATGTATATGTTAAACATCATGGGGGACAATATTGAGCCCTGCGGGACCCCACAGCACAAAGGCTGCGGGGTCAATTAGGTGTCCCCCCAACAACACCTTCTGGGAACATTATCGAGCAAGTTCACTCACCAAGGCCTAGTTGGATTCCAATCCAGGCAGGGAAAACCTAGACCTTGTAAAACTACAGCTCCCACAATTCCATAGCATTGAACCATGGCAATTAAAGTGGTATGAAACTGCATTAATTCTACAATTAGATGCACTTCTATACCCACGTATGCCTTAGGTTGAGCAACAAGGATACAAATTTCTACCTTCCCTTACTTATACTCTTCGCAAAATGGAGTTGGAATGACAGACGTTTCTCGGATTTAGGGTTGTAATGCTGATTTATTCTGAAACATATCGCTCATTGTGACATACGTTTTTATTATAAAGATTATTATCACTTTAACAACTTCGCCTTCTGGACATCGTAAATTTCTATGGATGGATGCAATTTCGGCTGCCTGTTCAAGAATGCTGAAGACCATCAAGGTTTCTCAGAAAGCTGTAATTATCTTCCAACACAATAGATAGCAATTGCTTCCATCATGGAAATATTGCATAATTATTATAGCTTAGGATAATAATTGTATTTGCTCTTCGACAAGCCATATATAATAGAGTGCATTAGGTCTCTTGAAGCTTTTAGTCGATTGTGCCGGCTCATAAATATGAATTATTTTATTAGACAATTGCACGACAGGCTTGAATCCTGAACAGCTGATGAAATATCATTTGCCAAGGAAAATGCCCAATTGTTAGGTGAGAACAAAGAGATGGGGAATCGGCATGTTAGTGTGGCCACAAAGGCCCTTTGGTAGGACTTCCAAGGGGCAGAGAGTGTGAGATTTAATGGTCAGGGATATTTGGGTTAAGAGGTAATCTCTTTTTCTGTAACTGGGCATAATTTCAGGCATTTTCAAAGTATTATTTGAGTTGTTGTAGGGTTTTTCGGGCTATATGGCCATGGTCTAGAGGCATTCTCGCCTGACGTTTCCCCTGCATCTGTGGCAAGCATCCTCAGAGGTTGTGCGGTCTGTTGGAACTAGGAAAAATGGTTTATATATCTGTGGAATGACCAGGGTGGGACAAAGGACTCTTGTCTGCTGGAGCTAGGTGTGAATGTTTCAACTGACCACCTTGATTAGCATATAATGGCCTGACAGCAAACTTTTGGCCTGGAGCAAACTTTTGTTGAGAGGTGATTAGATGTCCTTGTTTGTTTCTTCTCTGTTGTTGTGCTGTTGTAATTTTAGAGTTTTTTAATACTGGTAGCCAGATTTTGTTCATTTTCATGGTTTCCTCCTTTCTGTTGAAATTGTCCACATGCTTGTGGATTTCAATGGCTTCTCTGTGTAGTCTGACATGGTGGTTGTGAGAGTGGTCCAGCAGTTCTGTGTTCTCAAATAAAATGCTGTTATTATTTATTTATTTATTTATTTATTAGGAGCATTTTTATGCTGTCCTTCTCACCTTTGAGGAGAGACTCAGGATGGCTACCAACAGGCACCATTCCTTGCCAAACAATAAAACAAAGCATAATATACATTTAGCATACATTAATACAATTATAAATACATTAAAACAATTCGCTGTTTCACGTCGTCTTCCAAATCAATCAGGTAAAAACAGTCCATTAAAACAATCTATTCTGAGAAAGCTTGATCCCATAACCAGGATTTGAGCTTCTTCTGGAAGGTCATGATGAGGGAGGGGGCAGATCTGAGCCGAGGGGCCACCACCAAAAAGGCCCTGTCTCTCGTTCCCACCAAACGCGACTGCGATATGTGTCGTTGAAAGCTTCCACGACCAGGAACACTAGGTTGCTGTGAGTTTTCCAGGCTATATGGCCGTATTCCAGATGCATTCTCTCCTGACGTTTCGCCCACATCTATGGTAGGCATCCTCAAAGGTTGAGAGGTCTGTTAGAAACTTATAAAGGGAGGTTTATATATCTATGGAAGGTCTAGAGCAGGGGTCCTCAAACTAAGGCCAGCAGGGTGCCAGATACGGCCCTCCAAGGGTATTTACCCGCCCCTCGCTCCGGGTCAACCTAAGTCTGAAACGACTTGAAAGCTCACAACAACAATCCTATCTCATCAGCCAAAAGCAGGTCCACACTTCCCATTGAAATATTAATAAGTTTATATTTGTTAAAATTGTTCTTCATTTTAATTATTGTATTGTTTTTAAGTGTTTTTGCACTACAAATAAGATATGCGCAGTGTGCATAGGGATTCATTCATTTTTTTTTTCAAATTATAATCTGGCCCTCCAACAGTTTGAGGGACTGTGACCTGGCCCTCTGTTTAAAAAGTTTGTGGACCCCTGGTCTAGAGTAGGAGAAAAAACTCTTGTCTGCTTGAGGCAAGTGTGAATATTGCAATTTGCTACCTTGATTAGCACTGAATGGCCTTGCAGCTTCAAAGACTGGCTGATTCCTGCCCGGGGAAATTCTTTGTTGGGAAGTGTTAGCTGGCCCTGATCTTCAAGATATGTTTTAGTGTTGATCACAAATTACAATGGAAGCTTTTTTTGGTAGTAAAGGATGCATTAGAGATGCATTCCATCCATTTCACTGATGGAGTCCAACATACCTCCACAGCCAACAGGTGTCACCTGGGATTGTATCATTAACAATCCATACTTGTTTTTTTAACACATACTTGGGTTTTTAACACGATTGTGAGGTCAGGAGTCTTGTGTTCCAAAACTCTGTCTGTCTGAATCTGGAAGTCCCAGAGTAGTTTGACGTGTTCATTCTCTGTAACTTTTTCAAGCTTGTGATCCCACCAGTTCTTTGTCTCAGGCAGATGGTGTTTGTGGCACAAGTTCCAATGAATCATCTGAGCAACGGTGTTGTGCCTCTGCTTGTAGTCTGTCTGCGTGATCTTCTTGCAGCAGCTGAGGATGTGATCTATTGTTTCATCTACTTCCTTAATAATAATAATAATAATAATAATAATAATAATAATAATTAGGAGCCCCCGGTGGCACAGTGGGTTAAACCCCTGTGCCGGCAGGACTGAAGACCGACAGGTCGCAGGTTCGAATCCGGGCAGAGGCGGATGAGCTCCCTCTACCAACTCCAGCTCCTCATGCGGGGACATGGGAGAAGCCTCCCGCAAGGATGATCAAACATCAAATCATCCAGGTGTACCCTGGGCAACGTCCTTGCAGATGGCCAATTCTCTCACACCAGAAGTGACTTGCAGTTTCTCAAGTCACTCCTGACACAACAAAAAAAATTATTATTATTATTGGGTAGGAAAACACTGGAAGCGGAATTGTGCGGAAGATTGTGGGAACTCGCAGTACAATTGCAGAAAGGTGTGCAAGTGAATGGAGGGAAATACGAGGAATAGAGCGAAACTGGGACATTTTAAGCACATCTGAAAAAGCAGGATGACAGATAATTAATCTGGACTATCCTTCCCAAACTGGAATATTCAGAGGTCTGGATTTGCAAAGGGCAGTGCTCAATACCCTGTAGGAAAACAATTCATGCAAATATTTGCAAGCCGTGGGTTGAATTGAAATGTTTGCCAAAAGAAACATATTATCCAGTTCAGCTAAGCAAGCCGGTTCAGCTTAAATTCTTCCGTGGCTGATAATGCTACAAGGCTGAGTTAAAGGCAATGCTTTGCATTTCGAATATCGCCAGAAGAAACAAGGTTTGACTGGGAGAGAAAAAAAGAAACCCACCCCGTTTGAAATACAGTACGCTTAGTAATGCAACATGGCTGGAGATTCAATCAGAGATTGGAATTTCCATCTTGGTTAAAGGGCCCAGAGGACTGTTTAAGGGAAGGGGTTGGGATATATATATGAAAATTGTAAATCAATTTGTGACTGCATATTGGAACCAAGCCAGGGGGACTTCAAAGAGGAATGCCACAAAGAACGGATCTTTAATGTGTGTGTTCTTTTATTTGGGACCTTTATTCCTTGCCCTTCTAACAGTGAAAGTAATATTCCATCGGCAGAAAGTACAAGAGAAGCAATGTGTTGTGGATAATGGATGGAAGTAATTTAATGCGAGCGGACTTTAATTTCATTGATTTCTTATGGTCAAAAGAAAAAAGGGGGGGAAAGGGGATTCTCTGTAACAATATGAGTTAATGTGCATGCATGCTGAGAATATTATTATTATTATTTAAGCCCCGCTCTCACAATCCAGCTGCAGAAGTCCTTTCTTCCAGATGGTTTGAAAAAAAAGACAACGTGCTCTGGTGGTGGTTTCAATGATTATTGAAGCATTTTAAATGTGCTCAAAAAACTGTAAAATAGTTCTAGTTTATGTAAAAGAGACCCTATGCTAGGTTCTTGTGGGTTTTTTCGGTCTATATGGCCATGTTCTAGAGGCATTTCTCCTGACGTTTTGCCTGCATCTATGGCAAGCATCCTCAGAGGTAGTGAGGTCTGTTGGAACTAGGAAAAAGGGTTTATATATCTGTGGAATGACCAGGGTGGGACAAAGAGCCCTTCCCTGCTGGAGCTAGGTGTGAATGTTTCAACTGACCACCTTGATTAGCATTTGAAGGCCTGGCTGAGCCTGGGAAAATCTCTTGCTGAGAGGTGTTAAGATGTGCCTGGTTGTTTCCTCTCTGTTGTTTTGCTGTTGTAATTTTAGACAACCACCATGTCAGACTACACAGAGAAGCCATTGAAATCCACAAGCATGTGGACAATTTCAACAGAAAGGAAGAGACCATGAAAATGAATAAAATCTGGCTACCAGTATTAAAAAACTCTAAAATTACAACAGCAAAACAGCAGAGAGGAAACAACCAGGCACATCTAATCACCTCTCAACAAAAGATTGCTCCAGGCACTTCCAGGCCATCAAATTTTAATCAAAGTGGTCAGTTGAAACATTCACACCTAGCTCCAGCAGACAAGAGTCCTTTGTCTCACCCCGGTCCTTCCACAAATATATAAACCCTTTTTCCTAGTTCCAACAGACTTCACTACCTCTGAGGATGCTTGCCATAGATGCAGGCGAAACGTCAGGAGAAAGCCTCTAGAACATGGCCCTATAGCCCGAAAAAACCCACAAGAACCTAGTGATTCCGGCCATGAAATCCTTCGACAATACACAGACCCTATGCTCTTTGGTCATCAGTTTGGAATATGTTCAGTTTCTTTTCCAATGTCTTTAAAACAGAGGTAGGGAACAGTACCAAGTCCAGGAATCTGATTTCTGTCCCTGAAACTATTGGAAGGAATCATAAAATTATAGAGTTGGAAGAGACCTCATGGGCCATCCAGTCCAACCCCATTCTGCCAAGAAACAACAAAATCACATTCAAAGCACCCCTGACAGATGGCCATCTAGCCTGTTTAAAAGCCTCCAGAAAAGGAGCCTTCACCACACTCTGGGGCAGAGAGTTCCACTGCTGAACAGCACTCACAATTAGGAAGATCTTGCTGATGTTCAGGTCAAACTCTTGTAGTCTGAATCCAAGTCTCCAGGGCAGCAGAAAACAAGCCTGCTCCCTCCTCCCTATGACTTCCCCTCACATATTTATCCATGGCCCTCATCATGTCTCCTCTCAGCCTTCTCTTCTGTAGGCTAATCATGTCCAGATCTTGAAGCCGCTCCTCATAGGGGTTATTCTCCAGACCCTTGGTCATTTTAGTCCCCTTCATCTGGACACATTCCATCTTGTCAACATCTCCCTTCAATTCTGGTGCCCAGAATTGGACACATTATGATTCCAGGTGTGGTCTGACCAAGGCAAACTAGAGAGGGAGCAAGACTTCCCTGGATCTAGACACATTACTCCTATTGATTCAGGCCAAAATCCCATTAATTTTTTTGCCACGAGATCACATTGCTGGCTCATGTTTAACTTGTTGTCCACGAGGAGAAGATCTTTTTCACACATACTGCTCTCGAGCCAGGTATCCCCCATTCTGTATCTTTGCATTTCATTATCTTGTTGCTTATTGCTTGTATGTATGTTCTGGTATGCAGCTTCCTTTACTCTATGGTTCGTGAGAAGTTATAAAAGGAGCTGCAGACCACATGCTCTCTTTTCTCTCTCCTTTTGACTATGAGACCAGTTGATAGCTGTTTTATTATAAGAGAGATGTCCTGGCTGAATGGCACAGAGAATTATCTCAAACGTATGTGAAACTGGACTGCCAAGTTTTGTAGCTGTGTATACTGAACACAGTATACACAGTAGGCTGTTAGGAATTGTGGGAAGAGGGAGCAAGCTCGTTTACTGCTTCCATGGAGATTAGGACAAGGAACAATGACTTCAAACTACAAGAAAGGAGATTCCATCTGGACATGAGGAAGACCTTCCTGACTGTGAGAGCTATTCAGCAGTGGAACTCTCTGCCCCGGAGTGTGGTGGAGGCTCCTTCTTTGGAAGCTTTTAAACAGGGGCTGGATGGCCATCTGTCAGGGGTGATTTGAATGCAATATTCCTGCTTCTTGGCAGGGGGTTGGACTGGATGGCCCATGAGGTCTCTTCCAACTCTTTGATTTTATGATTCTATGATTCTTTGAGTTGCCCTATGAGGAGCCCTATGAGGAGCAGCTTAAGGAGCTGGGCATGTTTAGCCTGAAGAAGAGAAGGCTGAGAGGAGATATG